>OZ014522.1:427354036-428036801 GCA_963966055.1 Lathyrus aphaca
GGCTTGCATCAAGGGAGGACCCAGAAAGCTCAGAATCATAAGGTCCCATCTCAGGTAACATGATGAACTTTTTTTCCAGAAGCTTGCTTTTAATTTCTTTTATGGTTCTATATGCTTCCCTGATCATGGGGATATGATTATTTTCGAAAATGGTTGAGAAACCACCATGTATGTGAGCTCTGAAACTTTTGCCCGTTTTTACATTTTTGTTCGATTCCTGTTCATGAGGCAAAATAAATGAGTTTTGGTTGGGGATTTAGGTTTAGGATTGTTAGGAGATCATTTTTGTGCAAGAAATTTGGAGATTGGTGGCCTGAGGGAGAAGTTAGGGTTTGGGCTCGTCGGAGAAGACGACCGGAACACTGTTCTGGTCGCCTGAGAGTGGTTAAGCCCTAATCCTGTAATTAAGCAACTTTGAATGTCAGCCTTAGGATCTGCCTTGTGCGCGCGTTTTCAGTGGCCATGATTGTTTTGATTAGCCCTAATCCTCATTTATTTAGTTTAATTAAGATTAATTAAATTAATTTAGTCAGGACAAATCCCAACCCTTGGATGACGCGCCAGTCAACCAATTTCTTCCCACTTTGAATCCTGGCTCTTGGATCTGATTACTTCTCCTTTAATTTAATTTAATTTTCATTTTTATTCATTTTTTTTGCCCATTTTATTTAAAATAGCAAATCATTTCTAAAAAATCTCATACCTTAAAATATTTTTCTCTTTCTGAAAATAATTTTTATTTTATTTTTTGCATAATTTTCGTATTTTAAAAATATTTAAATGTTTATTTTAATTAGTTAATGAGAATTAATTAATTAAAATAGCATTTAAGTTTCTAAAAATCACCAAAAAAATTCACATTGCATTTTAATACATTTAGAAACATTATCAAACTCTTCAAACAAATTTCTTTTTGGTTCTTGACCTATTTTGACATTTTTCCTTGGAATTAAAGTTCTTAAAAGGCAATATTTTTGTCCTAACTTAGAAAAATTCATTCTGCCTAACCATGAAGAGTTTGATGTTGGTTATTTTTGCATTGCATTCTTCATATCATGTAGTTTCTAGGGTAAAATTGGTTTGAATTTATCTTTCATTTTCAATTTGATGTGCATTTTTTTCCTTTTGAAGTGCCTTAAAACCCTAGCCAACTTGAGAAAATCATAACCCCCACTAGGTTAAGAGTTAGGTCCCCTCCTTTGGGCAGTGAACTTATGTAGGGTTAGGGTTCCTTTGATCCCATTTTCATTTTTTTATCTTGTCATTTGTTTCTGATTTTGGATTTTGCTTTGTGTCTTGTGCATAAACCCTAATTTTTGCCTTCGTTTGCATTCATCTCTCACTTGCTTGCATACATGAACTTGCCATGACATTTTGTACATTCACATGACTCCTAAGACATATTAGGACACATTAGAATCATGATAAGGCATTTCTTCATCCATTTGCCATGTTATACCTCCTTTTCATTTCATGAACTTTCATGCCTCCTTTCATGTCTCATTTGCATCTTCATCACTTGTATGATCATTCACATCTCTTGGTATGCTTTCATACTATCTCATAGCATCATTTTCATCATGTTTATGCCTCTGACTTTGGTTTTCATATTTGCATCTCACCTCATTTTCATTTCATTTCATTTCTTGTTGCTAACTTTTCAGGTGGTAAGTGTTTGAGAGGTGAATTTGCCTTCACTTCTCATAATCTCTTCTCATCTCTCATATGCATCATTTCTGCATTTCACTTGTGTATTAGAGTGAGCTTGCTTATTAATGTCTCCTTCTCACTTTCTTTCTTCAATCAACTTATCTTCTTAAGTGAAGTAAGTTGACTTGCTTCTTCTGCTTCTTCCTCCTTTCATCTGCTTCTTTCTTGGTGGCTTTTCTCTTGAAGATCTTTTGCAAGCCTCATAAACCCTAGGAACCCCCAAGCATAATCACAATTAGGGTTTGATTAGTCCCCCCATTAGTTTTACCTTTGTGTCATCTTTGTGTCTTCTCTTCTCATCTCATAATCAAGGACTAAACCTTAAAGGTTTTAAGGCTTTGTGATTAGGGTTATGCCTGTATCCTTCTATTAGGATGGAGTGTATAACTTTAATCCTAAGTGTTAAAACCTTAATGTGTTTAATTCCTTTAATCAATCCACATAATAATCACTAAGACATCAAGCTTGTAACTTGGGCCTTGCATTAGGGTTCTAATTCTTCCTTAATTGGTTAAGAAGGACTAACCCTAGTGTTAATGGACAAGTCCTCCTCAAGTTGTCTTGCAAACCATAAAACCCATTTCTTAATCTTATCATTAGCTAAAATCCACTTTAATAAAGACTTTGTTTTGTCATGAGGTTAATCCCTAATCATGGATTAAGTTGAGGAGCCTTCCTCAACTTAAATGTTCTCGTCTATTATCCTTCTATTAGGATGGTGTAATGAGTCCATTAGATCCTTGATTACGGCTTAAACTCATTACTTAACACTAAACAAAAACTCCAAAAAAACATCTAAATAAAGGCAAGTAGGTTAATGATCTTAATCCTACATCATGGTGACTAAGTGTGAGGTGTTTACTTCATACTTAAGGTATTCCCATTACCCCTAATCAGAGGTTGGATTTTATGAGTTTAGTAGCCCTTGGTTTAGGCATAAGCTCATTAACTTATGACAAACACCAAAAGCAATAATAAATCTGAAAACACAAAAACAAACAATAATCGTCTCCTCCGGGATTCTTCTCTCACCTTATTCACTCACAAACGAGAACTTGCTTCTTCCGTCTAATGCAAAACAGTTTGCACCTGAGCCAGACAGGTCATACACTTGAGCATAGGCAAGTAAGCAGTTCATATGTCAATTTATCTTTCAGTCTCTTTGAATCGAACTACGGTGTTCTGACTTCCTCATTGCACGAGAGGATACGTAGGCATAACTTAACAGTTATCGAACAAAAGTCTCTGTATATTCCCCATCTTCCAGCATTATTCTTTAAGCCTCATAGTCTTGAGCTTTGCATTCTTTCCTTACACTGACACTCTTTCATCTCACTCCACATTTCTTCTATACCGACACTTGCATTCTTTTCCAGCTTTTGCACACAAATAGCACTGACACTACCCCTTTAAAACACAAATCTTTCAAGCGTGGATCCCGTCGAGTACGGCGGACAATCTGGGTGCTAATACCTTCCCAGGTTGTAACCAACCCCCTTTCTCAGTTTCTCTGGTTCGCGACCGTCTTATCCATCTTTTCTTAGGTCTATGCAGCATTACCTTTCCTTCGGGATAAAAATACCTAGCCGGCGACTCTTTTCTTTTCAGTTCACCCTTGTGCGTCCTCTCCTTTCGCCGTCCGTTCGCATCTGCACCCCTCTTGACCAGGTGTCATTTGGTGGGAGCGACAAGAAGTACCTTAAAACCCTAGCAAACTTGAGAAATTCATAACTTCCCTTAGGTTAAGATTTAGGTCTCCTCCTTTGGGCAGTGAGCTTGTATAGGTTTAGGGTTCCTTTGATCCTATTTTCAATTTTTTATCTCATGTCTTGCTTCTGGTTTTGAATTTTGTATTGCATGTTATGTATAAACCCTAATTTTTGCCTTCATTTGCACTCATCCTTCATATGCTTGCATACATGAATTTGCCATGACATTTTGTGCATTCACATGACATATAAGACATCTTAGGACACATTAGAATCATGTTTGATCATTGCATCATCCATTTCCATGTTTTTGCTTTCATTGCATCTCATAAGTTTTATGAACTTTCATGCTTCCTTTCATGTCTCATTTGTATCTTCATTACTTGTGTGATCATCCACATCTCAAGACAACCATTTGCATCATCCCTTAGCATCATTTACATCTTGTATATGCTTCTGGTCTTGGTTGGCATCTTTGCATTTTATCTCATTTGCATTTCATTTCATTTCCTTTTGCTAACTTTTCAGGTGGTAAGTCATTGAGAAGTGAATTTGCCTTCACTTCTCATAATCTCTTCTCATCTCTCTTATGCATCATTGCTGCATTTTACTTTTGTATTGGAGTGAGCTTGCTCATTCATGTTCTCTCCTCACTTTCTTTCTTCAAGCAACTTATCTTCTTAAGTGAAGTAAGTTGGCTTGCTTCTTCTGCTTCTCTTCCATCTTTGATTATTCCTTGGTGGCTCATCTTGAAGATCTTCTTGCAAGCCTCATTAACCCTAGGAACACCCAAGCATGATCAAAATTAGGGTTTGATTAGTCCCACCATTAGTTTTACCTTTGTGTCATCTTTGAGTCTTCTCTTCTCATCTCTTAATCAAGGACTAAACCTTCAAGGTTTTAAGGCTTTGTGATTAGGTTTATGCCTGTATCCTTCTATTAGGATGGAGTGTATAACTTTAATCCTAAGTGTTAAACCCTTAATGTGTTTAAATCCTTTAATCAATTCACTTAATAATCACCAAGACATCAAGCTTGTAACTTGGGCCTTGCATTAGGGTTCTAATTCTTCCTTAATTGGTTAAGAAGGACTAACCCTAGTGTTAATGGACAAGTCCCCCTCAAGTTGTCTTACAAACCATAAAATAAATTTCTTAATCTTACCATTAACTAAAATCCACCCTAATAAAGGCTTTGTTTTGTAATGAGGTTAATCCCTAATCATGGATTAAGTTGAGGTGTCTTCCTCAGCTTAAATATTCTCATCTATTATCCTTCTATTAGGATGGTGTAATGAGCCCATTAAATCTTTGATTATGGCTTAAACTCATTACTTAACACTAAACAAAAATAACAAAAACATCTAAATAATTGCAAGTAGGTTAATGATCTTAATCCTACATCATGGTGATTAAGTGTGAGGTGCTTACTTCATGCTTAAGGTACTCTCATTACCCCTAATCAGAGGGATGATGTGATGAGTTTACTAACCCTTGGTTTAGGCTTGAGCTCATTAACTTATGACAAACTCCAAAAAGGTAATACAAGATTGAAAACACAAAAACAAACAATAATCGTCTCCTCCGGGATTCTTTTCTCACCTCATTCACTCACAAACGAGAACTCGCTTCTTCCATCTAATGCAAGACAGTTTGCACCTAAGCCAGACAGGTCATACACTTGAGCATAGATAAGTAAGCAGTTCACAAGTCAATTTACCTTTCAGTCTCTTTGAGTCGAACTACGGTGTTCTGACTTCCTCATTGCACGAGAGGATACGTAGGCATAACTTAACAGTTATCGAACAAAAGTCTCTGTATATTCCCCCCTCTTCCAGCATTATTCTTTAAGCCTCATAGTCTTGAGCTTCATATTATTTCCTTACACTGACACTCTTTTATTTCACTTCACATTTCTTTTGCACTGACACTTGCATTCTTTTCCAGCTTTTGCACACAAAATAGCACTGACACCACCCCTTTAAAAACACAAACTTTCGAGCGTGGATCCCGTCGAGTACGACGGACAATCTGGGTGCTAATACCTTCCTAGGTTGTAACCAATCCCCTTTCTCAGTTTTCTGGTTCGCGACCGTCTTATCCATATCTTCCTAGGTTTATGCAACATTACCTTTCCTTCGGGATAAAAATGCCTAGCTGGCGACTCTTATTCATTTCTTCTCTTTCGCCGACCGTTCGCGTCTGTACCCTATTTGACCAGGTGTCATTTGGTGGGAGCGACACCTATCAAGATATGTCGGGTTTAGATACAAATATTGTCATGCACATGCTGCCAATGAAAGAAGATTGTCCGCCAGTTAAACAGAAGTTGCGCCGTACTCGCCCAGACATGGCCATGAAAATCAAAGAGGAAGTACCAAAGCAGTGGGACGCCGGTTTTCTTGCTGTAACTAGTTACCCACTGTGGGTTGCTAACATTGTACTCGTACCTAAGAAGGATGGCAAGGTGCGTATGTGTGTCGATTACCGGGAACTTAACAGAGCAAGCCCGAAAGATGACTTCCCATTACCTCAAATTGATGTATTGGTAGACAACATAGCTCAGTTCTCGGTATTTTCCTTCATGGACGGATTTTCTGGATACAATCAGATCAAGATGTCACCTGAAGACATGTAAAAGACAACCTTCATCACACCATGGGGCATGTTCTGCTACAAATTAATGTTGTTTGGTTTGAAGAACGCCGGTGCAACATATCAACGGGCTATGGTAACATTATTCCACGATATGATCTATAAAGAAATTGAGTGTTACATGGATGACATGATTGCCAAGTCCCAAAGTGAGGAAGAGCATTTGGTAAATCTATTGAAACTATTCAAGCATCTGAGAAAGTATCAGTTAAGGTTGAACCCTAATAAATGCACATTCGGGGTACGTTCTGGTAAGCTGTTGGGTTTTATTGTAAGCGGAAAAGGAATTGAGGTTGATCCCGACAAAGTCAAAGCAATTTAGGAAATGCCTACACCTAAGATTGAGAAAGAAGTTAGAGGGTTCTTAGGTAGATTGAACTACATTTCAAGGTTCATATCTCACCTCACTGCAACCTGCGAACCCTTGTTCAAACTGCTAAGAAAGGAACAAACAGTTAGGTGGAACAATGATTGTCAGAAAGCTTTTGACAAGTTCAAAGAGTATCTGCAAGAACCTCCAATTCTCATGCCTCTAGTTTGTAAACACCCCAAATTTTCCCTCACCCATTCACACCATGGCTTGTGATCTTCTCATATGCATAAACTCAACCATAGCATCTCATACCACATTTTTGATTCACTGCATTGTTTCAAAGTCATCTGCATCTAGGGTTTGTGATCTGAGCAATCCAAGAGCTATTTGAGCCACTCCAAAGGTCATCAATCACTTCAAAGGGGTCCATGTATGTTCAAGCATCATATTATATCCTCTCAAAGTCAAGAATGTCAAAAAATCACAAGAAATTAGATTGGCATGGAAGCAGAGCCAGGTTTGACTACACAGATGACCTAGGATTAGGGTTTTGGTTTCAAAGGCCATAACTCCAATTTTTTTGGTCATTCTTGTTTCTATTGGTCTCTATATGGTATAGGGATCATGCATATCAATTTTCATGAAGAAATTCCATGGGGGAGGCATCTGATCAAGAGTTGACTTTTTGAGCAAGTCAGTGCAAAATCAGGGCATCTGAGGCCCCCAATGACCCAACCAAAGGGTGTTCTTCATCATTTTGATTGTGTATGATCTTTATTTGATAATAGAAGATGTTAGAAGTTCACAAAATTGAAGAATTTCAAGCCATTTGCAAAGTTGACTTTTTGGGAAAATGACTTGTAATGGAAACTTGCCATTTTGGGAAACTTTTTCAACCCTTGCTTTTTGATTCAAAAATGTTTCAAATGGGAAAACTTTGGTCATGAAAGTTGTATAATGGATCATTCCCTTTTCAAAAAGTACAAGAACTTGTCCTAATTCATTTTGGATCAAAAGTTATGGCTTGTCAAAGTTGGGAAAAATCACATAATTTCAAGTTTTCTACCAAAGAGGCAAAGTTGCAAAACCACTTGCCAAGACAAATTGTGCTATCAAATGGACTTCTAATCTTCATACAAACATAAACCAAGGCCTAAAGATCAGATTGCATCAAAAGTTCACTCATTTTCATGACTTGTGGATCAAGAAACTTCAAAAGGGCCAAAGTTGATCAAAGTTGCAAAACCTCACTCAAACCCTAATCCATTTGCTGGCTGACTTCAAAATTGATCCTATGGTTCTCCTCACTTCTTGCTGCGCAGGACACCCCTTTTGTCCTTGGCTAGCCATGAGCCCATACCTCTCTTACAAAAAGCTTGACTTTTTGGCAAAAGACCCATACCAATCACAATAGGGCACACCAACTCCACAGACCTATCCATGAGTGATAAGTGGACCAAAGGCAAGCCATAACACACAAGAACTCATGCTGATACACTCTCCAAGCCATAGTTACCAAAAATCCTCCAACTTGCAAAACCATTCGAATCACACAACACAACCCTCAAACACAAAAACAAACTTCACCATTGATCTCAAAATGTTCCACTGATCACAAACCAACCATTGAAACAGCCTGAAACTCACTGAAATCAAAACACGATTTCCTCCTCCCCCTGAACAGAACTCTGCCAATCTCCCAAACCAGCCACTCTCAAAGCATTCTAAGCTCCATTCCATCATCAGGAGGATCAAGGGAGAAGGTTTGTGCAAAGCTTGAGGCCAGGAAGCTCAGAATCAGAGAAGCTCCATCTCAGGTAACATGAAGAACTTTTTTTTCCAGAAACTGATTTTTAAGTTCTTTTATGATGCTATGTATTCCCCTGATCATGAATATGTGTTTAGTTTTTAAAATGGTGAAGAAACCAGCATGTATGGTACCTCTGAATATTTGCCCGTGTTTCATACTTTGCTTCGATTCAAGCTTGTGAGTGAAAATAAATGAGTTTTGGGAGAGGGGTTAGGTTCAGATTGAGGAGAAGATCATTTTGGTGGAAGAAATTGCATGTTTAGTGACCTGTAGCGAAATCTAGGGTTTTGGTTCGCCGGAGAAGACGACCGGAAGTCTTCTCCGGCCACCTGAAAGTCATTAAACCCTAATTATGTCATTAATTGTAGTTTTAATGTGGAGCGTAGATCAGGCTGACTTTGTTTGACCCGCGCGCGTTTTGATGGCCAGGATCTCTTCATTTTGCCCTAATCTTCAATTAACTTAATTAATCCAGTATAATTAATTTTAAAATCAGAATTAGCCAGGTTTGAACTTGGGCCATTGGATGTGGCGCCAAGTCCACCTTTCCCAGCCCAGAATCAATCTGGTGCGTTCATTGTGCATACTTCTCATTATTTTAATTTTCATTTTCATTTTATTTGATTTATTTTGTACATTTAATTTAAAATAGCAAAAAATGTTTAAAAATTATGAAAATTTTTGTCAAGATTTTCATTATTTTTCAGAACACAAAAATATTTTTATTTTTATTTTTTGCATTAAAATTTATTTTTAAATCATTTAAAAGTTTATTTTTAATTAATTAATGAAAATTAATTAATTAAAAATACTTTTAGGTATTTAAAAATCACCAAAAAATTCATGTTGCATTTAGGAACATTTAGAAAAATTGTCCAACTCTCAAACCAAATTTATTTATTGTTCTTGATGCCTTTTGATTATTTTCTTTGGAATTAAATTCATTTTGGGGTAATATTTTGGTTCAAACTTCAAAAATTCATTTCTGCCTAACCATTGAGAGTTGGACAATGATTCTTTTTGCATTGCATCTTGCATAACATGTAGTTTATAGGACAAAATTGGCATGAATTGATCTTGCATTTTCATTTTGTTTTGCATTTTTCTTGTCAAGGTACCTTAAAACCCTAGCAATCTTAGGAAATTCATAACTTTCAATAGGTTAAGAGTTGGATCCCCTCCTTTGGGCAGTGAGTTTGTGTAGGTTTAGGGTATCTTTGATTGCACTTTCAAATTTTTATCATGTCATTTGCTTCTGATTTTGAATTTTATTTTGAGTGTTGATCATAAACCCTAATTTATGCCTTCCTTTGCATTCATCTTCCATTTATTTGCATACCATGACTTGCCATGACATTTTGTGCATCCATTTGATCCATGATACATCTTAAGACATATTAGAATCATGTTTGATCATTGCATCTTTCATTTGCCATGTTATATGTCTTTTGCATTCCATAACTTTACATGAACATCCATGGTTCAAAACATGCTTCTTTTGCATCCATATGTTTGTATGATCATTCTAATGCCTTGCCTCATGTTTGCATCATCTCTTAGCATCATTAAATGCTTCTGGTTTTGGTTTGCATCATGGCATTGCATCTCATTTTGCATTGCATTTCATTTCTTTTGCTAACTTTTCAGGTGGTAAGTTGTTTGAGAAGTGAATTTGCCTTCACTTCTCACAATCTCTTTTCATCTCTCTTATGCATCATTGCTGCATTTTATCTTGTGCTTTGGATTGAGCTTGCTCATTCTTGTCCATCTTACTTTCTTTCTTCAAGCAACTTGTCTTCTTAAGTGAAGCAAGTTGTTTTGCTTCTCTTTGCTCCTCTCATCTGCTTCTCTCCTTGGTGGCTTTTTGAAGATTATTTCTCTCTTAAGCCTCACAAACCCTAGGATCTCCAAGTATGATAACAATTAGGGTTTGATTAGTCCCCCACTTAGCTTTTACCTTTGTGTCATCTTTGAGTCTTCTCTTCTCATCTCATAATCAGGGACTAAACCCTAAAGGCTTTAAGGCTTTGTGATTAAGCTTATGCCTGCATCCTTCTATTAGGATGGAGTGTATAACTTTAATCCTAAGTGTTAAACCCTTAATGTGTTTAAATCCTTTAATCAATTCACTTAATAATCATCAAGACATCAAGCTTGTAACTTGGGCCTTGCATTAGGGTTCTAATTTTTCCTTAATTGGTTAAGAAGGACTAACCCTAGTGTTAATGGACAAGTCCCCCTCAAGTTGTCTTACAAACCATAAAACTCACTTCTTCATCTTATCATTAACTAAAATCCATTTAATAAAGGCTTTGTTTTGTCATGAGGTTAATCCCTAATCATGGATTAAGTTGAGGAGCTTTCCTCAGCTTAAACATCCTCATCTATTATCCTTCTATTAGGATGGTGTAATGAGTCTGTTTAATCCTTGATTATGGCTTAACCTCATTACTTAACACTAAACAAAAACAACAAAAACATTTAACTAATCACAAGTAGGTTAATGATCTTAATCCTACACCATGGTGATTAAGTGTGAGACACTGACTTCACACTTAAGGTATTCTCATTACCCCTAATCAGAGGGAGGATGTGATGAGTTTACTAATCCATTGGTTTAGGCTTAAGCTCATTAACTTATGACAAACTTTCAAAAGCAATAAAAGACTGAAAACACAAAAACAAACAATAATCGTCTCCTTCGGGATTCTTTTCTCATCATCTTCACTCATAAACGAGAACTTGCTTCTTCCGTCTAATGCAAGACAGTTTGCACCTGAGCCAGACAGGTCATACACTTGAGCATAGACAAGCAAGCAGTTCACCAGTCAATTTATCTTTCAGTCTCTTTGGGTCGAACTACGGTGTTCTGACTTCCTCATTGCACGAGAGGATACGTAGGCATAACTTAACAGTTATCGAACAAAAGTCTCTGTATATTCCCCCTCCTTCCAGCATCATTCTTTAAGCCTCATGGTCATGAGCATTTCACTCTTTCCTTACACTGACACTTCACTTATACACTTCACTTTTCTTTTACACTGACACTTGCATTCTTTCCAGCCTTGATATACAGATTGCACTGACACTACCCCTTTAAAACACAAATCTTTTAAGCGTGGATCCCGTCGAGTACGGAAGACAATCTGGGTGCTAATACCTTCCCAGGTTGTAACCAACCCCCTTTCTCAGTCTCTCTGGTTCGCAACCGTCTTATCCATATCTTTTCTTAGGTCTATGCAGCATTACCTTTCCTTCGGGATAAAAATGCCTAGCTGGCGACTCTTGTCTTTTCTGAGTTCACTTCTGTGTGTTCTCTTCTCCTTTCGTCGACCGTTCGCGTCTATACCCCTTCTGACCTGAGGTGTCATTTGGTGGGAGCGATAACTTGGCGACTCTGCTGGGGAACCTTATACTGTAACCAGGGCTTCTGGTTCTTTTTGTGGGTTCCTCCTAGCGCTTGATTGATTTGTGTTTACTGGGGTGTTATGTGCTAATTGTGTTTATATAGTTGCGTTATTTATTGCTTTATGTACGGTTATTTATTGTTTTCTTTACAGCTTTATATACATCATACTGTCATACTGTCATCTGGCTGGATCTGGTTTTTGCTTTGGTGGGTGGGGTTCTACTGAGAGTTTAAGGTCCTATACCTGGGACCTGAGTGACACCTAGGCTAGAGTGGTTCATGTTCTTTCCCATTCCATTTCGGTCTGGTGCGGGAATATGAAACACGGTTCAGATGTGGGTTTCTTCTTGAGAACTCTGTGCTACAGATTTCCTGTAGTGCTAGGGCAATCTGGGAAGCCTGCTAAGTCTGGATGACCTTTATTATGACCTTCAGAAACTGAGGTGAATTAGAGGAGGATCTTTTATGGTTATTGTAAACACTGTACCTCCGGGTTAGAAGTGTTTACACTTCTCATAACTGATCCAAGTCTGAGGATCCTTGTTTTAGAACATCACCTGTGAGGGGGTTGGGCTGTTTACAGGTTTGCAGGAACCCTTGGCCACATCATACCCTGTTACTTATTGTGTTTAAGAATGCTTCACTTTGGACAGTTCTTGTGATTTAACCCAGGACATGTGACTCTTTATTTGAGTCCCCCACCTTGGTTACTGGGCTTCTAGACATCCATCTGGACTTCTTGAACATACATGGACTTATATCAAGGCAGTAATCAGATCCAACTTGATCACAAACCCTTGCATATCATTTGCATACATCATCATTGCATCATTTAACATTTGTTTATTTCTTTTTCAGGGTATCCACATTACATCTGGCTTGGTTTTGACCCCTTCATCTGCATAGACCTCTGTTTCATCAGCTATCTGCTTCATCCATCTTCATCAGTTGCCTGCTTCAGCTACCTCCATCATCATCCTCAGCCTATCAGTGGCTCATCTCCAGTATCAGTCATCATCATCAGCATCTGTTTCAGCTCTTCATCAGCAGTCATGGCACCCAAGAAGAGCAACATTTCATATCATTTCTTTGAGCCTGTGCTGACTGGCATCAGACAGGTCCATGCACTTGTCACTCCAGACCACATCCCATTATTCAGAGAGCATTATGGAGGCATCCTTGATATGGTTATGGATTTGGACCCTTCTCAGAGGAGTTTGATTCACACTTGCCTACAGTTCTATGATCCTCCTTTGAGATGCTTCACTTTCCAGAATTTTCAGTTGGGACCTCTGTTGGAGGAGTTTTCATCATTGATTGGAGTACCTGTCAGGGGTGGTATCCCCTTCAACCCAGAGATGGCTTCTCCTAGCAATGAAGAAGTGGCAAAGGCACTGTATTTGGAACCTATTTTGATTGAGAAGAACATGTCAACAAAGGCTGGAATTCCAGGCCTACACTTGGACTTTCTAACTTCTCAGGCCATCCTGAAGGCCTCCTTGGGAGAATGGAAGGCAGTTTGTGCATTGTTAGCCCTCAGTATATATGGGGTTATACTTTTTGCAGATGAGCCCAAGTTTATCAGCAAGAATGCTATTCATCTCTTCCTTTTGAGGAACCCAATGCCCACCTTGCTGGGAGATTTCTATTATTCTGTTCACCAAAGAAATGAGAAGCAGAGAGGGAGGTTGGTGAGATGTTGTGCTCCCCTGTTTCATACCTGGCTGCTCAAACACTTACCCAAGACTGATGCTTTCCTGAATCCTCACCAACAGAAGAATTGGGCTAGAAGACTCATTGCTTTAACTTCAGATGACATCAGATGGTGCACTCAGAGCACCAAAGGCAGGGACATAATTACTAGCTGTGGGCAGTTCCCCAACATACCTCTGGTAGGAGTGAAGGGTTGCATCAACTACAATCCTTTGTTGTTCAAGAGACAATTGGGCTATGCTTTGGTTCACCCTCCTAGAGTGCAAGACTTGGCTGAAACCCTGTATTGTGAGATAAAGCCTAATCTAGCTGTTGTCAGACAAGCATCCTGGGCTTGGGACAACATCCAGACCAAAGGGATGGCCATTCTTGGGAGATGCAATAATGTGGCCTCAGCTCAGTATTATGAATGGTCTCATGCTAGGGCTCAGATCTCTGGGATGCCTTTCACCATTGAGGATGCACCTGGACCATCCACAACACCACCTCCAGCCACTGTCATCCTGGAGGAATTTGAGAAGCTGAAGGAGAGAAATGAGAATCTGTCTCAAGCTCTGAAGAAGACACTCTGGGAGAGGAGTGATGGTCGTCTAGACATTGAGAGATTAGAGAAGCTTAAAGTGGAGCATCTAGCCAGGATTGAGAAATCAGAGGACTACATCAAGAAGTTAAGAGCTGGGGAGCAAATATTGAAGAATGCCTGTAAAGAGGCCCAGTTTCAGAAGGCTAGGACTGATCTCTATCTAGAGGAAAGTCAAGCTAGGTGGGTCAGGATCACTGAAGCTCGCACTCAAGAAGATAAGAGAACTCAAGGTAGGATTGAGCAGTTAGAGGCCATTGAGAAGAAACAACAGGAGGCTCTGCTAGCAGCCCAGAAGGTGATTTCAGAACTGAAGATTAAGGCTGGTGTAAAGAGGTCAAAGGACCAAGACAGGCACAAGAAACTGACCACTGCTATTGCCACCAGAAACCTTCTTATCAGGAACATTATAGAGCATCCGGCTGGTCCTGTAACTGAAGCACTTCTGAAGGAGGTTAAGGAGGATGAGTTTGGCTTAGATGTTTGATTACTTTGCTTGTTGTTATTTCCATTTGATGTACTTTTATTTTATGTTGTATTTTGACCCTTCAGGGGCATGTGTTGTAAAAGCAGACTATGTATTATTCACCATTTGTAATATATCTGTTAGTTTGTTTTATTAAGTTCTCTTTCTCTCAAGCAACATCAAAGCATCTTCCTCGGGGTCTGGAAAGGTCAAAACCAAGTGCCAAGCCGGATACCTTGGAAACAAATAAGCATACTGCATTGCATACTAACTTTTGTTTTGTTTTGTTTGTTACTAACTCTATTGTGATTCAGGAATTATTGCTCGCCGTCCGGTGTTCCCTCTCAACCGTCCGCACAGGTATCCTACTCGCAACAATCTTCCTGGTATCCAGATGGATCAAGTACAGCAAGAGCTGACAGAGGTCAGAACCCAGATGGTTAACGAAAGGCTGGAGATGAGAAACCAAATGACCCAGTTCATGGAGGTAATGAATGGCTTGGCTCAAAGTCAAGAAAGATTGAGGGCATTGGTAGAAAGACAGGCCCCAGAAGAACCTCCCCTGGGAACCGGAGGAACAAGTAACAATGAAAGGGTTCAGCCTCATGTTAATCCACCAGTATATGGGCCTCATCTGCATCCGGAAGTCAACATCCCGGGTATTGTGCAAGGAAATACTACTGGAGGAAGGGTTTTACAGGAAGACCCTCAGGAAGAGCAGTTCACTGTGATGGGAGCTGGGGATGAAGTTTATGATAGGCGATTTGATGAAATTGCTGAGAAGTTGAGATCTCTGGAGTCTCAAAACTCCCTAGGTTTTGATGTTATGGATATGGGGTTAGTGGACGGGGTAAGGATTCCCAACAAGTTTAAAACCCCGTGCTTCGAGAAGTACAATGGAACTTCCTGTCCACGAACTCACTTGCAGTCTTTTCTGGGGAGACTTAAGGCATACACCATGGATGAAAAGCTGTGGATATTCTACTTTGAAGATAGTTTGACTGGGGCTTCAAGGGAGTGGTACTCACATTTAACCAGAGCTACTATCAGATGCTGAAAGGACCTAGTTGAGGCTTTCATCAGACAGTACCAATACAATCTGGACATGGCTCCTAACAGAACCCTTCTGATGGGAATATCTCAATCCTCCAGAGAAAGCTTCAGGGAATATGCCCAGAGGTGGAGACAGCTTGCTGCTGCTGTTCAGCCACCCATGTCGGAAAGAGAAATGGCCGACATGTTCATGAATACTCTGCAAGGAACATATATTGATAGGCTAGCTGCCTTTTCTTCCACCAGCTTCGCTGACGTAGTCATAGCTGGAGAAAGAATTGAAAGCCTTTTGAAAATGGGTAAGATTTCTGATAATGGTGCAAGTTCGTCAAGCAATCCCAGGAAGCCTTTTGTGGGACCTAGAAGAACCAGTGAGACAAATGCCATTCATGCCAGCAGGGGCAGACCTCAGTATGTCCACAGATCAGTAGCAGCTGTCACTATTCCAGCTCCAATTCCTTAGCAACCAGCATATCAACCACCACAATAACCACACTATCAATAGCAAGTTCAGTATCCGCCATAGAGAAACTACAACAACAACAACAACAACAGCAATCAACAGCAAAGACCCTTTCAACAAAGACCATCACATGCAAATAGGGTGATTGACCCTATCCCTATGCCTTATGCCGCTTTATTGCCACAACTCCTGAAACTCAACCTGGTTGAGTTAAGGACATTGGCACCTCCAGATCCTTCCAATCTGCCAAGAAACTATGATGTCAACGCCAGATGTGCTTTCCATTCCAATGCACCTGGCCACAATACAGAGAAATGCAGGGCTTTACAAATGAAGGTACAAGATTTGGTAGATTCCAAAGCCCTCAACTTTGCACCCCCGCCTAATGTCAACAAGAATCCCATGCCCAATCATGGAGGACCAAGAATTAATGCTATTGAGGAAGATAAGCCATCTTTCCTAATCACCAGTGTTGGACAGATTCGGACACCTCTGGTAGAAATTAAAGCTCAGCTTCTAGAATGCCAGATGTTCCCCGAGTGTGAGCTCGGTTGTGGTTATTGTAACATTTCGGTCAACGGGTGTGATAATTTGAGAAGCGGCATAGATGGTCTTATCAAAAGTGGTATACTTTAAATCACAACATCAACACCTACAAATCCAGCAATCCCTTTAACAACAATTCTTGACTCTTCTACAACAGCAACAACAATCATTCCAACCAATTCATCAATATCATCAACAATGGCTCCATCCATCACTTCAACGGATCAGATGTCAACAACCATCTCTTCTACAACATCAGCACCCATTTATTCAGCAGAATCTTCTACAACGCCAACAGAAATTAATGAAGATATCTCAGCAGTCACCATCTATTATGATCCCTCAAATGTTCCTCCAAACAACAACTTTCAACAACCAACAGTGGCATCTCCTATCAGGTCACCAGTCACCATTTACTACGATCCGCACACCATTTCAGTACCCTCCTCTGCTGCAGTCAGTCAAGTTACCATCACGGTGCCTGGACCAGTTCCATATGAAAGCAGTAATGCCATCCCTTGGCATTATGGCTCTGACCTTTACTGCAACGGGGAGAAAATCACCTTGGATTCTTCAACCTCTTCTCCACAGATTGATAATGTTGGGGGAGGCGGAGGCTTCACCAGAAGCGGACGCCTTTTTGCCTCACAATTGCAAAAAGCTAGTGCCGAAGCTGAAGCTGTTGCAAAAGCAAAGGGGAAGAGTGTGGTATTTGAAGAGCCGGCTGTCAAAGAAACTCAGAAGACATCTTTTGAGCAAGATGTGGACGATTTTATGAGAATCATAAAGAGAAGTGATTACAAGGTGGTGGATCAGCTTCACCAAACTCCCTCAAAGATCTCCATATTATCCCTGTTGATGTGTTCTGAAGCTCACAGGAATGCATTATTGAAAGTCTTGCACGCAGCATACGTGCCAGAGGAGATCACTGTTAATCAACTAGAAACTGTGGTGGCAAATGTCAACACCAGTCATGGACTGGGCTTTACCAATGCTGACTTAACAACTGAGGGACGTAACCACAACAAGGCTTTACACATCACTCTAGAATGTAAGGGTGCTGTTCTATCTCATGTACTGGTGGATACTGGGTCATCACTCAATGTCCTACCAAAGAAAGCCTTAGTGAAGCTGGAGTATGATGGCTTGGCATTGCGTCCGAGTAATTTGGTGGTGAGAGCTTTCGATGGCTCTAAAAGATCAGTGCTAGGGGGGATTGATCTGCCTGTGATGATTGGCCCGCAGACCTTCAAAATTACCTTCTATGTGATGGACATTCAGCCGGCCTACAGCTGTTTGTTGGGTAGACCTTGGATCCATGTCGCTGGCGCTGTTACGTCTACCCTTCACCAGAAGCTGAATTTGAGTGGGAAGGCCAGATCATCACCATCTGTGGTGAAGAGGACATCTTTGTTAGCCATCTGGCTACGTACAAATACATTGAGATGGATGGAGAAATCCATGAAACCATGAGCCAGGAATTTGAGGCCCTGAACATTAATGAAGCATCTGCTGTACTGGGAACCTCCATGACATCTTATCAGCAAGCCAGGAAGGTTGTTGAAGAGGGGACTGCCCAAGGTTGGGGCAAGCTGTTGCCTGTGGAGAAGAATGAGGACAGATTTGAGTTGGGTTACAAACCAACTCAACAAGATCAATCAGAGGCTGCCAAGAAGCCCAACTTTGTCAGCGGGGGAATGCTCACCCCGGATGCAGTGAACAACTTGGAAGATGAGTCGGAAGATGAGCGCAACCTGGAGAGCTGGATACGTCCAAGGATCCCGGGGAGCTGTATCTCAAACTGGTCTTCCCAGGAAATTATAAGGGTTACTCCTGCAGAGTAATTATTATTTCCTGTATTTTTAAGCATGCATCAAGTCTTGCATCTTGCCCAAGATGACAAGACTCATTTTGTAATCGGGCCATCTTGTAATTTTGTGCAAACAGATCAATCAATGAATATCAGACATCTTTTGCAAATGAGTCTTTTTTCTTTTTCGCTCACTGTTTTTCATTTTTCTTTTTGTACAAAAAAAATAAAATGGCAATGTTTTCCAAAATGAAAACTTCATTTCACTTCTTTCTAAACAAGATTAAAATCAATCACTAAAATGAACAATCTAAACCCTTGCAGAGAGTGCCTTTCAGACTGCACCGACAACAACACTGCTATGGCTTCGTATGACTTTGACAATCCAATCAATCAAGCTAATGAAGGGGTTGAAGAAGATTATGAGCTTCCTGAAGAGCTAGCCAGGTTGTTAAGGCAAGAGGAGAAGGTTATTACTCCTCACCAGGAGGAGGTCGAAACAATTAATCTTGGTACGGACGAAGACGTGAAAGAGGTTAAGATCGGGGCCTGCTTACAAGACTCATTGAAAGAGCAACTGATTGACCTGCTTCCTGAATATGTGGATGTGTTTTCTTGGTCTTATCAGGATATGCCAGGGCTGGACACCGATATTGTTATGCACAAGCTGCCTTTAAGAGAAGATTGCCCACCGGTTAAACAGAAACTGCGCCGTACTCGCCCAGATATGGCAATGAAGATTAAAGAAGAGGTACAAAAGCAGTGGGACGCCGGGTTCCTTGCTGTAACTAGCTATCTGCCGTGGGTTGCTAATATTGTACCTGTGCCTAAGAAGGACGACAAGGTGAGGATGTGTGTGGACTACCGGGATCTGAACAGAGCTAGCCCGAAAGATGACTTCCTTTTACCTCATATTGATGTATTGGTGGATAATACGGCTCAGTTCTTGGTATTCTCCTTCATGGACGGATTTTCAGGGTACAATCAGATCAAGATGTCACCTGAAGACATGGAGAAGACAACTTTCATCACACCCTGGGGCATGTTCTGTTATAAGGTGATGCCATTCGGACTGAAGAATGCTGGTGCCACTTATCAACGGGCTATGGTAACATTATTCCATGACATGATCCATAAAGAAATTGAATGTTATGTGGATGACATGATTGCCAAGTCCCTCACAGAAGAAGACCACCTGGTAAATCTGTTGAAGTTATTCAAGCGTCTGAGGAAATACCAACTGAAGTTAAACCCCAACAAATGCACATTCGGGGTGCGATCCGGTAAGCTGCTGGGATTTATTATAAGTGAGAAAGGGATTGAAGTTGACCCTGATAAAGTCAAAGCCATTCAAGAAGTGCCTGCACCGAAAACTGAAAAAGAAGTTCGGGGGTTTCTAGGTAGATTGAACTACATTTCGCGGTTCATATCTCACCTTACAGCAACCTGTGAGCCCTTGTTCAAGCTGCTAAGAAAAGAACAAACGGTCAGGTGGAACGAAGACTGCCAGAGGGCCTTTGACAAAATCAAGGAATACTTGCAAGAGCCTTCAATCCTTATGCCTCCAGTTGAAGGAAGACCTCTAATCATGTACTTTACAGTATTAGAAGAGTCGATGGGGTGTGTGTTGGGCCAGCATGACGAGTCTGGTCGAAAAGAGTATGCAATATACTACCTGAGCAAAAAGTTTACCGACTGTGAACAACGTTATTCACTTACCGGACGGGTTGCAAGATGGCAAATGATCCTCACAGAATATGACATCCAATACACATCTCAAAAAGCCATCAAGGGCAGTGTATTGTCTGATTATCTTGCTGAGCAACCCATTGATGATTACCAGCTGTCGCTCCCACCAAATGACACCACAGGTCAAGAGGGGTACAGACGCGAACGGTCGGCGAAAATAGGAATGAGAACACACAGGGGTGAACTCAGAAAGACAAGAGTCGCCAGCTAGGCATTTTTATCCCGGGGGAAAGGTAATGCTGCATAAACCTAGAAAGATATGGATAAGACGGTTGCAAACCAGAGAGACTGAGAAAGGGGGTTGGTTACAACCTGGGAAGGTATTATCACCCAGTTTGTCCGCCGTACTCGACGGGATCCACGCTTAAAAGACTTGTGTTTAAAAGGGGTAGTGTCAGTGCAATCTATGTATCAAATCTAGAAAGAATGCAAGTGTCAGTGTAAAAGAAATGTGAAGTGTATAAGTGAAGTGTCAGTGTGAGAATAAGAATGAAATGCTCAAGATCATGAGACTAAAGAATAAAGCTGAAGAGGGGGGATATACAGAGACTTTTGTTCGATAACTGTTAAGTTATGCCTACGTATCCTCTCGTGCAATGAGGAAGTCAGAACACCGTAGTTCGACCCAAAGAGACTGAAAGATGAATTGACTTGTGAACTGCTTACTTGTCTATGCTCAAGTGTATGACCTGTCTGGCTCAGGTGCAAACTGTCTTGCATTAGACGGAAGAAGCAAGTTCTCGTTTATGAGTGAAGATGATGAGAAAAGAATCCCGGAGGAGACAATTATTGTATGTTTTCTAGTTTCAGTCTTTTATTGCTTTTGAAGTTTGTCATAAGTTAATGAGCTTAAGCCTAAACCAATGGGCTAGTAAACTCATCACATCCTCCCTCTGATTAGGGGTAATGAGAATACCCTAAATGTGAAGTCAGCATCTCACACTTAATCACCATGATGTAGGATTAAGATCATTAACCTGCTTGTGATTATTTAGATGTTTTTATTGTTTTTGTTTAGTGTTAAGTAATGAGATTAAGCCATAATCATGGATTAAACAGACTCATTACACCATCCCAATAGAAGGATAATAGATGAGAATGTTTAAGCTGAGGAAGGCTCCTCAACTTAATCCATGATTAGGGATTAACCTTATGACAAAACAAAGCCTTTATTAGGTGGATTTTAGTTAGTGATAAGATGAAGAAGTGAGTTTTATGATTTGTAATACAACTTGAGGGGGACTTGTCCATTAACACTAGGGTTAGTCCTTCTTAACCAGTTAAGGAAGAATTAGAACCCTAATGCAAGGCCCAAGTTACAAGCTTGATGTCTTGATGATTATTAAGTGAATTGATTAAAGGATTTAAACACATTAAGGGTTTAACACTTAGGATTAAAGTTATACACTCCATCCTAATAGAAGGATGCAGGCATAAGCTTAATCACAAAGCCTTAAAGCCTTTAGGGTTTAGTCCCTGATTATGAGGTGAGAAAAGAAGACTCAAAGAAACACAAAGGTAAAAGCTAAGTGGGGGACTAATCAAACCCTAATTGTTATCATGCTTGGTCATTCCTAGGGTTTGTGAGGTTTAAGAAAGAACTCTTCAAGAAACCACCAAGCAGAGAAGCAGATGAAAGGAGCAAAGAGAAGCAAAACAACTTGCTTCACTTAAGAAGACAAGTTGCTTGAAGAAAGAAAGTAAGATGAACAAGAGTGAGCAAGCTCAATCCAATGCACATACAAAATTCAGCAAGGGAAGTATGAAAGAGATGAAAAGAGAATGTGAGAAGTGAAGGCAAATTCACTTCTCAAACAACTTACCACCTGAAAAGTTAGCAAAAGAAATGAAATGCAATGCAAAAAGAGATGCAATGCCATGATGCAAACCAAAACCAGAAGCATAAGTATGATGTTAATGATGCTAAGAGATGATGCAAACATGAGGCAAGGCATTAGAATGATCAAACAAGCATAAAGATGCAAAAGAGACATGCTTGGAACCATGAACAAACATGAAAAGTTATGGAATGCAAATGACATACAACATGGCAAATGAAAGATGCAATGATCAAACATGATTCTAATATGTCCTAAGATGTATTATGAATCAAATTAATGCATAAAATGTCATGGCAAGTCATGGTATGCAAGCAAATGGAAGATGGATGCAAAGGAAGGCATGAATTAGGGTTATATGCAACATACAAAGCAAAAATCCAAAACCAGAAGCAAATGACATGATAAAAATTTGAAAATGCAATCAAAGGAACCTTAAACCTATACAAACTCACTGCCCAAAGGAGGGGTTCTAACTCTTAACCTAATGTGGGTTATGAATTTCCTAAGATTGCTAGGGTTTTAAGGTACCTTGTCAAGAAAAATGCAAAACAAAATGAAAATGCAAGATCAATTCATGCCAATTTTATCCTATAAACTACATGTTATACAAGATGCAATGCAAAAAGAATCATTGTCCAACTCTCAATGGTTAGGCCGAAATGAATTTTTGAAGTTTGAAGCAAAATATTGACTTGACATGAAATTAATTCCAAAGAAAATTATCAAAAGGCATCAAGAACAAAAAAGAAATTTGGTTTGAGAGTTGGACAATGTTGCTAAATGTTTTTAAAGGTTACATGAATTTTTTTGTGATTTTTAAATACCTAAAAGCATTTTTAATTAATTAATTTTAATTAATTAATTAAAAATAAACTTTTAAATGATTTAAAAATAAATTTTAATGCAAAAAATAAAAATAAAAATATTTTTGTGTTCTGAAAAATAATGAAAACCTTGACAAAAAGTTTCATAATTTTTAAACATTTTTTGCTATTTTAATTAATTCGTGCAAAATAAATATGAAACAAATAAAAATAAAATGAATTTAAGTGAAAAAAGGAGAAAGTCAGCAGATCTAAGGGCCAGGATTCAAATTCCAGGGGACGGGAGTTGACTACGCGCGCTAATGGACGACCCACATTCAAACTGGCCTAATTATGATTAAACCCTAATCAGAAGCCCTAATGACTTTCAGATGACCGGAACAGTGTTTCGGTCATCTTCTCCGGCAAGGTGTTCATGCTATCTCACTCCCTACGCATCAAAACTTCACTAAAATCTCCAGATTTCATCCTTAAACAACATTAAACCTAAACCCCACCCCAAAAACCATTTATTTTCACTGAATCATGAGAATCAAAGCAAAACTCATTTCACGGGCAAAGTTTCAGAGCAAGCATACATGGCCATTTCTCACTCATTTTCAAAAATAAAAAGTTCAGTGCATTCAGGGAAGCATGTAGATCATTTTAGAGACAAGAAATAAGAGTTCTGGAAAAAATAAATTTGGAAGCTACCTGAAGTGAAGCTTTCAGTTTGGGGCTTTCAGGCTACCTCCTTGCTTCAAAGCTTCTCCAATGGACCTCCTGAAGATGCTTTGAGGTTTAGTTTGACTGGAAAGTGAATGATTTGTGAGTTTGATCAAGTTCTGTTCAGTGAGGGAGAGAAGTCGTGTTTCAGTTTGAGGGGGTTTCAGGGATGAATGAGGGCAGGGAAATGATCAGGGGAGTGTGCTGAGATGTTTTGTGGAGTTTGTTTGAAGAATGGTTGAGTGAACTGAGAGATTCGAATGGTTTTGCAAGTTGGAGGATTTTTGATAACTATGGCTTGGAGTGTGTTTCAGCATGAGTTCTTGTGTGTTATGGCTTGCCTTTGGTCCACTTATCACTCATGGATAGGTCTGTGGAGTTGGTGTGCCCTATTGTGATTGGTATGGGTCTTTTGCCAAAAATTCAAGCTTTGTGTAAGGGAGGTATGGGCTCATGGCTAGCCAAGGACAAGAGGGGTGTCCTGCGCAGCAAGAAGTGAGGAGAACCATAGGATCAAATTTGAAGTCAGCCAGCTCATGGATTAGGGTTTGAGTGAGGTTTTGCAACTTTGTTCATCTTTGGCCCTTTTGAAGTTTCTTGATCCACAAGTCATAGAAATGAGCAAACTCTTGATGCAATCTGACTTTTAGACATTGGTTCATGTTTGTATGAAGATTAGAAGCCCATTTGATAGCACAATTTGTCTTGGCAAGTGGTTTTGCAACTTTGCCTCTTTGGTAGAAAACTTGAAATTATGTGATTTTTCCCAACTTTGACAAACCATAACTTTTGATCCAAAATGAATTAGAATGAGTTATTGTACTTTTTGAAAAGGGAATGATCCATTCTACAACTTTAATGACCAAAGTTTTCTCATTTGAGGCATTTTTGAATCAAAAAGCAAGGGTTGAAAAAGTTTCCCAAAATGGCAAGTTTCCATTACAAGTCATTTTCCCAAAAAGTCAACTTTGCAAATGACTTGAAATTCTTCAATTATGTGAACTTATAACATCTTCTATGATCAAATAAAGATCATACACAATCAAAATGATGAAGAACACCCTTTGGTTGGGTCATTGGGGGCCTCAGATGCCCTGATTTTGCACTGACTTGCTCAAAATGTCAACTCTTGATCAGATGACTTCCCCATTGAATTTCTTCATGAAAATTGATATGCATGATCCCTATACAATATAGAGACCAATAGAAACAAGAATGACCAAAAAAATTGGAGTTATGGCCTTTGAAACCAAAACCCTAATTCTAGGTCATCTGTGCAGTCAAACCTGGCTCTGCTTCCATGCCAATCTAAGTTCTTGTGATTTTTTGACATTCTTGACTTTGAGAGGATATAATATGATGCTTGAACATACATGGACCCCTTTTAAGTGATTGATGACCTTTGGAGTGGCTCAAGAAGCTCTTGGATTTCTCAGATCACAAACCCTAGATGCAGATGACTTTGAAACAATGCAGTGAATCAAAAATGTGGTATGAGATGCTATGGTTGAATTTATGAATATGAGAAGATCACAAGCCATGGTGTGAATAAGTGAGGGCAAATTTGGGGTGTTTACACCAGCCTATGAGATTTGACTTCCCGGATGAAGACATCATGTTCATAAAAGCAAAAGATCACGAAGAGCCTGTTCACACTAAAGGGCCTGACCCAGAAGAAGAATGGACTATGATGTTTGAAGGGGCTTTTAATATGAATGGTCGTGGTGTTGGTGCAGTACTCATTACACCTAAAGGAGTTCACATGCCTTTCTCGGCAAAACTCACCTTTAACTGCACTAACAACGAAGCCGAATACGAAGCTTGCATTATGGGTCTTAAGGAAGCCATTGACCTCAGGATCAAGACTTTGACTGTGTTCGGAGATTCAACTTTGGTAATCAATCAAACCAACGGCAAATGGTACACTCACCAGGATCATCTGATACCTTACAGGGATTATACAAGGAGGTTATTGACTTTCTTTACAACGGTTAAGCTTGAGTATATCCCTCGGGACGAGAATCAGTTTGCAGATGCTCTTGCCACCATTTCATCCATGATCAAAGTTCAAGCTGCCAACTTTGTACCTCGGATTTCAGTGTCCAGACTTGAAAGACCAGCATATGTTTTTTCAGCAGATGTCGTTAAAGATGATAAACCTTGGTTCCACGACATTAAGTGCTTCTTGGAGGATCAAACATACCCACCTGGGGCATCTCCCAATGATAAGAAGACATTGAGAAGGCTTGCTGGTAGTTTCTTCTTGAATACTGACGGTTCCTTGTACAAGAGAAACTTTGATGTGGTACTCCTCAGATGCGTTGATAGGGCAGAAGCAGACTTGTTGATGCACAAGGTGCACGAAGGATCCTTTGGTACCCATGCTAGAGGGCATGCAATGGCAAAGAAGTTGCTAAGATCAGGCTATTACTAGATCACAATGGATGCCGACTGTTGTGCTTATGCCAGAAAATGTCATAAATGTCAGATTTACGCGGACAAAGTGCATGTGCCTCCCAATCCTCTGAATGTGATGCCTTCACCCTGGCCCTTTGTTATGTGGGGCATTGATATGATTGGGAAGATTGAACCGACTGCTTCAAATGGCCACAGATTCATCCTGGTTGCCATTGACTATTTCACCAAGTGGGTTGAAGCGGCTTCATATGCAAATGTTACAAGGCAAGTGGTAGCCCGATTTCTGAAGAGAGACATCATCTGTTGGTACGGAGTTCCCGAGCGAATCATTACTGATAATGGTTCCAACTTAAACAACAAAATGATGGCAGAACTATGTCGGGACTTCAAGATCCAACACCACAACTCTTCTCCTTACAGGCCAAAGATGAGTGGCGTTGTTGAGGCAGCTAACAAGAATATCAAGAAGATTGTGCAGAAGATGGTAGTTACGTACAAAGACTGGCATGAAATTCTACCATTTGCCTTGCATGGGTACCGTACATCGATCAGAACATCCACTGGGGCAACACCGTATCAGCTTGTGTATGGTATGGAGGCAGTCCTACCTGTTGAAGTTGAACTACCCTCCCTACGGGTATTAATGGATGTTAAGCTGAGCGAAGCATAGTGGGTCCGATCCCGATACGAACAACTGAGTCTGATTGAAGAGAAGAGATTGGCTGCAATCTGTCATGGGCAGCTGTATCAGAAAAGAATGAAGAAAGCCTTCGATCAGAAAGTCAGGCTCCGAGAGTACCAAGTGGGAGATCTTGTGCTGAAAAGACTCCTTCCTCCTCATACAGACCATAGGGGCAAATAGACTCCGAACTATGAAGGACCATTCGTAGTAAAGAAAGTTTTCTCCGGTGGAGCACTCATGCTCAACACTATGGATGGTGAAGACTTCCCGTCCCCTGTGAATTCAGATGTAGTTAAAAAATACTTCGCATGAAAATGACCCGCTGGACATAAAAACAGAATGTAAGTCCAGGCAAAAATGGGGCATCCCGGCGAGTCAAAAATAGAATAAAAGACTCGGGCAAAAATAAGGGAAAATAGATAAAAAAAATGTTCACCCGCTGAGTTGAAGAGCCGCATCGGACAACTCAGGAAAAAATGGGTATCCCGATGGATTGAAAACCCGAAAGGGCGATCCATGCAAAAATAAGGGAATAAGCGAACAACTGTACTCTTAATTCATCCGTATTACTTACAACTTGGTAAGCTTCAAAAGGTTCAAGCGCCGGTCAGAGTCAACCTTCTTCAGAAAGCAAGACGAGAAGAACGTCAAAAGTCATACGAGTCATAGCCAGAAGGAAACTCCTCGAAGCGTCGTAAACATTCCCAATACCTTTTATTTCTCAATTTGTAACAATCTCCTCATTTTAGGGGATTTGTTTCTTTGACTGTATTTGCCAATTCAGGGCACATGAATCAATAAAATCAGATTTTTCAGTCATGTTTTGTCTCGTACATTTTATTTGCAAGTATGTCTGATGTCTTTAAGATACTGATTGCATAAATACAGATGCTTTTCTTCTAAAAAAACGTGCGTACAGGAAATATATTTACTCCCGGGAGTGTCCAAACTCCTATGACGGAATCCGGTAAGGGATACCTCGAGATTACTTGTGCGTTTCTCTATCTTTTCAGGATTGCGGGAATTCAAAGCATAACATGGGGCATGAAAGCTTCATCCCAGCAAGCTGGCAAATCATTATCTACTCAGTCTTGGCACCAGAGGTGTTTTTCTCCCCAGCTGAGTTGCCTTTTATTTCCTCCTCAGCCAAGTGCAAAAGCCAGGGAACCACCTCCCCACAGAGTCTCAGCCTCTATCCAGAAGAGCAATACCTGAAGGTCTCACAACAGGGTGAAAGAAGCTTCTACAAACCCCAGTTGGGTCCCTCATTACCAAAATAGGTCTATCAGTGACCTATATCCCCAAGCAGAGTCCCATATGTCAGAACTACCAATGATCTCATCCCCAGCTGGGATGTCCACTTCAAGCAGATCAACCAGGGACCTTCGTAGCAACGGGACCCGGATCCCGGATCGGTATCTTTGCATAATCATGGCATTCGCATCATATTTTCCCCACAAAGCGTAGCATTCCGTCTAATACGGAGCATTACGGCAAAATCCAACATATTGCATAATCATAAGCCATTGTCTGAATCAAACACTGGTAAATACTGACAATCCGGCAACGATATACAGAAAACTCCCCGGATTCCCCGACAGAAAGCCAAGGCATTTGCCCTACAACTCATAAGTACAAATGCACACTCTTTTTGGCACCCGTCCGTGTCATCATTCCCCAGTAAAGTCGCCCGAGCTTTCTTTACAAGCAGACACTTATACATTACAGATACTTCTTGACACCCGTCCGTGTCATATCCCCAGTAGAAAGCCAAAGCGTCCTCTTTGCACTCCCATATACATATATCTATACAGATTTCCTGACACCCGTTCGTGTCACTTTCCCCCAACATAACTACCTGAATACTTTGTAAAGCATTTACTTGTTTATAATATACCTTTTGACACTTGTTCGTGTCATTTTCCCCAGCAAGTTAGACACTTATCGGTGTATCACTCTTACTTATTTCGCTCATACAGGTACCCGTCCGTATCTTGTATATATCACTCAGATCCCCTCAGATTCGACACCCGTCCATGTTCTTCGTTAACCAGTTGATACTCGTCCGTATCATCATCTCTGAACATGTGTCAGCGTTTGTTTCTACCTGATACTCGTCCGTATCATAGTCTTAGGGATGCTCGTCCGCATCTCTAATCCATACACGTGTCAAACACTTATGTCTTCTTGAATTTAGACACTCGTCTGTGTCTACCATTCCCTAGAAGAGTCCCCACAAAATCAACACTCGTCCGTGTTCTTTGTTAACCAGTCGGTACTCGTCCATATCATCATCTTCGAACATGCGTCAAGCGTTTGTTTCTACCTGATACTCATCCATATCATAGTCTTAAGGATGCTCGTCTGCATCTTTAATCTATACACCGAACCCAAACACTAATGTCTCTCATTTCTTGGATATAGACACTCGTCCGTGTTTACTGGTCCCAGCAAATTACAGTGAACTATTTCCTTTCTATCTGACATCCGTCCTATGTCATGATACCTTTTCGGAAGCCGTACCCTGCCAGGTGATCGTCCTTCACCTTTGGATGACCGTCCCTCATCCTTTCCTCAGCGGAGTCTCCATTATTGGAACCCTTTTCTATCCGACATTCGTCCTATGTCGTGATTTTTAGCAGCCGTACCCTGCTAGGTGATCGTCCTTCACCTTTTGATTATCGTCCTTCATCATTTTATCCGATGGTCGTCCCCGTCGTTGATCTTGCTATCTGACATTCGTCCTATGTCATGATAAACCCTGAGAGCAGCCGTACCCTGCTAGGTGATCGTCCTTCACCTCCTGATGATCGTCCTTCATCATGCTTATCCGATGGCCGTCCCCATCGTCGACCTTTTATCCGGCATTCGTCCTATGTCGCGATATTTTTGGCAACCGTACCTTGTCAGGTGATCGTCCTTCACCCTTAGATGACCGTCCCTCATCTTATACCCAATAGAGCAGCCGTCCCCTTCTAGGTGATCGTCCTTCACCTTTGATGACCGTACCTCATCATTTATTTTTACCTATAATCCCCAGAGAATCTTTGTCACTTTATTTTGATGGCCGTCCCCATCATAATTTCTTATATTCCCAGCATGTTGGCCGTCCCCGTCATTTCTCTTTCCCCAGCAGTCGTCCTTTGCTCGACGGTCGTCCTCCGTCGCCCGCACTTTATAATATACTTTATTTTCCTATACAATCTATATCCCTTTTCTTCTTCATTCTGTGAGCGCACATTTTGGACTGTCTTTGGTATTCAACCACAAGTTATCTTGTTTGCCTGTTAAGTCGTTGCTTACATCCTGCACAGCTAACTCATGCTTGAATAGGGGCAGCTGTAAACACCCCAAATTTTCCCTCACCCATTCACACCATGGCTTGTGATCTTCTCATATGCATAAACTCAACCATAGCATCTCATACCACATTTTTGATTCACTGCATTGTTTCAAAGTCATCTGCATCTAGGGTTTGTGATCTGAGCAATCCAAGAGCTATTTGAGCCACTCCAAAGGTCATAAATCACTTCAAAGGGGTCCATGTATGTTCAAGCATCATATTATATCCTCTCAAAGTCAAGAATGTCAAAAAATCACAAGAAATGAGATTGGCATGGAAGCAGAGCCAGGTTTGACTGCACAGATGACCTAGAATTAGGGTTTTGGTTTCAAAGGCCATAACTCCAATTTTTTGGTCATTCTTGTTTCTATTGGTCTCTATATGGTATAGGAATCATGCATATCAATCTGGGTGCTAATACCTTCCCAGGTTGTAACCAACCCCCTTTCTGAGTTCTCTGGTTCGCGACCGTCTTATCCATATCTTCCTAGATTTATGCAACATTACCTTTCCTTCGGGATAAAAATGCCTAGCTGGCGAATCTTATTCATTTCTTCTCTTTCGCCGACCGTTCGCGTCTGTACCCTATTTGACCAGGTGTCATTTGGTGGGAGCGACACCTATCAAGATATGTCGGGTTTAGATACAAATATTGTCATGCACATGCTGCCATTGAAAGAAGATTGTCCGCCAGTTAAACAGAAGTTGCGCCGTACTCGCCCAGACATGGCCATGAAAATCAAAGAGGAAGTACAAAAGCAGTGGGACGCCGGTTTTCTTGCTGTAACTAGTTACCCACTGTGGGTTGCTAACATTGTACTCGTACCTAAGAAGGATGGCAAGCTGCGTATGTGTGTCGATTACCGGGAACTTAACAGAGCAAGCCCGAAAGATGACTTCCCATTACCTCAAATTGATGTATTGGTAGACAACATAGCTCAGTTCTCGGTATTTTCCTTCATGGACGGATTTTCTGGATACAATCAGATCAAGATGTCACCTGAAGACATGGAAAAGACAACCCTCATCACACCATGGGGCATGTTCTGCTACAAAGTAATGTTGTTTGGTTTGAAGAACGCCGGTGCAACATATCAACGGGCTATGGTAACATTATTCCACGATATGATCCATAAAGAAATTGAGTGTTACATGGATGACATGATTGCCAAGTCCCAAAGTGAGGAAGAGCATTTGGTAAATCTATTGAAACTATTCAAGCATCTGAGAAAGTATCAGTTAAGGTCGAACCCCAATAAATGCACATTCGGGGTACGTTCTGGTAAGCTGTTGGGTTTTATTGTAAGCGGAAAAGGAATTGAGGTTGATCCCGACAAAGTCAAAGCAATTTAGGAAATGCCTGCACCTAAGATTGAGAAAGAAGTTCGAGGGTTCTTAGGTAGATTGAACTACATTTCAAGGTTCATATCTCACCTCACTGCAACCTGCGAACCCTTGTTCAAACTGCTAAGAAAGGAACAAACAGTTAGGTGGAACAATGATTGTCAGAAAGCTTTTGACAAGATCAAAGAGTATCTGCAAGAACCTCCAATTCTCATGCCTCTAGTTTGTAAACACCCCAAATTTTCCCTCACCCATTCACACCATGGCTTATGATCTTCTCATATTCATAAACTCAACCATAGCATCTCATACCACATTTTTGATTCACTGCATTGTTTCAAAGTCATCTGCATCTAGGGTTTGTGATCTGAGCAATCCAAGAGCTATTTGAGCCACTCCAAAGGTCATCAATCACTTCAAAGGGGTCCATGTATGTTCAAGCATCATATTATATCCTCTCAAAGTTAAGAATGTCAAAAAATCACAAGAAATGAGATTGGCATGGAAGCAGAGCCAGGTTTGACTGCACAGATGACCTAGGATTAGGGTTTTGGTTTCAAAGGCCATAACTCCAATTTTTTTGGTCATTCTTGTTTCTATTGGTCTCTATATGGTATAGGGATCATTCATATCAATTTTCATGAAGAAATTCCATGGGGAAGGCATCTGATCAAGAGTTGACTTTTTGAGCAAGTTAGTGCAAAATCAGGGCATCTGAGGCCCCCAATGACCCAACCAAAGGGTGTTCTTCATCATTTTGATTGTGTATGATCTTTATTTGATAATATAAGATGTTAGAAGTTCACAAAATTGAATAATTTCAAGCCATTTGCAAAGTTGACTTTTTGGGAAAATGACTTGTAATGGAAACTTGCCATTTTGGGAAACTTTTTCAACCCTTGCTTTTTGATTTAAAAATGTTTCAAATGGGAAAACTTTGGTCATGAAAGTTGTATAATGGATCATTCCCTTTTCAAAAAGTACAAGAACTTGTCCTAATTCATTTTGGATCAAAAGTTATGGCTTGTCAAAGTTGGGAAAAATCACATAATTTCAAGTTTTCTACCAAAGAGGCAAAGTTGCAAAACCACTTGCCAAGACAAATTGTGCTATCAAATGGACTTCTAATCTTCATAAAAACATAAACCAAGGCCTAAAGATCAGATTGCATCAAAAGTTCACTCATTTTCATGACTTGTGGATCAAGAAACTTCAAAAGGGCCAAAGTTGATCAAAGTTGCAAAACCTCACTCAAACCCTAATCCATTTGCTGGCTGACTTCAAAATTGATCCTATGGTTCTCCTCACTTCTTGCTGCGCAGGACACCCCTCTTGTCCTTGGCTAGCCATGAGCCCATACCTCTCTTACACAAAGCTTGACTTTTTGGCAAAAGACCCATACCAATCACAATAGGGCACACCAACTCCACAGACCTATCCATGAGTGATAAGTGGACCAAAGGCAAGCCATAACACACAAGAACTCATGCTGAAACACTCTCCAAGCCATAGTTACCAAAAATCCTCCAACTTGCAAAACCATTCGAATCACCCAACACAACCCTCAAACACAAAAACAAACTTCACCATTGATCTCAAAATGTTCCACTGATCACAAACCAACCATTGAAACAGCCTGAAACTCACTGAAATCAAAACACGATTTCCTCCTCCCCCTGAACAGAACTCTGCCAATCTCCCAAACCAGCCACTCTCAAAGCATTCTAAGCTCCATTCCATCATCAGGAGGATCAAGGGAGAAGGTTTGTGCAAAGCTTGAGGCCAGGAAGCTCAAAATCAGAGAAGCTCCATCTCAGGTAACATGAAGAACTTTTTTTCCAGAAACTGATTTTTAAGTTCTTGTATGATGCTATGTATTCCCCTGATCATGAATATGTGTTTAGTTTTTAAAATGGTGAAGAAACCAGCATGTATGGTACCTCTGAATATTTGCCCGTGTTTCATACTTTGCTTCGATTCAAGCTTGTGAGTGAAAATAAATGAGTTTTGGGAGAGGGGTTAGGTTCAGATTGAGGAGAAGATCATTTTGGTGGAAGAAATTGCATGTTTAGTGACCTGTAGCGAAATCTAGGGTTTTGGTTCGTGGAGAAGACGACCGGAAGTCTTCTCCGGCCACCTGAAAGTCATTAAACCCTAATTATGTCATTAATTGTAGTTTGAATGTGGAGCGTAGATCAGGCTGACTTTGTTTGACCCGCGCGCGTTTTGATGGCCAGAATCTCTTCATTTTGCCCTAATCTTCAATTAACTTAATTAATCCAGTTTAATTAATTTTAAAATCAGAATTAGCCAGGTTTGAACTTGGGCCATTGGATGTGGCGCCAAGTCAACCTTTCCCAGCCCAGAATCAATCTGGTGCGTTCATTGTGCATACTTCTCATTATTTTAATTTTTATTTTCATTTTATTTGATTTATTTTGTACATTTAATTTAAAATAGCAAAAAATGTTTAAAAATTATGAAAATTTTTGTCAAGATTTTCATTATTTTTCAGAACACAAAAATATTTTTATTTTTATTTTTTGCATTAAAATTTATTTTTAAATCATTTAAAAGTTTATTTTTAATTAATTAATGAAAATTAATTAATTAAAAATACTTTTAGGTATTTAAAAATCACCAAAAAATTCATGTTGCATTTAGGAACATTTAGAAACATTGTCCAACTCTCAAACCAAATTTATTTTTTGTTCTTGATGCCTTTTGATTATTTTCTTTGGAATTAAATTCATTTTGGGGTAATATTTTGGTTCAAACTTCAAAAATTCATTTCTGCCTAACCATTGAGAGTTGGACAATGATTCTTTTTGCATTGCATCTTGCATAACATGTAGTTTATAGGAAAAAATTGGCATGAATTGATCTTGCATTTTCATTTTGTTTTGCATTTTTCTTGTCAAGGTACCTTAAAACCCTAGCAATCTTAGGAAATTCATAACTTTCAATAGGTTAAGAGTTGGATCCCCTCCTTTGGGCAGTGAGTTTGTGTAGGTTTAGGGTATCTTTGATTGCACTTTCAAATTTTTATCATGTAATTTGCTTCTGATTTTGAATTTTGCTTTGAGTGTTGATCATAAACCCTAATTTATGCCTTCCTTTGCATCCATCTTCCATTTATTTGCATACCATGACTTGCCATGACATTTTGTGCATCCATTTGATCCATGATAAATCTTAAGACATATTAGAATCATGTTTGATCATTGCATCTTTCATTTGCCATGTTATATGTCTTTTGCATTCCATAACTTTACATGAACATCCATGGTTCAAAACATGCTTCTTTTGCATCCATATGTTTGTATGATCATTCTAATGCCTTGCCTCATGTTTGCATCATCTCTTAGCATCATTAAATGATTCTGGTTTTGGTTTGCATCATGGCATTGCATCTCATTTTGCATTGCATTTCATTTCTTTTGCTAACGTTTTAGGTGGTAAGTTGTTTGAGAAGTGAATTTGCCTTCACTTCTCACAATCTCTTTTCATCTCTCTTATGCATCATTGCTGCATTTTATCTTGTGCTTTGGATTGAGCTTGCTCATTCTTGTCCATCTTACTTTATTTCTTCAAGCAACTTGTCTTCTTAAGTGAAGCAAGTTGTTTTGCTTCTCTTTGCTCCTCTCATCTGCTTCTCTCCTTGGTGGCTCTTTGAAGATTCTTTCTCTCTTAAGCCTCACAAACCCTAGGATCTCCAAGTATGATAACAATTAGGGTTTGATTAGTCCCCCACTTAGCTTTTACCTTTGTGTCATCTTTGAGTCTTCTCTTCTCATCTCATAATCAGGGACTAAACCCTAAAGGCTTTAAGGCTTTGTGATTAAGCTTATGCCTGCATCCTTCTATTAGGATGGAGTGTATAACTTTAATCCTAAGTGTTAAACCCTTAATGTGTTTAAATCCTTTAATCAATTCACTTAATAATCATCAAGACATCAAGCTTGTAACTTGGGCCTTGCATTAGGGTTCTAATTCTTCCTTAATTGGTTAAGAAGGACTAACCCTAGTGTTAATGGACAAGTCCCCCTCAAGTTGTCTTACATACCATAAAACTCACTTCTTCATCTTATCATTAACTAAAATCCATTTAATAAAGGCTTTGTTTTGTCATGAGGTTAATCCCTAATCATGGATTAAGTTGAGGAGCTTTCCTCAGCTTAAACATCCTCATCTATTATCCTTCTATTAGGATGGTGTAATGAGTCTGTTTAATCCCTGATTATGGCTTAATCTCATTACTTATCACTAAACAAAAACAACAAAAACATTTAACTAATCACAAGTAGGTTAATGATCTTAATCCTACACCATGGTGATTAAGTGTGAGACACTGACTTCACACTTAAGGTATTCTCATTACCCCTAATCAGAGGGAGGATGTGATGAGTTTACTAATCCATTGGTTTAGGCTTAAGCTCATTAACTTATGACAAACTTTCAAAAGCAATAAAAGACTGAAAACACAAAAATAAACAATAATCGTCTCCTTCGGGATTCTTTTCTCATCATCTTCACTCATAAACGAGAACTTGCTTCTTCCGTCTAATGCAAGACAGTTTGCACCTGAGCCAGACAGGTCATACACTTGAGCATAGACAAGCAAGTAGTTCACCTGTCAATTTATCTTTCAGTCTCTTTGGCTCGAACTACGGTGTTCTGACTTCCTCATTGCACGAGAGGATACGTAGGCATAACTTAACAGTTATCGAACAAAAGTCTCTGTAAATTCCCCCTCCTTCCAGCATCATTCTTTAAGCCTTATGGTCATGAGCATTTCACTCTTTCCTTACACTGACACTTCACTTATACACTTCATTTTTCTTTTACACTGACACTTGCATTCTTTCCAGCCTTGATATACAGATTGCACTGACACTACCCCTTTAAAACACAAATCTTTTAAGTGTGGATCCCTTCGAGTACGGAGGACAATCTGGGTGCTAATACCTTCCCAGGATGTAACCAACCCCCTTTTTTAGGACAATCTGGTTCGCAGCATTACCTTTCCTTCGGGATAAAAATGCCTAGTTGGCGACTCTTGTCTTTTCTGAGTTCACTTCTGTGTGTTCTCTTCTCCTTTCGCCGACCGTTCGCGTCTGTACCCCTTCTGACCCGAGGTGTCATTTGGTGGGAGCGACATAGTTGAAGGAAGACCTCTTATAATGTACCTGACAGTATTAGATGAATCAACAGGGTGTGTGTTGGGCCAGCATGACGAGTCTGGTCGAAAAGAGTATGCAATATACTACCTAAGAAAAACGTTTACCGACTGTGAACAACGTTATTCACTGCTCGAGAAAATTTGATGTGCTTTAGCGTGGGCTGCTCGCCGACTGAGACATTATATGTTGACTCATACTACCTTGTTGATCTCAAAGATGGACCCCATCAAGTACATATTTGAGAAGCCATCACTTACCAAAAGGGTTGCAAGGTGGAAAATGATTCTAACAGAATATGATATTCAGTACACCTCTCAAAAAGCCATCAAGGGCAGTGTATTGTCTGACTATCTGGCCGGGCAACCCATTGATAACTACCAGCCTATGAGATTTGATTTCCCTGATGAATACATCATGTTCTTAAAGTCAAAAGATTGTGAAGAGCCTATTCACACTGAAGGGCCTGATCCAGAAGAAGCATGGACTATGATGTTCGATGGGGCAATTAATTGTAATGGTCGTGGAGTTGGTGCATTGCTTATTACACCCAAAGGAGTCCATATGCCTTTCTCAGCAAGGCTTACCTTTGCCTGCACTAACAACGAAGTAGAATACGAAGCTTGTATCATGGGTCTTTAAGAAGCCATTGACCTCAGGATCAAAACCTTGAATGTATTCGGAGATTCAGCTTTGGTGATCAACCAAACTAGTGTAAAGTGGTATACTCATCAAGAGCATCTAGTTCCCTATCGTGACTATACGAAAAGATTGTTGACTTTCTTCACAACAGTCAAGCTTGAATACATCCCTCGAGACGAGAATCAGTTTGCAGATGCCTTGGCCACTATTTCATCTATGATCAAAGTACAGACTGCCAACTATGTGCCTCGGATTTTGGTATCTAGACTGGACCGACCGACATATGTGTTCTCTGTGGACACTGCTAGTGATGACAAGCCTTGGTTCCACGATATCAAATGCTTCTTGGAGAATCAAACATACCCACATGGGGAATTGTCTAATGATAAGAAGACATTAAGAAGGCTAGCCAGAAGTTTCTTCCTCAACACTGATGGCTCTTTATACAAGCAAAACTTCGACATGGTCTTGCTCAGATATGTTGACAAGAAGGAAGCAGACTTACTGATGCACGAAGTACACGAGGGTTCTTTCGGTACCCATGTCGGAGGACATGCAATGGCGAAGAAATTGTTGAGATCAGGTTACTATTGGATCACAATGGATGCAGACTGTTGTGCCTATGCCATAAAATGCCATAAATGCCATATCTACGCAAATAAAGTGCATCTGCCTCCCAACCCTTTGAATATATTATCGTCACCCTAGCCCTTTTCCATGTGGTGCATTGATATGATTGGAAAGATCGAGTCAACTGCTTCAAATGGTCACAAATTCATCCATGTAGCCATTGATTACTTTACAAATGGGTTGAAGCAGCTTCGTATGCAAATGTCACCAGGCAAGTGGTAGCCCGATTTCTGAAAAGGGATATCATTTGTCGATATGGAGTTCCCAAGCAAATCATTACTGATAATGGTTCAAACCTTAACAACAAGATGATGGCAGAACTGTGCCGGGACTTTAAAATTCAACATCACAACTCTTCTCCTTATAGGCCAAAGATGAATGGCGCTGTTAAGGTGGCTAACAAGAATATTAAGAAGATTGTGCAAAAGATGGTAGTCACATACAAAGACTGGCACGAAATGTTACCATTCTCCTTGCATGGGTAACGAACTTCCATCAGAACATCTACCGAGGCAACACCTTATCATCTTGTGCATGGTATGGAAGCAGTCCTACCTGTTAAAGTTGAGTTACCCTCATTGCGGGTAATGATGGATGTGAAACTGGACGAAGTAGAATGGGTCCGATCTCGTTATAATCAACTGAGCCTGAATGAAGAAAAGGGATTAGCAGCTATCTTTCATGGTCAGTTATATCAGAAACAGATAAAGAAAGCCTTCGATCAAAAAGTCAGACCTCGGGAATATCAAGTGGGAGAGATTGTACTGAAAAGAATCCTTCCTCCTCACACAGACCACAGGGGCAAGTGGACGCCAAACTATGAAGGTCTCTATGTGATAACTAAATTCTTTTCGGGCGGAGCACTGATGCTCGCAACCATGGATGGTGAAGACTTCTCGTCTCCTGTGAATTCAGATGCAGTTAAAAAATACTTCGCATAAATGACCCACTGGATATAAAAACAGAATGTAAGTCCAGGCAAAAATAGGGCATCCCGGCGAGTCAAAAAAACAGAATAAAAGACTCGGGCAAAAATAAGGGAAAAATTAAAAAACATGTACATCCGCTGAGTTGAAAAGCCACATCGGACAGCTCAGGCAAAAAAGCATATCCCGGTGGATTGAAATCCCGAAAGGGCGATCCACGCAAAATCAGGGAAAAAGCGACTAACTGCGTTCTGAATTCGTCTGTATCAATCACATAACCTGGCAAGCTTCGAAAGGACAAAGTGTCGATCAGAATCAACTTTCTTCAGAAAGCAAGATAAGAAGAGCGTTCAGGTCATAGCAAAAGGAAGATTGAAGCATCAACTTCAGCATTGCCAAATAGGACTTTTATTTTCTTAGTTTTATAGCAATCTCCTCATATCAAGGATTAGCCTCCTCACTGTACTTGCCTATTCAGGGCACACAAATCAATAAAGTCAAATATTCATTTACAATTTGTTTTGTACCTTTTTGTTTTGTTTGCAAAATGTCCAAAGTTCGTAATACAACATTTGCATGAAAGCACATAAGCCATTTTCAATAAATGCTTGCAGGGAATATGTGCTCTTAAGCGAACCTAACCCCTATGATGGAATCCGGTTGAGGATACCTCAGGACACTTGTGTGTTTCCTTTGTTTAAAAGTTTTAAGGTACTCAAGGCAGATAATCTTTTGCAACATGGGGCATATCAAGCACTATATCCCCATCCAAGCCGACAGTCACATCATCAGAAGGACTACTTGACAAAAGTATTCCCCCGCCGAAATTTTTATCACCTCAGAGTATCCCCCACAAAGTTGATCCTCCGACATATTACTTCCCGGAAGTTCTCTCCTCCCCAAGAAGGATCTCCAAAGCTACGCCTGAATCCCTTTTCCCCAACGAATGGCCAGATCTCCTCATCCCCAACATTGGATCCCCAAATAATTCTTCCCCCAGAGTTCTCCAGAAAGATCATGCAGTGATCCTTTCTCCCCACAGATCGCCCAGTGATCCCTTCTCCCAACAGATTTCTGATCTCGGATTTCGTTTCTCTTATTTGCATGATCATAGCATTCACATCATCCTCCCCAAACAAAGCATAACATTCCATCTAATACGGAACATTAGGGAAAAAATACAACATTTGCATGATCATAAGCCAGGTTCGAGCCAGTCACCTGCAAATACCAAAATCACTCCTCCAACAATACGCAAAAACTTATCCCCTGCAAATAAAAGCCAAAATATCCTTTTGCACTCTTAATACAAATACTTGTACATACTTATACACAACCCTTATGATACTCGTCCGTATCCTACTTATACATGATTTTTTGATACTCGTTTGTATCTTACGCATCTCCTCAGCAGATCAACACTCGTCCGTGTTCCTTGTTCAAACCATTGATACATGTCTGTATCATCATCCTTAAAACACACATCGGCGTTTGTTTCTATCGATACTCGTCCGTATCGTGGTCCTAAAGATGCTCGTCCGTATCTTTAGTCTATACACACTGTCGAAACACTTTTACTGTTTTATTTTAGGGCTTAAACCCTCGTCCCTGTTTATCTCTTCCCACAGCAAAACTACTTTCTATCCGGCATTCGTCCTATGTCGTGATATTTTCAGCAGTTGTACCCTGCTAGGTGATCGTCCTTCACCTTATGATGACCGTCCTTCACCTTATGATGACCGTCCCTCATCATTTATCCGATGACCGTCCCCATCGTTGACCTTTCTATCCGACATTCGTCCTATGTCGTGATATTTTCAGCAGCCATACCCTGCTAGGTGATCGTTCTTCACCTTATGATGACCGTCCCTCATCATTTATTTGATGGCCGTCCCCATCGTTGATCTTTCTATCCGACATTCGTCCTATGTCGTGATATTTTCAGCAGTTGTACCCTGCTAGGTGATCGTCCTTCACCTTATGATGACCGTCCCTCATCATTTATCTGATGGCCGTCCCCATCGTTGATCTTTCTATCCGACATTCGTCATATGTCGTGATATTTTCAGCAGTCGTACCCTGCTAGGTGACCGTCCTTCACCTTATGATGACCGTCCCTCATCATTTATCCAATGGTCGTCCCCATCGTTGATCTTTCTATCTGACATTCGTCCTATGTCGTGATATTTTTAGCAGTCATAACCTGCTAGGTGATCGTCCTTCACCTTATGATGACTGTCCCTCATCATTTATCCGATGGTCGTCCCCATCGTTGATCCTTCTATCTGACATTCGTCCTATGTCGTGATATTTTCAACAGTCGTGCCCTGCTAGGTGATCGTCCTTCACCTTATGATGACCGTCCCTCATCATTTATTTGATGGCCGTCCCCATCGTTGACCTTTCTATCCGACATTCGTCCTATGTCATGATATTTTTAGCAGCCGTACCCTGCTAGGTGATTGTCCTTCACCTTATGATGATCGTCCCTCATCATTTATCTGATGGCCGTCCCCATCGTTGATCTTTCTATCCGACATTCGTCCAATGTCGTGATATTTTCAGCAGTTGTACCCTGCTAGGTGATCGTCCTTCACCTACCGTCCCTCATCATTTATCCGATGGCCGTCCCCATCGTTGATCTTTCTATCCGATATTCGTCCTATGTCGTGATATTTTCAGCAGTCGTACCCTGCTAGGTGATCGTCCTTAACCTTTTGATGACCGTCCCTCATCATTTATCCAATGGCCGTCCCCATCGTTGATCTTTCTATCCGACATTCTTCCTTTGTCGTGATATTTTTAGCAGTCGTACCCTGCTAGGTGATCGTCCTTCACCTTATGATGACTGTCCCTCATCATTTATCCGATGGTCGTCCCCATCCTTGATTTTTCTATCCGACATTCATCCTATGTCGTGATATATTTCAGCAGCCATCCCCTGCTAGGTGATCGTCCTTCACCTTATGATGACCATCCCTCATCATTATTTCATTTATTCTTTAACTGATGGGCGTCTCCGTCGTGGATTCTTTATTCTTTAACCTGATGGTCGTCCCCGTCAGTGCATTTCTCACCTTTTAACCCCTAGCAGTCGTCCTCTGCTCGATGGTCGTCCTCCCTCGCTATCATTTGATGTTCACTCTACATCGTCTTGTTTCATGAATAACAATTTATATCCCTTTTCTTCTTATACCAGAGAGCGCATATTTTGGACTGTTTTGGTATTCAACCACAAGTTATTTTGTTTGCCTGCTAAGCCTGGCGCTTACATCCCGCACAACTAACTCATGCTTGAATAGGGGCAGCTGTAAACACCCCATATTTTCCCTCTCACTTTCTCATGCCTTGGCTTATGATCACACATATTGCATAGCATATCATTACATCTCACATTGCATAATTATCCTTTAGCAACTCACTGCATAGCTGCATAACTAGGGTCTGTGATCAGGTGAACCCAAGAAGTGATTTGAGAAATCTCAGAGGCCTTGAAGCATTTCATGAGGGTCCTTGAGTGTTCTATGGTTGTTTTATACCCCCAAGGTTTCTTTGAAGTTAAGAAATCTCAAGGGACTACAGAGTTATCCAGGCAAGCTTGAAGCTCCTACACAGATGACTTGAAAATTAGGGTTTTGGGTTTGAGGCCCTTACACCCAATTTGTTTTGTCATTCTTGATTCCATTGGTCTTTATATGATATAGGTAGCTTGTGTATGAAATTTGATGCAAAAATTCACTAAGGAAGTCATTTGATCAAGCTGTAACTTGTTATGCAAGAAAAGTCAGGATTAGGGCATCTGAGGCCTCAACCAAGGGTTCCAAAGGTTCATTTCCATCATTTTGAAATCCTATAACCTTTATTTGGTCTTAGGAGAGGTTGGATGATCAGAAGATTGAATAATTTTGAGCCAAGTCAAAAGTTGCCAAAAATGGACATGACTTGTAATGAAAACTTTCCATTTTGGGAAAGATCTTCAACCTCCTCTTTCTTGATCAAAAAGGTTTTAAATGAATTTTCTTCAAACATGAAAGTTGTAGATTGAATCTTCCCATTTTCAAAAAGTACAAGAACTCCTCTTGATTCATTCTAGAACTCAAGATATGGCAAGTCAAAGTTGGGAAAAATCTTGTAATTTTCAAGTTCATGTCAAAGAGGGAAATTTGCAAAATGGTATTTGTCGCTCCCAGAGATTTGCATCCCGGTACAAGCGCGAACGATCGGCGAAAGAGAGAACATGAAGATGAACTGAAAGAGTCGCCAGCTAGGCATTTTTATCCCGAAGGAAAGGTAATGCTACATAAACTTGGAAAGATATGGATAAGACGGTTGCGAACCAGAGAAACTGAGAAAGGGGGTTGGTTACAACCTGGGAAGGTATTAGCACCCGTATTGTCCGTCTTACTCGACAGGATCCACGCTTGAAAGATTTGTGTTTAAAGGGGTAGTGTCTGTGCTATCTGTGTGCAAAAGCTGAAAAGAATATACAAGTGTCAGTGCAAGAAAGTGAAGTGAAGTGCTCAGGAATGAGGCTTTAAAAGAATAATGCTGGAAGAGGGGGAATATACAGAGACTTTTGTTCGATAAATATTAAGTTATGCCTACGTATCCTCTCGTGCAATGAGGAAGTCAGAACACCGTAGTTCGACTCAAAGAGACTGAAAGATAAAATGACTAATGAACTGCTTGCTTGTCTATGCTCAAGTGTATGACCTGTCTGACTCAGGTGCTAACTGTCTTGCATTAGACGGAAGAAGCGAGTTCTCGTTTATGAGTGAATGAGGTGAGAAAGGAATCCCGGAGGAGACGATTATTGTTTATTTTTTGTGTTTTCAATCTTTTATTGCTTTTTTGTGTTTGTCATAAGAAAATGAGCTTAAGCCTAAACCAAGGGTTAGTAAACTCATCACATCCTCCCTCTGATTAGGGGTAATGAAAATACTCTAAGTATGAAGTAAACACCTCACACTTAATCACCATGATGTAGGATTAAAATCATTAACCTACTTGCATTTACTTAGATGTTTTTTGGAGTTTTTGTTTAGTGTTAAGTAATGAGTTTAGGCCATAATCAAAGATTCAATGTACCCATTACACCATCCTAATAGAAAGATAATAAATGTGAACATTTAAGCTGAGGAAGGCTCCTCAACTTAATCCATGATTAGGGATTAACCTCATGACAAAACAAGACCTTTATTAAAGTGGATTTTAGTTAATGGTGAGATTAAGAAATGAATTTTATGGTTTGTAAGATAACTTGAGGGGGACTTGTCCATTAACACTAGAGTTAGTCCTTCTTAACCAATTAAGGAAGAATTAGAACCCTAATGCAAGGCCCAAGTTAAAAGCTTGATGTCTTAGTGATTTATTAGATGAATTGATTAAAGGATTTAAACACATTAAGGGTTTAACACTTGGAATTAAAGTTATACACTCCATCCTAAGAGAAGGATGCAGGCATAACCTTAATCACAAAGCCTTAAAACCTTTAAGGTTTAGTCCCTAATTAAGAGATAAGAAGAGAAGACACAAGAGATGACACAAAGGTAAAACTAAAGGAGGACTAATCAAACCCTAATTGTGATCATGCTTGGGTATTCCTAGGTTTTATGAGGCTTGCAAGAGGTATTCAGGAAAAGCCACCAAGGAAGAAGCAAAGATGGAAGGAGGAGAAGCAGAAAGAAGCAAGTCAACTTACTTCACTTAAGAAGATAAGTTGCTTGAAGAAAGAAGGTGAGGAGGGAACATGAATGAGCAAGCTCACTCTAATACACATACAAAATTCAGCAAAGATGCATATGAGTGATGAGAGGAGATTGTGATAAGTGAAGGCAAATTCACTTCTCAAAACACTTACCGCCTGAAAAGTTAGTAAAATGAAATGAAATGAAATGGAAATGAAATGAAATGCAAAGATGCAAACGAAAACCAGAAGCATATTCATGATGTTAATGATGCTAAGAGATGATGCAAATGTATGTCATGAGATGCAAATGATCATACAAGCAATGAAGATGCAAATGAAGCATGAAAGGAAGCATGGAAGTTCATAAATGTACATGGAATGTAATGGAAGCATAACATGGCAAATGGATGATGCAATGATCAAACATGATTTTAATGTGTCCTAAGATGTCTTATATGTCATGTGGATGCAAGAAATGTCATGGCAAGTTCATGGATGCAAGCATATGCAAGATGAATGCAAGTGAAGGTACAAAATTAGGGTTATATGAACATGTGATCTTCAATGCAAAATGCCAAAAAAATGGAAAATGAAAGATAAAAATGAAACAAAAATGATTTTAAGAACTAGAAGTTATGCATAGAATAATGCAAAAATAATCATTCACAAACTCAACTTGGTTTAAAAGTTATGAATTTTTGAAGTTAGGATTTAAAATGTACAAATTTAAGAACCCTAATTCATTGAAAAAATGTCAAAGTGTGATCAAAACCAAAAAGAAATTTGTGTGGTGAGTTTGTAAATGCTTCTAAATGTTCAAAGATGTTCTCTGATTTTTTTTGTGATTTTTAAATACTTAAATGTATTTTAAATTAAATAAAATCAATTAACTAATTAAAAATAACATTTAAATGATTTAAAAATATTGTTTTAATGCAAAAAATAAAAATATTTTTGGTTTCTGAAAATTAATAAAATGTTTGATAAAAAGTTTCAGAATTTTTTGATGTTTTTTACTATTTTTAAAAATTCGTACAAAATAAATAAGGAAAAATGAAATAAAATTAAAATAAATGGAAAGGTATGCTGATCCATGGCTCCAGATTCAAAGCTGGGGATTTTTGGTTGACTGGCGCATTTTTTAATGGCTAGGATTTATCCTGACTAATTAATCATAATTAATTAAATAAATGGTGGATTAGGGTTTAAACACATGATCTGGGCCATTCGTACGCGCGGTAAACCTAGGATCTAAGGGCCATTATTCAAACTCTGCTAATTACGTGGATCAGGGAAAATTACTTTCAGGTGACCGGAACAGTGTTCCGGTCATCTTCTCCGGTGAGCACAAACCCTAAATCCTTCCCTAGGCTTCTAAACTCCAAATTTCTTGCCCAGAAATGATCCCCTAACATCCCTGAACCTAAATCCCCAAACCAAATTCATTTATTTTGCATCATGATTCGAACAAAAACGTAAAAACGGACAAAATTTCAGAACACACATACATCCTAGTTTCTCAACCATTTTCAAAACCAATCACATCCCCATGATCAGGGGAGCACATATAATCATTCAAGAACTTAAAAACAAGTTTCTGGGAAAAAAAGTTCTTGAGGTATACCTGAGATTGAACCTTCTGATTCTAGGCTTTCTGGACCCCTCTTTGGTGCAAGTCCACTCCTATGAACCTCCTGAGGATGATGTGAGGCTTAGAACAAGTTTGTGTGGCTTGGTTTGAGGGTTTTGTTGATGCTGTACCATAAATCGTATTTGAGTTTTAGGGGGTTTCAGGGTAAAGTGAAGGGTGGTTTATGCTCTATGAAGCATTTTTGAATGAATGGTGAAGTTTGCTTTGAGGTTTGATGGCTGGGCAGAGAGTTTCGAAGGAATGGAGTTTTTGGCAAGTTTGGTGAATCCTGGCTTATGGGAGAGTTTAGGCTTGTGTGTGGTGTGTTTTGGATGGCTTTTGATTAGTATAAGGTATTGTGATTGGTCAGAAAGTTGGTAATGTCACAACTTGATTGGTATGGCTTGTTTTGCAAAAAGTCAAAAGTATGTGTACTATAAGCATGGGCTATAACATAAGTGGTTCAATGGGGTTTCTTGCTTCAGCATGGTTTATGGTGAGCCCTAGGATCAAAAGAAGGCAGCTGGATGGCTTGGATAGCAAAATGGCATAGTTTTTGCATTTTGCCCTCTTTGAAGTTTCTTTTGAACCAAGGCAAGAAATCATGTGAATTCTTGGGCAATTTGCAGAAAAATGGATCATGTGATGTTGTTATGATGTTTTGAGACCAATTAGAAGTCATACCAACCCTTGGAAACCATTCTTGCAAGAATTCCTTTTTTTTGAATTTTATGGAAAAAGGCTTATGGAAGCTTGTGATCCAAGGCATGAACCTTTGTGAATTTTGTGCAATTATGATTTTGATGAGTTGCAATATGTTGTAATGATGAAAAGAAGTCACTTAGAGGTCTTGAAAGTGTTTAGAACTTGAATTTGCAAAAAATCCCTCTTTGGCATGAAACTTGAAATTATGTGATTTTTGCCAACTTTGGAAAGCCATAACTTGAGTTCCAAAATGAATTAGATCTTGTTCTTGTACTTTTTGAAAAGGGAATGATCCAATCTACAACTTTCATGACAAATTTTTTTTCATTTGAAGCATTTTTGGTTGAGAAAGAGGAGGTTGAAAAACTTTCCCAAAATGAAAAGTTTACATTACAAGTCATTTCCATTTTTGGCAACTTTTGGTTTAGCCCACTTTTCTTCAAATTTGTGAACTTCTAAGAAATTCAATGATCAAATAAAGACCATATAACTTCAATTTGATGAAAAATCCACTTTGATTCCATGTTGGGGGGCCTCAGATGCCTTGATTTGGCTCTGACTTGATCAAGAAGCTACCCAGTGATCAGATGACTTCCACAATGAATTTTTCCATCAAACATGGTATGTATGATCCTTATAACATATTAAGACCAATAGAAAAAAGAATGACCAAATAAATTGGAGTCATGGCCTCTGAAACCAAAACCCTAATTTCAGGTCCTTTGTGAAGTTAAACCCTAGCTCAGCTTCCATGCTTCCTCAGTTCTTGTGATTCTTTGACTTCCTTGATCTTGGGAGGATATAATATGATGATTGAACATACATGTACCCTCTTGAGATGATTGAGGCCTTTGGGGTGGCTCAGATGGATCCTGGATTGCTCAGATCACAAACCCTAGATGCAGATGAACTTGACCTAATGCATTGAAGCAAAAATGCCACATGATATGCTATGATTGAACTAATGCAAAAATGAAAGATCACAAGCCATGGTGTGAACCTAGTGAGGGAAAATTTGGTGTGTTTATAACTGCCCCTATTCAAGCATGAGTTAGTTGTGCAGGATGTAAGCGGCGGGCTTAACAGACAAGCAAGATAACTTGTGGTTGAATACCAAAGACAGTCCAAAATTGCACTCACTGAGGAGAAGAAGAAAAGGGATATAGATTGTAAAAGGAAGTAAAGTATGATTATAAAGTGCGGGCGATGGAGGATGACCATCGAGCAGAGGACGACTGTTGGGGATAAAGCAATGACGGGGACGACCGACATGTTGGGAAAATAGAGGGATCATGATGGGGACGGCCATCAAGTAGAGAAACAAGACTCTCCGGGGATTAAGGTAAAGGTAATGATAGGGACGGCCATCAGGTTTGTAAAGTAAGGGTAAACAATGATGGGGACGGCCACCGGGTTGAAGAAATGAGGGACGGTCATCAAAGGTGAAGGACGATCACCTAGCATAGGACGGCTGCTCTGTTAGGGATAAGGATGAGGGACGGTCATCCAAGGTGAAGGACGATCACCCGGCAGGGTATGGATGCCGAAAATATTACGACATAGGACGAATGCCGGATAGAAAAGGTCAACGATGGGAACGGCCATCGGATAAGCATGATGAAGGACGATCATCAAGAGGTGAAGGACGATCACCTAGCAGGGTACGGCTGCTCTCAGGGTTTATCATGACATAGGATGCATGTCAGATAACAAGATCAACGATGGGGACGACCATCGGATAAAATGATGAAGGACGATCATCAAAAAGGTGAAGGACGATCACCTAGCAGGGGACGGCTGCTAAATATTACGACATAGGACAAATGCCGGATAACAAAGGGGTTCCAATAATGGAAACTCCGTTGGGGGAACGATGAGGGACGGTCATCAAAAGGTGAAGGATGATCACCTGGCAGGGTACGGCTGCCGAAAATATCATGACATATGACGAATGTCAGATAAAAAAGAAATTTTGCTGGAGATTTGCTGGGGAATAGTAAACACGGACGAGTGTTTACATCCAAGAAATGAAAGGCATAAGTGTCTGACACTGTGTATAGATTAAAGATGCGGACGAGCATCCTTAAGACTATGATACGAACGAGTATCGGTAGAAACAAACGCTGACGCATGTTCAGAGATGATGGTACGGATGAGTACCACCTGGTTAACAAAGAACACGGACGAGTGTTGAATCTGAGGGGAAAAAGTGTGTATACAAGATACGGACGAGTATCTGTATGAGTAAAAATAAGCATGAGTGAGACACAGACGAGTGTTCAACTTGCTGGGGAGAGTGTGACACGGATGGGTGTCAGAAGAGAAAGTGTATAAGTTATGAACTTATAAATGTAAAAATATTCTGGCGATCTGTGGGGGTAGGATGACACGGACGAGTGTCGAGAGAAGTGTTATAAACAAGTGTTTGGCAAACCTGCTGAGGAGGGGTGACACGGACGAGTGTCCAAAGAGTGTATAAATATCTGCTTGTGGTTTATATCTGCATGGGATGATATGACACGGACGAGTGTCGAGTGAGTATATATTAACATTTATTTGTGTTTGTGAGTGAAAAGAGGACACTTTGGCTTTTTGTTGGGGAAATTGAGATGACACAAACGAGTGTCGGGAAGAACAGGTTGTGTATAAGTATTTGTTTGTAGAGAGTGTTCTGGTGACTTTACTGGGGAAAGATGACACAGACGAGTGCCAAAAGGAGCATGTATCTGTATTTTTAGAAGTGCAAAGGGACGCTTTGGCGTTTTGCGGGGACTATGAGTCTTTATATACATTGCTGATGGAATGTTAGTATTTACAGGTAACTGGTTCGAACCTGACTTGTGATTATGCAATATGTTTGATTTTTGTCGTAATGCTCCGTATTAGACAGAATGCTATGCTCTGAGGGATAAATGATGCGAATGCTATGATTATGCAAAGATACCGATTCAGGATTCGGGTCCCGTTGCTGTGAAGATCTTCGATTGATCTGCTTGAAAGAATATCCCAGCTGGGGGTGAGATCATTGGTAGATTTGATATATGTATGACTTTTCTTGGTGAAATAGGTCACTGATAGACCTATCTTTGTAATGAGGAGCCCAGCTGGGGACATGGAATCTTCCATCACTTTGTTGTGCAGGAAATTCAAACATTGCTCTTCTGGGAAGAGGCTGGAGCTCTGTGGGGGATGGTTCCCTGTCTAGCACTCTGCTGGGGAAGAAAAAGATCACTGAACGATCTTCCTAGAAATTTCTGTGGGGATCCTGCTGAGGATGATACTTGACAACTCAGTTGGGGAAATGAGCACCTTCGGATGCTGCTCTGAAGAAAATGTGCTGGAGAAGTGATGCCTGGTCACTCTGATGGGGAGAGGGCATTTCTGGTGCTGTTTGGAAGATGTGCTGAGGAAATAATGATTTGGCCGCTTTGCTGGGGAAAACCTTGCATGCCCCATATTACGCTCCAAATACCTGCAATCCTGTCATGACAAAGAAACACACAAGTACCCCAAGGTATCCCTTACCGGATTCCATCATAGGAATTTAGACACTCCCGGGAGTAAGTAATATATTTCCTGCAAGCATGTGATTAGAAAGGCCCATCTGTTTTTATGCAAATATTATATCAAGGATATCAGACATTTTTGCAAATGAAATAAAATGTACAAGACAAGATGTGACTGAAAAATCCTGATTTTATTAAACTGTGTGCCATGAATTGGCAAGTACAGTCAAAGAAACAGATCCCCTGAAATGAGGAGATTGTTACAAATTTGAGAAACAAAAAGGTGTTGGCAATGTTGACGACGCTTTAGTGCTTCCCTTTTGCTATGACTCGTATGACCTTGACGTTCTTATCATCTTGCTTTTTGAAGAAGATTGATTCTGACCGATGCTTTAGCCTTTTGAAGCTTGCCATGTTGTAAGAGATACAGACGAATTCAGAATGCAGTTGTTCGCTTATTCCCTTATTTTTGCGTGGATCGCCCTTTCGGGGTTTCAATCCATCGGGATACCCATTTTTGCCTGAGTTGTCCAATATGGCTTTTCAACTCAGCGGGTGTACATTTTTTCTTTATTTTCCCTTATTTTAGTCCGAGTCTTTTATTCTATTTTTGACTCGCCGGGATGCCCTATTTTTTCCTGGACTTACATTCTGTTTTTATGTCTAGCGGGTCATTTTATGCGAAGTATTTTTTAACTGCATCTGAATCCACAGGGGACAGGAAATCTTCACCATCCATAGTAGTGAGCATCATTGCTCCACCAGAGAAAACCTTCTTTACTATGAACGGACCATCGTAATTCGGAGTCCACTTGCCTCTATGGTCTGTATGAGGAGGGATGAGTCTTTTTAGCACATGATCTCCTACTTGGTATTATTGAAGCCTGCATTTCTGATCGAAGGCTCTCTTCATTCTCTTCTGATATAGCTGCCCATGGCAGATTGCAGCTAATCTCTTTTCTTCGATCAAATTTAGTTGATTGTACCGAGATCGTACCCATTCTGCTTCATTCAACTTGACATCCATCAGTACCCGCAGGGAGGGTAATTCAACTTCAACAGGTAGGACTTCCTCCATACCATACACAAGCTGATACAGTGTTGCCCCAGTGGATGTTCTGATTGATGTACGGTACCCATGTAAGGCAAATGGTAGCATTTCATGCCAGTCTTTGTAGGTGACCACCATCTTTTGCACAATCTTCTTGATATTCTTGTTAGCTGCCTCAACAACGCCATTCATCTTTGGCCTGTAAGGAGAAGAATTATAATGTTGGATTTTGAAGTCCCGGCACAGTTCTGCCATCATCTTGTTGTTCAAATTGGAACCATTATCAGTAATGATTCGCTCGGGCACTCCATACCGACAAATGATGTCTCTCTTCAGGAATCGGGCTACCACTTGCCTGGTGACGTTTGCATACGAAGCTGTTTCAACCCACTTGGTAAAATAATCAATGGCTACCAGGATGAATCTGTGGCCATTTGAAGCAGTCGGCTCGATCTTGCCAATCATATCAATGCCCTACATGGCGAAGGGCCAGGGTGAAGACATTACATTTAAAGGATTTGGAGGCGCATGCACTTTGTCTGCATAAATCTGGCATTTGTGGCACTTTCTGGCATAAGCACAACAGTCTGCATCCATTGTGATCCAGTAGTAACCTGATCTTAGCAATTTCTTAGCCATTGCATGTCCTCCAGCATGGGTACCGAAAGATCCTTCATGCACCTCGTGCATCAGCAAGTCTGCCTCTGCCTTATCAACACATCTGAGAAGTACCATGTCAAAGTTTCTCTTGTACAAGGAGCCATCGGTATTCAGGAAGAAACTACCAGCTAGCCTTCTTAATGTCTTCTTATCATTGGATGATGCCCCAGGTGGGTACATTTGATCCTCTAAGAAGCATTTGATGTCATGGAACCAAGGCTTGTCATCTTTAGAAACATCCACGAAGAATACATATGTCGGTCTGTCAAGTCTGGATACTAAAATCCGAGGAACAAAGTTGGCAGCTTGAACTTTGATCATGGATGAAAAGGGTAGCCAGAGCATCTGCAAACGGATTTTCATCTCGAGGGATATACTCAAGTTTTATTGTAGTGAAGAAAGTCAGTAATCTCCTCGTATAATCCCGGTATGGAATTAGATGCTCCTAGTGAGTGTACCATTTGCCGTTGGTTTGATTGATTACCAGAGCTGAATCTCCGAATACAGTTAAAGTCTTGATCTTGAGGTCAATGGCTTCCTCAAGACCCATGATACAGACTTCGTTGTTAGTGCAGTTAAAGGTGATTTTTGCCGAGAAAGGCATGTGAACTACTTTTGGTGTAATGAGTACTGCACCAACACCACGACCATTCATATTAACAGCCCCATCAAACATCACTGTCCATTCTTCTTCTGGGTCAGGACCTTCAGTGTGAATAGGCTCTTCATGATCTTTTTCTTTAATGAACATGATGTCTTCATCAGGGAAGTCAAATCTCATTGGCTGGTAATCATCAATGGGTTGCTCAGCCAGATAGTCAGACAGTACACTGCCTTTGATGGCTTTTTGAGATGTGTACTGAATGTCATATTCTGTGAGAATCATTTTCCATCTTGCAACCCGTCCGGTAAGTGCTGGCTTCTCAAATATACACTTGACTGGGTCCATCTTTGAGATCAACAAGGTAGTGTGGGTTAACATATACTGCCTTAGTCGGCGAGCAGCCCACGCTAAAGCACAACAAGTTTTCTCGAGCAGTGAATAACTTTGTTCACAGTCGGTAAACATTTTTCTTAGGTAGTATATTGCATACTCTTTTTGACCAGACTCGTCATGCTGGCCCAGCACACACCCCATTAACTCTTCTAATACTGTTAAGTACATTATTAGAGGTCTTCCTTCATCTGGAGGCATAAGGATTGGAGGTTCTTGTAAGTACTCCTTGATTTTGTCAAAAGCCTTCTGGAAGTCTTCATCCCACCAGACCATTTGTTCTCTCCTTAACAACTTGAACAATGGCTCACAGGTTGCAGTAAGGTGAGATATGAACCGTGCAATGTAGTTCAATCTACCTAAGAACCTCCAAACTTCTTTTTCTGTCTTTGGTGCAGGCATCTCTTGAATGTCTTTGACTTTGTCAGGGTCAACTTCAATCCCCTTTTCACTTACAATGAACCCCAACAACTTACCGGAACGCACCCGAATGTGCATTTGTTGGGGTTTAGCTTCAGCTGGTACTTCCTCAGACGCTTGAACAACTTCAACAAATTCACCAGGTGTTCTTCTTCTGTGAGGGACTTGGCAATCATGCCATCCACATAACATTCTATTTCTTTGTGGATCATGTCGTGGAATAATGTTACCATAGCCCTTTGATAAGTGGCACCAACATTCTTCAGTCCGAATGGCATCACCTTATAACAGAATGTGCCCCAGGGTGTGATGAAAGTTGTCTTCTCCATGTATTCAGGTGACATCTTAATCTGGTTATATCCTGAAAATCCATCCATGAAGGAGAACACCGAGAACTAAGCCGTATTGTCGACCAATACATCAATGTGAGGTAATGGGAATTCATCTTTCGGGCTGGCTCTGTTCAGATCCCGTTAATCCACACACATCCGTACCTTTCCATCCTTCTTAGGTACAGGTACAATGTTAGCAACCCACGGCGGGTAACTAGTTACAACAAGGAAACCGACGTCCCACTGTTTTTGTACCTCTTCTTTTATATTCATGGCCATATTCGGACGAGTACGACGCAACTTCTGTTTTACCGGAGGACAGTCTCCCTTTAAAGGCATCTTGTGCATAACAATGTCGGTATCCAGACCTGGCTTATCCTGATAAGACCAAGCAAAAACATCAACATACTCTCGCAGCATGTCAATAAGTTGTTCCTTCACTGAATCTTGCAGACGGGCCCCGATTTTCACTTCTTTCAAGTCTTCTTCGGTACCAAGATTAACTGTTTCAACTTCCTCCTGATGAGGAGTGATAACCTTTTCCTCTTGCCTTAACAACCTGGCTAGTTCTTCAGGTAGCTCATAATCTTCTTCAACCCCTTCATCGGCTTGATTAATCGGATTGTCAAAGTCAAACAAAGTCATAGCAGTGCCGTTGTCGGTGCAATCTGGAGGGCACTCTCTGCAAGGGTTTAGATTTGTTCATTTTAGTGATCAGTTTTATCTTGTTTAGAAAAAGTGAAAATGAATCTGTCTTCTTTATTTTCTATTGGTTGAGTTTGATCTTGTCGAGTTAGTATGTAACCCAACCCGAATCTGTCTTCTTTCTTTTCTACTGGCAGCAACTTTCCCCTGCCTTGAGCGGTACCTTCCTCAACAACCTTCCGGGCTTGTTGATATAAAGTGATGGAAGTTCCAGACACAACAGATGCTTCATTGATGTTAAGGGCCTCAAACCCCTGACTCATAGTCTCATGGTTCTCCCCATCCATCTCTATGTACTTGTAAGTAGCCAGCTGGCTAACAAAAATGTCTTCCTCTCCCCAGATTGTGATGATCTGGCCTTCCCACTCAAATTTTAACTTCTGGTGAAGGGTAGATGTAACAGCGCCAGTGGCGTGAATCCAGGGTCTACCCAACAAAAAGTTGTAGGCCAACTGTATGTCCATCACGAAGAAGATAGTTTTAAAGGTCTGTGGGCCAATCAACACAGGTAAATCAATCTCCCCAAGAACTGATCTCTTAGAGCCATCAAATGCTCTCACCACCAAGTTACTTGGACGCAACGCCAAACCATCATACTCCAACTTCACCAAGGCTTTCTTTGGGAGAACATTGAGCGAAGACCCAGTGTCCAACAGTACATGAGAAAGAACAACACCTTTGCATTCTAAGGTGATGTGTAAAGCCTTATTATGATTGCGTCCCTCTGTTGTTAAATCAGCATTTGTAAAGCCCAATCCATGACTGGTGTTAACATTTGCAACCACAGTTTCTAATTGATTAACAATAATCTCTTCCGGCACATATGCTGTGTGCAGGACCTTCAACAATGCATTCCTGTGGGCTTCGGAACACATTAACAGTGATATATAGAGATTTTGGAGGGTGTCTGATGAAGCTGGTCCACCACTTTGTAATCACTCTTTTTGATTATTCTCATGAACTCGTCTACCTCTTGTTCAAAAGACGTATTCTGAGTTTCTTTAGCAGTTAGCTCTTCGGGCACCACACTCTTCCCTTTTGCCTTAGCAACAGCTTCTGCTTCAGCATTGGGTCTTGGTGTTTGTGAGGCAAAAAGGCGTCCGCTTCTGGTGAAGCCTCCGCCTCCCCCAACATTGTCAACTTGTGGTGAAGAGGTTGATGAATCTAGAGTGATTTTCTCCCCGTTGCAGTAGAGATCAGAGCCGTAGTGCCTAGGTAAGGCATTACTGCTTTCATAAGGAACAGGTCCATGTACCGTAATGGTGACCGGGCTGATTGCTGCAGCGGAAGGAACTGTGATGGTATGCGGATCGTAGTAGATTGTGACTGGAGATCTGACAGGAGGTGTTGCAGTTTGTTGTTGGAAATTGTTGTTGGGATGAACATATGTTGGGTCATAATAGATCGTGACCATTGATACATCTTCATTAATGTTTGCTGGTGTTGTAGGCGATTCCGTTGATAAGATAGGTGCTGATGTTGTAGAAAAAAATGTTGTTGAACTCTGATCTGTTGAAATAATGGATGGAGTGATTGCTGGAGTTGTGGATGAATCAGTGGGAATGATATTTGTTGCAGTTGTAGGAGGATTTGCTGAAGGAAGAATTGTTGATGTTGTAAGAGAACCCATTGTTGCTGAAACAAGAGTTATTGAAGTTGTTGGAGCTGTTGCGGTCATTTGCAAAATTCCATCTCTGATGAGGCCATCAATGCCAAACCTTAGCTTCTCACAACCATTAATAACAGTCTTGCACAATTCACAGCAGGTCCCACAGCCCGGGAACACTTGGCATCTTAAAAGTCGAGCTTTGACCTCAGCCAGCGGTGTTTGAATTTGTGCAACATCATCAATTAGTGCAGATGGTTGATCTTCCTCTATGGCATTAATCTTGGGCCCACCATTAATAGGCATAGGATTTCTGTTAACATTCGAAGGCGGTGCGAAATTGAGAGCTTTGGAATCGACCAAATCCTGAACCTTCATCTGTAAGGCTCTGCACTTCTCAGTATTGTGACCAGGTGCGTTTGAGTGAAAGGCACACCTGGCATTAGCATCATAATTCTTTGGGAGATTGAGAGGATCTGGTGGAGCCAACGTCCTTAACTCAACCAGGTTAAGTTTCTGGAGTTGTGGCAGTAAAGCAGCATAAGGCATAGGGATTGGGTCAATCACCCTATTTGCCTGAGATGGCCTCTGCTGAAAGGGGCGCTGCTGTTGGTTGCTATTGTTGTTGTTGTAAGTTCTTTGTTGCAGGAAATGAGATGGTTGCTGATAGTGAGGTTGTTGTTGTTGTTGAGGAAAAAGTGGTTGTTGTGAAGCTGGAGCCGGAATGGTAACAGCTGCTACTGATTTGTGAGAATATTGGGGTATGCCCCTGCCTGCATGGATAGCATTTGTTTCACCCGCCCTTCGGGGTCCTGCAAAAGGTTTTCTGGGGTTATTGGAGAAACTCGCACCATTGTCAGAGATTTTGCCCATCTTCAAAAGACTCTCAATTCGCTCACCAGCTATAACTACATCGGCGAAACTGGTAGAAGAGAAAGCATCAAGTCTATCAATATAAGTTCCCTGCAAGGTGTTCATAAACATGTCAGCCATCTCCCTTTCTGACATGGGTGGTTGGACAGCAGCAGCAAGCTGTCTCCACCTCTGAGCATAATCCCTAAAGCTCTCCCTTGAAGACTGAGACATGCCCATTAGAAGAGTTTTATTGGGAGCCATATCTAGGTTGTACTGGTATTGCCGGATGAAGGCTTCGGCCAAATCTTTCCAACATCTTATAGTGGCCCTTGTCAGATGCGAATACTATTCTCTTGAAGCTCCAGTCAGGCTGTCCTCAAAATAGAACATCCATAATGTCGCTCCCGATAAATGGGAATGGCCCAAATAAAGGTACAGACGCGAGCGGTCGGCGAAAGGGGGGTGTGAGAACACACAGGAGTGAACTCACAGGGAATGAAAAGAGTCGCCAGCTAGGCATTTTTATCCCGGAGGAAAGGCAATGCTGCATAGGCCTGGAAAGATATGGATAAGACGGTTGCGAACCAGAGAAACTGAGAAAGGGGGTTGGTTACAACCTGGGAAGGTATTATCACCCAGATTGTCCGCCGTACTCGACGGGATCCACGCTTAAAAGATTTGTGTTTTAAAGGGGTAGTGTCAGTGCAATTTGTGTACCAAAGAGTTGGAAAAGTATGTACAGGTGTCAGTGTAAAAAGAATGTGAGGTGTGTAAATATACAGTGTCAGTGTAAGAACAGGAGTGAAATGCTCAAGATCGTGAGGCTAAGAAGGTAAAGCTGGAAAGAGGGGCAATATACAGAGACTTTTGTTCGATAACTGTTAAGTTATGCCTACGTATCCTCTCGTGCAATGAGGAAGTCAGAACACCGTAGTTCGACCCGAAGAGACCGAAAGATGAATTGACTTGTGAACTGCTTACTTGTCAATGCTCAAGTGTATGACCTGTCTGGCTCAGGTGCAAACTGTCTTGCATTAGACGGAAGAAGCAAGTTCTCGTTTATGAGTGAAGGTGATGAGAAAAGAATCCCGGAGGAGACGATTATTGTTTGTTTTTTGTATTTTTATTTTTTTATTGCTTTTGGTGTTTTGCATAAGTTAATGAGCTTAAGCCTAAACCAATGGGTTAGTAAACTCATCACATCTTCCCTCTGATTAGGGGTAATGAGAATGCCTTAAGTGTGAAGTCAGATTCTCACACTTAATCACCTTTGATGTGGGATTAAGATCACCAACCTACTTGTGATTATTTAAATGTTTTTCTGGTTTTTGTTTAGTGCTTAGTAATGAGATTAAGCCATAATCAGGGATTAAACAGACTCATTACACCATCCTAATAGAAGGATAATAGATGAGAATGTTTAAGCTGAGGAAAACTCCTCAACTTAATCCATGATTAGGGATTAAATTCATGACAAAACAAGCCTTTGGTTAAGCGGATTTTATTTAATATTATGATGAAGAAGTAAATTTTAGGGTTTGTAAGACAACTTGAGGGGGACTTGTCCATTAACACTAGGGTTAGTCCTTCTTAACCAGTTAAGGAAGAATTAGAACCCTAATGCAAGGCCCAAGTTACAAGCTTGATGTCTTGATGATTATTAAGTGGATTGATTAAAGGATTTAAACACATTAAGGGTTTAACACTTAGGATTAAAGTTATACACTCCATCCTAATAGGAGGATGCAGGCATAAGCTTAATCACAAAGCCTTAAAGCCTTTAGGGTTTAGTCCCTGATTATGAGGTGAGGAGAGAAGACTCAATGAGACACAAAGGTGAAATCTAAATGGGGGACTAATCAAAACCCTAATTATTGTCATGCTTGGTTGTTCCTAAGGTTTCTGAGGTTTACAAGAGAAATCTTCAAAGGAACCACCAGGAAGCAGATGAAAGGAGCAAAGAGAAGCAAAGTAACTTGCTTCATTTAAGAAGACAAGTCACTTGAGGAAAGAAAGTAAGAAGAAGAAGAAAGAGCAAGCTCAATCTCAAACACAAAACAAAATGCAGCAAGGATGCATAAGATAGATGAAAAGAAGTTGTGAGAAGTGAAGGCAAATTCACTTCTCAAAATGACTTACCACCTGAAAAGTTAGTGAAAGGAATGCAATGCAATGCAAAATGAGGTGAAATGACATGGTGCAAACCAAAACCAGAAGCATATATGAGATGAAAATGATGTTATGAGATGATGCAAACATGAATCAAGGCATGAGGATGATCACACAAACTTATGGATGCAAATGGAGCAAGTTTAGAACCATGAACATACATGAAAAGCTATGAGATGCAAATGACATACAACATGGCAAATACATGATGCAATGATCAAACATGCTTTCAATATGTCTTAAGATGTTCAATGGATCAAATGGATGCTTAAAATGTTAAGGCAAGTCAAGGTATGAATGCAAATGCAAGATGGATGCATATGGAAGCCCAAATTAGGGTTTATGATCAATGCATCAAACAAAAACCAAAATAAGAAGCAAACATAAAGATAAAAAATTGAAAATGCACTCAAAGCAACCCTAATCCTATACAAACTCACTGCCCAAAGGAAAAGTTCCAACTCTTAACCTAATTCAAGTTATGATTTTCCTAAGTTTTCTAGGGTTTTAGGGTTCCTTAACAAGAAAAATGCCAAACAAATGAAAAATGAAAGATCAAATCATGCCAATTTAATATCACAAACTACATGATATGCTAAACACAATGCAAAAAGAATCAAGGTCCAACTCTCAATGGTTAGGCAGAAATGATTTTTGGAAGTTTGGATCAAAATAATGCCTTGAAATGATTTTATTTCCATGAAAAATTCTCAAAATGCATCAAGATCAAAAAAGAAATTTGGTTTGAGGGTTGGACAATGTCTCTAAATGTTTTTAAAGGTTTCATGAATTTTTTGGTGATTTTTAAATACCTAAAAGCATTTTTTATCAATTAATTCTCATTAATTAATTAAAAATAAACTTTTAAATATTTAAAAATATTTTTGAAATGCCAAAAATAAAAATAAAAATGTTTTTGGTTTCTGAAATTAAATAAAAGTTTGTATAAAAAATTTCAGAATTTTTAAAATGATTTTGCTATTTTTAATAAAATGATAAAAACAATGTAATTAAATGGAAAATGAAAATGAAATAAAACTGAAAATAGAAAAGTATGCACATCCAAGGATCCAGATTCAAACATACGCGCGCGGGAAGAGACTTGGCGCCACATCTAAGGGTGGAAATTCAAACTTGGCTAATTAAATGATTAAGCCCTAATCTTGCCGTAATGACTTTCAGGCGACCGGAACACTGTTCCGGTCGTCTTCTCCGGCCATACCATTTTTCAAACTCTCTCCACACGCATCTAAAACGAAATCTAATTGCCCAGAACTCTTCCCCAACCCAAAACGAATTAAACCCCTCAATCAAACAACATTTATCATTCAGAAACAGGGAGAATCGAATCAAACATGTTTTAGGGCAAAAATTTCAGACAAAGCATACATCCTGGTTTTTCACTCATTTTCAAAAACAAACACATATTCATGATCAGGGAAGCATGTAGAAGCTATTAAGAACTTAAAATCATGCTTCTGGAAAAAAAGTTCATGAAGCTACCTGAGTTTGACGCTTTTCAGTTTGCAACTTTCTGGCCTCTTCTCTTTGTGCAATCTACTCCTTTCAGGCCCCTGATGAGGTCTTGATGCTTAGAAAGAGTTTGTGATGGCTGGTTTGGAAGTTTGAACAAGTTCTGTTCAAGATGGTGTGAGAATCGTGTTCTTGATTCCTTGAGTTTTAGGCTGTTTTGAAGGTTGCTTTGTGTTCAGTGAAGCATGGTGAGAAGGTTTATGAAGTTTTTTTGTGTGTTTGTAGCTTGTGCTGAGAATTTCGAAAGCTTTTGCAAGTGAGGGTGAAAATGTGAATGTTGTGTTGTGGCTGGTTTCAGGCTTGCTTGTGCTTATGTTTGGCTTGCAATTGATTTGTATAAACAAATGCTATTGGTCAGATGACATGACATGTGCTTTTTTGATTGGTATGGGTGCTTTTGCTAAAAGGTCAAGTTTGTGTAAGAGAAGCATGGGAAACTTGATAGCCTAGTACAAGGAGGGTGTGCTGCGCAACATGGTGAGGGAAAAGGCCTAGGAGGGTTCAGCATACTAGCCAGCAAGTGGATGAGAAGTTATCATGACTTTTGCAACTTGGTTCACTTTGGTTCTTATGGAAGAAACTTGGTCCATGGGCCATGAAACATGTGATTCATTGGGTGCATTCTGAACTTTAAGTGTTGTGTGATCAAGTTGTGTGGATTAGAAACCCATTTGATGATATAATTGGCCTTGAGAAGTGAATTTGCAACTTTGCCTCTTTGGTGCATGACTTGAAATTTAGTGATTTTTGCCAACTTTGACAAACCATAACTTTTGATCAAAAATGAATTAGGTCATGTTCTTGTACTTTTTGAAAAGGGAAAGATCTATTCTATAAATTTCATGACCAAAGTTTTTTTCATTTGAAGTATTTTTGGATCAAAAAGTAAGGGTTGAAAAAGTTGCCTAAAATGGCATTTTCATTAAAAGTCAAACTTGCCCAAAAAGTCAACTTTGCAAAAGACTTGAAATTCTTCAATTTTGTGAACTTCTAACATCTTCCATGATCAAATAAAGATCATATACAATCAGAATGATGAATAACACCCTTTGGTTGGGTCATTGGGGGCCTCAGATGCCCTGATTTTGCACTGACTTGCTTGAAAAGTCAACTCTTGATTAGATGACTTCCCCATGGAATTTCTTCATGAAAATTGATATGCATATTCCCTATACCATATAGAGACCAATAGAAACAAGAATGACCAAAAAATTTGGAGTTATGGCCTCTGAAACCAAAACCCTAATTTTAGGTCATCTGTGCAGTCAAACCTGGCTCTGCTTCCATGCCTTTCTCAGTTCTTGTGATTCTTTGACATTCTTGACTTTGAAAGGATATAATATGATGTTTGAACATTCATGGACCCCTTTGAAGTGATTGATGACCTTTGAGGTGGCTCAAGAAGCTCTTAGATTGCTCAGATCACAAACCCTAGATGCAGATGACTTTGAACCTATGCAGTGAATCAAAAATGCAATATGAGATGATATGATTGAGTTTATCTATATGAAAAGATCACAAGCCATGGTGTGAATGGGTGAGGGAAAATTTGGGGTGTTTACAGCTGCCCCTATTCAAGCATGAGTTAGCTGTGCAGGATGTAAGCAGCGGCTTAACAGTCAAACAAGATAACTTGTGGTTGAATACCAAAGACAGTCCAAAATTTGCACTCACAGAATGAAGAAGAAAAGGTATATAGATTGTAAAAGACGATAAAGTATATTGTAAAGTATAGGCGACGGAGGACGACCGTCGAGCAGAGGACGACTGCTGGGTAAAGAGCAATGACGGGGACGGCCGACATGCTGGGGAAAAAGCGGGAAATAAAGCAACGACGGGGACGACCGACATGCTGGGGATGAAAGGGATTATGATGGGGACGGCCATCAAGTAAAGCTATAAGATTCTCTGGGGATCAATAAAACATGACGGGGACGGCCATCAAGTTCACAAGGTAAAGTAACCAACGATGGGGACGGCTATCGGGCTAAACTGAAAGGAAAAGGGACCACGACGGGGACGGTGTCATACCCCAAATTTGTCCTACCCGCGCCATTTTATTGTACTGTGTTTTTTTTAGGAATTCCAAAAATATGTACCATTTTTTTTATATATACTGACATTACGAAAATTCAAAAAATGTATATATCCCGTTTCCTTTTATTCCAAAAAATTCAAAGAAAGCGCATTTGATTCTTATTTCAAGTTTTTATTCTTTTCTTTATTATCTAGTCGTTACAAAAATTCTATAAAAGTCTCATTTATAATTTATTTTCCTATTTTATTTTATCCATTATTTTATTCATTAATTAAATACCTACAATCTTCCTTTTATTACCATTTTGTTATTTTGATTATTACTATTATTCTTTTTTTTTCATTTTTAAAATTATTTCCTTTCTTTTCTTATTATTATTTTTCATTTCATTTTCTATTTCCATTATTATTATTATTATTATTTTATTTTTTAAATATTTATTTTTATTTTATTATTATTATTCTTATTATTATTGCTATTAAATTTCTTTTTCTATATATCTAATATATGTTATCAAAGAATATTTCCCTTTTAAATTTAATTTACATATCAATATACACTTTCTTTTATGTTGCAAAAGGTGACTCAAACAATTAACCCATAGTACAATTTACAGCCTGCTCACATTATATACAGTACGACATAACAGTTTTTTCTTTCTTTCCACTCACCACCACATTTTTCTCTCTCGTACGAACGGATCTTTTTGTGGGCAATGGATTCACCAGCCTGTACAAATAACTAATTTTTTCCAGCTCATGAAATATCCCTCACACTCCCACTACAACACAGTCTATAACAACTTTCATCCTACATATTCCACTCACATAAATTATACTCCCTCTGTGTACATCATAAAAGGGATTCTCAACACATAACCTTTTTCAAATTTTTCCAGCACTGATAACCATACATCCATCGAAACCCACCTATACAAACCATTTTTAATCTTCAAAAAAAACTTCCATCAACCTTTTATAATGCCCAACATCTGAATCTGAACAACAAACCAAAATCACATAACACCACCCTCCATAAACCTGCAGATCAAAACCCTTACCAAAAACTCTTCAAAACCATTTTTATTTCCTTCATCACCACCTCTAACTCTTCAACCATAGCAAACCCGAAATCCTTCAGCCTTCATTTTCTAACAACCCCTCAACACCACTATTTTTTTTACACAAAAAAGTTTCCTGCAATTATTATCCAAACAATCACAAACCAGCATCAACACAGAGTTAAACTAAAAAACACTTCACCGAAATCGAACCAAAAAAACTCACGCTCAAAAAACACCATAAACCGCCATCTGCATCAGCCCAGAAACCAACAGCCAAACAGATCCAAAACACGCCCTTTAAACTACGAACCTCCGGCGAAACCGAACCCGGAATCCACTGAAAACAAGCAAACCGCTCCGGCCAACATTCAAACCATTCCAAAACCATCGAATCGCCGCCGCACCATCACGAACAAATACCACAACCCGCTCCCCCAAAACAGAACCGTGAATCGTCACCCACACCAGACGCCGTCCATCCATTGCCGTTCGCGAACCACCCAACCAACACCGTTCCAAAACTGCGTCGCCGCCGCCGGTTAGGGTGGGTTTCCTTTTTCTTTTTCTTCTTCGCGTTTTTTTGGGAAATGTAGAAGTTGGATTTCTCTGTTTCTTTTTAAAGGAAAACATTGCTCTTATCATCTCAGTAGTTGAAAAGTTTTATTGTAGTTATTTTATTTTACTTTTAAAAAAATAAATAGTATGTTATTTGTTTTTATGAAAAATCATTGTTTTGGGACTTAAGGCTACTAGGCCCTTGAAGTCATCTGAATCTGCTGCATAATTTGTTTATTTATTTTTTATCCTTTTGTTTTTTATTTTTTATTATGATATTTCAATTAGGCCTCTGATCCATGATCTGAATCACTACTACACACCATATGCTTAAGCTTGCGCAAATCTCCTGCCATTTATATTATTGGATTTCTTTAAATTTTGTTTTAAATATGACAGTAATATTATAGTCTATTCTAATTTTTTTTTAGAAGCAGTTTTGAAATCAATTTATTTTTGTATTTTGTTAATAAATTCTATGTCTTTTCCTAGTTAATTTTTTAGATCTCTTCTCTATTCTCTAATTTATTTAATTCAATTTCGAGTCGGGCCGATAATATCATAAAAGGCCAATTTTTCGCCCGATGCTAATCGGTGATTTTTGGTCAATATGAGGCCCCCCTTTGTATTTAATTTTTTTCATTTTTATTATTCCGACAAAGCAAACATGTAAATCAATTTAATTCATTTTATTATTCTTATCATTATTTAATTTATTTAATTTATTCAATTTAATTTTATTCAAGCAATTCAATTCAATTTATTTATTCATTCATTTTCGCATTAAAAAAATTACGATTCGACTCCTTATAGAATGGTTCCCATTTTGAACCGATTCTAAGGAAGTAAACGAACAAAATTTTGTCGCGTCCCAAAAAGGTCCAACGCCTCCGAATAGTTGCGCTCGAAAAAAGGTCCAACGCCTTCGAATAGTTGCGTCCCGAATAAACAGGCCGAACGCCTTCGAATAGTTCAAACACACTGCACACACGCTTTCTCTTGGGCTAATTACAACGAGACCATTTATTTCTCGCAATCCCCTGTATTTATTTTGTACCCCTCTCCCTTTATTTTGTACGCATTTTATTTTCCGCATTTTATTTAATTTCGAATCCTTGGTCCAACGCCAAGCGATCTCACTTGCACACTTGCACTTTATTTTCCAGTTATTATTTCGCTATTAGGATCCTCATATCCTTGCGAGCCGAGCGATTCGTGCCTCGCTAACCAAACCACAAAATAAACTCCACTTGCATTTACCCTCTAAACCTCAAAAAACCAAAATATTCTGATTAGATCCAAACCCTTGATCCAACGTCAAGCGGCTTTAGGAAATAAAAAAAAACACTTTAATAAATACGAGAAGATCTGTACGCCACGAGCCTTAAGCGGTAGAAAGGGGGATAACGAGCTTTCGTTACTCGCTCCGATTATTTCGACGCAGGACACTCGTCTTGTTGGGCGAGATAAACTATCCATAGTCTTTAGTGCACTTCAACTCCTAAACCCTTTCATCGACGAAAGGTAATAAAATCAAACAACCATTACCCTTAGTAGGCCGAACTACGAGGCTCTGACTTTCCCATTGCACACGGGAGTACGTAGGCACGAGGATCTCAATCCTTGTCGAGCACCTAGGTTCAATCTAACTTATAATTCAACTTATTTCCCTCTAGCAAGCAATTCGTTTAAGCATAGACATCCTTTCGCGCGCGTTAACTTAGATGGTTCCCATCGAGTACGATGGATGTAGGGGGTGCTAATACCTTCCCCCTGCATAACCGACTCCCGAACCCAGGCAATGGTTCCGTTGACCTTTGTCCTCATCCTTTTCCTCCCGGGTTGTATCTATATCTTCCCTTTCCCTCTTCGGAAATAAATAGAATTAGGTGGCGACTCTTCGGTCCGTCCAGCGCGCGGCTCCGTTCCTTTCGGATCGCGTGAGGTCGTATTTTTCGGGGTACGGCAGCTGGCGACTCTGCTGGGGATTGGTTCACCCCTATGCGAGTCAAGCCTAGTCTAAGTTCCTGCGTTTGTTTGGATGTTCGCTTTTATGCCTTGCTTATTTTTATCGCTTTCTTTATCGCATTCCATTTTATATATCTTGTGGCTCCTTGGTACCATAATTTGGACCGATACTTTGCAAAAGAATTTGAGGGAAAAACTCTATACCTGGGCTTTCGAGTACAAACATAAGTTAGCGAGGTTGTGTAGTATGGGCTCCCGAGAGAACCTCTCTCGTGGGTTGTCGATACGAAAACCTCACTTGGAGTAGATTTTAATGAGAATACTGACAACCGTCAAGCTTTCGGCGTGTGTGCTCAGTTGTTTTCATTAAGGTCAGCAACTCTGAGGACCTTTAGAACCTTTTGGTTAAAACATCGGTTGATGGTTGCGTAGTATTGGGCACCAGGGTTCGCCCTCGCGTGGCTCGATACGAAAACCTCACTTGGAATAGACTTACTCAATGGAGTTGATTGACTGTCAAGAATGTATGAAATTGACACGTGCATCAAACAGTTGAGAAAGTTCCATAACTCCAGGACTTTGTTTTAAACCTCGTGTCGATGATCACGTAGTATGGACTCCCGAGAAAATTTTCTCTCGTGGGTTGTCAATACGAAGATCTCACCCAAAATAGATTCAGATGGCGGAGTCAATCAACCGTCATGCTTATGGCGCGTGTGATGAACAGCCATATGAGTTGATAACTTTGGGGTCCCTAAACTTTAGAGTCTACCCAGTGAGTTCCTGATCAGAGTATCCTCCATCTGTACCTTGGACTCGTGAGACCTTGATCTTGTGATCCTGGATTCTGACATTGCATATCATTTCATTTGCATCATTTATTCATCTTGCATTTCATTCCAAAAGCCATAAAACTCATTTCATGTTCCTCCATCTTCAGTAAATCAAGCTGGTTTCCCGACGCCCGTATCGAGCTAGACGACCGTATTTAACTCGAGCCAACACTAGAAGACTGATGGACGTAATTCAAGAAGAACAAGCTGCCATGAGGGAAGAGATTGACTCGGTCAAGAGCAAGATTGACCAGATTTATGAGACACTGCAATCTTTGGCAAGAATGGAAGAACGTCGCGAAGCTGCTGCCGCAATGAACAATGCTCAAGTGCAAGGATCTACCTCACGAGCAATGCCTTCAGTTCCCGTTCCAAATCCTTTGGTCTACGGTTTGCCTCCAGGCTTCACTCCTGCTGTTGAAGAGGTCACTTCCCAACCGATACCTGCTTCTGGTGTTACTGTTGGTGTTATTCCTCAAGCTCAACCTATTCCAACTCAAGTCCAATTTCCTCAAACGGAAGAGAACCATCAAGTTGAGTATGAGATGCATATTGTTGTTCCAATCACCAATCCTCAGGCTGCTCAAGAGTCTGAAGCTATGAAGATGTGCCGCGAGTTAGCTGAAAAACTCCGAATCATGGAAGGACACAACACAACTTCTCTGAGTGCCTCAGACATGTGCTTAGTTCCAGATGTTGTGATCCCTACTAAGTTCAAACTGCCGGAGTTCGAAAAATACAAAGGCCTCAGCTGTCCTGAGCTTCATTTGAGGATGTACTGCAGGAAAATGGCCGCTCATGCCAAAGACGACAAACTCATGATCCATTGCTTCCAAGACAGCCTGTCTGGAGCATCTCTAGAATGGTACATGCAGCTCGAGCGCAACAATGTTTGCACTTGGCTTGAATTATCTGATGCATTCAAAAATCAATACAAGTACAACACTGACTTAGCTCCTAACCGTACTCAACTTCAGAGTATGTCTCAAAAGGAGAGCGAATCCTTTAAGGAGTATGCCCAACGCTGGAGAGAGCTAGCCGCCAGAGTGCATCCTCCATTGGTTGACCGTGAATTGATCGATATCTTCATGGGTACCCTACAGGGGCAATACTACGAGAAGCTAATCAGCAGCGTATCTTCTGGATTTTCTGACATGGTAATGGTCGGAGAAAGAATCGAAGAAGGTTTGAAAAGAGGAATGATCCAAGGAGGCTCTAGCAGCCAGAACAATGCCAAGAAACCTTTCAACGGGTACAAAAAGGGCGAAACAAATGCCATTTCCGCTGCAAATGGGAATTTCCAACAGAGTACACCTGCGCCAGTTCCCTACTACCAGTATCCTTATGTTGCTGCTGCACAATATGCTCCTATGCCATATCAGCCAGCTCCTCCAATGCCTTATCAGCAGGCCTTTCAAGCTTTATTTCCGCCTCAGATGGCTCATCAACCACGTCCACCTCCAATGGTTGCGAATGCACAATATGCACCTGGACCATACCAGCAACATGCTTATCAACCACGGCCTGGTCAGCAACAACAACGCGCTCCTCAACAGCGTCCACCATATCAGCAAAGAGGATATGATAGGCACATTGATCCCCTGCCTATGACGTATACCGAAATCTTTAAGGGGCTAATGGCAAAAGGAACTCTTGTGTTGAAAGATATGCCACCTCATACTGTTAATTCCCGGAACTATGATGCCAATGCTCGCTGTGAGTATCACAAAGGCGCTCCAGGTCACACCATCGAGAATTGCCATGCCTTCAAGCATTTGATTCAGGATATGATCAACTCTAAGGACCTCACTCTCACTCCGAGAAATCCAAATGTCCAGAACGATCCAATGCCGTCACACGGTGCCAACAAGTGAAGACATGTGAAGGGGTTGTTGAAGACCAAGCTAAGTAGTCTCCATTTTGAAGCATTCAATCAAGAGAAGTTCAATTCCTCAAATCAAGGCAGCCATCGCCATTTATTATTTCCGCATTCCTGTTGTTTTGTATTGTCTGTTTAAGTACTATTTGCTCTAAACATTGTTATTTGTTCTTGGTTATGTTAATGTTATGTTTATGCATGTTTTGAATTAATCTATTCGCATTCGCTCATTATTTATCATTTATCACAAAATCACAAAAATATTTCCCTCACTTCACTTTAGCAAATATTTGAGGGAGGATGATGAAAACGAAATACCCATAACTGTTGCGGTATGCTTTCGGATAAAACCTTGTCAATGATGTACAGGCATTCTTTCAAATCCCCAAACACTGGAGATATAAGGAGTTAATCCCTAGTCAACCACTTCGAGCCTAGAAGTAGGAGTTTCTTTCGGATACAAACCCTTACATTTAACCCGGGGCAGGGTAGTTGTTCAGTTAACCTGACTACACCTTCAAATCGCGAGATGAGACATCCCGTCAGAGGACCATCAACAAATGACTTGGCAGTCACAATATTCAAGCAAAAAAAAAAGAAAGAACCACTAAGTTGAGCACCCGAAGGGAGACTTAGTCAAAAAAAAAAAAAATCAAAAGAGGAGCTCAAATCCTCAGCAAAAGCAAAACAAAAATCAGTGACCAACAAATCAAGAATTAAAGGGTCACCAACAACAAAAAATGACTGCCATTCTCAAGCGAATCTTAAAGCTTAATCTTCACTCTTGCAAAGTCAAAACAAATGCATGTGCAAAGTTAACTGAACGTAGGACTGGAGAACAATATGAAGAAGGGTTGGGTACAAATCAAACTTTGAGCCTTATATCCTTTGTTTCTCAAACCATTAACCAGACCACATTACAACCCTCGAAAGTCCTAATTGAGACAGAGTTTATTCTGAAAGCATGCTACCAACAAGGTTGCGTAAATTGACTCCCATATATTTGCTAATCTTCAATCTCGATTGCACATTATTCTTGCTGCATCTTTCACGCACTTTCTAAATCAGCACTTCGTTTGGACTAACGGTCCATTCGTCACACTTTCACAACATTCAAATAAATTGACTTTTTCAAAACTTACATGAACTTTACATTAACACTTCCACTTGTGTATGAACAATTTAATTGCAATTCAGTGCTTGACATCCGTACAATCCCAACAAAGGGAAATCAAAAGAGAAACTTGAACTTCATCGCCAACATGAATCAAGAATACTTCAACAGTCCAATCAGGGACAAACCATCTTCAACAGCCCAATCAGGGGCAATTTATTTCAAAATCAGCCCAATCAGGGGCAATTTATTTCAAAATCAGCCCAATCAGGGGCAAATTATCTTCAAACAGCCCAATCAGGGGCAATTTATTTCAAAATCAGCTCAATCAGGGGCAGGTCATGTCATGGTCATTGTCAAAACTTCCCCATCCGATTTATTTCAAACACCTTGCAGGCAAAGGCAAGCAAACAAAGAGCGAGTCTTCCTATCTCTTCTCCCCAGCTGAACAGGCAGACCTTGCCAGACATTGGCAATCATTCAAGGCAAAATCAGTCTTCACGTATCAATTAAGTCGCTTCGCTCATCAGCAGATAATCCAAATTTGGAGCTCTCAGATCCATCTTCTGATCATACATTGTCGAAGATCGAGTGTCGGGAAATCAGTCCCTCCACCCACCCAAAGTCCAATTACCACTGGCAACTACCAGACCAAAAGTCCACCAAGCTGGCACCTGTCAATCGCTCATATGCATCATTACGCATCATCAAATGTCATAAGCATCATTTACATCAATCATTTGCAACATATGCATCATATGCATGCCCAAACAAAAACAAACCTTTTATTTTCCCCAACAGTTTCAATTTACATCTCAGTGCATAAGCATTTGCATCATATCTCCATCATTAGGGAATACCATCTCAGTCCATCAAGCATACATGCGTAGTTCAGGATCCAGGATCCATACAAGTTTCCGGTCCTTTCCCCAGCGGAGGATCATATCAATCAGATTCCAGGCATTCTCTTGGCGGATTCAATAGCCGTGTATAAATCTCAGTCCATTTGCCTTATCACCCTCCGGGGATAAGTGATTTTATTTTCAGTTATTTGCCTTATCATCCTCTGTTGATAAGTGATTTTAATTTCAGTTATTTGCCTTATCATCCTCTGTTGATAAGTGAGTTTATTTTTCTGTTTATTGCCTTATCTTCCTCTGTTGATAAGTGAGTTTATTTTTCTGTTTATTGCCTTATCTTCCTCTGTTGATAAGTGAGTTTGTTTTCAGTTTATTGCCTTATCATCCTCTGTTGATAAGTGAGTTTATTTCTCTGTTTATTGCCTTATCTTCCTCTGTTGATAAGTGAGTTTGTTTTCAGTTTATTGCCTTATCATCCTCTGTTGATAAGTGAGTTTGTTTTTCTGTTTATTGCCTTATCATCCTCTGGTGATAAGTGATTTATTTTGTCAATTCGTTTCATGTTGTGTCATTCATTATTTCCGGTTTATTTCATTCGCTATTTTCACAATTTCTTTTGTGGACAAATTTGGAGTCTGTTAATATCTAATTATCTTATACCTTGAAAGATTGAACGCGAGCTAGTTCATCTTACTCGGTCTAAGCCAATTCGATAGGGGCATCTGTCATACCCCAAATTTGTCCTACCCGCGCCATTTTATTGTACTGTGTTTTTTTTAGGAATTCCAAAAATATGTACCATTTTTTTTATATATACTGACATTACGAAAATTCAAAAAATGTATATATCCCGTTTCCTTTTATTCCAAAAAATTCAAAGAAAGCGCATTTGATTCTTATTTCAAGTTTTTATTCTTTTCTTTATTATCTAGTCGTTACAAAAATTCTATAAAAGTCTCATTTATAATTTATTTTCCTATTTTATTTTATCCATTATTTTATTCATTAATTAAATACCTACAATCTTCCTTTTATTACCATTTTGTTATTTTGATTATTACTATTATTCTTTTTTTTTTCATTTTTAAAATTATTTCCTTTCTTTTCTTATTATTATTTTTCATTTCATTTTCTATTTCCATTATTATTATTATTATTATTTTATTTTTTAAATATTTATTTTTATTTTATTATTATTATTCTTATTATTATTGCTATTAAATTTCTTTTTCTATATATCTAATATATGTTATCAAAGAATATTTCCCTTTTAAATTTAATTTACATATCAATATACACTTTCTTTTATGTTGCAAAAGGTGACTCAAACAATTAACCCATAGTACAATTTACAGCCTGCTCACATTATATACAGTACGACATAACATTTTTTTCTTTCTTTCCACTCACCACCACATTTTTCTCTCTCGTACGAACGGATCTTTTTGTGGGCAATGGATTCACCAGCCTGTACAAATAACTAATTTTTTCCAGCTCATGAAATATCCCTCACACTCCCACTACAACACAGTCTATAACAACTTTCATCCTACATATTCCACTCACATAAATTATACTCCCTCTGTGTACATCATAAAAAGGATTCTCAACACATAACCTTTTTCAAATTTTTCCAGCACTGATAACCATACATCCATCGAAACCCACCTATACAAACCATTTTTAATCTTCAAAAAAAACTTCCATCAACCTTTTATAATGCCCAACATCTGAATCTGAACAACAAACCAAAATCACATAACACCACCCTCCATAAACCTGCAGATCAAAACCCTTACCAAAAACTCTTCAAAACCATTTTTATTTCCTTCATCACCACCTCTAACTCTTCAACCATAGCAAACCCGAAATCCTTCAGCCTTCATTTTCTAACAACCCCTCAACACCACTATTTTTTTTACACAAAAAAGTTTCCTGCAATTATTATCCAAACAATCACAAACCAGCATCAACACAGAGTTAAACTAAAAAACACTTCACCGAAATCGAACCAAAAAAACTCACGCTCAAAAAACACCATAAACCGCCATCTGCATCAGCCCAGAAACCAACAGCCAAACAGATCCAAAACACGCCCTTTAAACTACGAACCTCCGGCGAAACCGAACCCGGAATCCACTGAAAACAAGCAAACCGCTCCGGCCAACATTCAAACCATTCCAAAACCATCGAATCGCCGCCGCACCATCACGAACAAATACCACAACCCGCTCCCCCAAAACAGAACCGTGAATCGTCACCCACACCAGACGCCGTCCATCCATTGCCGTTCGCGAACCACCCAACCAACACCGTTCCAAAACTGCGTCGCCGCCGCCGGTTAGGGTGGGTTTCCTTTTTCTTTTTCTTCTTCGCGTTTTTTTGGGAAATGTAGAAGTTGGATTTCTCTGTTTCTTTTTAAAGGAAAACATTGCTCTTATCATCTCAGTAGTTGAAAAGTTTTATTGTAGTTATTTTATTTTACTTTTAAAAAAATAAATAGTATGTTATTTGTTTTTATGAAAAATCATTGTTTTGGGACTTAAGGCTACTAGGCCCTTGAAGTCATCTGAATCTGCTGCATAATTTGTTTATTTATTTTTTATCCTTTTGTTTTTTATTTTTTATTATGATATTTCAATTAGGCCTCTGATCCATGATCTGAATCACTACTACACACCATATGCTTAAGCTTGCGCAAATCTCCTGCCATTTATATTATTGGATTTCTTTAAATTTTGTTTTAAATATGACAGTAATATTATAGTCTATTCTAATTTTTTTTTTAGAAGCAGTTTTGAAATCAATTTATTTTTGTATTTTGTTAATAAATTCTATGTCTTTTCCTAGTTAATTTTTTAGATCTCTTCTCTATTCTCTAATTTATTTAATTCAATTTCGAGTCGGGCCGATGATATCATAAAAGGCCAATTTTTCGCCCGATGCTAATCGGTGATTTTTGGTCAATATGAGGCCCCCCTTTGTATTTAATTTTTTTCATTTTTATTATTCCGACAAAGCAAACATGTAAATCAATTTAATTCATTTTATTATTCTTATCATTATTTAATTTATTTAATTTATTCAATTTAATTTTATTCAAGCAATTCAATTCAATTTATTTATTCATTCATTTTCGCATTAAAAAAATTACGATTCGACTCCTTATAGAATGGTTCCCATTTTGAACCGATTCTAAGGAAGTAAACGAACAAAATTTTGTCGCGTCCCAAAAAGGTCCAACGCCTCCGAATAGTTGCGCTCGAAAAAAGGTCCAACGCCTCCGAATAGTTGCGTCCCGAATAAACAGGCCGAACGCCTTCGAATAGTTCAAACACACTGCACACACGCTTTCTCTTGGGCTAATTACAACGAGACCATTTATTTCTCGCAATCCCCTGTATTTATTTTGTACCCCTCTCCCTTTATTTTGTACGCATTTTATTTTCCGCATTTTATTTAATTTCGAATCCTTGGTCCAACGCCAAGCGATCTCACTTGCACACTTGCACTTTATTTTCCAGTTATTATTTCGCTATTAGGATCCTCATATCCTTGCGAGCCGAGCGATTCGTGCCTCGCTAACCAAACCACAAAATAAACTCCACTTGCATTTACCCTCTAAACCTCAAAAAACCAAAATATTCTGATTAGATCCAAACCCTTGATCCAACGTCAAGCGGCTTTAGGAAATAAAAAAAAACACTTTAATAAATACGAGAAGATCTGTACGCCACGAGCCTTAAGCGGTAGAAAGGGGGATAACGAGCTTTCGTTACTCGCTCCGATTATTTCGACGCAGGACACTCGTCTTGTTGGGCGAGATAAACTATCCATAGTCTTTAGTGCACTTCAACTCCTAAACCCTTTCATCGACGAAAGGTAATAAAATCAAACAACCATTACCCTTAGTAGGCCGAACTACGAGGCTCTGACTTTCCCATTGCACACGGGAGTACGTAGGCACGAGGATCTCAATCCTTGTCGAGCACCTAGGTTCAATCTAACTTATAATTCAACTTATTTCCCTCTAGCAAGCAATTCGTTTAAGCATAGACATCCTTTCGCGCGCGTTAACTTAGATGGTTCCCATCGAGTACGATGGATGTAGGGGGTGCTAATACCTTCCCCCTGCATAACCGACTCCCGAACCCAGGCAATGGTTCCGTTGACCTTTGTCCTCATCCTTTTCCTCCCGGGTTGTATCTATATCTTCCCTTTCCCTCTTCGGGAATAAATAGAATTAGGTGGCGACTCTTCGGTCCGTCCAGCGCGCGGCTCCGTTCCTTTCGGATCGCGTGAGGTCGTATTTTTCGGGGTACGACAGACGGCCATCGGGTTTAAAGAATAAATGAAATAAACAGATGATGAGGGACGGTCATCAAAGGTGAAGGACGATCACCTAGCAGGGGACGGCTGCTCTGTTGGGTATAAGATGAGGGACGGTCATCTAAGGTGGAGGACGACCACCTGGCAGGGTACGGCTGCCGAAAATATCGCGACATAGGACGAATGCCGGATAAAAGGTCAACGATGGGGACGACCATCGGATGAGCATGATGGAGGACGACCATCAAGAGGTGGAGGACGACCACCTAGCAGGGGACGGCTGCTCTCAAGGTTTGTCTTGACATAGGACGAATGTCAGATAACCAAAATCAACAACGGGGGACGGCCATTGGATAAAATGATGAAGGACGATCATCAAGAGGTGGAGGACGACCACCTAGCAGGGGACGGCTGCTAAATATCACGACATAGGGTGAACGTCGGATAGAAAATCAACGATGGGGACGGCCATCGGATGAGCATGATGGAGGACGACCATCAAGAGGTGGAGGACGACCACCTAGCAGGGTACGGCTGCTCTCAGGGTTTATCATGACACAGGACGAATGTCAGATAAAAAAGAAAAATTGCTTTGGTAGCGATCTACTGGGGAATAGTAAACACGGACGAGTGTTTATATCCAAGAAATAAAAGTATAAGTGTTTAGATGTTTGTGTATAGATTAAAAATGCGGACGAGCATCCCTAAGACTACGATACGGACGAGCATCGGGTAGAAACAAATACTGACACGTGTTCAGAGATGATGATACGGACGAGTATCAACGGGTTAACAGAGAACACGGACGAGTGTTGAATCTGAAGAGACTCTTCTGGGGGATAATAGATACAGACGAGTATCCATATTCAAGAAGACAAAAGTGTTTGACACGGTGTATGGATTAAAGATGCGGACGTGCATCCCTAAGACTATGATACGGACGAGTATCAGGTAGAAACAAACGCTTGACGCATGTTCTGAGATGATGGTACAGACGAGTACCATCTGGTTAACAAAGAACAAGGACTAGTGTTGAATCTGCGGGGATATAAATGGTGCATACAAGATACGGACGAGTATCTGTATAAGTATGAGTGGTGTATAGATGAGTATTTAACTGTTGGGGAGAGTGACACGGACGAGTGTCAAAAGGAGAAGAGTATAGTATAAACAAGTATCTGATGTACAAAGTGTTTATGGACGGGTGTCAAGGAAATGTGCATATAAGTATATGTGAGTGCAAAGAGGATGTCTTTGGCTTTCTGCTGGGGATATGACACGGACGGGTGCCACAAAGAGTATATACTGGTGTTTGGGACGGGGAGGCAACTGTGTTTGCTGGGGAATCTCCGCTGGGAATTTTCAGGGGATGTTTTATGTATGTTGATGGATTGTCATTATTCACGAGTGTTTGATTCAGAACACGGCTTATGATTATGCGATATGCTAGATTTTTGCCGTAATGCTCCGTATTAGACGGAATGCTACGCTTTATGGGTGAATATGATGTGAATGCCTTGATTATGCAAAGATACCAAACCGGGATTCGGATCCCGTTGCTACGAAGATCTTCGGCCGATCTGCTTGTAAAGGACATCCCAGCTGGGGATGAGATCATTGGTAGATCTGATGAGATGACATCTGCTTGGGGATATGGGTCAATGATAGACCTATTCCAGTAAATGAGAGACCCAACTGGGGTTTGTAGAAGCTTTCGTCACTCTGTTGTGATTCCTTCATGCGTTGCTCTTCTGGATAGAGGCTGGAGCTCTGTGGGGAGATGGTTCCCTGACTTTTGTACTCGGCTGAGGAGGAAACAAGTGGCAACTCGGCTGGGGAGAAAACACTTTGAGTGTTAAGACTGAGCGAGCATTGATCTGTCAGCTTGCTGGGATGAAGCTTACATGCCCCAAGTTGCGTTCTGGATACCTGGAATCCTGTAGAGATAGGGAAACGCACAAGTAATCCCGAGGTATCCTTTACTGGATTCCGTCATAGGAGTTTAGACACTTCTGTGAGTAAGTATATTTCCTGCAAGCATGTGACTTTTATTATATATTTTTTGAAGATAAACATCTGTATTTATGCAATCAGTTTTTCTTAAGACATCAGACATTTTTTGCAAATAAAATGTACAAGACGGAACATGACTGAAAATCTGATTTTATTAATTCACGTGCCCTGAATTGGCGAGATACAGTCAAAGAAACATATCCCCTGAAAGGAGGAGATTGTTACAAATTGAGAAACAAAATGTTGGCAATGTTGACGACGCTTCGAGGAGCTTCCCCTTTTTGCTATGACTCGTATGACTTTTGACGTTCTTCTCGTCTTGCTTTCTGAAGAGGGCTGATTCTGAAAGAAGCTTGGTCCTTTCGAAGCTTACCCAGCTGTAAACGATACAGACGAATTCAGAATGCAGTTGTTCGCTTATTCCCTTATTTTGCCTGGATCGCCCTTTCGGGTTTTCAATCCATCGGGATACCCATTTTTGCCTGAGTTGTCCAATGCGGCTTTTCAACTCAGCGGGTGTACATTTTTGTGTTTATTTCCCTTATTTTTGCCCGAGTCTTTTATTCTGTTTTTGACTCGCCGGGATGCCCTATTTTTGCCTGGACTTACATTCTATTTTCATGTCCAGCGGGTCATTTTATGCGAAGTATTTTTTAACTGCATCTGAATTCACAGGGGACGGGAAGTCTTCACCATCCATAGTGCTGAGCATCAGTGCTCCACTAGAGAAAACTTTCTTTACTACGAATGGTCCTTCATAGTTCGGAGTCCACTTGCCCCTGTGGTCTGTATGAGGAGGGAGGATTCTCTTCAGCACAAGATACCCTACTTGGTACCCTCGGTGCCTAACTTTCTAATCGAAGGCTTTCTTCATTCTTTTCTGATACAACTGCCCATGACAGATTGCAGCCAATCTCTTCTCTTCGATTAGACTCAGTTGTTCGTATCGGGACCTGACCCATTCTGCTTCGTTCAGCTTAACATCCATTAGTACCCGTAGGGAGGGTAATTCAACTTCAACCGGTAGGACTGCTTCCATACCATACACAAGTTGATACGGTGTTGCCCCAGTGGATGTCCTGATTGACGTGTGGTACCCGTGCAAGGCAAATGGTAGCATTTCATGCCAGTCTTTATAGGTGACTACCATCTTCTGCACAATCTTCTTGATATTCTTATTAGCCGCCTCAACATCGCTGTTCATCTTTGGCCTGTAAGGAGAAGAATTGTGATGTTGAATTTTGAAGTCCCGACACAACTCTGCCATCATTTTGTTGTTCAAGTTGGAACCATTATCAGTAATGATTCGCTCGGGAACCCCGTACCGACAGATGATATCCCTCTTCAGAAATCTGGCTACCACTTGCCTTGTAACATTTGCATATGAAGCCGCTTCGACCCACTTGGTGAAATAATCAATGGCAACCAGGATGAACCTGTGGCCATTTGAAGCAATCGGTTCAATTTTGTCAATCATATCAATGCCCCACATAGCAAAGGGCCAGGGTGAGGACATTATATTCAAAGGATTGGGAGGCACATGCACCTTATCCGCATAAATCTGGCATTTATGGCATCTTCTGGCATAGGCACAACAGTCGGCATCCATTGTGATCCAATAATACCCTGATCTCAGCAACTTCTTAGCCATTGCATGCCTTCCAGCATGGGTACCAAAAGATCCTTCATACACTTCATGCATTAACAAATCTGCTTCTGTCTTGTCAACGCATCTGAGGAGTACCATGTCAAAGTTTCTTTTATACAGGGAACCATCGGTGTTCAGGAAGAAACTACCAGCAAGCCTTCTCAAAGTCTTCTTATCATTGGAAGATGCCCCAGGTGGGTATGTCTGATCCTCCAAGAAGCACTTAATGTCATGGAACCAAGGCTTATCATCTTTGACAACATCTGCTGCGAACACATATGCTGGTCTGTCAAGTCTGGATACTGAGATTTGAGGTACAAAGTTGGCAGCTTGAACTTTGATCATGGGTGAAATGGTAGCCAGAGCATCTGCAAACTGATTCTCGTCCCGAGGGATATACTCAAGCTTGACCGTTGTAAAGAAAGTCAATAACCTCCTTGTATAATCCCTGTAAGGTATCAGATGATCCTGGTGGGTGTACCATTTGCCATTGGTTTGATTAACTACCAGAGCTGAATCTCCGAATACAGTCAATGTCTTGATCCTGAGGTTAATAGCTTCCTCAAGACCCATAATACAAGCTTCGTATTCAGCTTCGTTGTTAGTGCAGTTGAAAGTGAGTTTTGCCGAGAAAGGCATGTGAACTCCTTTGGGTGTAATGAGCACTGCACCAACACCACGACCGTTCATGTTAACAGCCCCATCAAACATCATGGTCCATTCTTCTTCTGGGTCCGGCCCTTCAGTGTGAACAGGCTCTTCATGATCTTTTGCTTTTATGAACATGATGTCCTCATCAGGGAAGTCAAATCTCATAGGCTGGTAATCATCGATGGGTTGCTCAGCAAGATATTCAGACAATACACTGCCATTGATGGCCTTCTGAGAAGTGTACTGGATGTCATATTATGTGAGGATCATTTGCCATCTTGCAACCCGTCCGGTAAGCGCTGGCTTCTCAAATATGTACTTGACTGGGTCCATTTTTGAGATCAACAAAGTAGTGTGGGTCAACATATACTGTCTCAGTCGGCGAGCAGCCCACGCTAAAGCACAACAAGTTTTCTCGAGCAGCGAATAACGTTGTTCATAGTCGGTAAACTTTTTGCTTAGGTAGTATATTGCATACTCTTTTCGACCAGACTCGTCATGCTGGCCCAGCACACACCCCATCGACTCTTTTAATACTGTCAAGTACATTATCAGAGGTCTTCCTTCAACTGGAGGCATAAGGATTGGAGGCTCTTGTAAGTATTCCTTGATCTTGTCAAAAGCCTTCTGGCAGTCTTCGTTCCACCTGACCGTCTGTTCTTTCCTCAAGAGTTTGAACAAAGGCTCACAAGTTGCTGTAAGGTGAGATATGAACCTTGAGATGTAGTTCAATCTACCTAGAAACCCTCGAACTTCTTTTTCAGTTTTCGGTGCAGGCATCTCTTGAATAGCTTTGACTTTGTCGGGGTCAACTTCAATCCCTTTCTCACTTACAATAAATCCCAGCAACTTACCGGATCGCACCCCGAATGTGCACTTGTTGGGGTTCAACTTCAGCCGGTACTTCCTCAGACGCTTGAATAGCTTTAGCAGATTTACCAGGTGATCTTCTTCAGTAAGGGATTTGGCAATCATGTCATCCACATAACATTCTATTTCTTTATGGATCATGTCATGGAATAATGTCACCATAGCCCGTTGATATGTTGCACCAGCATTCTTCAGTCCAAATGGCATCACCTTGTAACAGAACGTGCCCCAGGGTGTGATGAAGGTTGTCTTCTCCATGTCTTCAGGTGACATTTTAATCTGATTGTATCCTGAAAATCCGTCCATGAAGGAGAATATCGAGAACTGAGTTGTATTATCCATCAATACGTCAATGTGAGGTAATGGGAAGTCATCTTTCGGGCTAGCTCTGTTCAGATCCCGGTAGTCAACACACATTCTTACTTTGCCGTCTTTCTTAGGCACATGTACAATATTAGCAACCCACGGTGGATAGCTAGTCACGGCAAGGAACCCGGCGTCCCATTGTTTTTGTACCTCTTCCTTGATTTTCATTGCCATGTCTGGGCGCGTACGGCGCAGTTTCTGTTTAACCGGTGGGCATTCTTCTCTTAAAGGCAGCTTGTGCACAAAAATGTCGGTGTCCAACCCTGGCATATCTTGGTAGGACCAAGCAAACACATCCACATATTCTTGAAGCAGGTCAATCAGTTGGCTCTTCACTGAGTCTTGTAAGCAGGCCCCGATTTTAACTTCTTTCACGTCTTCATCTGTACCAAGATTGATCGTTTCGACCTCCTCCTGATGAGGAGTGATGACCTTCTCCTCTTGTCTCAACAATCTGGCTAGCTCTTCAGGAAGCTCGTAATATTCTTCAACCCCTTCATCAGCTTGATTGATCGGATTGTCAAAGTCATACGAAGTCATAGCCGTGCTGTTGTCGGTGCTGTCTGGAAGGCACTCTCTGCAAGGGTTCAGTTTGTTCATTTTAGTGATTTGATTTTAATCTTGTTTAGAAAAGTGAAATAAAGTCGTCATTTTGAAAACACTGCCATTTATTTTTTGTACAAAAAGAAAAATGGAAAAACAGTGAGCGGAAAAGAAAAAACTCATTTGCAAAAGATGTCTGATATTTCATTGATTAATCTTGTTGCACAAAAATTACAGATGGCCCGATTACAAAATGAGTCTTGTCATCTTGGGCAAGATGCAAGACTTGATGCATGCTATAAAAATACAGGAAATAATAATTACTCTGCAGGAGTAACTCTTATAATTTCCTGGGAAGACCAGTTTGAGATACTGCTCCCTGGGATCTTTGGACGGATCCAACTCTCCAGGTTGCGGTCGCTTTCGTTCTCGTCTTACAAATTGTTGACAGCATCGGGGGTGAGCATCCCCCCCACTAACAAAGTTGGGCTCCTTAGCAGCCTCTTCTTGATCTTGTTGAGTTGGTTCGTAACCCAACCCAAATCTATCCTCTTTCTTTTCCACAGGTAGCAGTTTGCCCCAGCCTTGGGAAGTTCCTTCTTCAACAACCTTCCAGGCTTGTTGATAAGATGTTATTGAGGTTCCAGGTATAGCAGATGTTTCATTTATGTTCAAAGCCTCAAACCCTTGACTCATCGTTTCATGGATCTCCCCGTCCATCTCAATGTATTTGTAGGTAGCCAGGTGGCTAACGAAAATATCCTCCTCTCCACAGATAGTAACGACTTGGCCCTCCCACTCGAATTTTAACTTCTGGTGAAGGGTTGAGGTCACGGCGCCAGCGGCATGAATCCATGGCCTACCCAATAGACAGCTGTAGGCAGGCTGTATATCCATCACGTAGAAGGTCGTTTTGAAAGTTTGTGGGCCAATCGTTATAGGCAACTCAATCTCTCCCAGAACTGATCTCTTGGAGCCGTCAAAGGCTCTCACTACCAGGTTGCTGGGACGTAATGCCAATCCGTCATACTCTAGCTTCACAAGGGCTTTTTTAGGTAAGACATTGAGGGATGATCCTGTGTCTACCAGCACATGGGAAAGAACTGCACCTTTGCATTCCATGGTAATGTGCAAAGCCTTGTTATGATTGCGGCCTTCCGTAGTCAAATCAGTGTTGGTGAACCCTAGCCCATGACTAGCATTAACATTTCCAACCACAGCTTCCAACTGATTGACGGTGATCTCTTCTGGCACATAAGCTGCGTGCAAGACTTTTAGTAGTGCGTTCCGATGAGCCTCGGAGCATATAAGCAATGATAGAATGGAGATATTGGAAGGCGTCTGGTGAAGCTGGTCCACTATCCTGTAATCAATTTTCTTGATGATTCTCATGAATTCATCAACTTCTTGATCAAAAGGTGTTTTTAAAGCTTCTTTAACAATCTGCTCTTCTTGCACCAAGCTCTTCCCTTTTTCCTTGGCAGCAGCTTCTGCTTCAGCAGTGGGTCTTTGAATTTGTGGAGCAAAGAGACGTCCGCTTCGAGTGAAGCCTCCGCCTCCTCCCACATTATCTATTTGTGGTGCAGGGGTTGATGATTCAAGAGTGATTTTCCGTCCTTCGCAGTATAGATCAGAGCCGTAATGCCAAGGGATGGCGTTACTGCTTTCATAAGGTACTGGCCCAGGCACTGTGATAGTGACCGGACTGATGGCAACTGCAGAAGGGACCATGATAGTCTGTGGATCATAGTATATTGTGACTGGTGCTCTGATGGGAGTGGCATTTTGTGAGTTGTAGGCAGAATCATTTTCAGGATCATAATAAATTGTAACCGTTGAGACATTTTCTGCTGAAGTTGTAGGAGACATTGTTGGAAGGATGGTTGTTGTTGTTGATGGAGATTCTGAATGAAGGGGTGCTGAAGTTGTAGAAGGGATGTTTGTTGATATCTGGTCCGCTGAAGTAACAGATGAAGCATTTGTAGACGAGATTGAAGAGTTGCTTGGAATAATGGTTGTTGTATTTGTAGAAGACTCGGGGATTGTTGTTAAGGAGATTGCTGGATTGGTAGGAATTGATGTTGTGATTTGAAGCAGGCCACTCTGGATGAGACCATCTATGCCGTCTCTCAAGTTATCACAACCATTCACTGAAATGTTGCAATAAGCACACCCTAGCTCACATCCTGGGAACATTTGACATTCGAGGAGTTGAGCTTTAATCTCTACCAACGGTGTCCGAATCTGACCCACACTGGTTATCAAGTAAGACGGCTTGTCTTCTTCAATAGCATTGATTCTGGGACCTCCGTGGTTTGGCATAGGGTTCTTGTTAACATTTGGTGGTGGTGCAAAGTTCAGAGCTTTAGAGTCTACCAAGTCTTGTACCTTCATGTGCAAAGCTCTGCACTTCTCTGTACTATGGCCCGGTGCATTTGAATGAAAAGCACATCTGGCGCTGGCGTCATAATTTCTAGGAAAACTGGCAGGATCTGGAGGTGCCAACGTCCTTAGCTCAACCATGTTGAGTTTTAGGAGTTGAGGCAGTAATGTGGCATATGGCATAGGGATCGGATCAATCACCCTATTGGCCTGAGAGGGTCTCTGTTGGAACGGTCTTTGCTGACTGTTGTTGTTGGTGTTGGTGTAGTTTCTCTGAGGAGGATACTGAGTCTGTTGTTGATAACTTTGTTGATGTGGTTGATAAACTGGTTGTGGATGAATCGGAGCGGGAATGGTGACTGCTGCCACAGACCTATGAACATATTGGGGTCTGCCCCTGCTGGAATGGATAGCATTGGTTTCACCAGTTCTTCTTGGGCCTACAAAAGGCTTTCTTGTGTTGCTGGATGAGCTGGCACCGTTGTCAGAAATTTTGCCCATCTTTAATAGGCTCTCAATTCTTTCCCCAGCTATAACAACATCTGCAAAGCTGGTAGAAGAAAAGGCAGCTAGCCTATCAATGTACGTTCCTTGGAGGGTGTTCATAAACATATCTGCCATCTCCCTCTCTGACATAGGTGGCTGGACAGCAGCAGCAAGCTGTCTCCACCTCTGGGCGTACTCCCGGAAGCTTTCCCTGGATGACTGTGACATTCCCATCAGGAGGGTCCTGTTGGGTGCCATATCCAAATTATACTGGTATTGTCTAATGAAGGCCTCTGCCAAGTCCTTCCAACATCTGATGGTTGCTCTAGTCAGATGGGAGTACCATTCCCTTGAAGCTCCCGTTAAGCTATCCTCAAAATAAAACATCCATAGCTTCTCGTCCATGGTGTATGCCTTCAACCTCCCCAGAAAGGATTGCAAGTGGGTCCGTGGGCAGGAAGTCCCGTTGTACTTTGTAAACACCCCAAATTTGCCCTCACCCATTCACACCATGTCTTGTGATCATTTTCATATGCATAAACACAATCATAACATCTCATATCCCATTGTTGATTCACTGCATTGGTTCTAAGTCATCTGCACCTAGGGTTTGTGATCTGAGCAATCTAAGAGCTTCTTGAGCCACTCCAAAGGTCAACAATCACTTCAAAGGGGTCTATGTGTGTTAAAGCATCATATTATATCCTCTCAAAGTCAAGAATGTCAAAGAATCACAAGAACTGGGATTGGTATGGAAGCAGAGCCAGGCTTGACTGCACAGATGACCTAGAATTAGGGTTTTGGTTTCAGAGGCCATAACTCCAATTTTTTTGGTCATTCTTGTTTCCATTGGTCTCTATATGGTATAGGGAGTATGCATATCAATTTTCATGAAGAAATTCCATGGGGAAGTCATCTGATCAAGAGTTGACTTTTCAAACAAGTCAGTGCAAAATCAGGGCATCTGAGGCCCCCAATGACCCAACCAAAGGGTGTTCTTCATCATTTTGATTGTGTACGATCTTTATTTGATCATGGAAGAAGTTGGATGTTCACAAAATTCAAGAATTTCAAGTCTTTTGCAAAGTTGACTTTTTGGGCAAGTTTGACTTTTAATAAATTAGTCATGTTAGGCAACTTTTCAACCCTTACTTTTTGATTCAAAAAGGCTTCAAATGGAAAAACTTTGGTCATGAAAGTTGTAGAATAGATCTTTCCCTTTTCAAAAAGTACAAGAACATGACCTAATTCATTTTGGATCAAAAGTTATGGCTCATCAAAGTTGGCAAAAATCACTAAATTTCAAGTTATGCACCAAATGGAAAAACTTGCAAATTCTTGTACCAAGGCAATTTGTGACTTCTAATTGATGTCAAACCTTTACACAAACATCACACATGACCTAAAATCAGAATTGGCCCAAGGGATCTTTCATTTTTGTGCCTTGATTTTCAAGAAATCCATAAGTCATTTTCATAAAGATGCAAAGAGGGATTTTTGGCAAAATCATCCTCCAAGGAATTATGTGATCACTAGTTGATTTCTTTGCATTGCCATGACTAAATGAGGTTCCATACATCAAAATTCAGCAAGAACCATCTCATATACATAGCACAAAATCACAAGAAAGCACAAGTGGGCAAGTTGCAAGATCTAGCATAGCTCATGATCCACATGCTGCAGACATTCACAAGCAATCTAAGGGTCATCCTTGACTCAAGCTGAGGCAAGACAAGCCCTTAGACAGCTGCTGCCATGGCCCATGCTGCAAGTACCAATCACATTGACTTTTTGGCCAAAACCCCCATACTCTTGGAACAGTAAGCAGCCACCTCTACTGACCTGCTCCACAGGCTACTCATACATTTTGGGAGAGTTATAGCAAGGCATTGGCCATTGAAACAAGCCAGAACACATCATACCACAAAACCTACCAAAACTTTCCTCTCTTCGAATCTCCTTACACAGTCATCAAACACTCATTCTATCTTCACCAATCAACCAGAAAACATTCATAGAACCAATGCCACCCCTCACAATGATCTGAAACAGCCTACATAAGAACCCCATTTTCTGATACACCAGAACTGGACCTCTCAAAATAGCCTGTTTAAACTCCATCCAAGCTTGCCATTAGCACAAGGGGGATCATTGGAGTGAGTTTGCACCAAAGAACAGCCCAGAAAGCCCAGAATCAGAAGCTTCCACCTTAGGTATAGCTCAAGAACTTTTTTCTCAGAACTTGTTTTTCTTGTCATAAATTGAAAGTGTATGTTGTGCTGATCATAATGATGTGCTTAGAATTAAAAATGAGTGAAAAATGAGGTTTTATTGATGCTCTGAAATTTCTCCCATGAAAAGTGTTTGCTTCGATTTGCCTGATTCTTGAAGTTTAAATGTTGTATGAGGGATGATTTGTGTTCTAGGATGTTAGAGGATCATTTTGCTGTGTTTAATTTGAAGTGGGGTGGCTTGTGGTGAAACCTAGGGTTTTGGTTCGCCGGAGAAGACGATCGGAAGTCTTCTCCGGCCACCTGAGAACCATTAACCCTAATCCCTGTAATTAATTGGTGTTTGAATCTGGTGCGTTGGATCCATTGACTTAGGTTGACTGGCGCGTGTTTGTGTGGCCCAGATGCATCCATTTTGCCCTAATCTCCATTAACTTAATTAATCCCATTTAATTAATTCATAAAACCTGATTTAAGCCAGAAATGATCCTGACCCTTGATTCACGCGCCAAGTCAATAGCTTCCTCCCAACTTTGAATCTGATGCGTTGGATGTGAATACTTTTCATTTTCTTTAATTTTTATTTCATTTATTTTGTATTTCTTTCTCCATTTTATTAAAAATAGTAAAACTTATTCAAAAATTCTGAATTTTTTTATACAAACTTTTAATAAATTTCAGAAACCAAAAATATTTTTATTTTTATTTTTTGCATTTTAAAAATGTTTTTAAATATTTAAAAGTTTATTTTTAATTAATTAATGAGAATTAATTAATTAAAAATGCTTTTAGGTATTTAAAAATCACCAAAAAATTCATGAAACATTTAAAAACATTTAGAAACATTGTCCAACCCTCAAACCAAATTTCTTTGTTGATCTTGATGTATTTTGAGAATTCTTCATGGAATTAATTCATTTTCAAAGCATTATTTTGATCCAAACTTCTAAAAATCATTTCTTCCTAACCATTGAGAGTTGAACTTTGATTCTTTTTGAATTGTGTTTAGCATATCATGTAGTTTGTGAGATTAAATGGTCATGATTTGATCTTTCATTTTCTATTTGTTTGGCATTTTTCTTGTTAAGGAACCCTAAAACCCTAGAAAACTTAGGAAAATCATAACTTGAACTAGGTTAAGAGTTGGAACTTCTCCTTTGGGCAGTGGGTTAGTATAGGTTTAGGGATCCTTTAAGTGCATTTTCAATTTTTTATATTGATGTTTGCTTCTGATTTTGGTTTGTGTTTGATGCTTTGATCATAAACCCTAATTTGAGCTTTCATATGCATCCATCTTGCATTTGCTTGCATACCTTGACTTGCCATAGCATTTTATGCATTCTTTTGATTCATTGAACATCTTAAGACATATTGAGAGCATGTTTGATCATTGCATCATGTGTTTGCCATGTTGTATGTCATTTTCATATCAGGACTTCTCATGTATGTTCATGTTGCTTAACTTGTGTCATTTGCATCCATGAGCTTGTATGATCATCCCCATGTTTTGTTTCATGTTTGCATCATCTCATAACATCTTTATCATCTCATATATGCTTCTGGTTTTGATTTACATCATGCCATTTCACCCCATCTTGCATTGCATTGCATCTTTCTCACTAACTTTTCAGGTGGTAAGTGACTTTGAGAAGTGAATTTGCCTTCACTTCTCATAACTTCTCTTCATCTCTTTTATGCATCCTTGCTGCATTTTTGTATGTGTTTGAGTTTGAGCTTGCTCATTCTTCTTCTTCTCACTTTCTTTCTTCAAGTGACTTGCCTTCTTAAATGAAGCAAGTTGCTTTGCTTCTCCTGATCCTTTCACCTGCTTCCTGGTGGTTCCATTGAAGACTTCTCTTGTAAACCTCACAAACCATAGGAACAACCAAGCATGACAATGATTAGGGTTTTGATTAGTCCCCCACTTAGTTTTACCTTTGTGTCTCTTTTGAGTCTTCTCTTCTCATCTCATAATAAGGGACTAAACCCTAAAGGCTTTAAGGCTTTGTGATTAAGCTTATGCCTGCATCCTTCTATTAGGATGGAGTGTATAACTTTAATCCTAAGTGTTAAACCCTTAATGTGTTTACATCTCTTAATCAATCCACTTAATAATCACCAAGACATCACACTTGTAACTTGGGCCTTGCATTAGGGTTCTAATTCTTCCTTAATTGGTTAAGAAGGACTAACCCTAGTGTTAATGGACAAGTCACCCTCAAGTTGTCTTACAAATCATAAAACTCACTTTATCATCTTATCATTAAATAAAATCCATCTAATAAAGGTTTGTTTTGTCATGAGTTCAATCCCTAATCATGGATTAAGTTGAGGAGCTTTCCTCAGCTTAAACATTCTCATCTATTATCCTTCTATTAGGATGGTGTAATGAGTCTGTTTAATCCTTGATTATGGCTTAATCTCATTACTTGACACTAAACAAAAACACCAAAAACATCTAAATAATCACAAGTAGGTTAATGATCTTAATTCTACACCAAAGGTGACTAAGTGTGAGAATCTGACTTCACACTTAAGGTATCCTCATTACCCCTAATTAGAGGGAAGATGTGATGAGTTTACTAACCCATTGGTTTAGGCTTAAGCTCATTAACTTATGACAAACTTCAAAAGGCAATAAAAGACTGAAAACACAAAAACAAATAATAATCGTCTCCTTCGGGATTCTTTTCTCATCTCATTCACTCATAAACGAGAACTTGCTTCTTCCGTCTAATGCAAGACAGTTTGCACTTGAGCCAGACAGGTCATACACTTGAGCATAGACAAGCAAGCAGTTCACAAGTCAATTCATTTTCCAGTCTCTTTAGGCGAACTACGGTGTTCTGACTTCCTCATTGCACGAGAGGATACGTAGGCATAACTTAACGGTTATCGAACAAAAGTCTCTGTATATTCCCTCTCTTTCCAGCTATTCTTTAAGCCTCATGATCATGAGCATTTCACTCCTATCCCTACACTGACACATCATTCATACACTTTACACTTTCTTTACACTGACACCTGTACATTTCCTTTTCCAACTCTTTTATACACAAATTGCACTGACACTACCCCTTTAAAACAAAAATCTTTTAAGCGTGGATCCCGTCGAGTACGGCGGACAATCTGGGTGCTAATACCTTCCCAGGTTGTAACCAACCCCCTTTCTCAGTCTCTCTGGTTCGCAACCGTCTTATCCATATCTTTCTAGGTCTATGCAGCATTGCCTTTCCTCCGGGATAAAAATGCCTAGCTGGCGACTCTTTTCTTTCCCAGTGAGTTCACTGCTGTGTGTTCTCACACCCTCCTTTCGCCGACCGTTCGCGTCTGTACCTTTATTTGGGCCATTCCCATTTATCGGGAGCGACAGCTTGGCGACTTCACTGGGGACCCTTATACTGTAACCAGGGCTTCTGGTTCTTTTTGTGGGTTCCTCCTAGCGATTGATTGATTTATGTTTACTGGGGTGTTATGTGCTATCTGTATTTGTATATTTGTGTTTATTTTGTTTATTGCTTTATGTACAGTTGTTTTACTGCTTTATTTATAGCTTTGCATATATCATACTGTCATACTGTGCTGGCTGGATCTGTTTTGTTGCTTTGGTGGGTGGGTGTTTTATTGAGAGTTGAGGTCCTATACCTGGGACCTGAGTGACACCTAGGCTAGAGTGGTTCATGTTCTTTCCCATTCCATTTCGGTCTGGTGCGGGAATGTGAAACGCGGTTCAGATATGGGTTTCTTCTTGAGAACTCTGTGCTGCAGATTTCCTATAGTGCTAGGGCTATCTGGGAAGCCTGCTAAGTCTGGATGACCTTCAGTATTGACCTTCAGAAACTGAGGTGAATTAGAGGAGGAACTTTTATGGTTATTGTAAACACTGTACCTCCGGGTTAGAAGTGTTTACACTTCTCATAACTGATCCAGGTCTGAGGATCCTTGTTTTAGAACACCACCTGTGAGGGGGTTGGGCTGTTTACAGGTTTGCAGGTACCCTTGACCTCAGCATACCCTGTTACTTTGTTTGATTAAGAGTACTCCATTTTGGAACAGTTCTTGTGATTTTAACCCTGGACATGTGGCTCTTTATTTGAGTCCCCCACCTTGGTTACTGGACTTATAGACCTCCATCTGGATTTCTTGAACATACCTGGACTTATATCAGAGCACTTGATCAGATTCAGCTCAGTCACAAACCCTTGCATATCATTTGCATACATCATCATTGCATCATTTTGACATTTGCTTATTTGTTTTTCAGGGTATCCATACTTTATTTTTGGCTTGGTTTTGACCCCATCATCAGCATAGACCTATCTTCATCAGCATCTACTTCAGCTATCAGCTACCTGCTTCAGTCACCAGCACCTGCCTGTCAGTGGCCCATCTTCAGTGTTATTCTCCATCACCAGCATCTGTCTCAGCTTTTCTTCAGCAACATGGCACCTAAGAAGAGTAACATCTCCTATCATTTCTTTCAGCCTGAGTTAGCTGACATCAGGAAGATTCAGACCCTGATCACTCCAGACCATATACCACTATTCAGAGAACACTATGGAGGCATACTTGATGTGGTTATGGATTTGGACCCTTCACAGAGGAGCCTGATTCATACTTGCCTGCAGTTCTATGATCCCCCTCTGAGGTGTTTCACTTTTCAGGATTTTTAGTTGGGCCCTTTGTTAGAAGAATATTCATCATTGGTTGGTATACCTATCAGGGGTGGAGTCCCCTTCAACCCTGAGATGGCCTTTACAAGTAATGAAGAAGTAGCAAAGGCATTGCATCTAGAACCAGTTCTGATTGGGCAGCATATGACTACTAAGGCTGGAATCTCTGGTCTACATCTGGATTTCTTGATCTCTCAAGCTACCCTGAAGGCTTCTTTGGGAGAGTGGAAAGCAGTCTGTGCTTTATTGGCCCTGAGCATATATGGGATTATATTATTTGCAGATGAGCCTAGATTCATTAGCAAGAATGCAATCCATCTTTTCATCCTGAGGAACCCAGTGCCCACCTTATTGGGGGATTTCTACTACTCTGTGCACCAAAGGAATGAAAAGCAGAGGGGAAGATTAGTAAGGTGTTGTTCTCCTTTGTTTCATACTTGGCTTCTCAAGCATTTGCCCAAGACAGATGCATTTTTGAATCCTCACCAGCAGAGGAACTGGGCTAGGAGACTCACTGCTTTGACTTCAGCTGATATCAGGTGGTGCACTCAAAGCACAAAAGGCAGGGATATATTACCAGTTGTGGGCAGTTTCCCAATGTACCCCTGATAGGAGTTAAGGGTTGCATCAACTACAACCCTCTGCTATTCAAAAGACAACTGGGCTATGCATTGGTCAACACTCCTAAGGCACAAGACTTGGCTGAGACTCTTTACTGTGAGAACAAGCCTAATCTGGCTACTGTCAGGCAAGCAGCCTGGGCCTGGGACAATGTTCAAACTAAAGGAGTAACCATTTTGGAGAAGTGCAACAATGTGGCATCAGCACAGTACTATGAGTGGTCCCATGCCAGGGCTCAATTTTCTGGGATGCCCTTTACCATGGAAGATATACCTGGACCATCCTCAACACCATCTCCCGCCACTGTCAGCTTAGAAGAGTTTGAGAGTTTGAAAGAAAGAAATGAAAAGTTGACTCAGGCTCTACAGAAGACCCTCTGGGAGAGGAGTGATGGTAGGTTGGATATTGAGAGGTTGGAGAAGCTGAAAGTGGAGCATTTAGCCAGAATTGAGAAGTCTGAGGATTACATCAAGAAGTCTAGGGCTGGAGAGCAGATATTGAAGAATTCCTGCAAGGAAACCCAGTTCCAGAAGGCCAGGACTGATTTGTATCTGAAGGAGAGCCAAGCTAGGTGGGTCAGAATCACCGAAGCTCGTACTCTGGAAGATAAGAGGACTCAGGACAAGATTGAGCAACTGGAATCTAGTGCAAGAGAACAACAGGAAGCCCTGGCGGCATCCCAGAGGGAGATCTCAGAGTTGAAGATTAGAGCTGGTGTGAAGAGGTCAAAGGACCAGGGTCAACACAAGAAGCTAACTGCAGCTGTTACTACCAGGAATCTCCTTATCAGGAGTCTCACAGAGCGTCCAGCTGATCCTGTGACTGAAGCACTTCTCAAGGAAGTTCAGGAGGATGAGTTTGGTCTTGGTGTCTGACTTTTGCTTGTTGTTGCTTTCATTTCATGTACTATGATGTATTTTGACCCCTCAGGGGGCATGTATTGTAAAAAACAAACTATGTATCATTTGCTTTTTTGTAATATATGTATCAGTTTGTTCCATTTGAGTTTCCTTCAAAGTAACATCGACAGCATCTTCAAGGGTCTGGAAAGGTCAAAACCAAGTGCCAAGCCGGATACCTTGGAAACAAATAAGCATACTGCATTGCATGCTAACCTTTGTTTGTTTTGTAGGGTTGTTTTGTTATTGTTGCTAACTCTGTTGTGATATTCAGGAACTATTGCTCGCCGACGGGTGTTCCCACTCAAGCGTCCACACAGATATCCCACCCGCAACAATCTTCCGGGCATACAGATGGACCAGGTACAACAGGACCTTACAGAGGTCAGGAACCAAATGGCCAATGAAAGATTGGAAATGAGGGCTCAGATGACACAGTTTATGGAGGTGATGAACAATATGGCTCAGAGCCAAGAGAGATTAAGAGCAATGGTGGAAAGGCAGAATCAGGAAGATCCCCATATAGGGACTGCTGGGACAAGCAACAATGAGAGGGTCCAACCTCATGTCAACCCCCCTGTATTTGGACCCCACCTTCATCCAGAGATCAACATTCCTGCTAATGTACAAGGGACTGCCATTGCAGGCAGAGTGCTGCAAGAAGACCCCCAGGAGGATCAGTTCACAGTAATGGGTGCTGGGGAAGAAGCCTATGACAGAAGGCTGGATGAAATTGCTGAAAAATTAAGATCCTTGGAGTCTCAAAACTCTTTGGGTTTTGATGTTATGGACATGGGCTTAGTGGACGGGGTCAGGATTCCCCATAAGTTTAAGCCTCCTTGTTTTGAAAAGTATAACGGGACTTCCTTCCCACGGACCCACTTACAATCCTTTCTGGGGAGGTTGAAAGCATATACCATGGACGAGAAGCTATGGATGTTTTATTTTGAGGATAGCTTAACGGGAGCTTCAAGGGAATGGTACTCACATCTGACTAGAGCAACCGTCAGGTGTTGGAAGGATTTGGCAGAAGCCTTCATTAGACAATACCAGTATAATTTGGATATGGCACCCAACAGGACCCTCCTGATGGGGATGTCACAGTCATCCAGGGAAAGCTTCCGCGAGTACGCCCAGAGGTGGAGGCAGCTGGCTGCTGCTGTCCAACCACCTATGTCAGAGAGGGAGATGGCAGATATGTTTATGAACACCCTCCAAGGAACATACATTGACAGGCTGGCTGCTTTCTCTTCTACCAGCTTTGCAGATGTCGTTATAGCTGGAGAGAGAATTGAGAGCCTGTTAAAGATGGGAAAAATTTCTGACAACGGTGCCAGCTCATCCAGCAACACAAGGAAGCCTTTTGTGGGCCCAAGAAGAACTGGTGAGACCAATGCTATCCATACCAACAGGGGCAGACCCCAATATATTCATAGGTCTGTGGCAGCAGTCACCATTCCCACTCCAATTCATCCACAACCAGCTTATCAACCACATCAACAAAATTATCAGCAACAAACTCAGTATCCTCCTCAGAGAAACTACAACAACACCAACAACAACAATCAACAAAGAACATTTCAACAGAGACCTTCTCAGGCCAATAGGGTGATCGATCCGATCCCTATGCCCTATGCCACATTATTGCCACAACTCCTAAAACTCAACCTAGTTGAGCTAAGGACATTGGCACCTCCGGATCCAGCCAGTCTACCCAGAAATTATGACGCCAGCGCCAGATGTGCTTTTCATTCGAATGCACCTGGCCATAGTACAGAGAAGTGCAGAGCTTTGCACATGAAGGTACAGGACTTGGTAGATTCTAAGGCTCTAAATTTTGCACCACCACCAAATGTTAACAAGAACCCTATGCCAAACCATGGTGGCCCCAGAATCAATGCTATCGAAGAAGACAAGCCGTCTTACTTAATAACCAGTGTGGGTCAGATTCGGACACCGTTGGTAGAGATTAAAGCTCAACTCCTCGAATGTCAAATGTTCCCGGGATGTGAGTTAGGGTGTGCTTATTGCAACATTTCAGTGAATGGTTGTGATAACTTGAGAAATGGCATAGATGGTCTCATCCAGAGTGGCCTGCTTCAAATCACAACATCAATTCCTACCAATCCAGCAATCTCATCAGCAACAATTCCCGTGTCTTCTACAACTGCAACAACCATTATTCCAAGCAACTCTTCAATTTCATCAACAAATGCTTCATCTGTTACTTCAACGGACCAGATATCAGCAAACATCCCTTCTACAACTTCAGCACCCCTTCATTCAGAGTCTCCTACAACAACAACACCCATCCTTCCAACAATGTCTCCTACAACTTCAGCAGCAAATGTCTCGACGGTTACAATTTATTATGATCCTGAAAATGATTCTGCCTATAACTCACAAAATGCCACTCCCATCAGAGCACCAGTCACAATATACTATGATCCACAAACTATCATGGTCCCTTCTGCAGCTGCAATCAGTCCAGTCACTATCACAGTGCCTGGGCCAGTACCTTATGAAAGCAGTAATACCATCCCCTGGCATTACGGCTCTGATCTATACTGCGAAGGACAGAAAATCACTTTTGAATCATCAACTTATGCACCACAAATAGACAACGTGGGGGGAGGTGGAGGCTTCACTCGAAGCGGACGTCTCTTTGCCCCGCAAATTCAAAGACCCACTTGCCCCTGTTCAATTTTCTGAAACCTGAGGGGTTAGATTGGTATATTTGCCAGTCGTGACCTGGAAGGTTGAAGGGGATTGAACACAAAAGCCCAAAAATTTGCACTCACCAGTGCATTAGAATGATACAGATGACTAGTTGAATATGATTGAGTGGGCTTGAAGATGCCACTAGGGGAAAGCAGTCCAAAATATGGATGTATAATGAAAGCTGTCAGGAGTCTGGAGCAGTCCTGAGGTACTGATGATATGCTTTCAGGATACTGGAGTAATCCTGATATAACAGCATGTCTTCATGAGGATAGAGCAATCAATAGTGATAACCCTAAAGCAGTCTTGAAGTAATAATATGGCTTCAGGAGGATAGAGCAACCAATAGCTCTAAAGCAGTCTTGAAATAGTAATATGATTTCAGGAGGATAGAGCAATGAATAGCTCTAAAGCAGTCTTGAAATAATAAGATGGCTTCAGGAGGATAGAGCAATCAACAATGATATCTCTAAAGCAGTCTTGAAATAATAATGATTTCAGGAGGATAGAGCAATCAATAGCTCTAAAGCAGTCTTAAAATAAATAAGATGATTTCAGGAGGATAGAGCAGTCAGTAGCTCTAAAGCAGTCTTGAAATAATAAGATGATTTCAGGAGGATAGAGCAATCAATAGCTCTAAAGCAGTCTTGAAGTCATGAGAAGTTATCAGGAGGATAAAGTAACCCTGAGGTGACAATAAAGCAGTCCCGGAGATCATAAGTTTGTTTGTTGGATAATTAACCTGAAACAAGGTAGCATTATGTATAACAACATTAGTTTATGCCTTATGTATGCATGTATGATATGATGCACTTAGGTAATGTACTATATGTCTATGGATATGTATGTTATGGTATGATATAAATGATGTGTGATATGATACTGCCGGAAGCGTCTGGATATCTTTGTATAACAACTGCTGGCCAGGGGAAATAAATCCCGATTTGTTGTTGAAGAATATATAACCCTCCGTCTGCTGGGGATAACAGGGTATAAATAACCTCCCGTTGTTGGGGATGGCAAGGTATATATAACCTCCCGTCGTTGGGGATGGCAAGGTATATATAACCTCCCGTCTTTGTTTGATAGTAGGATAAGTATAACATCCCGTCTTCGTTCGTTGTACCCTTATTGGAAAGTAATTTCCCGTACATCCGTATGAGGATAAAAGAGATGGATATAAATTCCAGGGGAGATAAGACTTTATGAAGATGGATTTGTCCTACTGAGGGATTTGTAACTGCCTTGTAAAGATGAACCGGCGAAGCTTCGTTGAAATCCTCCCCTCGTTCGTCCTTAGTAAATACTATTACTGCATTTTCATGCATTTCTGGTAAACATCAATCATATTAAAAGCATACATGCATTTTTGGTAAACATTAATCATATTCAAAAACATACATACATTCAAACACAACCAATGGACGTTTCGCTTATGTAAATAGGGTAAAAGTAAATCTGGATTCAAAAGATGGAATTTATTTATATCAAGAAGTGACCCATACACGGGTAAGTTTGTACAAGGAGACATAAACCCTAGTAAGAGGATTTTGTCATAAAGTTTTTACAAAACAAAGAGTATCAGCTATGTGGGAAACAATCCTATTGAGTTCCAATTCTACTATTGCCATTCAAGTATCTCATCTTCTTGCTGTTGAGACGGAAACGATTGGATTGAGCCTTATCTGTTCGAGCTTGAATAAGTAGCACAACTGGTTGCAGTTTCATGAGCGATCCAAACGAGACATAGTCATACGCTTTAATCCCTAACTTTTGCCTGGATTGCCCTTTCAGGTTTTCAATCCACCGGGATACCCTTTTTTGCCCAAGCCGCCTTTTCAGGTTTTCGACTTGCCGGGTGTACATCTTTTTATATATATCCCTAATTTTTGCCCAAACCCTTTTGGTTTGCCGGGATGCCCTTATTTTTGCCTAGGCCAGTCAACCTAGCGGGTCTCTTTTTATGCGTAGTATTTTTTAACTATGTCTGCGTTTACAGGCTGTGGGAAGTCTTCACCATCCATTGTAGTCAGTATCATGGCACCTCCTGAGAACACTGTCTTGACTACAAATGGCCCTTCATATGTTGGAGTCCACTTGCCCCTAGGATCACCCTGTGGTAATATGATACGCTTGATTACCAAGTCACCAGCCTGATATACCTTTGGCTTAACTTTCTTATTAAAAGCTTTGATCATCCGTTTCTGGTACATCTGGCCATGACAAACTGCTGCTAACCTCTTCTCATCAATCAAATTTATCTGGTCCAGTCGAGTCTGAATCCACTCATCTTCATCCAAGCCTGCATCCTTCATAATTCTTAAGGAGGGAATCTGAACTTCAATGGGCAGAACTGCTTCCATACCATAGACTAAGGAGAATGGGGTTGCCCCTGTTGAAGTACGTATTGTAGTACGATAACTATGAAGAGCAAATGGTAACATCTCATGCCAATCCTTGTAAGTAACAATCATCTTCTGTACAATCTTCTTAATGTTCTTATTAGCAGCTTCAACTGCCCCATTCATCTTTGGACGATACGGAGAAGAGTTGTGATGCTTAATCTTGAACTGCGTGCAGAGATCAGTAATCATAGTGTTGTTCAGATTAGAGCCATTGTCAGTGATAATCCTTTCAGGGATGTCATACCTACATATGAGATTATTCTTGATGAACCGAGCCACAACACTCTTGGTAACAGATGCAAATGAAGCTGCCTCTACCCACTTCGTGAAATAATCAATAGCAACCAGGATGAAACGATGCCCATTAGAAGCAGTAGGCTTGATCTCACCAATCATATCAATTCCCCACATGGCAAAGGGCCAAGGAGCAGTCAACACATTCAGTGGTGATGGAGGTACATTTACTTTATCAGCGTAGATTTGACATTTGTGACAAGTTCTGGAGTGTTGATAGCAATCAGCTTCCATGGTAGACCAATAGTAACCTGCTCTCAATATCTTCTTTGCCATAGTATGACCACTAGAATGAGTGCCAAAGGTCCCATCATGCATATCTTCCATAATCTCAGTTGCTTCCTTCTTATCCACACAACGAAGCATAGTTGAATCATGATTACGCTTGTACAGAATCCCATTACTCAAAAAGAACTTAGCAGCAAACCTCTTCAGGAACTTCCTATCTTTGACAGATGCCCCTTCAGGGAATTCCTGAGCTTCAAGATATCTTTTCACTTCATAGAACCAAGGCTTCTCCTCTGCCCCTTCAGTGTCAATCTCATTGCAATATGCAGGCTTTTCAAATCTATCAATGGTAATCTTGGGAGCTTCATCATCCCAGCTGATCTCAAACATAGATGCCATGGTGGCCAATGCATCTGCCAACTGATTCTCTCTTCGTGGAATATGTCCAAAGGTAATCTCTTTGAAATGTGGGATCAGAGACAACACATGCTCTCTGTAAGGAATGAGGTTATCATGCTTGGTATCCCAATCTCCTTTAATCTGACTTACTACCAGGGCTGAATCTCCATACACATCAAGGAACTGAATCTTCATATCAATAGCAGCTTTAATACCCAGGATACATGCCTCATACTCAGCCATGTTGTTGGTACAATGGAAACAAAGTCTGGCAGTAATCGGGGTATGACAACCTTCAGGGGAACTAATCACAACACCAACACCATTACCAAGTGCGTTAGAGGCACCATCAAAAACCATAGTCCATCGGGATCCTTGTTCAGGTCCGTCATACTGTCCAGGTTCTTTGGTAACAGTCATAATGTCTTCATCAGAGAACTCAAAATTCATTGACTGGTAATCATCTACTGCTTGATGAGCCAAATGATCTGCCACAACACTTCCCTTAATGGCCTTCTGAGTAGTATACTGTATATCATATTCTGTCAAGATCATTTGCCATCTTGCAATTCTTCCGGAGAGAGCAGGTTTCTCAAATATGTACTTGATTGGATCCATCTTCGAAATCAATAAGGTAGTATGGGTCAACATATACTGTCTTAATCGGCGAGTAGCCCATGCCAAAGCGCAGCAAGTTTTCTCGAGCAGTGAGTATCTTGTTTCACAGTCGGTAAACTTTTTGCTAAGGTAGTATATTGCCTGCTCTTTTCGACCAGACTCGTCATGTTGCCCCAACACACACCCCATTGAGTTGTCTAACACTGTTAAGTACATAATCAAGGGTCTTCCATCAACTGGTGGCATCAAAATTGGTGGTTCTAGCAGGTATCTCTTGATTTCATCAAAGGCAGCCTGGCACTCATCATTCCATTCCATCACCTGATCTTTCTTCAATAACTTGAAGATTGGCTCACAGATGGTAGTTAACTGGGAAATAAATCTTGCAATGTAGTTCAATCGTCCCAAGAAACCTCTAACCTCCTTCTCAGTACGGGGAGCTGGCATCTCTCGTATAGCTTTCACTTTTGCAGGATCCACTTCAATACCTTTTCCACTGACAATGAAACCCAGGAGCTTTCCAGATCTAACTCCAAAAGTACACTTGTTTGGATTCAATCTCAACTTGTATTTCTTCAACCTCTCAAACAACTTGTGCAGATGATCAAGATGTTGCTCTTCATTCTGAGATCTGGCTATCATATCATCTACATATACCTCTATCTCATGATGAATCATATCATGAAACAAAGCCACCATAGCACGCTGATATGTTGCCCCTGCATTCTTCAAACCAAATGGCATTACCTTATAGCAAAAGGTGCCCCACTGTGTCACAAATGTTGTCTTCTCCATATCTTCAGGTGCCATCTTGATTTGATTGTAACCAGAGAAACCATCCATAAAAGAGAATACTTTATGCTGAGCAGTGTTGTCTACCAGAATATCAATATGAGGAAGTGGAAAGTCATCTTTGGGGCTAGCTTTGTTCAAATCTCTGTAGTCTACACACATACGTACCTTATCATCTTTCTTAGGAACTGGTACCACATTTGCAACCCACTGAGGATAAGAAGTCACTGCTAAGAACCCTGCATTGAACTGTTTCATTACCTCTGCCTTGATCTTTTCTGACATTTCAGGACGCATACGACGAACCTTCTGCTTCTTTGGACGACAATCTTCTTTCACTGGCAAACGGTGAACCACAATGTCTGTATCCAACCCTGGCATATCTTCATAAGACCAAGCAAAGATCTCCACATAGTCACGCAACATCTGAATCAACCTGCTCTTGACACTGTCCTCTAAATCAGCCCCTATCTTGACCTCTTTTCTGTCTTCTTCAGTTCCCAGATTCACAACTTCGACTGGCTCTTCATGTGGCTGTATAGCTTTCTCTTCTTGTTGTAACAACCTAGCAAGCTCTACAGGTATTTCACAATCGTCCTCATTTCCGTCTTCAGTTTGATAGATCGGATTCTCGAAATCATAATTGGCAATAGTAGAACTGTTATCAACAGGATCCAGAGTGGATGAGGATCTGCATTTTAGTGATGTGGGTGTGTGTAAGAACACATAGCTGATAAAGCAAAAAAAGAAAAGAAAAGAAAGACAAGGAACACAATATTTACGAAAACGAAACGTCCACTGATTTTATTGAATGAAGTATGCAAATGAAATGACAGCCCGTAACAAGCACACCATTGTGCCCCGGGTAAGGCACATGGCTTGAAAGTTTTATTGTTCAGAAATTACAAATTTAAAGTATAACATCACAGTAATAGTATTTACTCCTGACTAAAGGAGATAGGGATAACATCTTCAGCTTTCCAATTACTGAGTCCAGCACCCACAGTAGGAAAAATCCATGCATCCAAGTTGTAGTCTTCATCATAGTCTCCCACAGCATTGATAACCCCTTGATTGGTGATACGAGCAGCACGAGCACGACGAACAGCCTTCTGGGACTCTGCAGTGAAACCCAAACCAAACTTGTCAGACTTATATGGAATATCAGGAAGCTGACCCCAAATAGTACAACCACCTTCATCCACCACAGCTCTAGCATCATTGAGGGAGGCCATTGCCATTGTTGGAGGTTTTCTGGTGACAACAGGAATTTTCTTCACAGCAGGAGGAACTACACAATCATTAACAACCCAGGGAACCACTTCAAATGACTGACACGGAGTCTCAATGTATTCACCTTCTACTTCCAGATACTTGAAAGTATTCACATGGCTGACAAAGTATTCTTCTTCTCCGTAGACAGTAACAACCTTTCCATTCACCGGGTATCTCAACTTTTGGTGCAATGTAGAGGTCACAGCACCTGCCCCATGGATCCAGGGACGACCAAGCAGACAAGAGTATGAAGGACAAATATCCATCACATAAAATGTAGCAGTAAACACCTGAGAACCAACTTGGATTGGAAGATCAATTTCTCCATGTACTACTCTTCTAGAACCATCAAAAGCCTTTACCACAATATTACTGGGCTTCAGCACAGCATCTTCAGGACTCAGCTTGTTCAGGACTTCCTTAGGCAACACATTCAAAGAGGAACCATTGTCTATCAGCACATGAGACAGGGTAGTGCCCTTGCATTCAATTGAAATATGCAAGGCCCTGTTATGATCCCTCTTGGCAGGGGTCAAGTCAGCATCAGAAAATCCTAACCCATTGTCATAGGTCAGGTGGGCAACACAGTTTTCAAATTGGTCCACAGAAATTGCACTGGGTACATGAGCCATCTTCAGAAACTTGATCAATGACTTGGCATGAGCCTCAGAACATAATAATAGGGAGAGCATGGAAATCTTTGAGGGAGTATGCCCCAACTGATCAACAATGTCATAATCACTCTTGCGAATGATTTTCAATACTTCTTCCATCTGCTTAGAGAGGTCATCAGCAGCTGGCACATCAGTAGATACAGGCTCAATAACAGGACCCTTGCCCCGAGCATCAGTGGTGGAAGTAGCAGCAGGAGTAACTGCATTCTTGGAAGTATCTGGAGGAGAGAAGACTCTTCCACTACGAGTGATCTTGCTAGATCCAGCAATATTATCAATGTCAACAGGCACATCAGCTACAGGTTCTTGCTTAACACCATGGATGTAAACATCAGATCCATAGTGCCAAGGCACAACTTTGTCAGATGTATAAGGAATAGGACCAGGAGTGGTAATGATCAGAGGAGCCACTCTGGCTTCAGCAACAACTTTTACAGGACCTTCAGCAGTAATCTTGATTGGACCCTGATGAGTGATTTTAATGGGACCCTTTGAAGTGATTCTCACCGGTACTTTGTCAACCATGTCAACCTCTTCAATCTTCTTACCCCGAGTCAGATGATCCACCATACTTTCTACAGATGCTGGTCTTCTTTCAAACACTATAGTATACTTATCCATGAGACGTTGAATTCCATCTCTCAAAATGAAGCAACTATCCGGCTTATAGGTACAATACAGACAATCTTCACGACAACCTGGAAAGATCCCAGCTTGTACTAACCTCTTTTTGATAACAGACAATGGTGTGCTCAACTCCATAACTGAATAGACATGCAGATCTTCATCAATGTCTTCATCAATGGCATTGACAGTCTTCTCGTGATTTGGCATTGGAGCTGTAATCACATTTGGAATACCTGGTGGATCAAACTCAATTTCTCCAGCATCAATCATATCTTGAATTTTGTTCTTCAAGACCCAGCAGTTATTAGTATCATGTCCTGGACAGTTTGAATGATATGCACATCGTGCATTGGGATTGTACTTGGGAGAGGTAACATTGGGATTCTGAGGAGCCTCCCTCAGGGTAATAAGTTCAGCCTTCAACAAGTGTTGCAATGCCTGAGCCATTGACATGTTGATCTTCGTGAACTGTCTTCTAGCCCTCTGTTGGTTGCCTTGAGGATGTTCTGTTGTTGCCGGAGTTGGATTTGAAATATGAACTGCACTGACAGACTGATGCCTTCTGTTACGATCAGGCTGACCATAAACAGCATTAGATTCTTTCTTCCCAGTGGGAGGCTTCTTTGCAGCACCTGATGAAGAAGTGCCCACTTGGATCTTACCACTTTTGATACCATTCTCTACTCGCTCTCCTGTCATAATCAACTCAGTGAAACCAGATGATGAGCTCCCAATGAGATGACTGTAAAACGGACCATTCAGCGTACACATGAACATATCAACCAATTCCCTATCAGTCAAAGGGGGTTGAACTCTTCCAGCTAAATCTCTCCACTTCTGAGCATACTCCTTAAAACTTTCTTTGGCACCCATAGACATGCTCTGAAGCTGCATGCGAGTGGGGGCTAAGTCAGCATTGTATTGATACTGCTTGTAGAAAGCTTCAGCAAGATCATTCCAGTCTCTGATGTTGACACTCTCCAACTGATAATACCACTCCAGCTGAGCTCCAGATAAGCTCTCTTGAAAGAAATGGATCCACAACTTCTTATCAGCAGTGTGAGGTTGAATCCTTCTGACATAAGATCTCAAATGCAGCTTGGGACAAGAGACCCCATCATAAACAACAAAGGTAGGAACCTTGAAACCAATGGGTATCACAACCCCAGATATCAAACTCAAATCCTCAAAATCCAGCCCAGATGATTTCTGTAATTCCATAGCATCCATTCTATCCACCAGCATCTTGAATTTGTCTTCATTAGGCTCATGGTAGTAGTTAGCCTCAGAATCAGAGTCCCCCATTGTATGATGGAGACTGCCTGCCTCTTGCTCAGATTCTTCAGATTCATAGTCTTCAGCTGGTTCCTTGGTCTTGGCAAGACCTTTGAACCTTCTTCCCATGTTGATCAACCCAGCAGACCTTCTAGTCTTCTTAGTCTTCTTGGCCAGCAGTGCCTTCAATTCATCTTGCCCCTTGGACAGGTTCAAGATCAGCTCTTGGAACTGTGCATTCTGTGCCTGGAGATCCTTAACTGATTGTTCAAGAGCCATTGCTGAAATAAACAGCGAGAAGATGAGAAACCTGTGCACAATTATAAACCTGTGATGCAATGAAATGGTATGGGAATGCATATGCAATGTTTTCAAGGACCGCAGGATTTAAATTTGCTTAAACAAACAAGAAAGTAACTTTTTATTAGTAATAACTTGTTTTGCCTTTTAGGCTTACAAAAAAATGAAAGTGAAATAAGTACAAAAGATGGGGTTTTAAGTCTCCCATGGACGTTTCCTCTTTGTGTTGAGGTATGAGTTTAGATTGCGCTCCTCATGAAGTTGCTTTGTTAGCTCTAGGATCCTTGCTTGGCTTGTTTTGTAATGAGCCTCGAAAGTATCCCTTTGTTCTTTCAGTTGGATCCATGATCTCTGCAAGTCTTCCATATCAGTAGGCATGTCTGGGTGAAGGATGGTATAAGCAGTGTCTCCTTCAGCAACAGGTTCCATGGTAACTGGTAGGACGGCAGGATATGGCATCATGAGTGTCTGAGCACGAGATCGTACCCATCTGAGATAAGCCTCCATAGGAATAGTGTACTTAGGCTCCAGTGTCTTGCTGTCAATCCTGTTTACCTTTCCCCAAGCTCGTATGAATCTCTGACGATAACCCTGAAGATCGTTGTCGTAATCAAACACAATGCCCTGAATCAACATGTCATGTGGACCATCACTCCGGGCGTAACCAAACTGTCGTAAAGCTAGAGATGGGTTGTAGGTGATGCCTCCTCTTATGCCTAGAAGTGGCACATTAGGAAACTCCCCACAACGGTCAATGATGGTGACATTCTCCATAGATCTGGAGCACCAATGGATGTCTGAGTGAGAAAGTGACATGATCCTCTTGGACCATCTGAACCCTTGCTCATTCTTCATTACTGAGCGAGGAAGGTGAGAAATAAACCACCTAAAAAGTAAAGGTATGCAGCACATCAGAGTTCCTCTTGCCCTTGTAGTACGGGTGTGAAGAGAATGCAGGATGTCTCCAAGCAATGTAGGCACTGGATTGTGACTCAGGAAAATGTTGATGGCATGAACATCTATGAACTGATCTGGATTGGGGAACAATACTAAGCCATATATCAGCAAGGCTAAGATCTCCTCAAAAGCATCATAGCTCATGGCCTTCAAGAACATTTGGGCCTTATCCATTAATACCTTGGCAAGAATACCCTTGACTCCACTTCTGGTTTCTAGGACAATGTCAGACTTCTTCAGATGTAGGGCTGCAGCAATAACCTCTGGTTTAAGCTCTTTCTCCAAGCCTGTGAAGGGTCTTTGATCAAGAACAGGTATACCCAGAAGTTTGGAGAACTCCTCCATGGTGGGGACCAGCTGGTAGTCGGGGAATGTAAAGCAGTGGTGCTTAGGGTCAAAGAACTGAAATAGGACACTCATCATGTCTTCATTGAACCCTGAAGTGACTAGATCCAATAGGTGACCATGTCTCTTGATGAACTGGGAATGATCAGACACTTGAGAAACCAACTCTTTAAGCTTGGGAGGTACCCCCACAAAGTTGATCCTGATGGTGTTTCTACGAGCAGAAGCCATGACCTGCAACAAAGAACAAAGATAAATCCTTTGGTCCTTGAAATGGTTAGTGAAAATGCTATGCTTATGATGCATGATGATGTCATGATGTTATGTCCAATCACAAACATGTGGCACACACAAACAAGTCACACCATAGCCCTAGGTTTAAAGGCTTGCATGAGGTATAAGGTAAGTACCCTCCCCTGAAGTTTAGATGGTTCATCCTGTCCTACAAAAGTAACCGGGTTCTAAGGGATCTCAATATCACTGATCCTTCACAAGGGTGGTTGATCAGAAGGCAACTTACTTGCCAACCAAAACCCTCCAAGTTTAGAATCTCAATGAGCGTAGTATCGAGTGTCAACCAACTTCAGTCTGCACCAAAGCCGGTTACCTCACTACTTTCTAAAGGCCAAGATGAGTTAACTAGGGTTATAAAAGTTAGTTAGTGCATCGACAACATATGGCAGCCTCATATTATCCTCAACTTGACTTAAGGAACATAAGCACCAACCAAGAAGTCGCACTAACTATGGCCACCAGATCAACCGTATCGATATACGTCGTACAGTTTCCTTGATCTATTGCCATTTACCTAAGGTACACTAGATCCGGGTTAGGACCTTTCACACATAAGAGCACCCCAACAATATAACATAAAGCAAACAAGGCAAACAATTTAAAGTGATCTAATCCCTAAGGGTACCCCTCTTTAATTAATTCCCCAGCAGAGTCGCCAGTTCTGTAACACGGTGGGAGAACTGACTTTAAGTAATGTTGCGGATAGCAAGAGTCGCCACCGACTTTTATTTTATCCATAAGGAAAGGTTATAAAAGAACAGGAAAGACCTTAAGAGAATATTTTGGGTCCGGGGGGTAGGTTATGTAAAGGGAAGGTGTTAGCACCCTTTACATCCATGGTTATCCATGGGCTCTTAGTTACTTAGCTCACTTTAAATTGTTTTTTGAAGGTGTAGTGTGTGAATAGAAAAATTTTCAGAATAGTTGATAATAATCCATGTACGGATGTGTAAAAACTTGTTTGAAAATTTGTTTGAAATTGTTTAAGTGTGAAAAGTTTTTTTGAAGTGAGCAAGTAACTAGGAGGTACCTACCCTAAAATTTTAAGTCTTTCTTGTTCTTTATCCTTTCATTGGTAAGACTATCCCTACTATTAAGGAGTAGGTAGTCATTACCTTGGATGTAAGGGACATGTGAGGGACAATCTGGTTATGAAGGCAACTGTGGGGTGTAATAAGCATATATGTGGGACTATCATCATTTATTCGAAGGGACTTGATTCGTAAAGGCAACCACGAGGGACTTGATGATTTTTCTTTTGAAGGGACTTGCTTTATACACCCCACTTGACCATTATTCGTAGGCAACTTGAGGGATAACCTTAGAAAGTGAGACGGCGATTAAAATCGACTTATGTGTGTGAGTGTTTATTTTAATTATCTTATATTAACAATGATCTAAATTTATTTTAAATATAATACATGTTTCTCACTCCCTAATTACTAACCATAACAATAATTAAATATTTAAAATATTACAAAATTACACCAAGGAAGCAATTACAACATAATTATAATAAACAAAATAAAATAAATAGCAAAATATAATCAAAATAAATATAATAAGCAAAAAATAATAAATAAGTAAATAAAATATTGGGGTTAGTAAATAATAATAATAAGAAAAATTAAATAAGGTTAGTAGAAATATAAAGTTAGTGAAAATAATTAGATGAAGCAATAATAATTAGAAAAAATAGACAAAGTTAGAAAAAATAATAATATAAGAATTTTAAAATAATAATAAGCAAAAAAATATGATTAGCAATAATAATTAATAAAAATAAATAGAGAAAACATTGTAATAACATGATTAAACACAAAATTTGATTTTTAGAAATATAGATAATTAAATAATTACTATAATATAAAGTTCTAAACATAACATAATTATAAATTTTTAATCATTTACAAAAATTTAATTATTTAAAAAATATTTAGACATTATATAAATTTTAAGTATCATAAGAACATATTAATCAAAACAATAATAAGGAAAAGAAAAAAAAATAAGAAAATAGAAAAAAAAAAAAAAAAAGGAACCTGCTGGGATTTGATCCCAAGACCTCAATCTTGCAAGCAGCAGCAACAACCACCAGGCCAGTCAAACACAGGTGCTAGAGAATGAGCTTCACTTGGTTTTGTGTCTTATTTTGAAAAATTCAGAAAAATCAATGAAAAAACAAAAGGCCTGGGGTGGTTTTGAACCCAGGACCTTATAGTTACACATGCGCGCGTTTTACCGCCTGGCTGGGAGAGCCTTCCTGCTAGTGGATTCACAACAATACATTATATATTATGTTGGCTTTTATCCTGAAAAATCAACAAAAAACAATGGCACCAACCCAGTTTCGAACCCAGGTCCTTTCAACATACACATAACAAGCTTACCAACAGGGCACACACGCGCGTGTGATATCAAAACAACAAAACAACAATAAAATAAATGAACATAATTTGAATTGTTGAATGCGCGGGAACTGATCTTCTTCTTCCTTGAGACCTTCGAAATCACCTGCGAATATTGTTGCAATTTTTCCTGCGAAAACCAATTTCCAGCAAAACCTACGAATATCAACAAGCAACAAAACCATACAATTTTTAAAAATTAAGCACAGCAGCATGTTCCTGGCATCCACACGATTCATTCTATGTCTTTAGAATCAATTTATATTCACTAAATCAAAAGTCCCTAAACCTAAGTCCAAACCCTAATAATGGCATCTTGTGAATTAGGTACGGGTTCTTGAGTTTTCCTGCCCAGAAACATTCTACAACACACAACAAACAATATTAGCCAAACAAAATCCATTTAAATGCAATGAATTGATGTAACCGAAAAAAATATTTCAAGCATGAACAATGCTTCGGGTTTATCATTAGGGCATGGTTTGAATGCTTATGAATGGTGATTCATGATCCATGATGTCCAAGGAAGCCAACCATGTTCTCAAAATACCTTGTAGTGCTCTGAATTGGAAAACCCGAATGTGACTTTGTGAAGGATTTTTTGAGTTTTGAAGCTTACCTTTTGCTGCTGGATTTCGTCCCCTCTTGTTAGGTTTATGTTTAGTATATATATGAGATTGAATTAGGTCAGAAATATGGATTGGTTGTATGAAAATTTGATCCAAAAAATATTGAAAAAGATCATGTTGTAAAATTCAAATATTTGATCATGAAGACTTGCTATCTTTGGATTAGTCATATGATTTCCTTCTCTTTAAGCTTCAATCACTAATTAAGAATTTCTAGAACCTCAATCTTCACCCAAAAATAGATTTTCACATTTTATATTTATTTAAAATGATTTTTATGAATTAAATCAATAATAAATAAAAATAAAATAATAAAAATGCTGAATTTTGGTCAATTGGGTCGTGCATAGTGAGATGAGATGGATTGGATCACAACTTAGCAAGCCCATTTGGAAAGAATTACTTTTAGGCCTCCATTTTCAACATAAACCATCACAAAATTTCCCAACTTTGAAAGGGCATATCTCCCTCAATTTTAAAGGTATGAGGGTGTTCTTGGACTATTTGGAAAGCTTGAAGAGTCCTCTAAACAACCCCATTGGTTTCAGGTCCATATCATTTACCAATCTCAAGTTATGCCCTTTTGAAGTTGTTGACTTTTTGTTGACTTTTGAAATGACCTATAATGTCTTAGATCATATCTTTCAAATGAAGCATTTTTGGGCTTAACTTTCAACATCAAAGTTGTAGGGAATTCAATTTCCTTCAAAATGAGCTTTGGATGGAGACTTGGTGATGAAGGATGTGAAAGTTATGGCTGGTCAAAGTTCAGTTGACTTTTACTGAGGAAACCCTAATTTAGAAACTCCTGATTATTGATGATCTGGAATCTCCTTGATGAATCATGATCAAAACTTGATCAAATGATGAATTTTACTTCATATACTTGATGTTGGCAAAAAAATCATGAAGTTTGACTTTAGTTTGACCACAGTTGACCTCAGTTTTACTTTTTAACTGCACTGACTGATTTTGACTTATCTGATCATCTGACTGAGCAAACTTTTGAGAAAAGTCTTGAAACTTGACATAGGGGTTCTTATACACATATAAGATGTTATGAAACTAACTTGAGGTATTGTAAGTCCATTTAGCCTGATTAAAGTCAAAACCCTAGTTTTGGATGCACTGTTTAGGAGGTGCATTGTCTGAAGGAATTGTCAACTTCTTTGACCAATTGTGAACTTTGTGAACCTTGTGAATCTTCATAAAGTGTCTTGTGATACTCATGGGAGGTATTGTGAAGCTTGTGAACCTTGTGAACCTCATGAAGTGGCTTTGTAGACCTCATAAACCTCAGGAAAGCTTTGTAATCATTGTGAAACTTGTGAACCTTGTGAACCTTCAAGAAGTGACTTGTAGACTTCATGAATCTCATGAAAGGTCTTGTAAATGTAGAGAAACTTGTGAACCTTGTGAACCTTCAAGAAGTGACTTGTGGACTTCATGAACCTCATGAAAGGTTATGGAAATGTTGAGAAGCTTGTGAACCTTGTGAACCTTCAAGAAGTGACTTGTAGACTTCATGAACCTCATGAAAGGTTATGGAAATGTTGAGAAGCTTGTGAACCTTGTGAACCTTCAAGAAGTGACTTGTAGACTTCATGAACCTCATGAAAGGTTATATAAGCATTGAGAAACTTGTGAACCTTGTGAACCTTCTTATAACACAAAGTCTTGTATTGTGAGGGCAAATTTTGGGGTGCAACACCACTGCCGAAGCAGAAGCTGCTGCCAAGGCAAAAGGGAAAAGCTTGGTGCAAGAAGAGAAAATTGTTAAGGAAGCTTTGAAAACACCCTTTGATCAAGAAGTTGATGAATTCATGAGAATCATCAAGAAAAGTGATTACAATATAGTGGACCAGCTTCACCAGACGCCTTCCAAGATCTCAATCCTATCATTGCTTATGTGCTCCGAGGCTCATCGGAATGCACTACTAAAAGTCTTGCACGCAGCTTATGTGCTAGAAGAGATCACCGTCAATCAGTTGGAAGTTGTGGTTGGAAATGTTAATGCTAGTCATGGACTAGGGTTTACCAACACTGATTTGACTACTGAAGGCCGCAATCATAACAGGGCTTTGCACATTACTATGGAATGCAAAGGTGCAGTTCTTTCCCATGTGCTGGTAGACACAGGATCATCCCTCAATGTCTTACCTAAAAAAGCCCTTGTGAAGCTAGAGTATGACGGATTGGCATTACGTCCCAGCAACCTGGTAGTGAGAGCTTTTGACGGCTCTAAGAGATCAGTTCTGGGGGAAATTGAGTTGCCTATAACGATTGGCCCACAAACTTTCAAAATGACCTTCTACGTGATGGATATACAGCCCGCCTACAGCTGTCTATTGGGTACGCCATGGATTCACGCCGCTGGCGCCGTGACCTCAACCCTTCACCAGAAGTTAAAATTCGAGTGGGAGGGCCAAGTCGTTACTATCTGTGGAGAGGAGGATATTTTTGTTAGCCATCTGGCTACTTACAAATACATTGAGATGGATAGGGAGATCCACGAAACAATGAGTCAAGGGTTTGAGGCCTTGAACATAAATGAAACATATAATGTACCTGGAACCTCAATGACATCTTATCAACAAGCCCGAAAGGTTGTTGAAGAAGGGACTGCCCAAGGCTGGGGCAAATTGTTACCTGTGGAGAAGAAAGAGGATAGATTTGGGTTGGGTTACAAACAACCTCAACAAGATCAAGCAGAGGCTGCCAAGGAGCCCAACTTTGTTAGTGGGGGGATGCTCACCCCCGATGCTATCAACAGTTTGGAAGACGAGGATGAAAGCGACTGCAGCCTGGAGAGTTGGATACGTCCAAAGATCCCGGGGAGCAGTATCTCAAACTGGTCTTCCCAGGAAATTATAAGAGTTACTCCTGCAGAGTAATTATTATTTCCTGTATTTTTATAGCATGCATCAAGTCTTTCATCTTGCCCAAGATGACAAGACTCATTTTGTAATCGGGCCATCTGTAATTTTTGTGCAACAAGATTAATCAATGAAATATCAGACATCTTTTGCAAATGAGTCATTTTTCTTTTCCGCTCACTGTTTTTCCATTTTTCTTTTTGTACAAAAAATAAATGGCAGTGTTTTCAAAATGACAAATTTATTTCACTTTTCTAAACAAGATTAAAATCAGATCACTAAAATGAACAAACTGAACCCTTGCAGAGAGTGCTTTCTAGACTGCACCGACAACAGCACGGCTATGACTTCGTATGACTTTGACAATCCAATCAATCAAGATGATGAAGGGGTTGAAGAAGATTACGAGCTTCCTGAAGAGCTAGCCAGATTGTTGAAACAAGAGGAAAAGGTTATCACTCCTCATCAGGAGGAAGTAGAGACAATTAATCTTGGTATAGATGAAGACGTGAAAAAGGTTAAAATCGGGGCCTGCTTACAAGACTCAGTGAAGAGACAACTGATTGATCTGCTTCAAGAGTATGTAGATGTGTTTGCTTGGTCCTACCAAGATATGCCAGGGTTGGACACCGACATTGTTGTGCACAAGCTGCCTTTGAGAGAAGAATGCCCACCGGTTAAACAGAAGCTGCGCCGTACTCGCCCAGACATGGCAATGAAAATCAAAGAGGAGGTACAAAAGAAATGGGACGCCGGGTTCCTTGCTGTAACTATCTATCCGCCGTGGGTCGCTAACATAGTACCTGTGCCTAAGAAGTACGGCAAAGTAAGAATGTGTGTTGACTACCGGGATCTGAATAGAGCCAGCCCGAAGGATGATTTCCCATTACCTCACATTGATGTATTGGTGGATAATACGGCTCAGTTCTCGGTATTCTCCTTCATGGACGGATTTTCAGGATACAATCAGATTAAAATGTCACCTGAAGACATGGAGAAGACAACCTTCATCACACCCTGGGGCACGTTCTGTTACAAGGTGATGCCATTTGGACTGAAGAATGCTGGTGCAACATATCAACGGGCTATGGTGACATTATTCCACGATATGATCCATAAAGAAATCGAGTGTTATGTGAATGACATGATTGCCAAGTCCCTTACTGAAGAAGACCACCTGGTGAATCTGCTAAAGCTGTTCAAGCGTCTGAGGAAGTACCAACTGAAGTTGAATCCCAACAAATGCACATTCGGGGTGCGATCTGGTAAGCTGCTGGGTTTTATTGTGAGTGAGAAAGGGATTGAAGTTAACCCTGATAAAGTCAAAGCCATTCAAGAAATTCCTGCACCGAAAACTGAAAAAGAAGTTCGAGGGTTTCTAGGTAGATTGAACTACATCTCAAGGTTCATATCTCACCTTACAGCAACCTGTGAGCCCTTGTTCAAGCTGTTAAGAAAAGAACAAACAGTCAGGTGGAACGAAGACTGCCAGAAGGCTTTTGACAAAATCAAGGAATACTTACAAGAGCCTCCAATCCTTATGCCTCCAGTTGAAGGAAGACCTCTAATCATGTACTTGACAGTATTAGAAGAGTCAATGGGGTGTGTGTTGGGCCAGCATGACGAGTCTGGTCGAAAAGAGTATGCAATATACTACCTAATCAAAAAGTTTACCGACTGTGAACAACGTTATTCACTGCTCGAGAAAACTTGATGTGCTTTAGCGTGGGCTGCTCGCCGACTGAGACAGTATATGTTGACCCACACTACTTTGTTGATCTCAAAGATGGACCCCGTTAAGTACATATTCGAGAAGCCAGCGCTTACCGGACGGGTTGCAAGATGGCAAATGATCCTCACAGAATATGACATCCAATACACATCTCAGAAAGCCATCAAGGACAGTGTATTGTCTGAATATCTTGCTGAGCAACCTATTGATGATTACCAGCCAATGAGATTTGACTTCCCTGATGAAGACATCATGTTCATAAAAGCAAAAGATCATGAAGAGCATGTTCACACTGAAGGGCCTGACCCAGAAGAAGAATGGACTATGATGTTTGATGGGGCTGTTAACATGAATGGTCGTGGTGTTGGTGCAGTACTCATTACACCTAAGGGAGTTCACATGCCTTTCTCGGCAAAACTCACCTTTAACTGCACTAACAACGAAGCTGAATACGAAGCTTGCATTATGGGTCTTGAGGAAGCCATTGACCTCAGGATCAAGACATTGACCGTATTCGGAGATTCAGCTATGGTAATCAATCAAACCAACGGCAAATGGTACACCCACCAGGATCATCTGATACCTTATAGGGATTATACAAGAAGGTTATTGACTTTCTTTACAGCGGTCAAGCTTGAGTATATCCCTCGGGACGAGAATCAGTTTGCAGATGCTCTTGCTACCATTTCGTCCATGATCAAAGTTCAAGCTGCCAACTTTGTACCTCAAATTTTAGTGTCCAGACTCAACAGACCAGCATATGTGTTCGCAGCAGATGTTGTCAAAGACAATAAGCCTTGGTTTCATGACATTAAGTGTTTCTTGGAGGATCAGATATACCCACCTGGGGCATCTTTCAATGATAAGAAGACATTAAGAAGGCTTGCTGGAAGTTTCTTTCTGAACACTGATGGTTCCTTGTATAAAAGAAACTTTGACATGGTGCTCCTCAGATGCGTTGATAGAACAGAGGCAGACTTGTTAATGCATGAAGTGCACGAAGGATCCTTTGGTACCCATGCTGGAGGGCATGCCATGGCTAAAAAATTGCTAAGATCGGGCTATTACTGGATCACAATGGATGCTGACTGCTGTGCCTATGCCAGAAAATGCCATAAGTGCCAGATCTATGCAGATAAAGTGCATGTGCCTCTGAATCCTTTGAATGTGATGTCTTCACCCTGGCCCTTTGCCATGTGGGGCATTGACATGATTGGCAAGATTGAACCGACTGCTTCAAATGGCCACAGATTCATCCTGGTTGCCATTGACTATTTCACCAAGTGGGTCGAAGCAGCTTCCTATGCCAATGTTACAAGGCAAGTGGTAGCCAGATTTCTGAAGAGAGATATCATCTGTCGGTATGGAGTGCCCGAGCGAATCATTACCGATAATGGTTCCAACTTAAACAACAAAATGATGGCAGAGCTATGCCGGGACTTCAAAATTCAACATCACAATTCTTCTCCTTACAGGCCAAAGATGAATGGCGTTGTTGAGGCGGCTAATAAGAATATCAAGAAGATTGTGCAGAAGATGGTAGTCACCTACAAAGACTGGCATGAAATGCTACCATTTGCCTTGCATGGGTACTGCACGTCAATCAGAACATCCACTGGGGCAACACCGTATCAGCTTGTGTATGGTATGGAAGCAGTCCTACCGGTTGAAGTTGAATTACCCTCTCTACGGGTACTAATGGATGTTAAGCTGAACGAAGCAGAATGGGTCAGGTCCCGATACGAACAACTGAGTCTGATTGAAGAGAAAAGATTGGCTGCAATCTGTCATGGGCAGTTGTATCAGAAAAGAATGAAGAGAGCCTTTGATCAGAAAGTCAGGCACCGAGAGTACCAAGTAGGAGATCTTGTGCTGAAGAGAATCCTCCCTCCTCATACAGACCACAGGGGCAAGTGGACTCCGAACTATGAAGGACCATTCGTAGTAAAGAAAGTTTTCTCTGGTGGAGCACTAATGCTCAGCACTATGGATGGCGAAGACTTCCCGTCCCCTGTGAATTCAGATGCAGTTAAAAAATACTTCGCATAAAATGACCCGCTGGACATAAAAACAGAATGTAAGTCCAGGCAAAAATAGGGCATCCCGGCGAGTCAAAAACAGAATAAAAGACTCGGGCAAAAATAAGGGAAAATAAACAAAAATGTACACCCGCTGAGTTGAAAAGCCGCATTGGACAACTCAGGCAAAAATGGGTATCCCGGTGGATTGAAAACCCGAAAGGGCGATCCAGGCAAAATAAGGGAATAAGCGAACAACTGCATCCTGAATTCGTCTGTATCGTTTACAACTTGGTAAGCTTCAAAAGGATCAAGCTTCAATCAGAATCAGCCTTCTTCAGAAAGCAAAGACGAGAAGAACGTCAAAAGTCATACGAGTCATAGCAAGAGAGGAAGCTACTTAAAGCGTCGTCAACATTGCCAGCATTTTGTTTCTCAATTTGTAACAATCTCCTCATTTCAGGGATATGTTTCTTCGATTGTATCTCGCCAATTCAGGGCACATGAATTAATAAAAACAGATTTTCAGTCATGTTTCGTCTTGTACATTTTATTTGCAAGAATGTCTGATGTCTTAAGAAAAACTGATTGCATAAATACAGATGCTTATCTTCAAAAAATATATAAAAGTCACGTGCTTGCAGGAAATATACTTACTCTCAGAAGTGTCTAAACTCCTATGACGAAATCCGGTAAGGGATACCTCGGGACTACTTGTGCGTTTCCATATCTTTGCAGGATTGCAGGTATCCAGAATGCAACTTGGGGCATGTAAGCTTCATCCCAGCAAGCTGGAAGATCGATGCTCGCTCAGTCTTAACACTTGAAGTGTCTTCTCCCCAGCTGAGTTGCCACTTATTACTTTTCCCCATCAGAGTTGCCAGGCATCACTTCTCCAACAGAGCAGTACCAGAAGGCACCCATACCCCCGGCTGAGTCAAGAATCCTCCTCAGCAGAATCCCTAGGGAGATCTTTCAGTGATCTCTCTTTCTCCCCAGCCAAGTTGCCACTTGTTATTTCTCCCCAGCCGAGTTGCCACTTGCTATTTCTCCCTAGCCGAGGTACCAATCATTCTTCCTCATCCAAGAAGGGAACCATCTCCCCACAGAGCTCCAGCCTCTATCCAGAAGAGCAGCGCACGAAGGGATCACAACAGAGTAGAGAAAGCTTCTACAAACCCCAGCTGGGTCCCTCAGTACAAGGATATGTCTACCAGTGATCTATATCCCCAGGCAAACACATCTCGTCAGATCTACCAATGATCTCACCCCCAGCTGGGATGTCCATTTCAAGCAGATCGGCCGGAGATCTTCGCAGCATCGGGATCCGAATCCCGGTTTGGTATCTTTGCATAATCATAGCATTCGCATCATATTCACCCACAAAGCGTAGCATTCCGTCTAACACGGGGCATTACGGAAAAAATCAAACATATTGCATAATCATAAGCCATGTTCTGAATTAAACACTTGTGAATATTGACCATCCGTCGAAAACATACAAGATCCCCAGCAGAGATTCCCCAGCAAACACAGTTGCCTCACATTCACAAACACCAGTATATACTCTCTTTGGCACCCGTCCGTGTCAATACTCCCCAGTAAAGTCACCTGAACACTCTGTGCAAACAGTACCACTTGTATTACAGATACTTTTTGATACCCGTCTGTGTCATACCCCAGCAGAAAGCCAAAGACATCCTCTTTTCACTCACAAATGCTCATATATATACATTTCCCTGACATTTCGTCCGTGTCATTCTCCCCAGTACAGTAACCTAAACACTTTGTACATCAGATACTTGTTTATACTACTCTTCTCCTTTAGACACTCGTCCGTGTCATTCTCCCCAGCAGATAAAACACTCCTCTATACACCACTCATACTTATTACTCTCATCCCTCTTATACAGGTACTCGTCCGTATCTTGTATACATTACTTATATCCCCGCAGATTCGACACTAGTCCTTGTTCTTTGTTAACTCGTTGGTACTCGTCCGTACCATCATCTCAGAACATGCGTCAAGCGTTTGTTTCTACATGATACCCGTCCGTATCATAGTCTTAAGGACGCTCGTCCGCGTCTTTAATCCATACACTGTGTCAAACACTCTGGTCTTCTTAAATATAGACACTTGTCTGTGTTTACTATTCCCCAGAAGAGTCCCTTCAGAATCAACACTCGTTTGTGTTCTCTGTTAACCAATTGATACTTGTCTGTATCATCATCTCTGAACACGAGTCGGTATTTGTTTCTACCCGATACTCGTCCGCATCTTTAATTTATACACAACATCTAAACACTTATACTTTATTTCTTGGATATAAACACTCGTCCGTGTTTACTATTCCCCAGTAGATCGCCAACAAAATAAATTTTCCTTTTTTATCTGACATTCGTCCTATGTCATGATAAACCTTGAGAGCAGCCGTACCCGGCTAGGTGGTCGTCCTCCACCTCTTGATGATCGTCCTTCATCATGCTCGTCCGATGGCCGTCCCCATCGTTGATTTTCTATCCGACATTCGTCCTATGTCGTGATATTTAGCAGCCGTCCCCTGCTAGGTGGTCGTCCTCCACCTTTTGATGATCGTCCTTCATCATTTTATCCAATGGCCGTCCCCATTGTTGATTTTGGTTATCTGACATTCGTCCTATGTCAAGACAAACCTTGAGAGCAGCCGTCCCCTGCTAGGTGGTCGTCCTCCACCTCTTGATGGTCGTCTTCCATCATGCTCATCTGATGGCCGTCCCCATCGTTGACCTTTTATCCGGCATTCGTCCTATGTCGCGATATTTTCGGCAGCCGTACCCTGCCAGGTGGTTGTCCTCCACCTTAGATGACCGTCCCTCATCTATCCCCAACAGAGCAGCCGTCCCCTGCTAGGTGATCATCCTTCACCTTTGATGACCGTACCTCATCATCTGTTTATTTCATTTATTCTTTAACCCGATGGCCGTCCCCGTCGTGGTCCCTTTTCCTTTTCATGATGATCGTCCTTCATCAGTTTAGCCCGATGGCCGTCCCCATCGTTGGTTACTTTACTTTGTGAACTTGATGGCCGTCCCCGTCATGTTTCATTAATCCCCAGATAATTTTACAGCTTTACTTGATGGCCGTCCCCATCGTAATTCTTTTATCCCCAGCGTGTCGGTCGTCCCCGTCATTGCTTCACTTTCCGCACTTTTCCAGCATGTCGGCCGTCCCCGTCATTGCTCTTTATCCAGCAGTCGTCCTCTGCTCGACGGTCGTCCTCCGTCGCCCATACTTTACAATATACTTTCTTTTCTTTTACAATCTATATCCCTTTTCTTCTTCATTCTGTGAGTGCAAATTTTGGACTGTCTTTGGTATTCAACCACAAGTTATCTTGTTTGCCTGTAAAGCCGTCGCTTACATCCTGCACAGCTAACTCATGTTTGAACAGGGGCAGCTGTAAAAACCCCAAATTTGCCCTCACCCATTCACACCATGGCTTGTGATCATTTTCATATGCATAAACACAATCATAACATCTCATATCCCATTGTTGATTCACTGCATTGGTTCTAAGTCATCTGCACCTAGGGTTTGTGATCTGAGCAATCTAAGAGCTTCTTGAGCCACCCCAAAGGTCAACAATCACTTCAAAGGGGTCTATGTGTGTTCAAGCATCATATTATATCCTCTCAAAGTCAAGAATGTCAAAGAATCACAAGAACTGGGATTGGTATGGAAGCAGAGCCAGGCTTGACTGCACAGATGACCTAGAATTAGGGTTTTGGTTTCAGAGGCCATAACTCCAATTTTTTTGGTCATTCTTGTTTCCATTGGTCTCTATATGGTATAGTGAGTATGCATATCAATTTTCATGAAGAAATTCCATGGGGAAGTTATCTGATCAAGAGTTGACTTTTCAAACAAGTCAGTGCAAAATCAGGGCATCTGAGGCCCCCAATGACCCAACCAAAGGGTGTTCTTCATCATTTTGATTGTGTATGATCTTTATTTGATCATGGAAGAAGTTGGAAGTTCACAAAATTCAAGAATTTCAAGTCTTTTGCAAAGTTGACTTTTTGGGCAAGTTTGACTTTTAATAAATTTGTCATGTTAGGCAACTTTTCAACCCTTACTTTTTGATTCAAAAAGGCTTCAAATGGAAAAACTTTGGTCATGAAAGTTGTAGAATAGATCTTTCCCTTTTCAAAAAGTACAAGAACATGACCTAATTCATTTTGGATCAAAAGTTATGGCTCATCAAAGTTGGCAAAAATCACTAAATTTCAAGTTATGCACCAAATGGAAAAACTTGCAAATTCTTGTACCAAGGCAATTTGTGACTTCTAATTGATGTCAAACCTTTACACAAACATCACACATGACCTAAAATCAGAATTGGCCCAAGGGATCTTTCATTTTTGTGCCTTGATTTTCAAGAAATCCATAAGTCATTTTCATAAAGATGCAAAGAGGGATTTTTGGCAAAATCATCCTCCAAGGAATTATGTGATCACTAGTTGATTTCTTTGCATTGCCATGACTAAATGAGGTTCCATACATCAAAATTCAGCAAGAACCATCTCATATACATAGCACAAAATCACAAGAAAGCACAAGTGGGCAAGTTGCAAGATCTAGCATAGCTCATGATCCACATGCTGCAGACATTCACAAGCAATCTAAGGGTCATCCTTGACTCAAGCTGAGGCAAGACAAGCCCTTAGACAGCTGCTGCCATGGCCCATGCTGCAAGTACCAATCACATTGACTTTTTGGCCAAAACCCCCATACTCTTGGAACAGTAAGCAGCCACCTCTACTGACCTGCTCCACAGGCTACTCATACATTTTGGGAGAGTTATAGCAAGGCATTGGCCATTGAAACAAGCCAGAACACAGCATACCACAAAACCTGCCAAAACTTTCCTCTCTTCGAATCTCCTTACACAGTCATCAAACACTCATTCTATCTTCACCAATCAACCAGAAAACATTCATAGAACCAATGCCACCCCTCACAATGATCTGAAACAGCCTACATAAGAACCCCATTTTCTGATACACCAGAACTGGACCTCTCAAAATAGCCTGTTTAAACTCCATCCAAGCTTGCCATTAGCACAAGGGGGATCATTGGAGTGAGTTTGCACCAAAGAACAGCCCAGAAAGCCCAGAATCAGAAGCTTCCACCTCAGGTATAGCTCAAGAACTTTTTTCTCAGAACTTGTTTTTCTTGTCATAAATTGAAAGTGTATGTTGTGCTGATCATAATGATGTGCTTAGAATTAAAAATGAGTGAAAAATGAGGTTTTATTGATGCTCTGAAATTTCTCCCATGAAAAGTGTTTGCTTCGATTTGCCTGATTCTTGAAGTTTAAATGTTGTTTGAGGGATGATTTGTGTTCTAGGATGTTAGAGGATCATTTTGCTGTGTTTAATTTGAAGTGGGGTGGCTTGTGGTGAAACCTAGGGTTTTGATTCGCCGGAGAAGACGACCGGAAGTCTTCTCCGGCCACCTGAGAACCATTAACCCTAATCCCTGTAATTAATTGGTGTTTGAATCTGGTGCGTTGGATCCATTGACTTAGGTTGACTGGCGCGTGTTTGTGTGGCCCAGATGCATCCATTTTGCCCTAATCTCCATTAAATTAATTAATCCCATTTAATTAATTCATAAAACCTGATTTAAGCCAGAAATGATCCTGACCCTTGATTCACGCGCCAAGTCAATAGCTTCCTCCCAACTTTGAATCTGATGCGTTGGATGTGAATACTTTTCATTTTCTTTAATTTTTATTTCATTTATTTTGTATTTCTTTCTCCATTTTATTAAAAATAGTAAAACTTATTCAAAAATTCTGGATTTTTTTATACAAACTTTTAATAAATTTCAGAAACCAAAAATATTTTTATTTTTATTTTTTGCATTTTAAAAATGTTTTTAAATATTTAAAAGTTTATTTTTAATTAATTAATGAGAATTAATTAATTAAAAATGCTTTTAGGTATTTAAAAATCACCAAAAAATTCATGAAACATTTAAAAATATTTAGAAACATTGTCCAACCCTCAAACCAAATTTCTTTGTTGATCTTGATGCATTTTGAGAATTCTTCATGGAATTAATTCATTTTCAAAGCATTATTTTGATCCAAACTTCTAAAAATCATTTCTGCCTAACCATTGAGAGTTGAACTTTGATTCTTTTTGCATTGTGTTTAGCATATCATGTAGTTTGTGAGATTAAATGGTCATGATTTGATCTTTCATTTTCTATTTGTTTGGCATTTTTCTTGTTAAGGAACCCTAAAACCCTAGAAAACATAGGAAAATCATAACTTGAACTAGGTTAAGAGTTGGAACTTCTCCTTTGGGCAGTGGGTTACTATAGGTTTAGGGATCCTTTAAGTGCATTTTCAATTTTTTATATTGATGTTTGCTTCTGATTTTGGTTTGTGTTTGATGCTTTGATCATAAACCCTAATTTGAGCTTTCATATGCATCCATCTTGCATTTGCTTGCATACCTTGACTTGCCATAGCATTTTATGCATTCTTTTGATTCATTGAACATCTTAAGACATATTGAGAGCATGTTTGATCATTGCATCATGTTTTTTCCATGTTGTATGTCATTTGCATATCAGGACTTCTCATGTATGTTCATGTTGCTTAACTTGTGTCATTTGCATCCATGAGCTTGTATGATCATCCCCATGTTTTGTTTCATGTTTGCATCATCTCATAACATCTTTATCATCTCATATATGCTTCTGGTTTTGATTTACATCATGCCATTTCACCCCATCTTGCATTGCATTGCATCTTTCTCACTAACTTTTCAGGTGGTAAGTGACTTTGAGAAGTGAATTTGCCTTCACTTCTCATAACTTCTCTTCATCTCTTTTATGCATCCTTGCTGCATTTTTGTATGTGTTTGAGTTTGAGCTTGCTCATTATTCTTCTTCTCACTTTCTTTCTTCAAGTGACTTGCCTTCTTAAATGAAGCAAGTTTCTTTGCTTCTCCTGATCCTTTCACCTGCTTCCTGGTGGTTCCATTGAAGACTTCTCTTGTAAACCTAACAAACCATAGGAACAACCAAGCATGACAATGATTAGGGTTTTGATTAGTCCCCCACTTAGTTTTACCTTTGTGTCTCTTTTGAGTCTTCTCTTCTCATCTCATAATAAGGGACTAAACCCTAAAGGCTTTAAGGCTTTGTGATTAAGCTTATGCCTGCATCCTTCTATTAGGATGGAGTGTATAACTTTAATCCTAAGTGTTAAACCCTTAATGTGTTTACATCTCTTAATCAATCCACTTAATAATCACCAAGACATCACACTTGTAACTTGGGCCTTGCATTAGGGTTCTAATTCTTCCTTAATTGGTTAAGAAGGACTAACCCTAGTGTTAATGGACAAGTCACCCTCAAGTTGTCTTACAAATCATAAAACTCACTTCATCATCTTACCATTAAATAAAATCCATCTAATAAAGGTTTGTTTTGTCATGAGTTCAATCCCTAATCATGGATTAAGTTGAGGATCTTTCCTCAGCTTAAACATTCTCATCTATTATCCTTCTATTAGGATGGTGTAATGAGTCTGTTTAATCCTTGATTATGGCTTAATCTCATTACTTGACACTAAACAAAAACACCAAAAACATCTAAATAATCACAAGTAGGTTAATGATCTTAATTCTACACCAAAGGTGACTAAGTGTGAGAATCTGACTTCACACTTAAGGTATCCTCATTACCCCTAATCAGAGGGAAGATGTGATGAGTTTACTAACCCATTGGTTTAGGCTTAAGCTCATTAACTTATGACAAACTTCAAAAGGCAATAAAAGACTGAAAACACAAAAACAAATAATAATCGTCTCCTTCGGGATTCTTTTCTCATCTCATTCACTCATAAACGAGAACTTGCTTCTTCCGTCTAATGCAAGACAGTTTGCACCTGAGCCAGACAGGTCATACACTTGAGCATAGACAAGCAAGCAGTTCACAAGTCAATTCATTTTTCAGTCTCTTTGAGTCGAACTACGGTGTTCTGACTTCCTCATTGCACGAGAGGATACGTAGGCATAACTTAACGGTTATCGAACAAAAGTCTCTGTATATTCCCCCTCTTTCCAGCTATTCTTTAAGCCTCATGATCATGAGCATTTCACTCCTATCCCTACACTGACACATCATTCATACACTTTACACTTTCTTTACACTGACACCTGTACATTTCCTTTTCCAGCTCTTTTATACACAAATTGCACTGACACTACCCCTTTAAAACACAAATCTTTTAAGCGTGGATCCCGTCGAGTACGGCGGACAATCTGGGTGCTAATACCTTCCCAGGTTGTAACCAACCCCCTTTCTCAGTCTCTCTGGTTCGCAACCGTCTTATCCATATCTTTCTAGGTCTATGCAGCATTGCCTTTCCTCCGGGATAAAAATGCCTAGCTGGCGACTCTTTTCTTTCCCAGTGAGTTCACTGCTGTGTGTTCTCACACCCTCCTTTCGCCGACCGTTCGCGTCTGTACCTTTATTTAGGCCATTCCCATTTATTGGGAGCGACATACTTCTCAAAGCACGGTGGTTTAAATTTATGGGGAATCCTGACCCCGTCCACTAGGCCCATGTCCATAACATCAAAACCCAAGGAGTTTTGAGACTCCAAGGACCTTAATTTTTCAGCAATTTCATCTAGCCTTCTGTCATAGGCTTCTTCCCCAGCTCCCATCACTGTGAACTGATCCTCCTGGGGGTCTTCCTGCAGCACTCTACCTGTAGTAGCATTCCCTTGAACATTAGCAGGGATGTTGATTTCTGGGTGAAAGTGGGGTCCAAATACAGGGGGGTTGATATGAGGCTGAACCCTCTCATTGTTGCTTGTCCCTGCAGTCCCTAGATGGGGGTGTTCCTGATTCTGCCTCTCTACCATTGCTCTTAATCTCTCTTGGCTCTGAGCCATATTGTTCATCACCTCCATGAATTGTGTCATCTGAGCCCTCATTTCCAATCTTTCATTGGCCATTTGGTTCCTGACCTCTGTAAGGTCCTGTTGTACCTGGTCCATCTGTATACCCGGAAGGTTGTTGCGGGTGGGATATCTGTGTGGACGGTTGAGTGGGAACACCCGTCGGCGAGCAATAGTTCCTGAAATCACAACAGAGTTAGTAACAAAACAAACCTACAAAACAAACAAGGGTTAGCATGCAATGCAGTATGCTCATTTGTTTCCAAGGTATCCGGCTTGGCACTTGGTTTTGACCTTTCCAGACCCTTGGAGATGCTGTTGATGTTGCTTTGAAGGAAACTCAGATGGAACAAACTGATACATATATTACAAAAAGCAAATGATACATAATTTGTTTTTTTACAATACATGCCCTCCGAGGGGTCAAAATACAACATAGGAAAATAAAAGTACATGAAATGAAAACAACAACAAGCAAAAAGTCAGACACCAAGACCAAACTCATCCTCCTGAACTTCCTTGAGAAGTGCTTCAGTCACAGGATCAGCTGGACGCTCTGTGAGATTCCTGATAAGGAGATTCCTGGTAGTTACAGCTGCAGTTAACTTCTTGTGTTGACTCTGGTCCTTTGACCTCTTCACTCCAGCTCTAATCTTTAGCTCTGAGATCTCCCTCTGGGCTGCTGCCAGGGCTTCCTGTTGCTCTCTTGCACTAGCTTCCAGCTGCTCAATCTTGTCCTGAGTCCTCTTATCCTCCAGAGTACGAGCTTCGGTGATCCTGACCCACCTAGCTTGACTCTCCTTTAGATACAAATCAGTCCTGGCCTTCTGGAACTGGGCTTCCTTGCAGGCATTCTTCAAGATCTGTTCTCCATCCCTAGACTTCTTGATGTAATCCTCAGACTTTTCAATCCTAGCCAGATGCTCCACCCTTAGCTTTTCTAACCTTTCAATATCCAAGCGACCATCACTCCTCTCCCAGAGGGTCTTCTGTAGAGCCTGAGTCAACTTCTCATTTCTTTCTTTCAAACTCTCAAACTCCTCTAAGCTGACAGTGGCAGGAGGTGGTGCTGAGGATGGTCCAGGTATATCTTCCATGGTAAAGGGCATCCCAGAAAATTGAGCCCTGGCATGGGACCACTCATAGTACTGTGCTGATGCCACATTGTTGCACTTCCCCAGAATGGTTACTCCTTTAGTCTGAACATTGTCCCAGGCCCAGGCTGCCTGCCTGACAATAGCCAGATTAGGCTTGTTCTCACAGTAAAGAGTCTCAGCCAAGTCCTGTGCCTTAGGAGTGTGGACCAATGCATATCCTAGTTGTCTTTTGAATAGCAGAGGGTTGTAGTTGATGCAACCCTTAACTCCTATCAGGGGTACATTGGGAAACTGCCCACAACTGGTAATGATGTCCCTGCCTTTGGTGCTTTGAGTGCACCACCGGATATCAGCTGAAGTCAAAGTAGTGAGTCTTCTAGCCCAGTTCCTCTGCTGATGAGGATTCAAAAATGCATCTGTCTTAGGCAAATGTCTGAGCAGCCAATTATGGAACAAAGGAGCACAGCACCTCACTAACCTTCCCCTCTGCTTCTCATTCCTCTGGTGCACAGAGTAGTAGAAATCCCCCAATAAAGTGGGCACTGGGTTCCTCAGGATGAAAAGATGGATTGCATTCTTGCTAACAAACTTAGGCTCATCTGCAAACAAAATGACACCATATATGCTAAGGGCCAATAAAGCACAGACTGCCTTCCATTCTCCTGAAGAGGCTTTCAAAGTAGCCTGAGATATTAAGAAATCCAGATGTAGACCAGAGACTCCAGCCTTGGTGGTCATATTCTGCCCAATCAGAACTGGTTCCAAATGCAATGCCCTTGCCACTTCTTCATTACTTGGAAAAGTCATCTCAGGGTTGAAGGGGACTCCACCCCTGATAGGTACACCAACCAATGATGAATACTCCTCTAATAAAGGTCCCAACTGAAAGTCCTGAAAAGTGAAACACCCCAGTGGGGGATCATAGAACTGCAGGCAAGTATGAATCAGGCTCCTCTGCGAAGGGTCCAAATCCATAACCACATCAAGTATGCCTCCATAGTGTTCTCTGAATAGTGGTATATGGTTTGGAGTAATCAGGGTCTGAATCTTCCTGATGTCAGCTAGCTCAGGCTGAAAGAAGTGGTAGGAGATATTACTCTTCTTAGGTGTCATGTTGTTGAAGAAGAGTTGAGACAGGTGTTGATGATAACACTGAAAATGGGCCACTGACTGGCTGGTGCAGGTGACTGAAGCAGGTAGCTGATAGCTGAAGTAGATGCTGATGAAGCTAGGTCTATGCTGATGATGGGGTCAAAACCAAGCCAAAAATAAAGGATGGATACCCTGAAAAACAAATAAGCAAATGTCAAAATGATGCAATGATGATGTATGCAAATGATATGCAAGGGTTTGTGACTGAGCTGGATCTGATCAAGTGCTCTGATATAAGTCCAGGTATGTTCAAGAAATCCAGATGGAGGTTCAAAAGTCCAGTAACCAAGGTGGGGGACTCAAATAAAGAGTCACATGTCCAGGGTTAGAAATCACAAGAACTGTTCCAACATGGAGTACTCTTAATCAAAGCAAAGTAACAGGGTATGCTGAGGTCAAGGGTACCTGCAAACCTGTAAACAGCCCAACCCCCTCATAGGTGGTGTTCTAAAACAAGGATCCTCAGACTTGGATCAGTTATGAGAAGTGTAAACACTTCTAACCCGGAGGTACAGTGTTTACAATAACCATAAAAGATCCTCCTCTAATTCACCTCAGTTTCTGAAGGTCAATATAAAAGGTCATCCAGACTTAGCAGGCTTCCCAGATAGCCCTAGCACTACAAGAAATCTGCAGCACAGAGTTCTCAAGAAGAAACCCATATCTGAACCGTGTTTCATATTCCCGCACCAGACCGAAATGGAATGGGAAAGAACATGAACCACTCTAGCCTAGGTGTCACTCAGGTCCCAGGTATAGGACCTCAACTCTCAACAGAACACCCACCCACCAAAGAAACAAAACAGATCCAGCCAGCACAGTATGACAATATGATATATGTAAAGCTGTAAAGGAAGCAATAAAACAACTGTACATAAAGCAAAAATAAATACAAATACAAGCACAAAAAGCACATAACACCCCAGTAAACACAAATCAATCAAGCGCTAGGAGGAACCCACAAAAAGAACCAGAAGCCCTGGTCACAGTATAAGGTTCCCCAGCAGAGTCGCCAAGCTGTCGCTCCCGATAAATGGGAATGGCCCAAATAAAGGTACAGACGCGAATGGTCGGGGAAAGGGGGGGGGGGGTGAGAACACACAGGAGTGAACTCATAGGGAATGAAAAGAGTCTCCAGCTAGGCATTTTTATCCCGGAGGAAAGGCAATGCTGCATAGGCCTGGAAAGATATGGATAAGACGGTTGCGAACCAGAGAAACTGAGAAAGGGGGTTGGTTACAACCTGGGAAGGTATTAGCACCCAGATTGTCCGCCGTACTCGACGGGATCCACGCTTAAAATATTTGTGTTTTAAAGGGGTAGTGTCAGTGCAATTTGTGTACCAAAGAGTTGGAAAAGGATGTACAGGTGTCAGTGTAAAAAGAATGTGAGGTGTGTAAATATACAGTGTCAGTGTAAGAACAGGAGTGAAATGCTCAAGATCATGAGGCTAAGAAGGTAAAGCTGGAAAGAGGGGGAATATACAGAGACTTTTGTTCGATAACTGTTAAGATATGCCTACGTATCCTCTCGTGCAATGAGGAAGTCAGAACACCGTAGTTCGACCCGAAGAGACTGAAAGATGAATTGACTTGTGAACTTCTTACTTGTCAATTCTCAAGTGTATGACCTGTCTGGCTCAGGTGCAAACTGTCTTGCATTAGACGGAAGAAGCAAGTTCTCGTTTATGAGTGAAGGTGATGAGAAAAGAATCCCGGAGGAGACGATTATTGTTTGTTTTTTGTATTTTTAGTTTTTTATTGCTTTTGGTGTTTTGCATAAGTTAATGAGCTTAAGCCTAAACCAATGGGTTAGTAAACTCATCACATCTTCCCTCTGATTAGGGGTAATGAGAATGCCTTAAGTGTGAAGTCAGATTCTCACACTTAATCACCTTTGATGTGGGATTAAGATCACCAACCTACTTGTGATTATTTAAATGTTTTTTTGGTTTTTGTTTAGTGCTTAGTAATGAGATTAAGCCATAATCAGGGATTAAACAGACTCATTACACCATCCTAATAGAAGGATAATAGATGAGAATGTTTAAGCTGAGGAAAACTCCTCAACTTAATCCATGATTAGGGATTAAACTCATGACAAAACAAGCCTTTGGTTAAGCGGATTTTATTTAATATTATGATGAAGAAGTGAATTTTAGGGTTTGTAAGACAACTTGAGGGGGACTTGTCCATTAACACTAGGGTTAGTCCTTCTTAACCAGTTAAGGAAGAATTAGAACCCTAATGCAAGGCCCAAGTTACAAGCTTGATGTCTTGATGATTATTAAGTGGATTGATTAAAGGATTTAAACACATTAAGGGTTTAACACTTAGGATTAAAGTTATACACTCCATCCTAATAGGAGGATGCAGGCATAAGCTTAATCACAAAGCCTTAAAGCCTTTAGGGTTTAGTACCTGATTATGAGGTGAGGAGAGAAGACTCAATGAGACACAAAGGTGAAATCTAAATGGGGGACTAATCAAAACCCTAATTATTGTCATGCTTGGTTGTTCCTAAGGTTTGTGAGGTTTACAAGAGAAATCTTCAAAGGAACCACCAGGAAGCAGATGAAAGGAGCAAAGAGAAGCAAAGTAACTTGCTTCATTTAAGAAGACAAGTCACTTGAGGAAAGAAAGTAAGAAGAAGAAGAAAGAGCAAGCTCAATCTCAAACACAAAACAAAATGCAGCAAGGATGCATAAGATAGATGAAAAGAAGTTGTGAGAAGTGAAGGCAAATTCACTTCTCAAAATGACTTACCACCTGAAAAGTTAGTGAAAGGAATGCAATGCAATGCAAAATGAGGTGAAATGACATGGTGAAAACCAAAACCAGAAGCATATATGAGATGAAAATGATGTTATGAGATGATGCAAACATGAATCAAGGCATGAGGATGATCACACAAACTTATGGATGCAAATGGAGCAAGTTTAGAACCATGAACATACATGAAAAGCTATGAGATGCAAATGACATACAACATGGCAAATACATGATGAAATGATCAAACATGCTTTCAATATGTCTTAAGATGTTCAATGGATAAAATGGATGCTTAAAATGTTAAGGCAAGTCAAGGTATGAATGCAAATGCAAGATGGATGCATATGGAAGCCCAGATTAGGGTTTATGATCAATGCATCAAACAAAAACCAAAATCAGAAGCAAACATCAAGATAAAAAATTGAAAATGCACTCAAAGCAACCCTAATCCTATACAAACTCACTGCCCAAAGGAAAAGTTCCAACTCTTAACCTAATTCAAGTTACGATTTTCCTAAGTTTTCTAGGGTTTTAGGGTTCCTTAACAAGAAAAATGCCAAACAAATGAAAAATGCAAGATCAAATCATGCCAATTTAATCTCACAAACTACATGATATGATAAACATAATGCAAAAAGAATCAAGGTCCAACTCTCAATGGTTAGGCAGAAATGATTTTTGGAAGTTTGGATCAAAATAATGCCTTGAAATGATTTTATTTCCATGAAAAATTCTCAAAATGCATCAAGATCAAAAAAGAAATTTGGTTTGAGGGTTGGACAATGTCTCTAAATGTTTTTAAAGGTTTCATGAATTTTTTGGTGATTTTTAAATACCTAAAAGCATTTTTTATCAATTAATTCTCATTAATTAATTAAAAATAAACTTTTAAATATTTAAAAATATTTTTGAAATGCAAAAAATAAAAATAAAAATGTTTTTGGTTTCTGAAATTAAATTAATGTTTGTATAAAAAATTTCAGAATTTTTAAAATGATTTTGCTATTTTTAATAAAATGATAAAAACAATGTAATTAAATGGAAAATGAAAATGAAATAAAACTGAAAATAGAAAAGTATGCACATCCAAGGATCCAAATTCAAACATACGCGCGCGGGAAGAGACTTGGCGCCACATCTAAGGGTGGAAATTCAAACTTGGCTAATTAAATGATTAAGCCCTAATCTTGCCCTAATGACTTTCAGGCGACCGGAACACTGTTCCGGTCGTCTTCTCCGGCCATACCATTTTTCAAACTCTCTCCACACGCATCTAAAACGAAATCTAATTGCCCAGAACTCTTCCCCAACCCAAAACGAATTAAACCCCTCAATCAAACAACATTTATCATTCAGAAACAGGGAGAATCGAATCAAACATGTTTTAGGGCAAAAATTTCAGACAAAGCATACATCCTGGTTTTTCACTCATTTTCAAAAACAAACACATATTCATGATCAGGGAAGCATGTAGAAGCTATTAAGAACTTAAAATCATGCTTCTGGAAAAAAAGTTCATGAAGCTACCTGAGTTTGAAGCTTTTCAGTTTGCAACTTTCTGGCCTCTTCTCTTTGTGCAATCTACTCCTTTCAGGCCCCTGATGAGGTCTTGATGCTTAGAAAGAGTTTGTGATGGCTGGTTTGGAAGTTTGAACAAGTTCTGTTCAAGATGGTGTGAGAATCGTGTTCTTGATTCCTTGAGTTTTAGGCTGTTTTGAAGGTTGCTTTGTGTTCAGTGAAGCATGGTGAGAAGGTTTATGAAGTTTTTTTGTGTGTTTGTAGCTTGTGCTGAGAATTTCGAAAGCTTTTGCAAGTGAGGGTGAAAATGTGAATGTTGTGTTGTGGCTGGTTTCAGGCTTGCTTGTGCTTATCTTTGGCTTGCAATTGATTTGTATAAACAAATGCTATTGGTCAGATGACATGACATGTGATTTTTTGATTGGTATGGGTGCTTTTGCTAAAAGGTCAAGTTTGTGTAAGAGAAGCATGGGCAACTTGCTAGCCTAGTACAAGGAGGGTGTGCTGCGCAGCATGGTGAGGGAAAAGGCCTAGGAGGGTTCAGCATACTAGCCAGCAAGTGGATGAGAAGTTATCATGACTTTTGCAACTTGGTTCACTTTGGTTTTTATGGAAGAAACTTGGTCCATGGGCCATGAAACATGTGATTCCTTGGGTGCATTCTGAACTTTAAGTGTTGTGTGATCAAGTTGTGTGGATTAGAAACCCATTTGATGATTTAATTGGCCTTGAGAAGTGAATTTGCAACTTTGCCTCTTTGGTGCATGACTTGAAATTTAGTGATTTTTGCCAACTTTGACAAACCATAACTTTTGATCAAAAATGAATTAGGTCATGTTCTTGTACTTTTTGAAAAGGGAAAGATCTATTCTATAACTTTCATGACCAAAGTTTTTTTCATTTGAAGTATTTTTGGATCAAAAAGTAAGGGTTGAAAAAGTTGCCTAAAATGGCATTTTCATTAAAAGTCAAACTTGCCCAAAAAGTCAACTTTGCAAAAGACTTGAAATTCTTCAATTTTGTGAACTTCTAACATCTTCCATGATCAAATAAAGATCATATACAATCAAAATGATGAATAACACCCTTTGGTTGGGTCATTGGGGGCCTCAGATGCCCTGATTTTGCACTGACTTGCTTGAAAAGTCAACTCTTGATCAGATGACTTCCCCATGGAATTTCTTCATGAAAATTGATATGCATATTCCCTATACCATATAGAGACCAATAGAAACAAGAATTACCAAAAAATTTGGAGTTATGGCCTCTGAAACCAAAACCCTAATTTTAGGTCATTTGTGCAGTCAAACCTGGCTCTGCTTCCATGCCTTTCTCAGTTCTTGTGATTCTTTGACATTCTTGACTTTGAAAGGATATAATATGATGTTTGAACATTCATGGACCCCTTTGAAGTGATTGATGACCTTTGGGGTGGCTCAAGAAGCTCTTAGATTGCTCAGATCACAAACCCTAGATGCAGATGACTTTGAACCTATGCAGTGAATCAAAAATGCAATATGAGATGATATGATTGAGTTTATGTATATGAAAAGATCACAAGCCATGGTGTGAATGGGTGAGGGAAAATTTGGGGTGTTTACACATAATTTCTCATCCATGGTATAAGCCTTGAGTCTTCCTAAGAAAGATTGCAGATGAGTACACGGGCAAGAGGTACCATTATACTTCTCAAAGCAAGGAGGTTTGAATTTGTGGGGAATCCTCACCCCATCTACCAGACCCATATCCATCACGTCGAAGCCTAAAGAATTATAGGATTCCAAAGATCTTAACTTTTCAGCAATCTCATCCAGTCTTCTGTCATACACCTCATCTCCAGCGCCAATAAAAGTGAATTGTTCCTCTTGGGGATCCTCTTGCAGGATTCTGCCCCCAGCAGTATTTCCTTGAACATTCCTTGGGATATTAACATCTGGATTCAAATGGGGCCCATACTCTAGTGGGTCAATACGAGGCTGCCCCCGTTCATTATTGTTGGTTCCCCCTGTCCCAAGGTGGGGCTCTTCAGGTGTCTGTCTTTCTACCAACTCTCTCAACCTCTCTTGGCTCTGGGCTAAGCCAGTCATTACTGCCATAAACTGAGACATTTGGTTTCTCATCTCGACCCTTTCGTTTGCCATCTGATTTCTCACTTCAGTCAGGTCCTGCTGTACCTGATCCATCTGAATGCCTGGAAGGTTGTTACGAGTTGGGTACCGGTGTGTGCGGTTGACAGGGAACACTCGGCGACGAGCAATGTTTCCTGAAAGCACAACAAAGTGAGAAACAAAGAATAAACAAAACCCTACAAAACAAAGAAAAAGTTAGCATGCAATGCAGTACGCTTATTTGTTTTCCAAGGTATCCAGTTTGTTTCTTGGTTTTGACCTTTCCAAACCTCGAGGAGATGCTTGATGATGTTGAGAAAAGAAGCCCAATGAAACAAACTAAATACATTACAAATGATGAAAAGATACATAGTATGTTTATAATACATGCCCATGGTGTGTCAAAAATACAACAAAAAGGAAAAGTACGTCAAAATAAAAGAAATACAAGCAAAGAGGAATCAGACATCCAATCCATAGTCATCTTCCCTGACTTCCTTCAGGAGTGCCTCAGTCACCGGACCAGTTGGGTGCTCTGTAATGGTCCTAATGAGGAGGTTCCTGATAGCAATGGCATTAGTCAGCTTCTTATGCCTGTCTTGATCCTTTGATCTCTTTAACCCCGCTCGGAGCTTCAATTCAAATATCTCCTTCTGAGCTGCCAACAAAGCTTCCTGCTGCTTCTTCTCATTGGCCTCCAGCTGCTCAATCTTGGCCTGAGTTCTCTGGTCTTCTTGTGCACGGGCTTCGGCGATCCTGACCCACCTAGCCTGGCTTTCTTGCAGATAATGCTCAGCCCTAGCTTTCTGAATCTTGGCCTTCTTGCAGGCATTCTTCAATATCTGTTCCCCGGCTCTTGCTTTCCTTATGTAGTCCTCTGTCCTTTGAATCTTGGTCAGATGCTCAATCTTGAGCTTTTCCAATCTCTCAATGTCCAGACGACCGTCACTTCTTTCCCAAAGAGTCTTCTTTAGAGCTTCAGATAGCCGCTCATTCCTTTCCTTCAACTTTTCAAATTCCTCCAGGCTAACAGTTGCTACAGGCTGCACTGCGGATGGTCCAGGTGTGTCTTCCAAGGTGAAAGGCATCTTGGTGATCTGAGCTCTAGTACGGGACCAGTCATAGTACCGAGCTGAAGCAACATTGTTACATCTTCCAAGGATGGCTGTCCCTTTGGTCTGGATGTTGTCCTAAGCCCAGGCAGCTTGCCTGACAACAGCTGAATTAGGTTGCACTTTACAGTATAGGGTCTCAGCTAAATCCTGTCCCTTGGGAGGGTGAACTAAAGCATATCCCAATTGTCTCTTAAGCAGTAAAGGGTTGTAATTGATGCAACCGTTTACTCCTATTAGAGGCACATTAGGGTATTGCCCACAGCTGGTTATAATATCCTTGCCTTTGGTGCTCTGGGTGCACCATCTGATATCATCTGATGTTAAGGCAATGAACCTCTTGGCCCAATTCTTTTGCTGGTGTGGGTTCAAGAAAGCATCTGATTTAGAAAGGTGTCTGAGTAGCCAAGAGTAGAATAAGGGAGCACAACATCTGACCAACTTCCCCCTTTGTTTTTCATTTCTATGATGGATGGAGTAGTACAAATCTCCTATCAATGTAGGCACTGGGTTCCTCATCAGAAACAAGTGGATGGCATTCTTACTGACAAATTTAGGCTCATCTGCAAACAATATAGCCCCATATATGCTGAGGGCTAAAAGTGCACAGACTGCCCTCCATTCTCCCACTGCAGCTTTCAGGATGGCTTGAGAAATTAAGAAGTCCAGATGTAAACCAAGAATCCCAGCTTTTGTTGTTATATTTTGCTCAATAAGGGAAGACTCCAAGTGCAATGCCCTTGCTATCTCTTCACTTCTGGGAGCATTCATCTCTGGGTTGAAGGGGATCCCTCCTCTGATAGGCACTCCAATCAACAAAGAAAACTCTTCCAACAGAGGCCCCATCTGGAAGTCAGGAAAGGTGAAGCATCTTAGTGGAGGGTCATAAAACTGCAAGCATGTGTGGATCATGCTTCTTTGAGAAGAATCAAGATCCATGACCATATCCAAAATACCCCCATAGTGCTCTCTAAACAGTGGGATGTGGTCAGGTGTGATGAGTGACTGGACCTGCCTGATACAAGTCAAAATGAGCTCAAAGAAGTGATAAGATATGTTGCTTTTCCTTGGAACATCCATGAGTGCTGGTGAAGAAGCTGAAGACAAATGCTGATGAAGATCACAGACTGAAAAGCTTAAGATGAGTCTCTGGAAGACTGATGCAGGTGAGTCTCTGACAGACTGAAGGAGATGCTGAAGGAGATAGCTGAAGTAGAGGTCTAAGCAACAGAATGGGTCAAAACCAAACCAAGATATAATGAGGTGGATACCCTGAAAAACAAATAAACAAATGTTAAATGATGCAATGTTGGTATATGCAAATGATATGCAAGGGTTTGTGATCAAGAGATGGATCTGGTTATTTGTCTTTATATAAGGCCCATGTATGTTCAAAGGTCCGGATGGAGGCTCAGAAATCCAGTTAACAAGGTGGGGGACTCAAATAAAGAGTCACATGTCCAGGGTTAATCACAAGAACTGTCCAAAGTGAAGTATTCTTAAATAAGACAGTAACAGGGTATGATGTGGCCAAGGGTTCCTGCAAACCTGTAAACAACCCAACCCCCTCACATGTAATGTTCTAGAACAAGGATCCTCAGACTTGGATCAGTTATGAGAAGTGTAAACACTTCTATCCCAGAGGTACAGTGTTTACAATAACCATAAAGGATCCTCCTCTAATTCACCCCAGATTCTGAAGGTCAAAAATAAAGGTCATCCAGACTTAGCAGGCTTCCCAGATAGCCCTAGCACTACAGGAAATCTGTAGCACATAGTTCTAAAGAAGAAACCCACATCTGAACAGTGTTTCATATTCCCGCACCAGACCAAAATGGAATGGGAAAGAACATGAACCACTCTAGCCTAGGTGTCACTCAGGTCCCAGATATAGGACCTTAATCTCTCAGTGAAACCCCACCCACCAAAACAGAAGCCAGATCCAGCAATGATAATGACAGTATGATGTATAAAAAACTGTAAAGAAAGCAATAAGTAAATCTGTACATAAAAGCAATAAATAAAGAAAAATAAATAAACACAAATAGCACATAACACCCCAGTAAACACAAATCAAACACGCACTAGGAGGAACCCACAAAAAGAACCAGAAGCCCTGGTTACAGTATAAGTTTCCCCAGCAGAGTTGCCAAGCTGTCGCTCCCAGAGATTTGCATTCCGGTACAAGCGCGAACGGTCGGCGAAAGAGAGAACATGAAGATGAACTGAAAGATTCGCCAGCTAGGCATTTTTATCCCGAAGGAAAGATAATGTTGCATAAACCTGGAAATATATGGATAAGACGGTTGAAAACCAGAGAAACTGAGAAAGGGGGTTGGTTACAACCTGGGAAGGTATTAGCACCCAGATTGTCCGTCGTACTCGACGAGATCCACGCTTGAAAGATTTGTGTTTAAAGGGGTAGTGTCTGTGCTATCTGTGTGCAAAAGCTGAAAAGAATATACAAGTGTCAGTGCAAGAAAGTGAAGTGAAGTGCTCAGGAATGAGGCTTTAAAAGAATAATGCTGGAAGAGGGGGAATATACAGAGACTTTTGTTCGATAACTGTTAAGTTATTCCTACGTATCCTCTTGTGCAATGAGGAAGTCAGAACACCGTAGTTCGACTCAAAGAGACTGAAAGATAAATTGACTGGTGAACTGCTTGCTTGCCTATGCTCAAGTGTAAGACCTGTCTGGCTCAGGTGCAAACTGTCTTGCATTAGACGGAAGAAGCAAGCTCTCGGTTGTGAGTGATTGAGATGACAAAAGAATCTCGGAGGAGACGATTATTGTTTTTTTTTGTGTTTTCAATCTTTTATTGCTTTTTGAAGTTTGTCATAAATTAATGAGCTTAAGCCTAAACCAAGGGTTAGTAAACTCATCACATCATCCCTCTGATTAGGGGTAATGAGAATACCTTAAGTGGGAAGTAAACACCTCACACTTAATCACCATGATGTAGGATTAAGATCATTAACCTACTTGCATTTATTTAGATGTTTTTGGAGTTTTTGTTTAGTGTTTAGTAATGAGTTTAAGCCATAATCAAAGATTTAATGGACTCATTACACCATCCTAATAGAAGGATAATAGATGAGAACATTTAAGCTGAGGAAGGCTCCTCAACTTAATCCATGATTAGGGATTAACCTCATGACAAAACAAAGCCTTTATTAAAGTGGATTTTAGTTAATGACAAGATTAGGAAGTGGGTTTTATGGTTTGTAAGACAACTTGAGAGGGACTTGTCCATTAACACTAGGGTTAGTCCTTCTTAACCCGTTAAGAAAGAATTAGAACCCTAATGCAAGGCCCAAGTTACAAGCTTGATGTCTTAGTGATTATTATGATGGATTGATTAAAGGATTTAAACACATTAAAGGTTTAACACTTAGGATTAAAGTTATACAATCCATCCTAATAGAAGGATACAAGCATAACCTTAAGGCACCTCAAAAGGAAAAATGAAAAACAAATTGAAAATGAAAGATGAATTCATGCCAATTTTATCCTAGAAACTACATGACATGAGGAATGCAATGCAAAAAGAACCATCATCAAACTCTTCATGGTTAGGCAGAAAGGATTTTTCTAAGTTAGGGCAAAAATATTAACTTTCAAGAACCTTAAATCCAAAGAAAAATGTCAACATAGGTCAAGAACCAAAAAGAAATTTGTGTGAAGGGTTTGATAATGTTCCTAAATGTTTTAAAAAGATCTTTGGATTTTTTTGGAATTTTTAAATGCCTAAATGTATTTTTAATTAATTAATTCTCATTAACTAATTAAAAATAATCATTTAAATGATTAAAAAATAATTTTTAATGCAAAAAATAAAATAAAAATATTTTTGGTTTCTGGAAATTAATAAAAGCTTGGATAAAAATTTTCAGAATTTTTGATATCATTTGCTATTTTTAAAAATTCGTTCAAATAAATAGAAAACAAATGAAGTAAATATTAAATAAAATGAGAAAATGAGAAAGTCAGCCAATCCAAAGGCCCAGGTTCAAACTCAAAAGGGAGGGAATTGACTTCGCGCGCTATCCAAGGGCCAGAATTCAAACTACGCTAATTACGTCATTAAGCCCTAATCTGAACCCTAAACACTTTGAGGTGACCGGAACAGTGTTCCTGTCATCTTCTCCGACTAGCCAAACATGCTATCTCTCTCAATACGCAACCCCAAGCCCTAAAACTCTCCAGAAATGATCCTCACATCAACCCCAACAAGAATCAGCCATCAAAATTCATTTATTCATCACCAAAAACATGAATCAAAGCAAAACGAAAAACATCTCAAACATTTCAGAAGCTGATGAAATGCTTATTTCTCAACTATTTTTGAAACCAAACATATCATGGCAATAAGGGGAACACATAGAATCATTCTATAACATAAAATGAAGGTTCTGGAAAAATAAATGCCATGGCTACCTGAAGTTGAGCTTTCAAAACAGGAGCTTTCTGGCCAGTTCTTTGCTTCAAATCCACTCCAATGACTCCCCTCAAGAGCTTGTGATGCTTGGTTGGAGTTTAAATGGCCTCAAAAGGAAGTTGGCAGAAGTTCAGTTCATGAAATGTGAAAATCGAATTTTTGATTCTGGGTGTTTTAAAGCAAAATGAAAGGTGGGAAATGATCAGTGATGTTTATGGAGTTGAATGGTGAAAAAAACTTGGAGGTTTGATGGTTGAGTTATGAGTTTCGAAGGCTTTTGCAAATTTGGGGGATTTTGTGTATGCTGAGGATTCTCAAGTGTTAGGCTACAATGTTGTGTGCTTTGGCTTGGTTTTGATCCACATAATAAACTGTGATAGGTCAGAGAGTGGGTGCTGGCCTATGTTGATTGGAATGGGCAAGTTGCCAAAATGTCAAAAGTTTTGTACTTGAGGTATGGGTTGGTTTTGCAGCTGGCTTTTGGCTTGTCCTGGCTCAGCATAGATCAAGGAGAGCCATAAATTTGAAATTGAGGTGATTCAGCAAGCTTGTGAAAAGTTATGTGCCCTTTTGCAATTTTCATGAAGTTTGGCCCCTTTTGAATTTCTTGATGTTCAAGGCATAGGCTGAAATGATTCTTGGGCCAATTTTGATCCTTAGGCAATGCATTATGATGTTAAGACATATAGAAGTGTGTTTGGGGTCACAAAAATGCTTGGCATAAGAATTTGCAAGTTTCCCTCTTTGGTGTAAAAGTGAAATTTATGTGATTTTTCCCAACTTTGACAAGCCATAACTTGAGTTCTATGATGAATTAGATCAAGTTCTTGTACTTTTTGAAAAGGGAATGATCCAATCTACAACTTTCATGACCAAGAATTTTTCATTTGAAGCATTTTTGAATCAAAAAGAGTGGGTTGAAAAACTTTCCCAAAATGGCAAGTTTGCATTATAAGTCACTTTCCCAAAATGGCAACTTTGCAAATGGCTTGAAATTCTTCAATTTTGTGAACTTCTAACTTCTTCTAAGATCAAATAAAGATCATATACACCCAAAATGATGGAGAAGACCCTTTGGTTGGATAGTTGGGGGCCTCAGATGCCCTGATTTTGCACTGACTTGCTCAAGAAGTCATCTATTGATCAGATGCCTTCCCCATTGAATTTCTTCATGAAAATTGGTATGCATGATACTTATATCACATAGAGACCAATAGAAACAAGAATGACCAAATAATTTAGAGTTATGGCCTCTGAAACCAAAACCCTAATTTTAGGTTATCTGTGCAGTTAAGCTTGGCTCTGCTTCCATGCCTTCCTCAGTTCTTGTGATTTTCTGACTTTCTTGATCTTGGGAGGATATAGTATGATGATTGAACATACATGGACCCTCTTGAGATGATTGAAGACCTTTGGAGTGGCTCAGATGGCTCTTGGATTGCTCAGATCACAAACCCTATATGCAGATGACTTAGAACCAATGCAGTGAAGCAAAAATGCAATATGATGGTAGTATGATTGAACTTATGCAAATGAAAAGAAATCACAAGCCATGGTGAAATGAGTGAGGGCAATTTGGGGTGTTTACAGCTGCCCCTATTCAAGCATGAGTTAGTTGTGCAGGATGTAAGCGCTTGGCTTAACAGGCAAACAAGATAACTCGTGGTTGAATACCAAAGACAGTCCAAGATTTGCACTCACTGAATGAAGAAGAAAAGGGATATAGATTGAAAGTAATTCTTGTTCTGATAGGGACACCCAACAACATGGAAAACTCTTCCAACAAAGGACCTATCTGAAAGTCTGGGAAAGTGAAACATCTGAGAGGAGGGTCATAGAACTGGAGACAGGTGTGAATAATGCTCCTATGTGATGCATCCAAGTCCATGATCATGTCCAGGATACCACCATAATGTTCTCTGAATAAGGGGACATGATCAGGGGTGATAAGTGTCTGAATCTGCCTGATGCCTGTCAAAGGGTACTCAAAGAAATGGTATGTGATGTTGCTCTTCATGGTTGCGTCCATACTGACATTGGGTGCTAATGAAGGTCACTGGAGAAGATAACAGCTGAAGGAGATATCTGATGAAGATAACTGATGAAGATATCTGATGAAGATGGCTGAGCAGATGAACAGTCAAAACCAAACCAAAGATAAAGGTGGATACTGTCGCTCCCACCAGATGACACCCGGGCCAAGAGGGGTACAGACGCGAACGGTCGGCGAAAGAGAAGGAACGAATAGAGTCGCCAGCTAGGCATTTTTATCCCTAAGGAAAGGTAATGCTGCATAAACCTGGAAAGAAGATGGATAAGACGGTTGCGAACCAGAGAAACTGAGAAAGGGGGTTGGTTACAACCTGGGAAGGTATTAGCACCCAGATTGTCCGCCGTACTCGACTGGATCCACGCTTAAGAGATTTGTGTTTTAAAGGGATAATGTTAGTCCTATTTTGTGTGCAAAAGCTGGAAAAGAATACAAGTGTCAGTGTAAAAGGAGTGTGAAGTGAAATGAAAGAGTGTCAGTGTAAGAAAAGAATACGAAGCTCAAGACTATGAGGCTTAAAGAATAATGCTGGAAGGAGGGGGAATATACAGAAACTTTTGTTCGATAACTGTTAAGTTATGCCTACGTATCCTCTCGTGCAATGAGGAAGTCAGAACACCGTAGTTCAACTCAAAGAGACTGAAAGATAAAATGACTGATGAACTGCTTGCTTGTCTATGCTCAAGTGTATGACTCTTATGGCTCAGGTGCTAACTGTCTTGCATTAGACGGAAGAAGCGAGTTCTCGTTTATAAGTTAATGAGGTGAGAAAAGAATCCCGGAGGAGACAATTATTGTTTGTTTTTTGTGTTTTCAATCTTTTATTGCTTTTTGGTGTTTGTCATAAGAAAATAAGCTTAAACCTAAACCAAGGGTTAGTAAACTCATCACATCCTCCCTCTGATTAGGGGTAATGAGAATACTCTAAGTATGAAGTAAACACCTCACACTTAATCACCATGATGTAGGATTAAGATCATTAACCTACTTGTATTTACTTAGATGTTTTTTGGAGTTTTTGTTTAGTGTTAAGTAATGAGTTTAAGCCATAATCAAAGATTCAATGGACCCATTACACCATCCTAATAGAAGGATAATAGATGAGAACATTTAAGCTGAGGAAGGCTCCTCAACTTAATCCATGATTAGGGATTAACCTCATGACAAAACAAGGCCTTTATTAAAGTGGATTTTAGTTAATGGTGAGATTAAGAAATGAATTTTATGGTTTGTAAGACAACTTGAGGGGGACTTATCCATTAACACTAGGGTTAGTCCTTCTTAACCAATTAAGGAAGAATTAGAACCCTAATGCAAGGCCCAAGTTACAAGCTTGATGTCTTAGTGATTTATTAGATGAATTGATTAAAGGATTTAAACACATTAAGGGTTTAACACTTGGGATTAAATTTATACACTCCATCCTAAGAGAAGGATGCAGGCATAACCTTAATCACAAAGCCTTAAAACCTTTAAGGTTTAGTCCCTGATTAAGAGATAAGAAGAGAAGACACAAGAGATGACACAAAGGTAAAACTAATGGGGGACTAATCAAACCCTAATTGTGATCATGCTTGGGTATTCCTAGGTTTTATGAGGCTTGCAAGAGGTCTTCAGGAAAAACCACCAAGGAAGAAGCAAAGATGGAAGGAGGAGAAGCAGAAAGAAGCAAGTCAACTTACTTCACTTAAGAAGATAAGTTGCTTGAAGAAAGAAGGTGAGGAGGGAACATGAATGAGAAATCTCACTCTAATACACATACAAAATGCAGCAAAGATGAATAAGAGAGATGAGAGGAGATTGTGAGAAGTGAAGGCAAATTCACTTCTCAAAACACTTACCGCCTGAAAAGTTAGTAAAAGGAAATGAAATGAAATGGAAATGAAATGAAATGCAAAGATGCAAACGAAAACCAGAAGCATATTGATGATGTTAATGATGCTAAGAGATGATGCAAATGTATGTCATGAGATGCAAATGATCATACAAGCAATGAAGATGCAAATGAAGCATGAAAGGAAGCATGGAAGTTCATGAATGCACATGGAATGTAATGGAAGCATAACATGGAAAATGGATGATGCAATGATCAAACATGATTTTAATGTGTCCTAAGATGTCTTATATGTCATGTGGATGCAAGAAATGTCATGGCAAGTTCATGGATGCAAGCATATGCAAGATGAATGCAAGTGAAGGTACAAAATTAGGGTTATATGAACATGTGAGATGCAAAACTCAAAACCAGAAGCAAATCATAAGATAAAAAATTGAAAAATGCACTCAAAGGAACCCTTAACCTATACTAGGTTACCATCCAAAGGGGGAGGTCAGCAGCTAAACCTAGAAGTAATTATGGATTTTTGAAGTTTCTAGGGTTTTAAGGGTGATCTTCAATGCAAAATGCCAAATAAATGGAAAATGAAAGATAAAAATGAAACAAAAATGTTTTTAAGAACTAGAAGTTATGCATAGAATAATGCCAAAAAGAATCATTCACAAACTCAACTTTGTTTAAAAGTTATGAATTTTTGAAGTTAGGGTTAAAAATGTAAAAATTTAAGAACCCTAATTCATTGAAAAAATGTCAAAGTGTGATCAAAACCAAAAAGAAATTTGTGTGGTGAGTTTGTAAATGCTTATAAATGTTCAAAGATGTTCTCTGATTTTTTTTTGTGATTTTTAAATACTTAAATGTATTTTTAATTAATTAAAATCAATTAACTAATTAAAAATAACATTTAAATGATTTAAAAATATTTTTTTAATGCAAAAAATAAAAATAAAAATATTTTTGGTTTCTTAAAATTAATAAAATGTTTGATAAAAATTTTCAGATTTTTTTTGATGTTTTTTACTATTTTTAAAAATTCGTACAAAATAAATAAGGAAAAATGAAATAAAATTAAAATAAATGGAAAGGTATGCTGATCCAAGGCTCCAGATTCAAAGATGGGGGTTTTTGGTTGACTGGCGCATTTTTTAATGGCTGGGATTTGTCCTAACTAATTAATCATAATTAATTAAATAAATGGTGGATTAGGGTTTAAACACATGATCTGGGCCGTTCATACGCGCGGTAAACCTAGGATCTAAGGGCCATTATTCAAACTCAACTAATTACGTGGATTAGGGCAAATTACTTTCAGGTGACCGGAACAGTGTTCCGGTCATCTTCTCCGGTGAGCACAAACCCTAAATCCTTCCCTAGGCTTCTAAACTCCAAATTTCTTGCCTTGAAATGATCCCCTAAAATCCCTGAACCTAAATCCCCAAAAAAAATTCATTTATTTTGCATCATGATCATGATTCGAACAAAAACATAAAAACGGACAAAATTTCAGAACACGCATACATCCTGGTTTCTAAACCATTTTCAAAAACAATCACATCCCCATGATCAGGGGATCACATAGAATCATTCAAGAACTTAAAAACAAGTTTCTGGGAAAAACGTTCTTGAGGTATACCTGAGATTGAACCTTCTGATTCTGGGCTTTCTGGACCCTTCTTTGGTGCAAGTCCACTCCTATGAACCTCCTGAGGATGATGTGAGGCTTAGAACAAGTTTGTGTGGCTTGGTTTGAGGGTTTTGTTCCTGCTGCACCAGAAATCGTATTTGAGTTTTAGGGGGTTTCAGGGCAAAGTGAAGGGTGGTTTATGCTCTATGAAGCATTTCTGAATGAAAGGTGAAGTTTGCTTTGAGGTTTGATGGATAGGCAGAGAGTTTCGAAGGAATGGATTTTTTGGCAAGCTTGGTGAATCCTGGCTTTTGGGAGAATTCAGGCTTGTGTGTGGTGTGCTTTGGATTGCTTTTGATTAGTATAAGGTATTGTGATTGGTCAGAAAGTTGGTAATGTCACAGCTTGATTGGTATGGCTTGTTTTGCAAGAAGTCAAAAGTATGTGTACTATAAGCATGGGCTGGAACATAAGTGGTTCAATGGGGTGTCTTGCTTCAGCATGGTTTATGGTGAGCCCTAGGATCAAAAGAAGGCAGCTGGATGGCTTGGATAACAAAATGGCATAGTTTTTGCATTTTGCTCTCTTTGAAGTTTCTTGTGAACCAAGGCAAGAAATCTTGTGAATTCTTGGGCAATTTGAAGCAAAATGGATCATGTGATGTTGTTATGATGTTTTGAGACCAATTAGAAGTCATACCAACCCTTGGAAACCATTCTTGCAAGAATTCCCTTTTTTTGAATTTTATGGAAAAAGGCTTATGGAAGCTTGTGATCCAAGGCATGAACCTTTGTGAATTTTGTGCAATTCTGATTTTGATGAGTTGCAATATGTTGTAATGATGAAAAGAAGTCACTTAGAGGTCTTGAAAGTGTTTAGAACTTGAATTTGCAAAAAATCCCTCTTTGGCATGAAACTTGAAATTATGTGATTTTTGCCAACTTTGGAAAGCCATAACTTGAGTTCCAAAATGAATTAGATCTTGTTCTTGTACTTTTTGAAAAGGGAATGATCCAATCTACAACTTTCATGAGCAACAATTTTTCATTTGAAGCATTTTTGGTTGAGAAAGAGGAGGTTGAAAAACTTTCCCAAAATGGAAAGTTTACATTACAAGTCATTTCCATTTTTGGCAACTTTTGGTTTAGCCCAATTTTCTTCAAATTTGTGAACTTATAAGCACTTAAATGATCAAATAAAGACCATATAACTTCAATTTGATGAAAAATCCACTTTGATTCCATGTTGGGGGGCCTCAGATGCCCTGATTTGGCTATGACTTGCTCAAGAAGCTACCCAGTGATCAGATGACTTCCACAATGAATTTTTCCATCAAACTTGGTATGTATGATCCTTATAACATATTAAGACCAATAGAAACAATAATTACCAAAAAAATTGGAGTCATGGCCTCTGAAACCAAAAACCTAATTTCAGGTCCTCTGTGCAGTTAAACCCTAGCTCAGCTTCCATGCTTCCTCAGTTCTTGCGATTCTTTGACTTCCTTGATCTTGGGAGGATATAATATGATGATTGAACATACATGTACCCTCTTGAGATGATTGAGGCCTTTGGGGTGGCTTAGATGGATCCTGGATTGCTCAGATCACAAACCCTAGATGCAGATGAACTTGACCTAATGCAGTGAAGCAAAAATGCCACATGATATGCTATGATTGAACTAATGCAAACATGAAAGATCACAAGCCATGGTGTGAACCTAGTGAGGGAAAATTTGGGGTGTTTACAGTATTTCAGGCCTTTATGTGACCTCTAATCCACTCAAATACATCATGCCATGATCAAACAACTTCTAAAGATCAGAATTGGGCCAAGAATCTAGGGTTTTCATGCCTTGCTTCTCAAGAAATGTCAAAGTTGTGAAATTGGAAAAACCATACAAACTCTTGAATCAAGCATCACAAATCATAAAAATTGATCCAATGGTGCTCCTTGAACTCACCTGAGGAAGCCCAAGACCTCAAATCACTTCTGCCATGGCCCATGCTTCAAGTACACAACTTTTGACTTTTTGGCCAATGGCACCATACCAATCCCACAGTGCATATCCACTCCTCTGACTGGTCTTATTAGTTTATACATTGCCTAAGCTTCATAAAACACAACACTTTAAGCCTTGAAAGGGGACACTCACTCATATTGCAAAAAATCCCTCAAAACTTCATCTCTTCGAATCTCATTACAAAGTCATCAAACTTCACATTTTCTTTCACTAATCAACTCCATATGACCTAAGGACACAATTCCCACCCATCACCATGGCCTGGAAAACCCTAAAACAAAAACACGATTTCTGTTGAACCAGAACTGAACCCTTCAAAATAGCCCAAATAAACTTCATCCAAGCATTCCATTTGCACAAGGGGACCAGAGGAGTCATTTTGCACCAAGGAAAGGCTCAGAAAGTTCCAGTTTGAAGAACTTCAGTTCAGGTATTCATCAAGAACAAATTTTCCAGAACCTCTTTTTCTTGTTATAAAATGATTCTATATGCTTTGCTGATCACCATGATGTGTTTAGAATTGAAAATGGTTGAGAAATGAGTGTGTATTGATGTTCTGAAAGTTTGCTCGTAAAAATGTTTTGCTTCGATTCTCTTAATTCATTAAGTTTGAATGTTGTTTGTTGATTGATTCATGTTCTATGATGTTAGAGGATCATTTTTGGGCAGGTTTGATGCGTTTTAGTGAGCTATAGAGGAAGTTAGGTTGAGGGGCTTGCCGGAGAAGACGAACGGAGCTTATCTCTGGTCGCCTGAGATTAATTAGGGTTTTGGTTGCCATTTTGATTGTGAGTCGTAGGATCTTGATTAGCCTTGCGTGTGAATGGTCCAGATTTATCATTAAACCCTAATCCTGATTAATTAAAATAAACCTTAATTAATTTGCCAGATTGAACCTCAACCTTTAGATCACGCGCGAATCACAAATTTGAATCTAGGCCTTAGGATCTGGTTACCCCAAGTCAAGCTGACTAGAAATCCTGACCCTTTATCCACCCTCCACGCAATCTGGGCCTCTCATTGTGTTTACTTTTCTTTTTTTTTTGTTTTATTTATTTCATTTTATTTCACATATTTTTTTTAAATAGCAAATTAATTTCTAAAAATATGATCTTTTGCATCCTCATTCCAAATATTTTTCAGAAACTAAAAACATTTTTATTTTTAATTTTTGCATTAAAAATATATTTTTAAATCATTTAATTGTATTATTTAATTCATTCATTCATTTAACTAATTAAAAATACTTTTAGGTATTTAAAAATCACTAAAAAAATCATGAAGCATTCTTAAATGTTTAGAACAATTTACAAACTCATTTTACAAATTTCTTTTAGGGTTTGATCATGTTTAGACAATTAACCATGAATTAGGGTTTCCAAATTTCCTATTTTTCTAACCCTAACTTCAAAAATTCATTTCTGATCAACCAAGATGAGTTTGTGCATGGTTCTTTTTGCATTCTTTCACACATTGCATTTAGTATCTAGGACATTTAACTCATATTTTTGCATTGCATTTTCTATTAGTTTGGCATTTTTCATGAAGAAGTACCCAAAACCCTAGCCTAACTTAGAAAAATCATAACTTGACTTTGGTATAGCTTCTGACTTCCAGCTTTGGGGATTGATCTTATGTGTGTTTAGGGTTCATTTTATTGCAATTTCAATTTTTTATCATGTGTTTTGCTTCTGTTTTGATCATATGCATCTCACCCTTTCTTAAAACCCCAATTTGCCAAGTTCATTTGCATTCATCTTTGCATACCTTCATCATGTGAACTTGTCATGACATATCATGAATTTGTATGTCATCTTAGATGCCTTAGGACATGTGTGAACATTGGTTGATCATTTTTGCATCCATTTGGTATGTTTTGCATCCATTACATCTTATGTATGGTCATGTGTTCTTAAGCTTCTAACATGCTTATTTTTGCATCCATCACTTGTATGATCATACATATGCATTGTATATGACTTTGCATCTCTCCATGACAAATTTTCATCATGTATTCACTTCTGGTTGGCATCATTGCATCTTCATTTGCCTTATTTCCTTTTGTTTCATATCTTATGCATTCATTTCAGGGGCTTCAGGTAAGTTGTTTATGATGTGGATTTGCCTCCACATCCAACCTCTTCTTATCTTTTCATTTGCATCTTTATTTGTCTTTGAAGTGAGTTTGACTCACTTATGTTATCTTTTGCTCCTCTCATTCTCTTAGGTTACTTAACTTCCTCAGGAAGTAAGTAACCTATTCTCCTTTCTCTTCTCTTTTCATCTGCTTCTTCTTCCTTGGTGGCCATCTGAAGATCTTTTCTTAAGCCTCACAAACCATAGGAATATCCAAGCATGATAACTTTAGGGTTGTACATAGTCTCCCCTAGTTTTTTACCTTTGAGTCTCCTTGAGTCTCTGCTTCTCAGCTCATAATCAAGGCTAAACAGTTAAAGTTTTAAGACTCTGAATTAAGGTTATGCCTGTATCCTTATCTTAGGATGGAGTGTATAATTTTAATACTTAGTGTTAAACCTTTAATTTGTTTACACCTCCTAATCAAAACACCTAATAATCATTAAAACTTAAGCTTGTAACTTGGGCCTTATATTAGGGTTACATCTATGCCTGTTGGTTCAGAGGGACTAACCCTGGTGTTTAATGGACAAGTCCCCCTCAGGTTTAGTCTTACAAACATAAAATCCACTTCTTAATCTAACCTTTAATTAAAATCCACTTTAATAAAGGCTTGTTACATAATGATTTTAATCCCTAACCATAGATTAAGTTGAGGTATCTTCCTCATCTTAAGTGTCTTCATCTATCATCATTCTCTTAGGATGGTGTAATGAGTTCACTAATCCCTGATTACCCAGGTCATAACCTACCCCCTTACTCAGTCTCTTTGGTTCGTAACCGTCTTATCCATCTTTTTCCAGGTTTATGCAGCATCACCGACGGTTCACGTTTGCACCGGGATGAAAATACGGGGAGCGACAACAGGCCACCTGTAGCTCGACTTTTGTGATCTTTAATCATTATTGCATTTTTGCTACTTTATTATTTTTTACTTTTTCCTGGTGGAGCAGGTTATGGAAGGGAAAATATATCTTAAACTCACCCCGCTTTGCATATTGTTATTTAACAGATGCCCACATGGTTTTGGGTTTTTCTTTAGCTTATTTCACCTTTGGTTAAGTGCAAAATTTGTTCTTTTTTATATTAATAGGGTTTCTATGATATGGGTCTGGGTATGAGATAAGTGTTGCTTGATAGGGTGATGTTGATGTTTTTGTGTTTTCTGTATTATCATAATTTTTTGATGTTTTTCTTAGGTTTAGAAACCTAATTGTTGTTTTTTGTTTTGTATGCTCGCAAAGATCTTACGATCTTTTGCCTACATACCTCTAAAAAGAAAGTTGATGGATCAGAGCATCGTAGTTCTTCCTAAACGGCTAGAGCTAGGAGGAAAGTTTGATTTGTATCCTCTTTAAAGCACAAGATGTTGATGCTCAAATGAGTTGTATTTTATGTCTTGATCAAAGCCCAAGATTGAAGCGGAAAAGTCTGTTTGTTGCCTGAACAAAGACCATGATTGAAGCTGAAAAATAGTTGCTTGTAACTGGTTAGTTGGTTGCTTGCTTGAATTTCATAGCTCTAGGAATAAACTAAATGGTTTCTTGATTTGCATAGCTTAAGAAAGGCTGAATGGGTATCCTGAATTCCATAGCTCAAGGAGGACTGGATGGTTTGACCTGAATTGCATAGCTTAGGACAATTTAATGGGTTATCTTGATTTGAATAACACAAGAAAGGATGGATGTTTAGATTAGTTAGAGTCCAAGACTATGACTGTAATGTGGGAAATTAGCATAGTTAAAGTCCAAGACTATGACTGTTGGGAATGAATTAGCATAGTTAAAGTCCAAGGCTATGACTGGTGCTAGCTTAGTTAAAGTCCAAGGATATGACTGGTGTTATAGTAGTTAAATTCTAAGGCTATGACTTGTGTTATCTTAGTTAAAGTCCAAGGTTATGACTGATTTTCAGTAATTTTATAGTGTTTGACTGTTTGTGCCTTGATTGAAGCCCAAGGTTGAAGCTAAAAGGTACTCAGTAGAGAGAATTTGTCATCTTTAAATAAGGGATATTTGTTTTTATGTGCCTTGATTGAAGCCCAAGGTTGAAGCTAAAAGGTGAAAAGTGACTTTGTTGGAACATTTTACCTATGTTCTGGTTTGGAAGCCTATGTGTGAAGCATTATTTGTGAGAGAATGACTCTTGGTTTATTTGTATCTTATATGAAGCCTAAGATGGGAGGCTGAAAAGTTGTTGAAGACTGACTCTGTAATAAGAGTGTTTTGTCTGTTGGCTTGATAAATATTTTGAAGGTCATCAGACATTCCTATGTCTGGGGAGGATTAAATTGTACAAAGCCTAAGAGGATGTTATCTTGGTCATCTATCGAGGAGAGGGAGACTATTGTATGTTGTCGCTCCTGGGATTTTCATCCTAGTACAAACGCGAAAGTGGCGCGGAAAAGGTAGAGTCGCCAGCCAGGCATTTTTATCCCGAATGAATGGGAAAGGTAATGCTGCACAAACCTGAGGGATAAGGAAAGGACAAGGTCCTGTGAACCAAAGATTTGGGTTCGGGAGTCGGTTACGACCTGGGAAGGTATTAGCACCCCAGACCAACTGCCGTACCCGACAAAATCCACGCTTGTTTGTCTGTTTCAAAGGGTGAAAATAAAATTGTTGTTGAACAAATGAACTGCTAACTGGAAATGGTATGAGAGAGGGAACAAGAAAAATGAAATGAAAAGAAAGGGGGAAATGTAGGGAAAATAAAGAGTGTGCTCGAACGGGCCCTAACCTGCTGCCTACGTACCTCATCAGGAAAATGAGAATCAGAGTCGACGTAGTTCGCCTAACTAAGGCGGAAACTTGTTTGTATTTTTTTAAGAGCTGAATTGCTTATGTCCATGCTCAGTTGTTGCAGGCTCGTCTGGTACGAGTGCGTTAACCGTCTTTCATGCGAGAGAATTTGTCGCAAGTTCGCGTTTAGAGTGAGTGAGATGAGAAGAGAATTTCCGCATGAAAGTCGCTTATTGTTTGTTGTTTGCTTTTTTAAGAGTTTTTTTTTTATGAATTTGGCACAAGGAAGTGAATTCAAACTCTTATCCATGGAATTTGTACTTGCTACTACATTCCAAGATGGAATAGTAGAACAAGCACACCAAGTAAGGAGAATTTATCCAAGACTTGTTTCCAAGGATTAGGGTCTAAGTTCACTAGCTTGTTGAACTTATTACCTATTTTTGTATCTTTTGAAGAAATGTCTTTTAGGTTTTCTTTGTGAAGATAGTGGCATGATCATACTTGTACATCATGCTAGACAAGCTCACACTATTCCAAGACACAACCCTAATTTATTTATTGTATGCATAAGGGGGCCCTAATGGTTTGTGAGGTTTTCTAATCCTAATGAAGGAAGGAAAAGAAGGAAGGAAAATTAGAACTCAACTTACTTCCTAAGGAAGGTAAGTGGTTCTAAAGAAAGGGAAGCCTATAAAAATAAATCACAAAGTGATAAGGCAATCACATTTAGAAAGCATAAAGAGATGAGTATGAAGTAGAATATATAAGGCTTACCTCAACCTCCCTATAAAACAAGGGTTAGATTTTTCAAAGTCATTTGAACATATATGCATGGCAAAACTCAAGGAAAACTCATACTAGCTAAGGAAAAGCATTAATGATCCTCTAGGGTTAAGAGAAGTATAAGGTATCCTACATGATATTAAGCTTCTAAAGTCAGTAGCTAAACCCTATTAAAACATTCTAAGTTTATGAGAACAAACAATGACAAACTATGCACTAAATGGTACTAAACCCTAATAGGAGTCAAGGTGGAGTTAGATGAAGTATTCACATGGTTAAGTATGGTAAACTTGAATAAGGTCACAAAGAAATGTTAAATCCAGAACTAAACACTAAATGGAAGTGCCTTAAAGTGCGAAATCAAGTGGGAAGAGAGAGATTCGAGTGAGAGAAATTCCAACACAAAACTGAGGGATCAAAAAACAATTATTGAACATATGGTTTCAAAAGAAGAAAAAGCCTTAGAATAAAAAGTCAAACATGGTCAAAGGAACTTGAACTTCTCATAAAAAAACCAAGGGATTGATGAAATGTTAAGATGGAGCTCAAACTCAAAACATTAGTCACAAGTGAGTTAGAGTGAATGGAATTAGGGTTAAGGAACCAAAAGTTTGATTTTGAAGTTTTATGATACCACATGACACCAAAAGGATCACAAAGTCTTTAAACTTGAGATGAAGGCATGGAAATGGATACAAGACACTTATAAAGTGTCTAACAATTACATATCATGGCTATCTCACCCACAAAGTTGGTTTAGAAGGGTGATGGCAAAGAATAATGAAAATTAGGGAATTCATGAACATATATGTGTCTTGGGGAAGGAGTTGCCATTATACTTATCAAAGCCTGGAGGTCTGAATTTAGGAGGGATGACCGCTCTGGAGAACAAACCCATATCAGATACGTCAATTCCAAGAGTGTCCCTACATTCAAGAGCCCTAACCTTCTCAGCCAGCAGTTGAAAATCCTGAAAGTTTCCACCCGTGCCGAAACCCATATCATCGTTGACCGAGGGGAATTGATCTTCCTAGAGATCTTCCATAGGGACAAGAGTAGGGGTTCCAGTTTCTTGAACCGGAGGTCCATCTCCTCTGTTGTTGTTGGGCGAATTTCCATGGGCATCCAGAGTAACCACCTGAGGGTCTATTTAGGGAGGAGTAAGCCTCTGCATGGCATTTCTCAGCTCTTGCTGCCCTAGGGCCATGCCCTGCATCATTGCCATAAACTCTCCAATTCAGGTGCGGAGTTCGTTGAACTCTATCTGCATAGTATCCATAATGTTTCTTTGATTATTATGGGTAGTATACCGGTGAGGAATACTTTGTCTAGGATGACGGGTCTTGGCTGCTCTCGTAATCTTTTCCTGAAAATGGATAAGTTAAGTAACCTGAATAACCTACAAAGAAGAAAGAAAATGCAAATGATATAAATGCATGCTATGATGTGTTCCTTTTATCCTCAATGTTTTTTTTTCTTTTTACTTTCCCGTTCCGGTATTAAGAGAATAGCCTTTGGAAGAAGAAGTCGTATGATATTAAGATGTGGAGAATTGGTGCTTATTACCCCGTGTCCGTGCAAAAGATAACAACCAGGGATTCAAGACAAGTCAATAATACAAACTGAAATCTGAAACAACAAAGTCCCTGAAGGGTACCAGTTCATATATTAGAAAATAAACAAAGTACATCAATAAAAAGGAATCCCACAACAGGTCTGTGGGTAATCCGGATATGAGAGCACAAGACTAAACCCTAGGAAGTTCTATATCTTGCAACCTCTAGCTAAGGCGCTTGACGCCTTGGAGCAACTGGGTTATGTCTGGATGATTTGGCTCCTATATAAGCTTCTGGATTATGAAATCTCTGAGATCAAAAGAGGCATGTAACTCTTCAATTTGTTGTAGGAACACCTTCTCACTTTCTTTCCTTGCACTTGGCTCAGTCTTGACTTTCTTGACATCAGCCCGAAGCTTTAGCTCTTCTACTTCCTTCTAAGTGTCTTCAACTGTCTGTTGACTCTTTTCCATATCTTGAAGGTAATCCTTTTGTTGGTCATGGTCCATTTGGAGCAGCTCTCCTTGTTCATCTAGAGTGTCTTGAAGACTTTTGATCTCTAGTTTGTATTTAGTCTCCAACTCCTTCTGCTTCTTCAGATTATCTTCCCATTTCTGTCTTGAAGACTTTTGATCTCCAGTTTGTACTTAGTCTCCAACTCCTTCTGCTTCTTCAGATTATCTTCCCATTTCTCCTGCCACAAGGTTATAGCTTCATTAGTTTCATCCAAAGCCTTCTTATCTTTCTGGCGCTGATTCGCCTTGTGAATTTCAACTAACCCCCTTTTCTTGAAGTAGATTTCTCTCTCCTGGAAGTCCTACTGCTTGAGCCTGACTATCTCTTCAGCCTGGTGAGCTCTTTCTTAAAATTTCTGGTTCTGAATCATCAACTTTTGGCATAAATTTTTGGCCTCTTGATTTTCCATTCTAAGTTGTTTAACCAATCCCTCCAATTTCTGGTAATCTTTGAGAGGTACTGATTTCAGGAGTAACATTTCCTTAGGGTATAGAGGGGACTCCATAGAGAACGAGAGAAGTAAGACTTCTACACGATCTTTCAACCATGTAGCAAAAGGATCATATGTTTTTGGGTTTACCTTCCCAAAATCTTTCTTTCCTTTCCTCATCCTGACTTCCCAAGCTTGGGCTACCTGTATACACAACTCCATATTTCCTTCTATCGAGAAATACAATGACTCAATTACCTCTTCAGCTGATGGTGGAACCTTCAGAGGATAACCAACCTATTTCCTGGACAACTAAGGATTATAGTTTATTCCCCCTTTCCTTCCCAGCAAGGGTACATTGGGGAAAGTGCCACAGCTAGCAATAATCTCTTTGCCTATCAGGTCTCTATTACCCCCAATATATGTTGTATAAGGTTAATCCCATCAATCTCTTGGACCACTTCCAATCTTGTTTCAAGTCCTAGAAAGGTCATGATTTTGGGAGTTGCCTTACAAACCAATCAACAAACAAAGGAGCACAACAGTTCACATACCCTTTTCTTTTCTCGTTCCTATAATGGACCCCATAATAGAAATCCCCTAACAATGTAGGCACTGGGGTTCTCTGAATGAAGATGACAATAACTTCCATGCTAATCAAACCTTTCCCCTAGGAACAAGCTTATCCCATATACCATCAAAGCTATCAATGTACTGAACTTAGCCCACTTGTTCTCTGAGGCCAGATCTTGAGCTTCCTTGACAAGAAAATCCAAGAGAAATCCCATACCTTTATTAACATCCAACCCTCTACTAACTTTGGACAAATCCAAATGGAAAATGTCATCTATGTATCTTCATGAAGGAATCTTCTCCAAGCCATAATAGGGAACACCATTTTTGATGGGGACCCTAAGGATGCTGGAAACTTCTTCCAATGTAGGAGCCAAAAGGTAGTCTGGAAACACAAAGACTCGTAACCGTGGATCATAGAATTGTAGCAAGGAATGAAGGTTGTCCTTTTGATCAACTGTTTGCTTATTCACATATTCTAAGATCCTTTCATACTCTCTTTTGAAGTCATCCAAAACCTTTTCATTCATCAAACTGATGATCTTTTGAATACTCTCATTTTCTGGTTGCGGGAAAGTGTAATGAACATTCTTCTTCCTTGGAGTTTCCATCTTGAAGTAGCAATGCGACCGAGAATCGGGAATAATATGAACCCTGAGAATAAAAAGAACACATATGATTAATGATGTCATGATGCTTATGCAAGGAAAATAATGTGATCAATGATGTGTCTGTGTAGTGTCAATCATATAAGCAAGTGTATGTGTAGGATCACAACATCATGACATCATAATAATCATCACTCTGATCAAGGGTTCAAATCTCAGAATCAAGAGAATATATCACAATACTTAATCATACTAGAAAAATGGGTATGTTAGAAGTCTTAAGGTTCTTGCAAACCTGTAAACCCCTCCCATATCACGGGTGTGCTACTCGAGTCAACATCACGGACTCTCAAAGCCGAATATCAATAATACATTCAACATTTCCGAGGAATGGCTCATGACCAAATCAGGGAATCGGTTTGACATTATGTACTACTCAAGGAGGTCTCAGTTGAGTCCAAGGAAACAAGCATCCCTCATAAGTCCCCAGCTTCAAGCACTCAATCGAGAAACAATAGTACATTCATCCCTTGGGATACAATACTATCGTCATACGAGCAGTTTTCTTTAACTGGATTCCTATGAGAGAACCAGGCCATCCTATGCGAGTTCCCAGTGGGCCCTCGGATGCGAGTGGATTTTCCAACAAATATGGTATGCCACTCTCATCACTAGAGATGGGTGTTTCCACAAAGGTCCTCAATGATCGGTCCCCAGATGCACATAACTATCAAGGTCGTATGTTGCCCCAGAAAGATTCTGGTATCAATACATTCCCAAGATGGTCGCAAGTCTGGGTGTGGAACTCACTAATACCAACTTAGCAAGATGCCATGAAGCCAAAGTGGAACCACTCTAAGTCCTAGATGCACTCAAGCCGGGTATTTGGCTTATCTCACAGTAACAAATCCCATCCCACAAAAAAATGAAACCAGCACAGCCAGACAGTCCAGTATATATGATGCATGGAAATAAATACAGAAAATTGTAAATAAAGTTGTAAAGTAAAAAACTGTAAATGAGAATAGTAAATAAACACACAATAGCACACATGTAAACACCCTAAGAAACAAAAGCAAACAGGCGCTAGGATTGACTCTCAAAGGGGAAACCAGAGATTCTAGGTTGGTTCCCCAGCAGAGTCGTCAACTGTCGCTCCCGGGAATTTCATCCTAGTACAAATGCGAAAGTGGCGCAGAAAAGGTAGAGTCGCCAGCCATGCATTTTTATCCCGAATGAATGGGAAAGGTAATGCTGCACAAAACTGAGGAAGAAGGAAAGGACAAGGTCATGCGAACCAAAGATCTGGGTTCGGGAATCGGTTACGACCTAGGAAGGTATTAACACCCCATACCGTCCGCCGTAGCCGACGGGATCCACGTTTGTTTGTCTATATCAAAGGGTGAGAATAAAATTGTTGCTGAACAAATGAACTTTTAACTGGAAATAGTATGAGAGAGGGAACTAGAAAAAGAAAATGGAAAGAAAGGGGGAAATGTAGGGAAAATAAAGAGTGTTCTCGAATGGACCCTACCCCGCTGCCTACGTACCTCATCGGGAAAATGAGGATCATAGTCGACGTAGTTTGCCTAACTAAGGTGGGAACTTGTTTGTATTTTTTTAAGAGATGAACTGCTTATGTTTATGCTCAGATGTTGCAGGCTTGTCTAGTACGAGTGCGTTGACCGTCTTGCATGCGAGACAAGTCGTCGCAAGTTCGCGTTTAGAGTGAGTGAGATGAGAATTCCCGCAGGAAAGTCGCTTATTGTTTATTATTTGCTTTTTTAAGAGTTTTTTTTATGAATTTGGCACAAGGAAGTGAATTTAAACTCTTTTCCAAGGAATGTGTACTTTCTACTACATTCCAAGATGGAATAGTAGAACAAGCACACCAAGTAAGGAGAATTTATCCAAGAATTATTTCCAAGGATTAAGGTCTAAGTTCACTAGCTTGTTGAACTTATTACCTGTTTTTGTAGCTTTTGAAGAAATGTCTTTGTAGGTTTTCTTAGTGAAGATAGTCTCATGATCAGACTTGTACATCATGCTAGAAAATCTCACACTATTCTAAGATGGAATGAATATGAGTTCCCCATGGAATAAGGTTGTACACAAGAGACTACTTCCATCCTTTATTAAGTGTCTTTTGGATTTTTGTTTGAAGATGAGAGAAGAAGACTCAAATGAGAAAGAAAAAAACTATGGGGACTAATACACAACCATAAGTTATTTATTGTATGCAAAAGGGGCCCCTAATGGTTTGTGAGGTTTTCGAATCCTAATGAAGAAAGGAAAAGAAGGAAGGAAAATTAGAACTCAACTTACTTCCTAAGGAAGGTAAGTGGTTCTAAAGAAATGGAAGCCTATACAAATAAATCACAAAGTGCTAAGGTGTAAACACCCCAAATTTTCCCTCACTCAATTCACCATGGCTTGTGATTCTTTTCATATGCATAGATTCAATCATATCATCTCATAATACATTTTTGCTTCACTACATTGGTTCAAAGTCATTTGCATCTAGGGTTTGTGATATGAGCAATCCCTGAGCTATTTGAGCAACTCTAAAGGGCTTCAATAATTCCAAGAGGGTCCATGTATGTTCAAGCATCATATTATATCCTCCCAAGATCAAGAAAGTTAGAAAATCACAAGAACTGAGAAAGGCATTGAAGTAGAGCCAAGCTTAACTGCACAGATGACCTAAAATTAGGGTTTTGGTTTCAGAGGCCATAACTCCAAATTTGTTTGGTCATTCTTGTTTCTATTGGTCTCTATATGTTACAAGGATCATACATACCAATTTTAATGAAGAAATTCAATGGGGAAGACATTTGATCAATAGATGACTTCTTAAGCAAGTCAATGTAAAATCAGGGCATCTGAGGCCCCCAATGACACAACCAAAGGGTCTTCTTCATCATATTGGGTGTATACGATCTTTATTTGATCTTAGAAGAAGTTAGAAGTTCACAAAATTGAAGAATTTCAAGCCATTTGCAAAGTTGCCATTTTAGGAAAGTGACTTGTAATGCAAACTTGCCATTTTGGGAAAGTTTTTCAACCTCCTCTTTTTCATTAAAAAATGCTTCAAATGAAAAATTATTGGTCATGAAAGTTGTAGATTGGATCATTCCCTTTTCAAAAAGTACAAGAACTTGACCTAATTCATTTTAGAACTCAAGTTATGGCTTGTCAAAGTTGGGAAAAATCACTTAAATTTCACTTTTGCACCAAAGAGGGAAGTTTGCAAATTCTCATACCAAGCCAATTTGGGACCTCTAATGCATCTTTACATGTCATACCATTCTAGTGAAACTCCTTTGGATCAGATTTGTGCCTTGAATCACAAGCCTTCATGCCTTGAACTTCACAAATTTCAAAAGGGGCCAAACTTCCCCAAAATTGCAAAATGGATCAAAACCCTTCATCCACTTGCCACAGCTCATCAAATCTGATTTCATAGCATTCCTTGATCCTTGCTGTGCACAACCATGCCTCTATCCCAGCCTGCTACATGCCCATACCTCAAGTACAAGTCATGGTGACATTTTGGCAACTTGCCCATACCAATCACCATAGGCCACCACCAACTCTCTAACCTATCACAGCTTATTATGTGGATCAAAACCAAGCCAAAACACACAACATTGCAGCCTAACACTTGAGAATCCTCAGCATACACAAAATCCCTCAAACTTGCAAAAGCCTTCGAAACTCATAGCTCAACCATCAAATCTCCAAACTTTTTCCACCATTCAACTCCACATTCATCACTGATCATTCCCCACCCTTCATTTTGCCTTAAAACACCTTGTATCAAAAACACGATTTTCACATTTCTTGAACTGATTTTCAGCCAACTCCACATAGAGGCCACATAAACTCCAACCAAGCATCACAAACACTTCAGGAGGATCATTGGAGTTAATTTGAAGCAAAGACCAGGCCAGAAAGTACCAAAGGTGAAAGCTCAAGTTCAGGTGAGCTCAAGAACTTTTTTTCCATAACCTTCATTTTAAGTTCTTAATTGATTCTATGTGCTTTCCTGATGATCATGATGTCTTTACTTTTGAAAATGATTGAGAAACAAGGATGTATCGTGCTTCTGAAATTTTTGATATATTTTCCGTTTTGCTTTGATTCGTATTCTTGAGGGAAAATAAATGAGTTTTGGGGCTGGATTCATGTTTAGGGTTGTTAGATGTTTGATTCTGGAGAGTTTGAGGGCTTGGGGTTACGTATTAAGTGAGATAGCATGTTTGGCTGGCCGAAGAAGATAACCGGAACACTGTTCCGGTCACCTGAAAGTAATTAGGGCTCAGATTAGGGTTTTAATCATAATTAACGTAGTTTGAATTCTGGCCCTTGGATTACGCGCGAAGTCAATTCCCTCCAACCTGATTTCAAACCTGGGCCCTTGGATTGGCTGACTTTCCCATTTTCTCATTTAATTTAATACTAATTTCATTTGTTTTCTATTTTATTTGAACGAATTTTTAAAAATAGCAAATAATATCAAAAAATTCTGAAATTTTTTATCGAGGCTTCTATTTATTTTTTAGAAACCAAAAATATTTTTATTTTTATTTTTTGCATTAAAAATTATTTTTAAATCATTTAAATGATTATTTTTAATTAGTTAATGAGAATTAATTAATTAAAAATACATTTAGGTATTTAAAAATTCCAAAAAAATTCAGAGAGCATTTTAAAACATTTACAAACATTTACAAACTCAGAAGACAAATTTCTTTTTGGTTTTGATCATGCTTTGACAATTTTCATTTGAATTAGGGTTCTTTAATTTGAATATATTTAACCCTAACTTCAAAATTCATAACTTTTGATCCAAGTTGAGTTTGTGAATGGTTCTTTTTGCATTGTGCTCTACATACTTTCAAGCTTCTAAAAACATTTTTGTTTCAATTTTATCTTGCATTTTCAATTTGTTTGACATTTTCCCTTCAGGATCATCCTTAAAACCCTAGAAATTTAGGAAAATCATAAGTCCTTTAGGGTTTAGCTTCTGACCTTCCCCTTTGGGAAGTTAACTTGTATGGGTTTAGGGTGACTTTGATCCCATTTTCAATTTTTTATCTTGTCATTTGCTTCTGATTTTGAATTTTGCATTGCATCTTGTTCATAAACCCAAATTTGCATCCCCATTTGCATCCATCCTTCATATGCTTGCATACATGAACTTGCCATGACTTTGTGTGCATCCACATGACATGTAAGACACCTTAAGACATATTGCAATCATGTTTGATCATTGCATCATCCATTTGCCATGTTATGCATCCATTGCATTTCATAAGTTTACATGAACTTTCATGCTTCCTTTCATGTCTCATTTGCATCTTCATTACTTGTATGATCATCCTTATCTCTTGACATGCTCTCATATCACCTCTTAGTATCATTTATATCTTGATCATGCTTCTGGTTTTGGTTTGCATTATTGCATATTTCTCAATTTCATTTCATTTCATTTCATTTTGTTAACTTTTCAGGTGGTAAGTGATTTGAGAAGTGAATTTGCCTTCACTTCTCACAAACTTTTCTCATCTCTCTTATGCATCTTTGCTGCATTTTTTTTACTTGTGGATTAGAGTGAGCTTGCTCATTAATGCTTCTTCTCCTCTCTCTTTCTTCAAGTAACTTATCTTCTTAAATGAAGTAAGTTGTCTATCTTCTTTCTGCTTATCCTCCTTTCATCCTCCTTCTTCCTTGGTGGTTATTCTTGAGGATTCTTCTTGCAAGCCTCATAAACCCTAGGAACAACCAAGCATGATCACAATTAGGGTTTGATTATTCCCCCCATTAGTTTTACCTTTGTGTCATCTTTGTGTCTTCTCTTCTCATCTCTTAATCAAGGACTAAACCTTAAAGGTTTTAAGGCTTTGTGATTAAGCTTATGCCTGCATCCTTCTATTAGGATGGAGTGTATAACTTTAATCCTAAGTGTTAAACCCTTAATGTTTTTAAATCCTTTAATCAATTCACTTAATAAATCACTAAGACATCAAGCTTGTAACTTGGGCCTTGCATTAGGGTTCTAATTCTTCCTTAAATGGTTAAGAAGGACTAACCCTAGTGTTAATGGACAAGTCCCCCTCAAGTTGTCTTACAAACCATAAAATCCACTTCTCAATCTCACCATTAACTAAAATACACTTTAATAAAGGTTTTTTTTGTCATGAGGTTAATCCCTAATCATGGATTAAGTTGAGGTATCTTCCTCAGCCTAAATGTTCTCATCTATTATCCTTCTATTAGGATGGTGTAATAGGTCCATTAAATCTTTGATTATGGCTTAAAATCATTACCTAACACTAAAAAAAACAACAAAAACATCTAAATAAATATAAGTAGGTTAATGATCTTAATCCTACAACATGGTGACTAAGTGTGAGGAGTTTACTTCATACTTAAGGTATTCTCATTACCCCTAATCAGGGGGAAGATGTGATGAGTTTACTAACCCTTGGTTTAGGCTTAAGCTCATTTTCTTATGACAAACTCAAAAAGCAATAAAAGATTGAAAATACCAAAAAAAAAAACAATAATCGTCTCCTCCAGGATTCTTTTCTCACCTCATTCACTCACAAACGAGAACTCGCTTCTTCCGTTTAATGCAAGACAGTTAGCACCTGAGCCAGACAGGGCATACACTTGAGCATAGACAAGCAAGCAGTTCATCAATCAATTTATCTTTCAGTCTCTTTGAGTCGAACTACGGTGTTCTGACTTCCTCATTGCACGAGAGGATACGTAAGCATAACTTAACAGTTATCGAACAAAAGTCTCTGTCTATTCCCCCTCTTCCAGCATTATTCTTTTAAGTCTCATTGTCTTGAGCATTGCACTCTTTTCTTACACTGACACTCCTTTTCTTTACTTCATTTTCCAGCACTGACACCTCTACATCCTTTTCCAGATTTGTTTGCACACAGATAGCACTGACACTACCCCTTTAAACACAAACTTTCAAGCGTGGATCCTGTCGAGTACGACGGACAATCTGGGTGCTAATACCTTCCCAGGTTGTAACCAACCCCCTTTCTTAGTTTCTCTGGTTCGCGACCATCTTGTCCATATCTTTCTAGGTCTATGCAGCATTACCTTTCCTTCGGGATAAAAATGCCTAGCTGGCGACTCTTTTCTTTTCAGTTCACCCTTGTGTGTTCTCTCCTTTCACCGACCGTTCGCGTCTGTACCCCTTCTGGCCAGGTGTCATTTGGTGGGAGCGACAGCTTGACGACTCTACTGGGGACCCTTATATTGCAACCAGGGCTTCTGGTTCTTTTTGTGGGTTCCTCCTAGCGCTTGTTTGATTTGTGTTTACTGGGGTGTTATGTTCTATTGTGTGTTTATTTATTTTTGCTTTATTTACTGCTATATGTACAGTTATTTATTGGTTTCTTTACAGTTTTATACATCATACTGTCATACTATCATCTGCTGGATCTGTTTTGCTGTTTTGGTGGGTGGGGTTCCATTGAGAGTTTAAGGTCTTATACCTGGGACCTGAGTGACACCTAGGCTAGAGTGGTTCATGTTCTTTCCCATTCCATTTCGGTCTGGTGCGGGAATATGAAACACGATTCAGATGTGGGTTTCTTCTTGAGAACTCTGTGCTACAGATTTCCTGTAGTGCTAGGGCTATCTGAGAAGCCTACTAAGTCTGGATGACCTTTATTATGACCTTCAGAAGCTGAGGAGAATTAGAGGAGGATATTTTATTATTATTGTAAACACTGTACCTCCGGGTTAGAAGTGTTTACACTTCTCATAACTGATCTAAGTCTGAGGATCCTTGTTCTAGAACACTACCTGTGAGGGGGTTGGGCTGTTTACAGGTTTGCAGGAACCCTTGGCCACATCATACCCTGTTAATGTTTTGTTTGAGAGTACTCCACTTTGGACGGTTCTTGTGATTAACCCCGGACATGTGACTCTTTATTTGAGTCCCCCACCCTGGTTACTAGACTTCCAAACCACCATCAAGACTTTTTGAACATACATGGGCCTTATATCAAGACAGATAATCAGATCCAGCTTGATCACAAACCCTTGGATATCATTTGCATATATCATCATTGCATCATTTGACATTTGTTTATTTGCTTTTTAGGGTATCCACCTCTTTATATTGGTTTTGGTTTTGACCCCTTCTTCTACATAGACCTCTGCTTCAGCTGTCTCCATTAGCTATCTGCTTCAGTTATCTCCATCCTCATCAGCATCAGTCTGCCAGTGATTTATCTTCAGTTTCTCAGTCTGTGACCTTCACCAGCATTTGTCTTCAATTTCTTCAACAAGCACTTATGGCTACTCCCAGGAAAAGTAACATATCCTACCACTTCTTTGAGCCTGTGTTGAGTGGTATCAGGAAGGTCCAGTCACTCATCACACCTGATCACATCCCCTTGTTCAGAGAGCATTATGGAGGTATCCTGGATATGGTTATGGACCTTGACCCTTCTCATAGGAGCATGATCCACACATGCTTGCAGTTTTATGACCCTCCTCTGAGATGTTTCACATTCCCAGACTTTCAGCTAGGGCCTCTACTTGAAGCGTTTTCTTCATTGATTGGAGTACCTATCAGGGGTGGAATCCCTTTCAACCCAGAAATGGCTACTCCCAGAAATGAGGAGATAGTAAGGGCATTGTACTTAGAGCCTGCCCTGATTGAGCAGAGTATGACAACAAAGGATGGGATCCCTGGTTTGCACTTGGACTTCTTGATTTCTCAGGCCATCCTGAAAGCTTCATTGAGAGAGTGGAGGGCAGTCTGTACACTGTTAGCCCTCAGCATATATGGGGCTATATTGTTTGCAGATGAGCCCAAATTTGTCAGCAAGAATGCCATCCATCTATTTCTCCTGAAGAACCCAGTACCTACATTGCTAGGAGATTTCTATTATTCAATCCATCAAAGGAATGAAAAACAAAGGGGGAAGTTGGTAAGATGTTGTGCTCCTTTGTTTTACACCTGGCTGCTCAGACACCTGCCTAAGTCAGATACTTTTTTGAATCCCCACCAGCAGAAGAATTGGGCTAAGAGGCTCATTGCTTTGACTTCAGATGATATCAGATGGTGCACCCAGAGCACCAAAGGCAAGGACATTATCACCAGCTGCGGACAATAACCAAATGTGCCTATAATAGGGGTAAAGGGTTGCATCAACTACAATCCTCTACTGTTTAGGAGACAACTGGGCTATGCCTTGGTTCACCCTCCCAGAGGACAGGATTTAGCCAAGACCCTGTATTGTGAAGTGAAACCTAATTCAGCTGCTGTCAGACAAGCATCCTGGGCTTGGGACAACATCCAGACAAAAGGGGTAGCTATTCTTGGAAGATGTAATAATGTTTCTTCAGCTTGGAAGACATACATGGGCCATCCACAGTACAGCCTGCAGCAACAGTTAGCCTGGAGGAATTTGAAAAGTTGAAGGAAATAAATGAGCAGCTATCTCAAGCCTTGAAAAAGACTCTTTGGGAAAGGAGTGATGGACGTCTGGACATTGAGAGATTGGAAAAGCTCAGGGTGGAGCATCTTGCCAAAATCGAGAAGACAGAGGACTACATCAGGAAAGCAAGAGCTGGGGAACAGATATTGAAGAATGCCTGTAAAGAGGCCAAGATTCAGAAGGCTAGGGCTGAGCTCTATCTGCAAGAGAGTCAGGCTAGGTGGGTCAGGATCACTGAAGCCCGTACACAAGAAGACCAGAAGACTCAAGCCAAGATTAAGCAGTTAGAGGCCAATGAGAAGAAGCAGCAGGAAGCCCTGTTGGCTGCACAGAAAGAGATATCGGAGTTAAAGCTCAGAGCAGGATTGAAGAGGTCAAAGGACCAGGACAGGCATAATAAGCTGACCACTGCCATTGCTACCAGGAACCTCCTCATTAGGAACATTACAGAGCACCCAGCTGGTCTAGTGACTGAGGCACTCCTGAAGGAGGTCAAAGAAGATGAGTTTGGACTAGATGTCTGATTCTTTGCTTGTTGTTTGTTTCCATTTGTTGTACTTTTCTCTTTTGTTGTATTTTGACCCTCCATGGGCATGTATTGTAAAACAGACTATGTATTGTTCATCATGTGTAATATATTTTAGTTTGTTTTCAACAACATCAAGCATCTTCCTCGAGGTCTGGAAAGGTCAAAACCAAGAACCAAACCGGATACTTTGGAAAACAAATAAGCATACTTCATTGCATACTAACTTTGTTTTTGTTTTGTAGGTTTTATTATTATCTTTGTTTCTAACTTTGTTATGACTTCAGGAAATATTTCTCGTCGCCGAGTGTTCCCTGTCAACCACGCGCACCGGTACCCAACTCGTAACAATCTTCCCGGCATTCAAATGGAACAAGTACAGCAGGATCTGACTGAGGTCAGGAATCAGATGACCAATGAGAGATTGGAAATGAGAAATCAGATGTCTCAGTTCATGGCAGTAATGACTGGCCTAGCCCAAAGTCAAGAAAGGTTAAGAGAGCTGGTGGAAAGACAAACTCCTGAGGAACCTCATCTTGGAACAGGAGGAACTAGCAACAATGAACGGGGCCAGCCTCGTATTGACCCACAGAAGTTTGGACCCCATCTGAATCTAGAAGTTAATATCCTAAGAAATGGTCAAGGTAATGCTACTGGAGGCCCAATCCTGCAGGAAGACCCCCAGGGAGAACAATTTACTGTTATAGGGGCTGGAGATGAGGTATATGACAGAAGATTGGACGAGATTGCCGAAAAGTTAAGATCTTTGGAATCTCAGAATTCTTTGGGCTTCGATGTGATGGACATGGGATTAGTATATGGGGTGAGAATTCCCCACAAATTCAAGGCCCCATGTTTCGAGAAGTACAATGGTACCTCATGTCCTCGCACTCATCTGCAGTCTTTCTTGGGAAGGCTCAAAGCGTATACCATGGATGAAAAGTTGTGGATGTTCTACTTTGAAGATAGTCTGACTGGAGCTTTGAGGGAATGGTATTCACATTTGTCTAGGGCCACCATAAGATGCTGGAAGGATTTGGTTGAGGCTTTCATCCGTCAATATCAATACAACGTGGACATGGCTCCCAACAGGACCCTTCTAATGGGAATGTCTCAATCTTCTAGAGAGAGCTTCCGGGAGTATGCCCAAAGGTGGAGACAACTTGCTACTTCTGTCCAACCACCCATGTCAGAGAGGGAAATGGCCGACATGTTCATGAATACGTTGCAAGGGACCTACATTGATAGACTGGCTGCTTTTTCCTCTACCAGTTTTGCTGATGTGATCATAGCTGGTGAGAGGATTGAAAGCCTCCTAAAGATGGGCAAAATTTTCGACAGTGGTGCAAATTCGTACGGCAATCCCAGAAAGCCTTTTGTGGGACCCCGAAGGGCAGGTGAAACAAATTCCATTCATACAAGCAGGAGCATGCCTCAATATGCTCACCGGTCAGTAGCAGTTGTTACCATCCCAGCTCCAATTCCACAACAATCATCATATCCTCAACAACCACAACCACAGTATCAACAAAAAGTTCATTATCTGCAACAAAGGTCGTACAACAACAACAACAGTCAACAACAACGTCCTTTCCAACAAAGGCCATCACAGGCAAACAGGGTAATTGACCCAATCCCAATGCCGTATGTTGCACTCTTGCCACAACTCCTGAAGCTCAACCTGGTTGAGTTAAGGACGTTGGCACCTCCAGATCCCCTCAATATGCCAAAGAACTATGATTCAAATGCCAGGTGTGCATTCCACTCAAACGCACTGGGGCATAATACTGAAAAATGCAGGGCCCTACAGATGAAAGTCCAGGATTTGGTGGACTCAAAAGCTCTCAACTTTGCACCTCCTCCAAACGTCACAAGAAATCCAATGCCTAGTCACAACGGGCCTAGGATTAATGCTATTGAGGAAGGCAAACCATCCACATTAATCACCAGTGTTGCACAAATCCGAACACCCTTGGTTGAAATCAAAGCTCAGCTGTTAGAATGCCAAGTGTTCCCCGGATGTGAGGTCGGCTGTGAATATTGCAACATTGCTGTTAATGGATGTGAGAGGCTGAGAAACGGCATAGATGGTCTCATTAAAGATGGCATTCTTCAGATTACGACAACGGCGACTATGACTCCAACAACTCCTTCACCAACAATCACAGATGCTCCTACAACGTCAGCAACCATTGTTCCAACAGATTCTACTACAACTCCAACAATTACTCAATTAATCACTTCAACGGATACAAGTTCAGTCGCATTTCCTTCTACAACGACAACACCCATTATTCCATCAGTTCATATTACAACTTCAACACTTGTCCAGTCAACAGTACCGTCTACAACATCAGCAACAATTGATGAAAGTGTCTCAACGGTTACGATATACTACGATCCTTCAGATACTCCTTCCAACAATTCACAACAAAATGCTATTCCTGTCAGAGCTCCGGTTACCATATATTATGATCCACACACCATTGTGGTCCCCTCTGCAGCTGCTATCAGTCCGGTCACTATCACAGTGCCTGGGCCAGTTCCTTACGAAAGCAATAATGCCATCCCTTGGCATTATGGCTCAGATCTATACTGCGAGGGGCAGAAAATTACTTTGGAATCATCAACTTCTTCACCTCAGATAGACAATGTGGGGGGAGGCGGAGGCTTCACTAGAAGCGGACGTCTTTTTGCCTCGCAAATGCCAAGACCGATTGCTGAAGCAGAAGTTGCTGCTAAGGCAAAAGGGAAGAGCGTGGTACAAGAAGAACAAGTTGCTAAAGAAGCTTTAAAGACTCCTTTTGATCAAGAGGTTGATGAATTCATGTGAATCATCAAAAAGAGCGATTATAAGGTGGTAGACCATCTTCACCAAACACCTTCCAAAATCTCCATACTATCATTACTAATGTGCTCTGAGGCTCATTAGAATGCACTATTAAAGGTCCTGCATGCAGCTTATGTGTCGGAGGAGATTACTGTCAATCAGTTAGAGGCTGTAGTTGGAAATGTCAACGCTAGTCATGGACTAGGATTTACCAACACTGATCTGACGACGGAAGGTCGCAATCACAACAAGGCTTTGCACATTACCTTGAAGTGTAAGGGTGCAGTTCTTTCTCACGTGTTGGTGGACACAGTGTCATCACTTAATGCCCTGCCCAAGAAAGCCCTTGTGAAGCTGGAGTATGAAGGATTGGCACTACGCCCAAGCAACTTGGTAGTGAGAGCCTTTGACGGTTCTAAAAGATCAGTTCTGGGAGAGATAGAATTACCAATAATGATTGGCCCATTGGTTTTCAAAACGAACTTCTTTGTGATGGATATACAGCCTGCCTACAGCTGTCTATTGGGTAGACCATGGATACACGCCGCTGGCGCCGTGACGTCAACCCTTCACCAGAAGTTAAAATTCGAGTGGGAGGGCCAAATCATTACCATTTGTTGGAAGGAGGATATTTTCATTAGCCAGCTGGCTACTTTCAAATACATTGAAATGGATGGGGAGATCCATGAAACCATGAGCCAAGGGTTTGAGGCCCTTAATATTAATGAAGCATCTACTGTGTCTGGGACCTCCATCACATCATATCAGCAAGCCCGAAAGGTTGTTGAGGAAGGTATCGCCCGAGGCTGGGGCAAGCTGCTGCCCGTGGAGAAGAAAGAAGACTGATTCGGGTTGGGTTATAGACCAACTCGACAAGATCAACCAGAGGCTGCAACGGAGCCCAAGTTTGTCAGCGGGGGGATGCTCACCCCGGATGCTGTGAATAGTTTGGAAGATGAGTCAGAAGACGAGCGCAACCTGGAAAGCTGGATACGTCCAAGGATCCCGGGGAACCACGTCTCAAACTGGTCTTCCCAGGAAATTATAAGAGTTACTCCTGCAGAGTAATTATTATTTCCTGTCTTTAAAGCATGCATCAAGTCCTGCATCTTTCCCAAGATGTCAGGACTCATTTTGTAATCGGGCCATCTTGTATTTTGTGCAAAGATCAATTAATGAATATCAGGACATCTTTTGCAAATGAGTCTCTTCTTTTCCGCTCACTGTTTTTCATTCTTTATTTTTTGTACAAAAATAGAATGGCAATGTTTTTCAAAATAAACAACTTCATTTTTCACTTTTTCTAAATAAGATAAAACTGATCACTAAAATGAACAAATCTAAACCCTTGCAGAGAATACCCTCCAGATCGCACCGACAACAACACTGCTATGACTTCATATGACTTTGACAATACAATCAATCAAGTTGATGAAGGGGTTGAAGAAGATTATGAGCTTCCTGAAGAGCTAGGCTGGTTGTTAAGACAAGAGGAGAAGGTTATCACTCCTCATCAGGAGGAGGTTGAAACGGTTAATCTTGGTACGGAAAAAGACTTGAAAGAAGTTAAGATCGGGGCCTGCCTGCAAGATTCAGTGAAAGAGCAACTGATTGACATTCTTCGAGAGTATGTGGATGTTTTTGCTTGGTCTTATCAAGATATGCCATGGTTGGACACCGACATTGTTATGCACAACCTACCTCTGAAAGAAGACTGTCCGCCAGTAAAACAGAAGTTGCGCCGTACTCGCCCAGATATGGCAATGAAGATAAAGGAAGAGGTACAAAAACAGTGGGACGCCAGTTTCCTTGCTGTGACTAGTTACCCGCCGTGGGTCGCTAACATTGTGATTGTGCCTAAGAAGGATGGCAAGGTGAGGATGTGTGTGGATTACCGGGATCTGAACAGAGCCAGCCCGAAAGATGACTTCCCATTACCTCACATTGATGTATTGGTTGATAATACAGCTCAGTTCTCGATGTTCTCCTTCATGGATGGATTTTCAGGATATAATCAGATCAAGATGTCACTTGAAGACATGGAGAAGACAACTTTCATCACACCCTGGGGCACATTCTGTTAAAAGGTGATGCCATTCGGACTGAAGAATGCTGGTGCCACTTATCAGCGGGCTATGGTAACAATATTCCATGACATGATTCACAAGGAAATTGAATGTTATGTGGATGACATGATTGCCAAGTCCCTCACAGAAGAAGACCACCTGGTGAATCTGTTGAAGCTATTCAAGCGTCTGAGGAAGTACCAACTGAAGTTAAACCCCAACAAATGCACATTTGGGGTGCGGTCCGGTAAGCTGCTAGGATTTATTGTAAGTGAGAAAGGGATTGAAGTTGACCCTAACAAAGTCAAAGCCATTCAAGAAATGCCTGCACCAAAGACTGAAAAAGAAGTTCGAGGGTTTCTAGGTAGATTGAATTACATTTCACGGTTCATATCTCACCTTACAGCAACCTGTGAGCCCTTGTTCAAATTGTTAAGGAAAGAACAAACGGTCAGGTGGAATGAAGACTGCCAAAGGGCTTTTGACAAAATCAAGGAATACTTACAAGAGCCTCAAATCCTTATGCCTTCAGTTGAAGGAAGACCTCTAATCATGTAATTGACAGTATTAGAAGGGTCAATGGGGTGTGTGCTGGGCTAGCATGACGAGTCTGGTCGAAAAGAGTATGCAATATACTACCTAAGCAAAAAGTTTACCGACTGTGAACAACGTTATTCAGTGCTCGAGAAAACTTGTTGTGCTTTAGCGTGGGCTGCTCACCGACTAAGGCAGTATATGTTGACCCACACCACTTTATTGATCTCCAAGATGGACCCAATTAAGTACATTTTTGAGAAGCCAGCGCTTACCGGACGGGTTGCAAGATGGCAAATGATCCTCACAGAATATGACATTCAGTACACCTCCCAGAAAGCCATCAAAGGCAGTGTGTTGTCTGATTATCTTGCTGAGCAACCCATTGATGATTACCAGCCTATGAGATTTGACTTCCCTGATGAAGACATCATGTTCATAAAAGCAAAAGATCATGAGGAGCCTATTCACGCTGAAGGGCCTGACCAAGAAGAAGAATGGACTATGATGTTCGATGGGGCTGTTAATATGAATAGTTGTGGTGTTGGTGCAGTACTCATTACACCTAAGGGAGTTCACATGCCTTTCTTGGCAAAACTCACCTTTAACTGCACTAACAACGAAGCTGAATACGAAGCTTGTATTATGGGTCTTGAGGAAGCCATCGACCTCAGGATCAAGACTTTAATTGTATTCGGAGATTCAGCTCTGGTAATCAATCAAACCAACGGCAAATGGTATACTCACCAGGAGCATCTGATACCTTACCGGGATTATACAAGGAGGTTACTCACATTCTTCACTACAGTCAAGCTTGAGTATATCCCTCGAGATTAAAATCAGTTTGCAGATGCTCTAGCTACCATTTCATCCATGATCAAAGCTCAAGCTGCCAACTTTGTGCCTCGGATTTCAGTATCCAGACTTGATAGACCAGCATACGTATTCTCTGCATACCGTGCTAAAGATGATAAGCCTTAGTTCCATGACATCAAGTGCTTCTTGGAGGATCAAACATACCCACCTAGGGCATCGTCCAATGACAAGAAGACATTAAGAAGGCTGGCTGGTAGTTTCTTCCTGAATGCTGATGGTTCCTTGTACAAGAGAAACTTTGATATGGTACTTCTCAGATGTGTTGATAAGACAGAGGCAGATTTGTTGATGCACGAGGTGCACGAAGGATCTTTTGGTACCCATGCTGGAGGACATGCAATGGCTAAAAAGTTGTTAAGATCAGGCTACTACTGGATCACGATGGATGCAGACTGTTGTGCTTATGCCAGGAAATGTCATAAATGCCAGATTTATGCAGATAAAGTGCATGTGCCTCCGAATCCTTTGAACGTGATGTCTTCACCCTGGCCTTTTGCCATGTGGGGTATTGATATGATTGGGAAGATTGAACCGACTGCTTCAAATGGCCACAGATTCATCCTGGTTGCCATTGACTATTTTACCAAGTGGATTGAAGCAGCTTCCTATGCCAATGTCACCAGACAAGTGGTAGCCCAATTCTTGAAAAGAGACATCATCTGTCGATATGGAGTGCTTGAGCGAATAATTACTGATAATGGTTCCAACTTGAACAATAAAATGATGGCCGAACTGTGTCGGGACTTCAAGATCCAACACCACAATTCTTCTCCTTCCAGGCCAAAGATGAATGGCGCTGTAGAGGCAGCTAACAAGAATATCAAGAAGATTGTGCAGAAGATGGTGGTCACCTACAAAGACTGGCATGAAATGCTACCATTTGCCTTGCATGGGTACCGTACGTCAATCAGAACATCCATTGGGGAAACACCGTCTCAGCTTGTGTATGGTATGGAGGCAATCCTACCCGTTGAAGTTGAATTACCCTCCTTACGGGTACTAATGGATGTTAAGCTGAATGAAGCAGAATGAGTCTGATCCCGATACGAACAACTGAGTCTGATCGAAGAAAAGAGATTAGCTGCAATCTGCCATGGGCAGTTATATCAGAAGAGAATAAAGAAAGCCTTCGATCAGAAAGTCATGCTTCGAGAATACCAAGTAGGAGATCTTGTGCTGAAAAGACTCCTTCCTCCTCATACAGACCACAGGGGCAAGTGGACTCCGAATTACGATGGTCCGTTCATAGTAAAGAAAGTCTTCTCTGGCGAAGCACTGATGCTAAGTACTATGGATGGTGAAGACTTCCTGTCCAATGTGAATTCAGATGCAATTAAAAAATACTTCGCATAAAATGACCCGCTGGACATAAAAACATAATGTAAGTCCAGGCAAAAACAGGGCATCCCAGCGAGTCAAAAACAGAATAAAAAGACTCGGGCAAAAATAAGGGAAAATAAATCAAAAAAATGTACACCCGCTGAGTTGAAAAGCCACATTGGACAGCTCAGGCAAAAATGGGTATCCCGGTGGATTGAAAACCTGAAAGGGCGATCCGTGCAAAATAAGGGAATAAGCGAACAACTGCATTCTGAATTCGTCTGTATCATTTACAACACGGCAAGCTTCGAAGGGTTAGAGCATCGGTCAGAATCAGCCTTCTTCAGAAATCAGGATGAGAAGAACGTCAATGTCATACGAGTCATAGCCAAAGGGAAAGAACACTGAAGCGTCATCAACATTGCCAGCACCTTTTTGTTTTTCAATTTTGTAACAATCTCCTCATTTCAGGGGATCTGTTTCTTTGACTGTATCTTGCCAATTCAGGGCACACAAATTAATAAAATCAAATTTTCAGTCATATTTCGTCTCGTACATTTCATTTTCATTTGCAAAAATGTCCGATGTCCTTTGATTGCATAAATACAGATGCGTCTTTTCTAAATTACATGCTTACAGGAAATATATTTGCTCCCGGGAGTGTCCAAATTCCTATGATGGAATCCAGTAAGGGATACCTCGGGATACTTGTATGTTTCTTTGACATACAGGATTGCAGGCAGTCAAAGCACAACATGGGGCATGAGAGCTTCTCCTCAGCAAGCTGTCAAAATCATTATCCCCTCAACACATCTTCCAAATAGCACCAGAGATGCTTTCTCCCCAGCTGAGTTGCCAGGCTGCATCATCCTCAGCAGAATCACAGAAATCTCTAGGAAGATCGTTCAGTGATCATTTCTCCCCATCCAAGTGCTAGACAGGGAACTATCTCCCCGCAAAGTTTCAGCCTCTATCCAGAAGAGCAATGTCTGAATATCTCACAACAAAGCGACGAAAGTTTCCATAGACCCCAGCTGGGATCCTCATTATTAAGATAGGTCTATTAGTGACCTGTTTCCCCAAGCAGAATCATACGTCTTATCAAGATCTGCCAATGATCTCATCCCCAGCTGGGACTTTCTTCCAAAGCAGATCAGTCAAGAATCTTCACCGCAACGGGATCCGAATCCCGGATCGGTATCTTTACATAATCATAGCATGTGCATCATTTTCCCCTAGAGCGTAGCATTCCATCTAATACGGAGCATTACGGCAAAAATCAAACATATTTCATAATCACATGTCAAGTTTGAACCAGTCACCTGTAAATACCGGCAATACCACATCAGTGATACACAAATACTTCTCAAGCTCCCCGGCAGAAAGCCAAAGCGTCCCCTTGGCACTCCCCTTTTACAGATATATACTCCTTTGGCACTCGTCCGTGTCATCATTCCCCAGTAAAGTCGCCTGAACGTTCTCTACAAACAAATACCTATGCACTCTTTGGACACCCGTCCGTGTCTACCATTCCCCAGAAGAGTCCCCAGCAAATATTTGGTAATTATTTCCTTTTATCTGACATTCGTCCTATGTCATGATACTATCGGCAGCCGTACCCTGTCAGGTGATCTTCCTTCACCCTTTGATGATCGTCCTTCATCATTTCCCCGGCGGAGTCTCCATTACTGGAACTCTTTCCTATCCGACATTCGTCCTATGTCGTGATATTTTTAGCAGTCGTACCCTGCTAAGTGATCGTCCTTCACCTCTTGATGATCGTCCTTCATCATGCTTGTCCGATGGTCGCCCCCATCGTCGACCTCTTTCTATCCGGCATTCGTCCTATGTCGTGGTACCTTCAGCAATCGTATCTTGACAGGTGATCGTCCTTCAACTTAGATGACCGTTCCTCATCTTATCCCCAACAGAGCAGTCGTCCCCTGCTAGGTGATTGTCCTTCACCCTCGATGACTGTCCCTCATCATTTATTTCTTTAACCCGATGGTCGTCCCCATCATTTACCTTTAATCCCCAAAGAGCCTTGTTACTGTATTTGATGGTCGTCCCCATCATAATATTTTCATTTCCCCACCATGTCGGCTGTCCCCGTCATTGCTTCATCCCCGACAGTCGTCCCCTGCCCGATGGTCGTCCTCCGTCGTCCGCACTTTATAATCTTACAACTTATATCCCTTTTCTTCTTCTCCCCAGTGAGTGCAAATTCTGGACTGTCTTTGGTATTCAACCACAAGTTATCTTGTTTGTCTGTTAAGCCGCCGCTTACATCCTGCACATTTAACTCATGTTTGAATAGGGGAAGCTGTAAACACCCCAAATTTGTCCTCACTCATTTCACCATGGCTTGTGATTCTTTTCATATGCATAGATTCAATCATATCATCTCATAATACATTTTTGCTTCACTACATTGGTTCAAAGTCATCTGCATCTAGGGTTTGTGATCTGAGCAATCCCTGAGCTATCTGAGCAACTCCAAAGGGCTTCAATCATTCCAAGAGGGTCCATGTATGTTCAAGCATCATATTATATCCTCCCAAGATCAAGAAAGTCATAAAATCACAAGAACTGAGAAAGGCATTGAAGCTGAGCCAAGCTTAACTGCACATATGACCTAAAATTAGGGTTTTGGTTTCAGAGGCCATAACTCCAATTTTTTTTGGTCATTCTTGTTTCTATTGGTCTCTATATGTTACAAGGATCATACATACCAATTTTCATGAAGAAATTCAATGGGGAAGGCATCTGATCAATAGATGACTTCTTGAGCAAGTTAGTGTAAAATCAGGGCATCTGAGGCCCCCAATGACACAACCAAAGGGTCTTCTTCATCATATTGGGTGTATATGATCTTTATTTGATCTTAGAAGAAGTTATAATTTCACAAAATTGAAGAATTTCAAGCCATTTGCAAAGTTGCCATTTTAGGAAAGTGACTTGTAATGCAAACTTGCCATTTTGGGAAAGCTTTTCAACCTCCTCTTTTTGATTCAAAAATGCTTCAAATGAAAACTTCTTGGTCATGAAAGTTGTAGATTGGATCATTCCCTTTTCAAAAAGTACAAGAACTTGACCTAATTCATTTTAGAACTCAAGTTATGGCTTGTCAAAGTTGGGAAAAATCACTTAAATTTCACTTTTGCACCAAAGAGGGAAGTTTGCAAATTCTCATACCAAGCCAATTTGAGACCTCTAATGCATCTTTACATGTCATACCATTCTAGTACAACTCCTTTGGATCAGATTTGTGCCTTGAATCACAAGCCTTCATGCCTTGAACTTCACAAATTTCAAAAGGGGCCAAACTTCCCCAAAATTGCAAAATGGATCAAAACCCTTCATCCACTTGCCACAGCTCATCAAATCTGATTTCATAGCATTCCTTGATCCTTGTTGCGCATAGCCATGCCTCTATCCCAGCCTGCCACATGCCCATACCTCAAGTACAAGTCATGGTGACATTTTGGCAACTTGCCCATACCAATCACCATAGGCCACCACCCACTCTCTGACCTATCACAACTTATTATGTGGATCAAAACCAAGCCAAAATACACAACATTGCAGCCTAACACTTGAGAATCCTCAGCATACACAAAATCCCTCAAACTTGCAAAAGCCTTCGAAACTCATAGCTCAGCCATCAAATCTCCAAACCTTTCCACCATTCTACTCCACATTCATCACTGATCATTCCCCACCCTTCATTTTGCCTTAAAACTCCATGTATCAAAAACACGATTTTCACATTTCTTGAACTGAGTTTCAGCCAACTCCACATAGAGGCCACATAAACTCCAACCAAGCATCACAAACACTTCAGGAGGATCATTGGAGTTAATTTGAAGCAAGGACCAGGCCAGAAAGTACCAAAGGTGAAAGCTCAAGTTCAGGTGAGCTCAAGAACTTTTTTTTCCAGAACCTTCATTTTAAGTTCTTAATTGATTCTATGTGCTTTCCTGATGATCATGATGTCTTTACTTTTGAAAATGACTGAGAAACAAGGATGTATCGTGCTTCTGAAATTTTTGATATATTTTCCGTTTTGCTTTGATTCGTATTCTTGAGGGAAAATAAATGAGTTATGGGGCTGGATTCATGTTTAGGGTTGTTAGATGTCTGATTCTGGAGAGTTTGAGGGCTTGGGGTTACGTATTAAGTGAGATAGCATGTTTGGCTGGCCGGAGAAGATGACCGGAACACTGTTCTGGTCACCTGAAAGTAATTAGGGCTCAGATTAGGGTTTTAATCTTAATTAGCGTAGTTTGAATTCTGGCCCTTGGATTACGCGCAAAGTCAATTCCCTTCAACCTGATTTCAAACCTGGGCCCTTGGATTGGCTGACTTTCCCATTTTCTCATTTAATTTAATACTAATTTCATTTGTTTTCTATTTTATTTGAACGAATTTTTAAAAATAGCAAATAATATCAAAAAATTCTGAAAATTTTTATCGAGGCTTCTATTTATTTTCAGAATACAAAAATATTTTTATTTTTATTATTTAAATTAAAAATTATTTTTAAATCATTTAAATGATTATTTTTAATTAGTTAATGAGAACTAATTAATTAAAAATACATTTAGGTATTTAAAAATTCCAAAAAAATTCAGAGAGCATTTTAAAACATTTACAAACATTTACAAACTCACAAGACAAATTTCTTTTTGGTTTTGATCATGCTTTGACAATTTTCATTTGAATTAGGGTTCTTTAACTTGAATATTTTTAACCCTAACTTCAAAATTCATAACTTTTGATCCAAGTTGAGTTTGTGAATGGTTCTTTTTGCATTGTGTTCTACATACTTTCAAGCTTCTAAAAACATTTATGTTTCAATTTTACCTTGCATTTTCAATTTGTTTGACATTTTCCCTTCAGGATCATCCTTAAAACCCTAGAAATTTAGGAAAATCAGAAGTCCTTTAGGGTTTAGCTTCTGACCTTCCCCTTTGGGAAGTGAACTTGTATGGGTTTAGGGTGCCTTTGATCCCATTTTCAATTTTTTATCTTGTCATTTGCTTCTGATTTTGAATTTTGCATTGCATCTTGTTCATAAACCCTAATTTGCATCCCCATTTGCATCCATCCTTCATATGCTTGCATACATGAACTTGCCATGACTTTGTGTGCATCCACATGACATGTAAGACACCTTAAGACATATTGCAATCATGTTTGATCATTGCATCATCCATTTTCCATGTTATGCATCCATTGCATTTCATAAGTTTACAAGAACTTTCATGCTTCCTTTCATGTCTCATTTGCATCTTCATTACTTGTATGATCATCCTCATCTCTTGATGTCTACCCCGAAAAATACGACCTCACGCGATCCGAAAAGACGGGAGCCGCGCGCCGGACAGACTCAAGAGTCGCCACCTAATTCTATTTATTCCCGAAGAGGGAAAAGGGAGATATAGATACAACCCGGGAGGAAAGGGATGAGGACAAAGGTCAACGGAACCATTGCTTGGGTTCGGGAGTCGGTTATGCAGGGGGAAGGTATTAGCACCCCCTACATCCATCGTACTCGATGGGAACCATCTAAGTTATCGCGCGCGAAAGGATGTCTATGCCTAAACGAATTGCTTGCTAGAGGGAAATGAGTTGAATTATAAGTTAGATTGGACCTAGGTGCTCGGCAAGGATTGAGATCCTCGTGCCTACGTACTCCCGCGTGCAATGGGAAAGTCAGAGCCTCGTAGTTCGGCCTACTAAGGGTAATGGTTGTTCGATTTTATTACCTTTCGTCGATGAAAGGGTTTAGGAGTTGAAATGCACTAAAGACTATGGATAGTTTATCTCGCCCAACAAGACGAGCGTCCTGCGTCGAAATAATCGGAGCGAGTAACGAGAGCTTGTTATCCTCCTTTCTACCGCTTAAGGCTCGTGGCGTACAAATCTTCTCGTATTTATTAAAGTGTTTTTATTTCCTAAGACCGCTTGACATTGGATCAAGGGTTTGCATCTAATCGAAACGTTTTGGTTTTTTGAAGTTTAAAGGGTAAGTGCAAATGGAGTTTATTTGTAGTTTGTTAGCGAGGCACGAAGCGCTCGGCTCGCAAAGAGAGGTGGATCCTAATAAACGAAATAAAATAAAAGGTGCAAGTGTGCAAGTGCAATCGCTTGGCGTTGGACCAAGGATTCATAATTAAAATAAATACAAAACATAAAGTGCGTACAAATTAATGGGAGAGGGATACAAAATAAATACAGGGGATTGCAAGAAATAAATGGTCTCGTTGTAATTAGCCCAAGAGAAAGCGTGTGTGCAGTGTGTTTGAACTATTCGAAGGCGTTCAGCCTGTTTGATTGGGACACAACTATTCGAAGGCGTTGGACCTTTTAACGAAGCGCAACTATTCGAAGGCGTTGGACCTTTTTGGGACGCGGCAAAATTTTGTTCGTGAACTGCCTTAGAATCGATTCAAAATCGGAATCATTCTATAGGAGTCGAAACGATACTTTTTAAAATGCGAAAAAATAAATAAATTAAATGAATTGAATTGCGAAGAATAAATAGAATAATGAATATAAAATAATAAAATAAATCGTATTTAAGAATAATAAATAAATTATATTACAAGTTTTTTTTATTCAAAATAAAAATAATAGAATAAAATAAAAGAGGGCCTCATATTAACCGCTCATCACCGATTAAATGTAATCGGGCGATAAATTGGCCGTTTAGTATATCATTGGCCCTAAAGACATCCAAGTTCAATTAAATTTAATTAGATAGAAAATGCTATAAAAGAAAACTTAATACCTAAATATTTCTTGCAAATAATATATTTTTAGGATGATTTAATTTTAAAATGGTGAATAAATAACATAAAATTCCGAAAGAAAATAAATAATAAAACAGCTTAAAAAAAAAGAAAAGAAAACCCCACGAAAGAGGGTACAATCACTGAAACGGGGTCTGCCAATAGTTATTTACAAGGCTCAAAAACCACCCAAACAAAAACAGTTGAGGAGATGGTTTATGCATCAAAACAGGTGTGGATAGGGGAATCCGGATGGGCCAGGATGCAATGGTTCTCAATACCCAGTCATTACCAATAGTAGACATAAAGTTGTTTCTTTTATTTTTTTTGAAATAAATTAATCTGTATTTGTGAAGTAAATAGCTATTTAGAAAAGTAGAATAAAGAAAGAAAGGAACAGAGACCGCATGTTATATTCATTTGTACAATACTAAAAATAATAAGAAAATAAAAATCAAAAAATGAGAAAAGAAAAGGTCAATATTTATGAATATAAAAAAACAATTAAATGACATGTTTTAAGAATAGTAATCAAACCAAAGTTTCAGAAGTTGTACCCTATATTCAGAAATTGATCCCCAAACGGTCTTTCTCGGTCACTCTTCTCACGGCATCTCTCTCCTTCGATTGTCCGTTTCCGTCTCTCTCTCCGGCTCGTCTCGCGATCTCAGATTTGTCGGTGTTCTCACTCTTAGCTCTCTCACCGTCAGCTTTCTCTGTCTCGCGGCGGCTTCACGGTGGTGTTCTCAGAATCGTTCACAGTCCAGCCTTGCGTTTTCACAGTGTTTGGTTCAGATGAGTCGCAATTTGTGGATCCGGTTCACGGAGCTCTCGCGCACGGCCTTGATTTGGATTCTGGGTTCGTTCGTTTTGGTCTCTCTAAGCGGTGCTTACGGTAAGCTTCGGCGGTTTTGGATTCAATGATTTGGATGTGAGGTGATGGAAGGTTCGGTTTTCGGCGGGTTGATTTGGAGCGGCGGCCCAGGTTCAATTTGTGCAGGTTTTGACGGTATGTTGAGGTGTCCGCGGTGGCGCAGTGGACTGTTGGTGGTGGATTTCGATCTCGTCGAGGCAAGGTTCCTTTCTCACAGGTTTTTGATTTCGGCCCGGTACTCTCGCGATTTCGCGCGATTTCAGGTTTCTTCAGGATCTCTGTGTTTCTCACTCACTGGATCCAGTTCACGGTTGTTCTCAGTTGGATTTGAGTTGTGCGGTAGCTCTACTGTTTCTGTTTTGGGATGTTTGGCTTGGTTGTGTTTGCAGTGGGTTGCGTTTTCAGGGTTGTTTTTCTGGTTCTCTGAGGTTTGGACGTTCTTGGATTATGACGGCAATGGTGTAGGCTTAGGTATAGTGTTTGGATTTGTGAGCAAAACGGTGGTCGGAGGAGGTGAATGATTGGGGTTCCGACTGTGTTTACGGTGGTTTCACAGAGGTTTCTCATAGATTATGTATTTGAAGGTGGTAAAGCAAAAAGTATGCGATTTGGAATTTATTAATATGGTGGAGTGAAGATGATTCTGAGTTTTTTTGAAGATGAAAAAATCTGACAAAAATGAAGACTTATTTTCTGCAAATTTATTTACGGTTGAAAGGTGTTTGAGAATGGTGAAGGGATTTTCATTTCTGTGTTTATGCAGATTTTTCGAAATTTTTTTTTGGGTGAAACTTGGTTATATTGTTGCAGATTATTTAAGGTTATTCGTTTGTGAAGCTTGGGTTTTTTTTGGTTTTTGCAGGGTATCTCTATGTTATCCCAACTTCTTTTCTAAAAAAATGAGAAACCTCTTATAGAATGGACTGAGGGTGGAATTAAATTGGAAAAAGTTACGTGTTGCATTGTTGGTAGTGGCTGGCAGAAAGTTAGTGGACAGGCTGTAAAATTGGTTGTTGAATTTACGTTTTGGAAAAAATTGTGGAGGGCTGTACGTGAGTGGAATGGAGGACATGGTTAGTGGGATATAATTTGTGATGTAGAATATTTCTTAGATCTTTGAACAAATAATAATAATAAAAGGTATAATAATAATATAACAATAATAATAATAAAAGTATAATAATAATAATAATAATAATAATGATAGAAATAATAAAAAAAAGGTGAGCAAATAAAACAAAAGGTTAATGATAGTGGAAATTTTGTTTAGTAAATGAAAAATATAATGATAGTAATAATAATAATAATAAAAGAAGATGACACATGCTAACAATAATATAAATAATAATAATAGAAATAATAGAAAAAATATTAATGATGATGATAATAATAATAATAATAATAGAAATGATAAATAAATAAATAAATAAAAAAATAAATAAATATAGTAATAATAACAATAATAAATAATAATAGAAGTAAAATTATCGACAATAATAATTAAAATAAAATAATTAAAAAGAGATAGAAAATAACAAGAAAATTAAAGGTAATAATAATAATACCAATGAAGTTTTTTGTAACTTTTGTATAAATAATAAAATATGCGATAAAAATGACAAAAATAACAACACCACACATAAACTTGGCCTGAATGGAACCGACTCAACTGACTTGATCTTTCCGCACAACGGAAAATGACATAGATTTTTTTTATTTTTAGACAGAAACATAAAATAGTATATTTTTTTTGAGATAATGATTAAACAGTAAAATGGTGCGGGTAGGACAAATTTGGGGTATGACAGATGCCCCTATCGAATTGGCTTAGACCGAGTAAGATGAACTGGATCACGTTCAAACTTTCAAGGTATAAGATAATTAGATATTAACAGACTCCAAATTTGTCCGAAAAGGAAATAAATTGTGAAAATAACAAATGAAATAAGCCGGAAATGATGGGTGACACAACAAGAAATAAATCGACAAAATAAATCACTTATCATCAAAGGATGACAAGGCAAATAACTGAAAAATAAAATCACTTATCACCAGAGGATGATAAGGCAACAGACTGAAAAATAAAATCACTTATCCCCAGAGGATGATAAGGCAAATAACTGAAAATAAACTCACTTATCAACAGAGGAAGATAAGGCAATAGACAGAAACATAAACTCACTTATCAACAGAGGAAGATAAGGCAATAGACAGAAAAATAAACTCACTTATCAACAGAGGAAGATAAGACAATAGACAGAAAAATAAACTCACATATCAACAGAGGATGATAAGGCAATAAATAGAAAAAATAAACTCACTTATCAACAGAGGATGATAAGGCAATAGACTGAAAATAAAATCAACTTATCAATAGAGGAAGATAAGGCAATAGACAGAAAAATAAACTCACTTATCAACAGAGGAAGATAAGGCAATAAACAGAAAAATAAACTCACTTATCAACAGAGGAAGATAAGGCAATAACTGAAAAATAAAATCACTTACCAACAGAGGATGATAAGGCAACAGACAGAAAAATAAACTCACTTATCAACAGAGGAAGATAAGGCAATAAACAGAAAAATAAACTCACTTATCAATAGAGGAAGATAAGGCAATAACTGAAAAATAAAATCACTTACCAACAGAGGATGATAAGGCAACAGACAGAAAATAAAATCACTTATCAACAGAGGATGACAAGGCAAATGGACTGAAATTTAAACACGGCTATTGAATCCGCCAAGAGGATGTCTGGAATCTGATTGATATGATCCTGACTTCCGCTGGGGAAAGGACCGGAAACTTGTGTTGATCCTGGATCCTGAACTATGCATGTATGCTTGATTGTTTTGAAACAGTATTCCATAAAGATGGAGATACGATGCAAATGTTTATGCACTGAGATATAAATTGAAAATGTTGGGGAAAATAAAAGGACTGATTTGTTTAGGTATGCATATGATGCACATGTTGCCAATGATTGATGTAAATGATGCGTATGACATTGATGATGCATAATGATGCATATGAGTGATTGGAAGGTGCCAGCTTGGTGGACTCTTGGTCTGGTAGTTGCCAATAATGATTGGACTTTGGGTGGGTGGAGGGCTTGATTCCCCGACACTCGATCTTCGACGATGAATGGTCAGAAGATGGATCTGAAAGCTCTAAGCTGGTGAGCGAAGAGACTTAATTGACACATGAAGACTGATTTTGCTTTGAATGGTTGCCAACGTCTGGCAAGGTCTGCTTGTTCAGCTGGGGAGAAGAGAGAGGAAGACTCGCTCCTTGTATGGTTGCCCCTGCCTGTAGGGTATTTGGAATAAATCTGGTGGGGAAGATTTGACAATGGTCATGGCACGACCTGCCCCTGATTGAGCTGTATGAAGATGATTTTGCCCCTGACTAGGCTGTTGAGAATGATTTTGTCCCTGATTGGACTGATTTTGACATGAATTGCCCCTGATTGGGCTGTTGAAGAAGTATTAATTCAAATTCCTCTTTTGATTGCCCCTTGTTGGGATTGCACTGATGTCAAGCACTAAATTGCGATTAAATTGTTCATACGCAAATGGTAGTGTTAATGTAAAGTTCATGTAAGTTTTGAAAAAGTCAATTTATTTGAATGTTGCGGAAGTGTGACGAATGGACCGTTAGCCCAAACGAGGTGCTGATTTAGAAATTGCGTGAAATATGCAGCAAGAATAATGTGCAATCGAGTTTGAAGATTAGCAAATATATGGGAGTCAATTTACGCAACCTTGTTGGTAACATGCTTTCAGACTAAACCGCGCCTCAATTAGGACTTTTGAGGGTTGTAACGTGGTCTGGTTAATGGTTTTGAGAAACAAAGGTATAAGGCTCAAAGTTTGACTTGTACCCAACCCTTCTTCATATTGTTCTCCAGTCCTATGTTCAGTTAACTCTACACGTGCATTTGTTTTTACTTTGCAAGAGTGAAGATGAAGCTTTGAAGTTCGCTTGGAAATGGCAATCATCTTATTTTGCTGGTAGTGACCCTTTGATTTTTTTGATTTGGTGGTCATTGATATTTGTCTTGCTTTTGCTGAGGATTTGGGCTCCTCTTTTGATTTGTTTTTTTTTACTAAGTCTCCCTTAGGGTGCTCAACTTAGTGGCTTTTCTTTTCTTTTTCTTTTTTTGTATTTTGTTGAATGTTGTGACTGCCCAGTCATCTGTTGATGGTCCTCTGACGGGATGTCTCATCTTGCGATTCAAAGGTGTAGTCAGGTTAACTGAACAACTACCCTGCCTCGGGTTAAATGTAAGGGTTGTATCCGAAAGAAAATCCTACTTCTAGGCTCGAAGTGGTTGACTAGGGATTAACTCCTTATATCTCCAGTGTTTGGGGATTTGAAAGAATGCTTGTACCTCATTGATAAGGTCTTATCCGAAAGCATACCGCAACCGTTATGGGTATTTCGTTTTCATCATCCTCCCTCAAATATTTGCTAAAGTGAAGTGAGGAAATATTTTCATGATTTTGTGATAAATGATAAATAATGAGCGAATGCGAATGAATTGATTCAAAACATGCATAAACATAACATTAACAAAACCAAATACAGACAATAACAATGTTCAGAGCAAATAGTACTTAAACAAACATTACAAAACAACAGGAATGCGGAAATTATAAATGGCACTGGCTGCCTTGATTTGAGGAATTGAACTTCTCTCGATTGAATGCTTCAAAGTGGGAGACTACTCAGCTTTGGTCTTCGGCAACTTCTTCGAAATTTGTTGAGGGGCCACTTGCGGCAACACTGGATTGCTCTGGATATTCAGACCCTTCTGAGTAAAGGTGAGATCCTTAGAATTGATTAGGTCCTGAATTTTGTGCTTGAATGATTTACAATTCTCAATCGTGTGACCTGGAGCACCCTTGTGGTATTCACAGCGGGCATTGGCATCATAGTTTCGGGCGGTACCAGTTTGTGGTGGCAAGTCTTTTAAAACAAGAGTTCCCTTTACCATCAGCCCGTTAAAGATTTCTCCATATGATAAAGGAAGTGGATCAAAGTGTCTCTCCGATCCTCTTTTTTGATATGGTGGGCGCTGTTGAGGAGCGCATTGTTGTTGTTGACCGGGCTGTTGTTGATAAGCCGGTTGCTGGTATGGATAAGCCGGTAGCTGGTATGGTCTAGGTCCATATTGCGCAGCTGCAACCATTGGAGGTGGACATGGTTGATAAGCCATTGGAGGCGGAAGCAGAGCTTGAATAGCTGGATGAACAGGCATTGAAGGAACAGGCTAATGAGACACAACCATCCTGGCCAAGGCTTGCATGGCCTCATGAATACGATCAATCTTGCCCTTGATTGAGTCAATCTCTCCCCTCATAGCAGCTTGTTCTTGTCGAATCTGATCCATCAGTCCTCTAGTTAAATACGATCGTCTAGCACGATACGGGCGTCTAGCTCGATACGGGTGTCGGGAAACCAGCTTGATTTACTGAAGATGGAGGAACATGAAATGAGTTCTCGGATTTTGGAATGAAATGCAAGATGAATAAATAATGCAAATGAGATGATATGCAATGTCAGAAATCCAGGATCACAAGATCAAAGTCTCACGAGTCCAAGGTACAGATGAAGGATACTCTGATCAGGAACTCACTGGGTAGACTCTAAAGTTTTAGGGGTCCCAAAGTTATCAATTCATATGGTTGTTCATCACACGCGCCATAAGCATGACGGTTGATTGACTCCGCCATATGAATCTATTTTGGGTGAGATCTTCGTATCGACAACCCACGAGATCAAGTTTTCTCGGGAGTCCATACTACGTGATCATCGACACAAGGTCTAAAACAAAGTCCTGGAGTTATGAAACTTTCTCAACTGTTTGATGCACGTGTCAATTTCATACATTCTTTGACAGTCAATCAACTCCATTGAGTAAGTCTATTCCAAGTGAGGTTTTCGTATCGAGCCACGCGAGGGTGAACCCTGGTGCCCAATACTACGCAACCATCAACCGATGTTTTAACCAAAAGGTTCTAAAGGTCCATAGAGTTAATGACTCTAATGAAAGCAACTGAGCACACACGTCAAGGACTTGACGGTTGTCAGTATTCTCATCAGAATCTACTCCAAGTGAGGTTTTCGTATCGACAACCCACGAGAGAGGTTCTCTCGGGAGCCCATACTACACAACCTCGCTAACTTATATTTGTACTCGAAAGTCCGGGTATAGAGCTTTTCCCTCAAGTTTCTCTTGCAAAGTATCGAGCCAAATCAAAGTACCAAGGAGCCACGAGATATATAATATGGAATGCGATAAAGAAAGCAATAAAAATAAACAAGCAAGGCATAAAAGCAAACATCCAAACAAACACGGGAACCAAGACTAGGCTTGACTCGCATAGGGGTGAACCAGTCCCCAGCAGAGTCGCCAGCTGTCGTACCCCGAAAAATACGACCTCACGCGATCCGAAAAGACGGGAGCCGCGCGCCGGACAGACTGAAGAGTCGCCACATAATTCTATTTATTCCCGAAGAGGGAAAGGGGAGATATAGATACAACCCGGGAGGAAAGGGATGAGGACAAAGGTCAACGGAACCATTGCCTGGGTTCGGGAGTCGGTTATGCAGGGGGAAGGTATTAGCACCCCTTACATCCATCGTACTCGATGGGAACCATCTAAGTTATCGCACGCGAAAGGATGTCTATGCCTAAACGAATTGCTTGCTAGAGGGAAATGAGTTGAATTATAAGTTAGATTGGACCTAGGTGCTCGGCAAGGATTGAGATCCTCGTGCCTACGTACTTCCGCATGCAATGGGAAAGTCAGAGCCTCGTAGTTCGGCCTACTAAGGGTAATGGTTGTTCGATTTTATTACCTTTCGTCGATGAAAGGGTTTAGGAGTTGAAATGCACTAAAGACTATGGATAGTTTATCTCTCCCAACAAGACGAGCGTCCTGCGTCGAAATAATCGGAGCGAGTAAGGAGAGCTCGTTATCCTCCTTTCTACCGCTTAAGGCTTGTGGCGTACAAATCTTCTCGTATTTATTAAAGTGTTTTTATTTCCTAAGACCGCTTGACGTTGGATCAAGGGTTTGGATCTAATCGAAACGTTTTGGTTTTTTGAAGTTTAAAGGGTAAGTGAAAATGGAGTTTATTTTTGTAGTTTGTTAGCGAGGCACGAAGCGCTCGGCTCGCAAAGAGAGGTGGATCCTAATAAACGAAATAAAATAAAAGGTGCAAGTGTGCAAGTGCAATCGCTTGGCGTTGGACCAAGGATTCAGAATTAAAATAAATACAAAACATAAAGTGCGTACAAATTAATGGGAGAGGGATACAAAATAAATACAGGGGATTGCGAGAAATAAATGGTCTCGTTGTAATTAGCCCAAGAGAAAGCGTGTGTGCAGTGTGTTTGAACTATTCGAAGGCGTTCAGCCTGTTTGATCGGGACACAACTATTCGAAGGCGTTGGACCTTTTAATCGAGCGCAACTATTCGAAGGCGTTGGACCTTTTTGGGACGCGGCAAAATTTTGTTCGTGAACTGCCTTAGAATCGATTCAAAATCGGAATCATTCTATAAGGAGTCGAAACGATACTTTTTAAAATGCGAAAAAATAAATAAATTAAATGAATTGAATTGCGAAGAATAAATAGAATAATGAATATAAAATAATAAAATAAATCGTATTTAAGAATAATAAATAAATTATATTACAAGTTTTTTTATTCAAAATAAAAATAATAGAATAAAATAAAAGAGGGCCTCATATTAACCGCTCATCACCGATTAAATGTAATCGGGCGATAAATTGGCCGTTTAGTATATCATTGGCCCTAAAGACATCCAAGTTCAATTAAATTTAATTAGATAGAAAATGCTATAAAAGAAAACTTAATACCTAAATATTTCTTGCAAATAATATATTTTTAGGATGATTTAATTTTAAAATGGTGAATAAATAACATAAAATTCCGAAAGAAAATAAATAATAAAACAGCTTAAAAAAAAGAAAAGAAAACCCCACGAAAGAGGGTACAATCACTGAAACGGGGTCTGCCAATAGTTATTTACAAGGCTCAAAAACCACCCAAACAAAAACAGTTGAGGAGATGGTTTATGCATCAAAACAGGTGTGGATAGGGGAATCCGGATGGGCCAGGATGCAATGGTTCTCAATACCCAGTCATTACCAATAGTAGACATAAAGTTGTTTCTTTTATTTTTTTTGAAATAAATTAATCTGTATTTGTGAAGTAAATAGCTATTTAGAAAAGTAGAATAAAGAAAGAAAGGAACAGAGACCGCATGTTATATTCATTTGTACAATACTAAAAATAATAAGAAAATAAAAATCAAAAAATGAGAAAAGAAAAGGTCAATATTTATGAATATAAAAAAACAATTAAATGACATGTTTTAAGAATAGTAATCAAACCAAAGTTTCAGAAGTTGTACCCTATATTCAGAAATTGATCCCCAAACGGTCTTTCTCGGTCACTCTTCTCACGACATCTCTCTCCTTCGATTGTCCGTTTCCGTCTCTCTCTCCGGCTCGTCTCGCGATCTCAGATTTGTCGGTGTTCTCACTCTTAGCTCTCTCACCGTCAGCTTTCTCTGTCTCGCGGCGACTTCACGGTGGTGTTCTCAGAATCGTTCACAGTCCAGCCTTGCGTTTTCACAGTGTTTGGTTCAGATGAGTCGCAATTTGTGGATCCGGTTCACGGGGCTCTCGCGCACGGCCTTGATTTGGATTCTGGGTTCGTTCGGTTTGGTCTCTCTAAGCGGTGCTTACGGTAAGCTTCGGCGGTTTTGGATTCAATGATTTGGATGTGAGGTGATGGAAGGTTCGGTTTTCGGCGGGTTGATTTGGAGCGGCGGCCCAGGTTCAATTTGTGCAGGTTTTGACGGTCTGTTGAGGTGTCCGCGGTGGCGTGGTGGACTGTTGGTGGTGGATTTCGATCTCGTCGAGGCAAGGTTCCTTTCTCAAAGGTTTTTGATTTCGGCCCAGCACTCTCGTGATTTTGCGCGATTTCAGGTTTCTTCGGGATCTCTGTGTTTCTCACTCACTGGATCCAGTTCACGGTTGTTCTTAGTTGGATTTGAGTTGTGCGGTAGCTCTACTGTTTCTGTTTTGGGATGTTTGGCTTGGTTGTGTTTGCAGTGGGTTGCGTTTTCAGGGTTGTTTTTCTGGTTCTCTGAGGTTTGGACGTTCTTGGATTATGACGGCAATGGTGTAGGCTTAGGTGGTGTTTGGATTTGTGAGCAAAACGGTGGTCGGCGGAGGTGAATGATTGGGGTTCCGACTGTGTTTACGGTGGTTTCACAGAGGTTTCTCATAGATTATGTATTTGAAGGTGGTAAAGCAAAAAGTATGCGATTTGGAATTTATTAATATGGTGGAGTGAAGATGATTCTGAGTTTTTTTGAAGATGAAAAAATCTGACAAAAATGAAGACTTATTTTCTGCAAATTTATTTACGGTTGAAAGGTGTTTGAGAATGGTGAAGGGATTTTCATTTCTGTGTTTATGCAGATTTTTCGGAATTTTTTTTTGGGTGAAACTTGGTTATATTGTTGCAGATTATTTGAGGTTATTCGTTTGTGAAGCTTGTTTTTTTTTTTGGTTTTTGCAGGGTATCTCTATGTTATCCCATCTTCTTTTCTAAAAAAATGAGAAACCTCTTATAGAATGGACTAAGGGTGGAATTAAATTGGAAAAAGTTACTTGTTGCATTGTTGGTAGTGGCTGGCAGAAAGTTAGTGGACAGGCTGTAAAATTGGTTGTTGAATTTACGTTTTGGAAAAAATTGTGGAGGGCTGTACGTGAGTGGAATGGAGGACATGGTTAGTGGGATATAATTTTTGATGTAGAATATTTCTTAGATCTTTGAACAAATAATAATAATAAAAGGTATAATAATAATATAACAATAATAATAATAAAAGTATAATAATAATAATAATGATAGAAATAATAAAAAAAAAGGTGAGCAAATAAAACAAAAGGTTAATGATAGTGGAAATTTTGTTTAGTAAATGAAAAAATATAATGATAGTAATAATAATAATAAAAGAAGATGACACATGCTAACAATAATATAAATAATAATAATAGAAATAATAGAAAAAATATTAATGATGATGATAATAATAATAATAATAATAATAATAATAATAGAAATGATAAATAAATAAATAAATAAATAAATAAATAAATATAGTAATAATAACAATAATAAATAATAATAGAAGTAAAATTATCGACAATAATAATTAAAATAAAATAATTAAAAAGAGATAGAAAATAACAAGAAAATTAAAGGTAATAATAATAATACCAATGAAGTTTTTTGTAACTTTTGTATAAATAATAAAATATGCGATAAAAATGACAAAAATAACAACACCACACATAAACTTGGCCTGAATGGAACCGACTCAACTGACTTGATCTTTCCGCACAACGGAAAATGACATAGACTTTTTTTATTTTTAGACAGAAACATAAAATAGTATATTTTTTTTTAGATAATGATTAAACAGCAAAATGGTGCGGGTAGGACAAATTTGGGGTATGACACTTGACATGCTCTCATATCACCTCTTAGTATCATTTACATCTTGATCATGCTTCTGGTTTTGGTTTGCATTATTGCATCTTTCTCATTTTCATTTCATTTCCTTTTGTTAACTTTTCAGGTGGTAAGTGCTTTGAGAAGTGAATTTGCCTTCACTTCTCACAAACTTTTCTCATCTCTCTTATGCATCTTTGCTGCATTTTTTTTACTTGTGGATTAGAGTGAGCTTGCTCATTCATGCTCCTTCTCCTCTCTCTTTCTTCAATCAACTTATCTTCTTAAGTGAAGTAAGTTGTCTAGCTTCTTTCTGCTTCTCCTCCTTTCATCCTCCTTCTTCCTTGGTGGTTATTCTTGAAGATTCTTCTTGCAAGCCTCATAAACCTTAGGAACAACCAAGCATGATCACAATTAGGGTTTGATTAGTCCCCCCATTAGTTTTACCTTTGTGTCATCTTTGTGTCTTCTCTTCTCATCTCTTAATCAAGGACTAAACCTTAAAGGTTTTAAGGCTTTGTGATTAAGCTTATGCCTACATCCTTCTATTAGGATGGAGTGTATAACTTTAATCCTAAGTGTTAAACCCTTAATGTGTTTAAATCCTTTAATCAATTCACTTAATAAATCACTAAGACATCAAGCTTGTAACTTGGGCCTTGCATTAGGGTTCTAATTCTTCCTTAAATGGTTAATAATGACTAACCCTAGTGTTAATGGACAAGTTCCCCTCAAGTTGTCTTACAAACCATAAAATCCACTTCTCAATCTCTCCATTAACTAAAATACACTTTAATAAAGGTTTGTTTTGTCATGAGTTTATCCCTAATCATGGATTAAGTTGAGGTATCTTCCTCAGTCTAAATGTTCTCATCTATTATCCTTCTATTAGGATGGTGTAATGGGTCCATTAAATCTTTGATTATGGCTTAAACTCATTACCTAACACTAAACAAAAACAACAAAAACATCTAAATAAATATAAGTAGGTTAATGATCTTAATCCTACATCATGGTGACTAAGTGTGAGGAGTTTACTTCATACTTAAGGTATTCTCATTACCCCTAATCAGAGGGAAGATGTGATGAGTTTACTAACCCTTGGTTTAGGCTTAAGCTCATTTTCTTATGACAAACTCAAAAAGCAATAAAAGATTGAAAATACCAAAAAACAAAAACAATAATCGTCTCCTCCAGGATTCTTTTCTCACCTCATTCACTCACAAACGAGAACTCGCTTCTTCCGTCTAATGCAAGACAATTAGCACCTGAGCCAGACAGGTCATACACTTGAGCATAGACAAGCAAGCAGTTCATCAGTCAATTTATCTTTCAGTCTCTTTGAGTCGAACTACGGTGTTCTGACTTCCTCACTGTACGAGAGGATACGTAGGCATAACTGAACAGTTATCGAACAAAATTCTCTGTCTATTCCCCCTCTTCCAGCATTATTCTTTTAAGTCTCATTGTCTTGATCATTGCACTCTTTTCTTACACTGACACTCCTTTTCTTTACTTCACTTTCCAGCACTGACACCTGTACATCCTTTTCCAGATTTTTTTACACACAGATAGCACTGACACTACCCCTTTAAACACAAACTTTCAAGCGTGGATCCCGTCGAGTACGATGGACAATCTTGGTGCTAATACCTTCCCAGGTTGTAACTAACCCCCTTTCTCAGTTTCTCTGGTTCGCGACCATCTTGTCCATATCTTTCTAGGTCTATGCAGCATTACCATTCCTTCGGGATAAAAATGCCTAGCTGGCGACTCTTTTCTTTTCAGTTCACCCTTGTGTGTTCTCTCCTTTCGCCGACCGTTCGCGTCTGTACCCCTTCTGGCCAGGTGTCATTTGGTGGGAGCGATATAAGGTAATCACATTTAGAAAGCATAAAGAGATGAGTATGAAGTATAATATATAAGGCTTACCTCAACCTCCCTACAAAACAAGGGTTAGCTTTTTCAAAGTCATTTGAACATATAAGCATGGCAAAACTCAAGGAAAACTCATACTAGCTAAGGAAAAGCATTAATGATCCTCTAGGGTTAAGACTTAAGTCTAAGGTATCCTACATGATATTAAGCTTCTAAATTCAGTAGCTAAACCCTATTAAAGCATTCTAAGGTTATTAGAACAAACAATGACAAACTATGCACTAAATGGTACTAAACCTTAATAGGAGTCAAGGTGGAGTTAGATGAAGTATTCACATGGTTAAGTATGGTAAACTTGAATGAGGTCACAAAGGAATGTTAAATCCAGAACTAAATACTAAATGGAAGTGCCTTAAAGTGTGAAACCAAGTGGGAAGAAAGAGATTCGAGTGAGAGAAATTCAAACACAAAATTGAGGGATGAAAAACAATCATTGAACATATGGTTTCAAAAGAAGAAAAAGACTTAGAAGAAAAAGTCAAACATGGTCAAAGGAACTTGAAATTCGCATACAAAAACCAAGGGCTTGATGAAATGTTAAGATGGAGCTCAAACTCAAAAAATTAGTCACAAGTGAGTTAGAGTGAGTGTCATTAGGGTTAAGGAATCAAAAGTTTGATTTTGAAGTTTTATGATACCACATGACACCAAAAGGATCACAAATTTTTATTACTTGAGATGAAGGCATGGAAATGGATACAAGACACTTATAAAGTGTCTAAGAATGACATAGCATGGCTATCTCACCCACAAAGTTGGTTTAGAAGGGTGGTGAAGAAGAAGAATGAAAATTAGATAATATATGAACATATATGACACCTTAAGATCAAATGACCTAAATATTCAAATCACAAGGACCTAAAATGGATGCATATCATCTAAAGACTTCTAATAGGACCTAATAGACTCAAAATGGGGACCTCAAATGAATGGCATAAAGCCTTACCAAAATGAAATGAGAAGAAGGAAGAAATAAGGACCAAAATATTACTTATAAGCCAAGGCACTCAAAAAAATATCAAATAACATGATTAAAATATGGAAATTGACACTCAAGGTCACAAAACAGGGGCAAACATACCTCTAAAAAATCTCACAAAAATTCATATTTGAACTCACTCAAACGAAGGTGTAATGTGAATTGGGGTTTTGGATGATCAAGCTCAAAGGAAAGGTTCAAAATGGCACTAAACATGACCTAAAACTTGAGGCAAAAATATTTTTAAGATCCTCAAAGTGTCCTATGGATAGGGCAAGAGAATGGGATCAATACCTTTTTTTTTTAAAGAAACAAATTGGTGAAGACAAAGTGTGCAAGAATGAGAATAAACCAAAAGATCTTAAATGGAAATTTAATTCTGATTGAAAAAAAAATGGAAAATAAAAATAAAAATATGGAAAATTTGTAAAAATGTGGAAGATGATGTATGAATTTATTGAGGATTTTTAGATGAGGTTTGGTATTTTTAGAAAATAAAATTGGAATGGAATTAAATCAGAAAAATAAAATAATAAAAAAGCGAGGAAGGGGGTCATCAGAAGCAAAAACCAAGTTGAAGTGAATTGGGCTTATGGCGTGGGAGGTGTGAAGAGAAAATGAGGCCCAATCCAAAGACTCACACTGAACATAAACATAGGGTGGACTCTATTCAAACGTTTGACTCCATCTGGACCTTATGATTCATCCAACGCACATTAAGATGGTCAAAGTAATAAAATCAAGTGGACTAGATTGGGATACACATGGCAAGGAGGTGGAAGGCACGCATGTGAATGCTCATGCTTATAAGTGATGCATGTGATAAGCATGTGTGTCACCGGAGAAGATTCTGGTCATCTTCTCCGGTGATGCTCAGGTTAGGGATTGGGTAAACCTCATGGAAGATAAAATCTAAGACCATCAACGTATTCCTCTCTCTATGTAGGTTACGAATCCAGGCTTTGTTTTCATTTATCATACAAGATCAGTGCAAATCGAAGGCAATAAAATCCAACCTAAAAACTGGATCTATGCCTTTAAGAGGCCTGTCATCTAGCCAGAGGGAGCATATCTTTAATCAAGCTTTAAATCACACAAATCAAGAAAAACAAAAAGCAAATGTGCAATTTGAATTTCAGAGAGAACCTAGAAATGAAGTGATTCAAAAAGTTGAAGAAAGACCATAGGGGAGATTCCAATGCTCTTGATGTTTGATCTTGATGCTTGATTGAATGAAATGAACACTCAATACAATCGAATCTTCACTGAATTCTTGAAGATGCAGAGATTATATAGAATGGAATTCCTGAAGCTTCAAGCTACTTGATCCATGGAACTCATGCCTTAGATGATGATGAAGCAGAAATGATGATGATTGCAAGGTTTTTGATGAAGATATATGAGAACCTTAATAATTTGCAGAGGTATGCATTGGTGGAATGTTGAAGCTGCCACTGAATTCAGCCATGGAATTGATGCTTGAATTGATGATGATGAACAATTGAAGAGTGGAGAGTGTTGATGGAGGTATAGGCTAGCTCGAAGCAAAATGCAGAGAATCTTCTTCAAGAATGCAGAGCAAAATTCAGAGGGACAGTGATGAATTGTGGAGTGATTTTGATCAAACGGAAGTGGTTGTTATGATTCAGTTATGAGTGATCTTATATAGGTCTGGTTAGTGTTAACTAACTCTAGTTAACAGTTATAACTATAGTTAGTTAGCTTGAGGGTGAAGTGACCTAAGTGAAAGGTGTATGGATCATTGTTGTAAATGAATTTGCTTGGCACGATTTTGATTCAATACAGTGGTTTTCATGCTTCTTATCATAAGGTTGATATGAAGATGAATCAACATGAGATTGTTTGGATCAGGTGCAACATGCTTGTCATGTTCAACATTTATCATTTGCTTGATTTTGAAGGAGGCACATGGTGGTATAGAATGATCATGTAGGTAGGTGATCATTTGAAGCTCTAAACATGATGCCTTATGTTCACTACCTGATAAGTGAAGCTTACAAAGTTACATTGTTCTGAATTTGAATGTTACACCACTTCCTTAGTGCACAAGGAAACAACTTGCATATTGTGAACTTTCAATGGATATATATTCATGGTCAAACAACCAAATGTAGGTATTCTTGTGATCAAAATAAAGCTAAAGGAACATAGAACAAATTTGAAGTTTGGCTCATGATAGGATATGGCTTCTAAGTACCTCAAATGTTCCTCTGAATACAAGGCAACAAGGCTGTATAATTGGCTTGCACGAATTTGACATGTCTTAGAAATTGTCCTATGAATGGATCAGTGTCAACATCCTTACTTTGATCCCTCATATGTTCATGAAATATTGATCAAATGGAAATCTGTCCAACATAATCTTGTAGGAAACATGGAGAGGAACAACCTTAATGTTGGAATATTTTTCATTTGAAGTCATCTTGATGAAGAAAAATGACAATAATTATGACCCACCACATGCTTGATACAATGCCTGGCAAGTCATGTGCACAGGATGCAAGGCTTGCCTTGTTTTTGCCCTAGTTTGCCCTAGTTTGCCTCAACTTTGAATGATCATAACTTCTTCAATTTTAATGCTATGGACATGTTCCACCTATGGATTTGAAGCTTATGATGCCATATTTCAAACATCCCAAGTGTAATTTTAATTTGACTTTTATTTTGGGAGAAGGTCTCTCTTGAAGTTTGCTGCAAAATGGCCAAAACTTGCCATTTTTGGAAACCCTAATTTTTCCAAAAATGGTAAGTTTTGATTTTCTTGATTTCTCATGATCCCTCTTGATCAAATTTGGTCCATAGACTCCTTATAACCTTAATTTCATAAATTTGACCTCAAAAAGTCAGGAGTTGACTTTTTACTCAGTCTGGTTGACTTTTCCCCAATTCCTTGATTTTCAAGTAATTGATCAATTGAAGACCCTCCAAAATGATTCAATGGATGAAAATTCAACCCTAGGTACTTAACATCATATAGAAAACCATGAGATCAAGTTTACATCAAAATCCCATTGGGGGGTTCATTTAATCAGAAACCCTAATTTGGCCCTCTTTGTCAGGAGATGTTGCAATGCTTGAATGTTTGGATCAATTCACTTCTTTCTATGACTTGTGACCTCAAATCAAAAATTGTGGGATGTTGTGAAAACTTTGCACAATGTTGAGAAACCTTGTTGCCTTTTTATTGCCTTTGGATGACCATATATCCCTTCAATCACTGATCACAAGCCTTATGCCTTAGTTATGCTGGTTATGATGCAATGCTTTAGGTCATGATGTGGATTTGGATATGCAATGTGATATGTTAAGTTCCATAAAATGAGAGGGAAAATTTTGAGGTATTACATATGTGTTTGATTCTAAGGATCTGTTCCTATGCTTTAAGGAAGCCTAAGAGTAAGAGGATCCTTGTGCTTAAGTCCAATAGGAGGCTAGGTTACCTGTATGAGGTCCATGGGTCCTTGGATAAAGCCCAAGAGGAGGCTGGGGAAGGCTGAGTAAATTATAAGCCTGAGAGAAGGCATCTTTACTAGGCCCGAGGGTCCTTGAATGAAGCCCAAGAGGAGGCTATGTTTTGCCCTAGTTTTTGTTCTAGTTATTCAGAGGTTAGGTTTGGTGATAGTAACCCGATTGCTTAAGTTTTAGCAGAGATGCATATATAAGCAGTAAAGATGCATGCAGACAAATAAAAGTGTCAGTGAATGTGTTTAACAGCCTTTAGTATGATTTTTACTATGGTTTGAGTATTCTTAAGTTGTTTTATTAAGAATGAAGTTAGGTGTTACATTGGGAAGTAGAGGCCCAAAATCCTGAGGGAGAAAGATTACAGATGTTATTTTAACATTGTATTTTATGTGTCATTAAGAAGTATTTTATTATCTTTGCTTTAGTATGAGGTGAAGAAAGATAACTTTGGCAAACAGTTCTATTCCAAGGAAGCACAACAGTTTAAGAAAATAGCGAGAAGTTAAAATGAGAAAAGATGGCTCAGGAGCCAATAATTGGGCTTAAACATAAGGATGTCTATGAAATTTGTTTTGTTGATTGATTATCTGATGATTTCATACACAGAGTAGGACTTGGATGTTGAAGAGCTGCCTACAGCCTAGAAAGTAGTTCACTAGAGTGAAGCTCAGTCTAGTTGTTGGTGTATTAGATCTTTAGTCTTAAAGATGAAAAAAGAAAAGGAGATGAGATTTGTAAACAAATGATCGTAATCTCTATATAAGAGATTGAAAACTGTTTAAGAAACAATTGGTGGGTTCAATACTTATACGGAAGTCTAGCGGAGTTTTAAAACAGACCAGGGAAAGTTTAAAACAAAAAGAATGAGTCCTAAACACAAAGGATTCCTTATGACACATCTTGACAATTCATTTTAGAAAATAAATGGTTATGTGTAAAGATATTCACATAGAAATATTTACAGATGAAAACTTAATGCGGTGAAAAAGGTGATCGTGCCGAGTTTTTGAAAATGGATCAGATGAACCCTAATGGTTCTTTTTTTTAAAAGGGATGGGTCTTACATTCTAATAGAGGCCCAAAAGTGTGACAAAAGTCAAATTAAGGGTATGAAAGTCAAAAACCTAATTTTGAAACATTTTGAATATTTATTTGAATTAAAATATTAAAATATTTGATAAATTTCAAACACAAATGAAAAACAAGTTAAAACCTTGGATCAATGTTTGAAAAATTGTGTTTTATCCATGAGACAACTTGAATATCATTTATGTTTGAAAAATCAAGTGAAAAAATTGAATTTTAAAATGCTTAGAAACAAATAAAATTAATTCTTTTAGAAAATAATAAATATATTTTAAAAAATTGATATTTTTTCATGGAATAAAATATTTAAACATTTTTCAGAATTAATGAAAAAAGAATCATTTAAAAACTCAAAAGAATCAGAAAGTTATTAATTTCTGAATCAATTAAACAAAATGAATAAAATTCAAAAAATTGAAAATTCGAAAAAGGCACCAAGAACACTTGGGCAAGAACATGCGCGAAGCAGTTTGCCCAGGATTTGCAAATTCCATCGTATCTCATGGAATATGCATCCATTTGAGATGATTTAAACATCAAAATCACTCGTTTTGATCCCATGAACACATTGGTACTAATTAATTTCATTTATTTTGTGTGTGGAGTGAGAAATCAGTGATGAACACTGAAGAAACCTAATTTGACTTGAGCCACATGAAATTCTATATGATGATGATTTTGTGAAATTGATTGAGGGGAATCTCTTAGAATATGATTAAGAACATATGACAAAAAGATAGTGCGAGGAAATATGCATGAATTATGATTTGGCCTAGTTTGAGGCTTACCTGAACTTGGAGCTGCAGTTGGAGTTGTGATTTTGAGCTGGAGGTGTTACAGAGATGTTGTGATGATTTGGACAGCTTCCCTACACCATATGGAGTGTGTTTGAACACTTGGACTTGATTGCAAATGGTTGGATCAAGTTGTGGCCTTCAAGCTGCAAAAACAAGGACTTTTGGAGGTTTTGAAGTTTGATTCTGGGTTAGAGGTGTTCCAGAGGTGATCTAAGTATTTTAACACCTCATAAACATCATATGTGATATGTGTGAGCAATTGGTTTGAGCTTGTGCTAGCTCAAACTCAAAAACCAAAAGTGATTGCTCAAAATATTTAGTTTTGAGTCTTTGAGAGCAAAGAATAGAAAGCTTAGTGATCAGAGGCTTTAGTTTAATTTTTATGATGGATTGGAGTCTCTATTTATAGAAAAATATGTTGAACAAACTTGGCCTCCAAGATTTGAAGTGATGAGGTCACAATGGTGAGTCATGGTTTATGAAAAATATCTCTAACATGTGAAATGATGATTTTTTGAAATAGCTCAGCTATGCAGCAGCAAAAGTCACATTCCTCGGAAGTTTGATGCTTGGATTGTGCCACCTATTGCTTGTTGAAGAAGAGATCCAAGAATATGCCTTTTGGAAGCTTTGTGGCCCTTGGATCAAAATGAATAATGTTGAAATTCAAAAATGTTATTTTGGTGAATTCCATGGTGCAATCATGAATTTATATGTTTGATCAGGCTTGTAATCATTGTTTAGATGCTTAAATGCACTTGACAATGTACTTTGACTCAAAAAATAAGATTTCACAAGTTTGTGAAAAATCTGTTTTTACATAACAGATTTGGAAGATCACTTTGATCCATGATTTCTTGATGTACAAGCAAGATCTTTTCATGCTAATTGGTTCTTTGAATTGTTTGCAACATTTTCAACAACATTAGTGTTTACAAAAGGATCTGAATCGGCTTGGAACTTGGTGTAAAATCCCTCTAAGTTTTTGATGTTTTACTGATTTTACACTTAGGCATATTTTTTCTAAGTGTTGAAAATTAGTATTTTTTTCTTGATTTTGATCCATTTTTAACTTGAAATCCAAGAGTAATTGGAGTTTCTCCTAGTTGAATCATTTGTAGTTTTTTCCAAGGTCTTTCATTTGAGCTTTGGTTCACCAAAATCTGATGCTTGGAAGTAGGGTACTTGAACAGTTTTTCCATAACTTAGAAACTTTTCTAAGCTTCGAAGGTTGTCCCCTTTTCAAGTTATCTTCAAATTTCTGATTTTTTGATCAAATGTATTCATGGACCATGCATTCTTGAAATATAAGTCATGCGGATCATTTTGGGTGAAAAAGTCAAACTTTGACTTTTTGGTCCAGATGAAAATTACACTAGATACCCCTAGATTTCTGATTTTTTGACTGGACATCCTCTAAGGTATTTTGACCTTATGAATGGACTTCCATGGTGTATATGAGTTATTTAAATCATTATCTATGTAACCCTAATATGGGCATTATGAAACCCTAATCTTGCAGTTGTTGATCTCAGCACCTTTTGTACTTGTAAATGGCTTGTCATGGTCATTTCAACATTATTGATGATATGTGGAGGCCTTGGCTCCTTTTTCCCATGAAATATTTCATCTGGAGGGCTCAGATAACTGAACCCCTAATTGGTGATTGTGAGGGCTCGAGGCCCAGATCACTGCAACTTTTGTACATTTCTTCAAAGATTTTCCATCACTTGAGATTCCTTAATCCTTTGATTGGTGATTGAAAGGTTTAAAATCGTATGTATTGATTATTGATCCTTTGCCTGAATCCTATGAGGAACTCATAAATCCTTATTCATTACGGGGATACTGTTCAAACCATTCGGGCACAATCCTTTGGCCAATGGATTTCTTATGATGATATACATATCTTAGGGTCAAAATTTAGGGTTTGACACCACCATACAACATGAAGAGGTGGCGCATGCCACTATAATGCCTTGAAGAAATGGCGCAACTACATGATAATTAAGGGGTGGCGCAAGCCATAGGGAAATGTGGCGCCAACCACATGCCTATTAGGTGGCGCCAACCACTTGTCACAGAAAAGAAGGGTGGCGAGTGCCACCTATAGTAATTCCTTTTTTTCTTCCTATTTTGACTATAACCCTACTTATATTTGTCTCTTCTACTCCTGGTTTGGGTTAATGGAAAAACATGACAATGAACTAACTTTTGGAAAGGTAAATAATTATCCAGTGATTATATGAAGGATCGAGTGAAAGATATAGGTGCCATGTAAAAGTATTCAGATGTCATACCGTAAGAGAAACCTTGAACTTATATTAAGGGGATGTATGTCATAATAAGCTACTACTATCATGAGTTATACTAAAGAGGGTTAATTAAGAAATATTTTGTGTGGATGTTAGGATCCAGTGAGGTATGATAGGCGAGAGAAATCAAGGTAGGAGCGCTTACTGTGTGAAAAATTATGAATGTATATAGAAGTAAATTGTTTGAGGTTTGTTATGATAATTGAAGATGTATTGGTTGTGGTTCATAAGTGATTTATATGCATGATGTTATGTTTAATATGCGAGTGTAGCTTTTGGACCGTAAGCCGGTTTTACACGCCATTTAAAGCGATAGAGAGGTATCAAAATGATATAATATCTGGTAAAATAATAGGAAGCATAAAATGTGGTTATATGTGTATATATGAGTTATGTGAAAAGAATATGACAATTATGATGATTAATATGTTTATGACGATTATTAGATTAATATGTTTATGACGATTATGATTATTAAGATTGTAACATAGTGGGAGAACTGACTTTTAGTTTTTTGTCGCAAAATATGTTGTGGTAAGCAAGATTCGCCACTGACTTTTATTTAATCCAACTTAGGAAAGGTATAAAAGAACATGAAAGACCTTTAAAATATTTTGAGTTCGGGGGGTAAGTTATACAAAGGGAAGATGTTAGCACCTTTTGTATCCATGGTTATCCATGGGCTCTTAATTGCTTAGCTCACTTTATTTGTTTTGTTTGAAAAGTGTAGTGTATGGTTTATAATATTTTCGTAAAGAGTTAACTTTGTAATGATTCTCGTATGAATGTATACAAAGTGTTTATTTATTTGAAAGTATTTTGAAAAAGAGAGAGTGGGTGTAAAAATATTTGTTTTGAAAGTTGTGATCAAGCATTAATAGTTACTTACCCTAAGTTTGTATAGTCTTTCTTGTTATTTCATTTCCTTGGGGATAGAACTGTCCTTACTATCAGTTAGTAAGTAGTCTTATCCTTGGATTTGAAGGGACAGACGTAGGGTTATCGTCATGGTCATAGAAGGAGACATGTAAGGATACCTTAACATTTCGAAGGGACTATCATCATTCTTATAGGACAAAATCATTTATTCGAAGGTAACTGGAAGGGTCATTGAGGGACTATGATCTTTTTCGTAGGGACAAGATCATCTATTCGAAGGCAACTTTGAAGGGACAACGAGGGACTTATGATCTTTTATTCGAAATGCAACTATGATGATTTATTTCTTTAGGCAGCAAGTTAAGGTACCCCTATGTTCGAGGGACTTGACCATTTATTGTAAAGCAACAAAGAGAGGTTACCCTAGAGGTGTGAGTGTGCAAGTGTATTCAATTCATTTATTTTAGTATTGAAAATTAGGGTTAACTAACAGTTGATTTTAATCTTATCATACAATCCTATTAAGCATGCATCTAACAATTTATAGTGGGGAAAATAAACCCTAACTTAAACTATTACATGGCTTCGGGAGAGATACATAAATAAAACCTGACAGAAAACGTGAAGTGTGGAAAATAAAACCTAAAACTATTACAAGGCTTTAGCAGTTACATTATTTGAACGAAAATAAAACCGTACGAGAAAAATAAATTATTACAAATTCCGCGCATCCTATACAATTATTCTAAAACAATAAAATAAAATCGAGAAGAAAAATATAAAGTAAATATTGACTAAGATTTTGATTAATTGATTTTTATTAAAAAAAATGTTTGATAAAGAAATAGAATTAGTTTAATGAAATAAATTAAATTTGAATTAATTATGTAAAAGTAAATATTTTTTGATGTTTTATGATTTTTATGAAAATAATGATATTATTAAGTTATTTTTGTATTGGTTAGAAAAACATTAATTTAAATTAGGTGATTATTTGAAAAATAAAAAAGAAAAGAAAATAAGGCATGTAAACAAAGAAAAAAGGAAAAGGTTCAAAAATAGGGGGGACGTTGTGATCGAACCCAGGTCCCCTGGATTACCAGCGTGTGTGTTTACCACCAGGCCATGCGCCTTCATTTGTCAAGAAATAACAAACAAACATTATATATTAAAATTGAATTTCAAAAATCAAACGCGCGCGCAGGGAGCTTCTTCTTCCTCCAACCGTCCAGGCTCTTACCTACTGATGGATTTCATCACTAAAACTTATAGTGACGGTTTTATCCGTCACTACAAGACTTGCAATCTCAAAAAATTCAAACCAAGCATTATAAACACCATATAAGCACATAGATCAGTTAGAAATCGTCTCTTGAATTCAATGGTCCAATCAATTTGGTCTAAAATTGCCTCTAGCTATGGTTCCCCAAATTCATGGCTTCCAACCCTAACAATGGCAAATCATGATTCTTGCACCTAAACTTCAATTTGATTGCCCAGGTAGCTTGCTCACATCATACAAAACAAAAATATGCAAAGAGATTAGATGTATCATGCGTATAAACATGAAATCAAAAAATTGAAAAAAACCAAAAAAAGTAAATTCGGTTATGGCGTTTTATGAGGTTTTGGAGCAATGTGATGATTGGTACACCTTCAGAAGAGTCTAAGGAATGTTCTTAGACCTTCAAACCTCCTTGAGAATGGCTGCAACCCTAAAACCGAATCCAACTTACTCTTCAGTTTTTTGAAGTTTTGTATGCTCTCTTTGATAAAAAATTTCGTCCTCTTTACATCTGCATTTGTTATGTATATATAGAAGACTGAATTAGGTCAATTTGTGGGCTTGGATTCAAGTTATTTTGGGATGATGAGATTTGATTGGAACTTGATTTGAAAACTTTCTATTTTGGCTATTATTGTGATATCATGACTTTCCTCTTGTTGTGCACGAATTTGAATCACATATTATGACAATAAACTTCATAATCTGATCCCAAAATAATCCAAAGATCAAATATTTGATTTTTCAATATTTATTTTGGTTAAAATTAAATTTAAATGAATTAAATCCAATAAAATATAAAATAAACAAAGAAAATAAAAATATATGACTTATAGGTCGTGGATCATCTTAAGATTAAGTTTAGATTGTGAAAAGATAGGCCTATTTGGCAAAAACTCAAGTTTGATCATTGTTTGCCTTATACACCTCCTCAAATTTGCTCAACTTTAACAATGCACAACTTCCTCAATTTTTATCATATGAATGTACTCATGGACTTTTTAGAAATCTTAAAGTGTCCTTGAATCACTCCTTTTGGTCCCATGTCCATTTGATCTTCCATGTTCAAGTTATGAGCTTTTTTTGTTGACTTTTTAGAGGACATGTAATGTCTTGGCCCATATCTCTCAAATGAAGCATTTCTGGCCTTGTCTTGTGAGACACAGAGTTGTAGGGAATTGAATTTCCTTCATAATGAGATTTGGATGAGAAATTTCTGATGAAGTCTGTGAAAGTTAGAGCTGGTCAAAGTACAATTGACTTTCTCCTTAAGAAACCCTAATTTAGTAACTTTTGCCTTGTGATGAATTTGAGATTTTCTTGATGAATCATGATCAACCCTTGATCAAATGATGAATATTACTTTATAATATTGATTTTAACCAAAAATATTGAAGTTTGATTGTATGTTGACCAAAATTGACTTTTTACCCAAGTTAACTGATTATTGATCATTTGAGCATCTGACTGACCAAACTTGTAGGGCAAGTCTTGAAACCTGACATGAGGATCCTCTAAAGTATATGGGATATTTTGAAGTCCACTTGAGGCTTTGTAAGTCCATCTTGTTTTGAGAAACACCAAACCCTAATTTGAGATATATTTCTTAGGAGGAGGCTTTGTCTGATGAAACCTTGAGTTCCTTTGAGCAATTGAGAATCTCATGAACATTAGGAGACCTCTTGAGACATAATTTATTGAAGATATGAGGGAAAATTTTGGGGTACAAAAAAAAAGGTTATAAAAATAAACCTTGTAACCTAGGTTTAGTAACCGACCGAAAATGTAGAAGACATATTATTAGGGTTGTGTTCTTGTGGTAGTCGTGCGCAACAAGGAACAATGTTATGGTTGTTTTATGTGTAACCCTCGAAGTTGCTAAGTAAGAGGTGGATTGTTCTTGGAGGAAGTTGGTAAGAAACTCTAAGGTATTATCATGGAAATATGGCTTCTGTTTTGAATTGTTGGTGTAGGTAAAAAGCCGTCAATAACAGCAACTGACTATTGGGACTGTGAGACATCACTGAGGTGATTGGAAGTGAGGATTGGTTTCTCATATTTAGGAGTTCCTAAGTAGAAGTTGCACGGGTAATGATTAAGTGAGAAGACTATAAACTGTAGGTGTTTGCTAAGAAGTATTTGAATTGATATTACATAGTTGATTTCCTTCCTGGCTTGGTAGCCCCCAGAGTAGATGAGTTAGCATCAAACTGGGTTAATAATTTGAATGTGTTCTTTACAGCTTTCACTTTATTTTATGCAGTATGTGTGATGAATGTCATATCATATGTTTAAACATCCTGAAGAATGTTTGAATCTGATATATCAGAATTTTAAAAGTGATGTTGTTTGTGCCTTTCCATGTTTATATGTAACAGATAAGATGTCTCAACATCGTATTCGACATTTGAGTCTGTCATACCAGAATTTCAATTCGTATTACTGTTGTCCAGTGACAATGTCGTCGGTATTATGGTTACATTGATGTCTTATGATGATATGTTTGCGTGAAGAGATGATAAAGTTAGTGTTAATGTTGTGGAACTCTACGTTCTTAAACTGTGTTGTTGCCTCGTTTCAAACGGCAAGAATACGAGTGCAAATAACTCGTTATTATGAAAAGAAATTGGAGAAGTGTTACCATGATGGTAGTGATGATCTCGTTGTGCTCTGGCTCGAGGACGATTGAGAACCTAAAGTGACGAGACAAGGAATGAGCTGAATTGGTGTGTTTATAACTCATTTGTATTATATCTTGTTGGATTGTTGTGGTTTACTATGTGGAAGTCGGAAAGAAGGATACGAGATTCATATTCAAAGTTGGTTTCACCAGATAATTTTTTGGGACGAGAATTCTTTAAGTGAGGAGGAGTTGTAACACCCCAAATAATTAGAATATTTATTTAATTGGTTTAAAATAAATATTCGGGATTTATAGGTGAACGTGGCGAGATATTAGGATGCATGATGATATACTCATGTGAAATGGGATGATGTTGGATAAGAACAAATTATGCAGATAAGTTCTAAGTTATTATTTAATTAAAATTATTTTAGATTTAATAAGAATTATTGAGGATTAATATAAATAATTTGATAACTAATAAAATTAGAGATTTTGTGGGTAAAGTGGCAATTATGGATGGAGTTAGTGAGGATAAAAATGGAATAACATATTGAGGTCCGAGGGGATAAGAGAGGAATAATATAAAATACAATTTTTGGGAGAATTCAGTTATTGATCGTATTTGCGAGAAGTATTCTGAGGAACGGAGGCGGAAAGGCTAGGGTGCATAAGTTTCTCGAAGGTCTCAAGGAAAGGGAATTCAAGGTTTGACATCAAAGGTATGGGGAGTATTACCTTTCATTATATTTGATATATGGTTTAGATTTTGTATGTGGATGATTTGGGATTTTTAGGGTTTATGGGAACCTATGACAAATTGACGAAATTTGTGTTTTGATAAGAAGTTGATTTGTTACTGATTTTATCAGTAAGTAATTGTTGTTATTATGATTGAGCCGAGTAATAGATAATTTGTAGGTTGTTTGATTCTTAATCAATAACAAGTATACAGAGAGTTTAGTGAGAATGGATAGATGATTCAAAACAATAATCATAAATACTTTGGGCTGGATAGAATCAATTATTGAGAAAATTGGGTTGAAATTGTATAATGCAAGGTCGTGGAACGTACCCAGGGTTCTGAGGTGGCAAGTGCCACCCTGTTAGATGTTGAAGGAGTGGCGGTGTCGCTCCCTGGATTTCCATCCCGGTACAAACGCGACAGTGGCGCGGAAAGAGGTAGAGTCGCCAGCCAGGAATTTCTATCCCGAAGGAACGGGAATGGTAATGTTGCACAAACCAGAAGAAAAGAAAAGGAAGGACAAAGGTCCTGCAAACCAAAGAAACTGGGTTCGGGAGTCGGTTACGGCCTGGGAAGGTATTAGCACCCCAAATCGTCCACCGTACCTTACGGGATCCACGCTTACAAAGAAACTGTTTCAAAGGGTGAAGAAATGAAAACGGCTGCAAAAAGAAAGACTGGAACTGGAAATGAAAAGAAAAGAAATGGGGGAAAATGTAGGGAAAATAAAAGAGTGCTCGAACAGGCCCTACCCCGCTGCCTATGTACCTCATATGGACATGAGGATCAGAGTCACCGTAGTTCCCCTAACTAGGGGTGGAAAAGATTGTGTGTGATTTAAGGCTTGAACTGCCTATGTCAATGCTCAAGTGTTGCAGGCTTGGATGACGAGTGCGTTTTCGTCTTGCAAAATGACAAGTAGGAGCAAGTTCGCATACGGAGCGAAGGAGATGAGAAAAGAATTCCCGAAGGAAAGACACTTATTGTTTTTTTGTGTTTCTTAGAAGTCTTTTATTGGTGTAGCACAAAAGAATGAACTCAAACTCTTTTCCATGGAATGCGTACTTGCTACTACATTCCAAGATGGAATAATAGAACAAGCACGCCAAGTAAGGAGAATTTATCCAAGACTTGTTTCCAAGGGCAAGGGCCTAAGTTCATTGACTTGTTGAACTTTTTAAGATGTTTTTTAGTGATTAAAAATGAAGAAGTCTTCTTTTAGGATTTTTTCTTGATGAAGATTACCTCATGATCCGACTTGTGCATCATGCTAGACAAATGCCCTATTCCAAGATGGACTGAATACATATGCCCCATGGAATAAGGTTATACACAAGAAGTCACTTCTTTCTTTATTAATGTTTTTTTAGGTTTTGCTTTGAGATGAGAAGAGAGAGAACCAAAAGAGCAAAAGGCAAAAGTCTAAGGGGAAATACTAAACCTAGAGTTATCATGCAAAAAGTGGTCCTAAGGTCAGTGTGGTTTGAAACTATCCTAAGAGAAAAGAACATCAAAGGAGAAGAAAAGGAGAGGAGAGGAAAGCAAGAGAACAACTTACTCCTCTAAAGGAGATAAGCTGCTTCTAAGGGGGAAATAGAAGAGTTGAAACACATGATGGCATAAGGCACATCAAAAACCACAAAGTAGAAAGCAAAGTAAGAAGAGGTGAAGAGTTGAAATGTGGATAAACATCCACACTTCTCTTACCATGAGCCCCTGAAATGTTAGCAAAATCCCAGCAAATAATCATCATATCAATCAACACAATTCATGGAATTAGCATGCTTAAAGTTCTAGAAAACAAAGTCAAACAAACATGCCAAGCTTTCACATACATGAATTTACGCGTTGAGAACAGGGAGGCATGCATCAACCCGTAAGAAAATGACCCTAAACTAGCATATCCAATGATCATACAATGATCCATGGCAATTAAAGCAAGTAAGGGATTCAAACAAGCTCAAATATGGCATTTTGCTTCAGTGTTAACCGGTTAACCAAAGCGTTAACCGGTTAACCAGTTCAAACCTGCAGAAAACAACACAGAAAACAGGTGCGTTAACCGGTTAACCAAAGCGTTAACCGGTTAACACTGTGGAAACAACAACAATTCCTGCAGAAAATCAGCTCTAAACCAGCTTATCCAAATAATTCAACAACAGACCAGCAATCATTCATGCATGAAATAAATGGATCAATTCACATTAATCAATATCATTAAGCTCATGAATAATAACACATAAATCCGATTGCAAATCAATCAATCAATTCAAGCAAAACAAGCAAATACACAAGCATATGGTGGATCTAAGCATAAGCATTGCAAATAAGCTAAAAACAGAGTTAGATATGAACTTAACCAACCTACAAAGTTAAGGTATACTTTGGTAATTGTTGTTTGAGCTAGAAATGAGGAATCGTGCGGAAAACTTCGAAAATCCGGTGCTAATCTTCACACATTATGCAAAATAAATGCAAGCAAAGGATCTTGATGCAGAATTTTGGCTCCAAAAGCACTTCTAATCTCCAAATCAGATATGAACCAAGTAGAGAAACCAGCAAATTGATGCAAAGAAGCTATGGATGGAGGTCTAGTTCCAAGATCTACAAACTTTAATGCAAAGTTTTGTGATCTTAAAAGAGGAACTTTGAGTGATTTGGGAATTTGGGAGAGAAAATGAGAGAATGGTGAGAGAGTGAAAAAAATTCAGAAAAAATGAGAAGTGAATTATGAGGGAGCCCCTTCTTGGTTTGGAGGGAAATGGAAAAATATGCTCTAGGCTTGGGGCCCAAAATTTTAGCTTGGGATCCAAAATATATGGTTTGGGATTAGCTTAGAAAGTGATTAGGATCTAGCCTTGGAATTAGGCTTGGTAAATGCTCTAGATCCTTCTCCATAATTCCCACTTAATTAAAAATGAATAAAAATCAGAAAAGTGAAAATTGGAGCCAAAAACACATGCTGAACTTGCTGTTGGAATTTAAAATTCACAGCCGTTAACTGGTTAACCAAAGCGTTAACCGGTTAACGCCAGTGAATTTTGAATTCTCCCTCCTTTTGGTGGGAAACTTCCATAATAAACCGGTGCCAACCATTTCAAGCTGATTTTGATCCTCAATTCTTTTAGGGTTTTAACCACGATACTAGGATTGTACAAAAGGTCATGTGAGCTTCCTGCCAAGTCACCATACTCTTGACTTTGACTTGTAAGATCACGAGCTCTCAAATGATTTATCATATGCCTTATGCTAGAACATGCGAGTGCTATGCTTCATTTTTCTATGCAAAATGCTAAGGCTATGACATGCTAATGATGATTATGATATGATGATGATGCTAAAAAGAAGAGGGCTATGACATGCAGACGAGCGCTTTAGGCGATGATACAGACGAATATCAACCACTGATATAGACGAATACCAGAAATCCAACACAGACGAGCATTTGGAGTAGCAATACAGACGAGTACCAGAGAAATCATCAAATCAGTACATATGGATATGAGCTAACACAGACGAGTGTGGAGGATGATACAGACGAGTATCCCAACAATGCAAACGAGCTTCAAACAGATAACAAACAACGGACGAGCGTTGGGGAATGCAGACGAGCATCAAACAGATAAGGAGAATGCGGACGAGCATCAAATAGATTTCAAACACGGACGAGTGATGGGAAGTGCGGCCGAGCATCAAACAAATAACGAGTGATGGAGAATGCAGACGAGCACCAAATAGATTTCAAACACGGACGAGTGCAAGGGAATGCAGCTGAGCATCAAACAAATAACGAGTGATGGAGAATGCGAACGAGCACCAAATAGATTTCAAACACGGACGAGTGCTGGGAAGTGCGGACGAGCATCAAATAGATATCAAACACAGACGAGTGCTAGAGAATGCAAACGAGCATCAATAGATTTCAAACATGAACGAGCTCCAGGAAGTGCGGACGAGCAATAAACAGATAACGAACACAGACGAGTGTCAGGGAATGCAGACGAGCATCAAACAGATAACGAGCACAGACGAGTGCTGGGAAATGCATACGAGCAACAGCGAAGTGCCCTGATTGGCAATAAAAAATCACGACTCTGCAGGGGAGAACCAAGTCAAGAGCTTTGACGATGCTTAACTCTGGCTGGGGAGATGAATAAATGTTTGTATCATCACAATGGCCAAAAATAAATTGGCGACTTCTCTGGGGAATATTTCAACGATGGGAGTAAGTCCCGATCATGAACTCTGCGGGGAATGACCATTTTCATACTTGGCTAGGGAAGATGCTTGGTCAAGAATCTAGCTGGGGAGAGAATTCTGAAAATTCTGACTCTGTGGGGAAATCAGGTGCACAGCAGCTCGCTGGGAATACTTCACTATAGAAAGATAATCCGCTTGGGGATGAAAGCTCTTCAATTAGCCTTGGAATTCTGCTGGGGATTCCACTTGCTCTAGCTCAGCTGGGGATAGCCATGTCTTTCTGTGAAGAACAACCTCCTCTTGGGGAAAGATGACGCCATCCTGCAAAACCTGCAACAACAGTATACACACATGTGCCTTGGGGACTTGCATGGTATGATCTGTTCATCCATTGTCATCCGACACTCAAATATAGTTTTAATTGTTTCCCTGCAATGTCAATTTTCTTAGAAAAATCAACATGTTTCATATGCAATGTTCTTTTTTGCCAAAAATTCAGAACATTTTTGCAAACAAAGTAAACACAATGCAACATGACTTTTGACTGAATATTTATTCATTAAATGGCCTCTGAATAGGCAAAGTCTTACATCAGGAAGCAACTACCTGGAAAGAGGTAGCTACCATAAAATTGAGAAAATAAACTATCCTAATGGAAATGTACACGACATTCCAATGAGTTTCCTTCCTGCTATGACCAACATGTCTTCAAGACTTCCAGTTCTTGCCTTGGCTTTCTAAAGAAGATGTGGGGACGGATTCCTATCCTTCTGATATTGTCAGACTGTTTGAAACGATGATTCGGTTCAAATTACCCGGATCGCAGTTGTTCACTTATTCCCTTGTTTTGCGTGGATCTCCCTTTCGGGTTTTCAATCCACCGGGATACCCTTTTTTCCCTGAGTTGTCCGATGTGGCTTTTCAACTCAGCGGGTGTAGTTTTTTTTCCCTAATTTTTGCCCGAGCTTTTTATTATGTTTTTAGCTCGCCGGGATGCCATTTTTTGCATGGACTTTAATTCTGTTTTTGTGTCCAGCGAGTTTTTTTATGCGAAGTATTTTTTAACTGCGTCCGAGTTAACAGGAGATTGGAAATCTTCTCCATCCATAGTAGTGAGCATCAGCACCCCACATGAGAAAACTTTCTTTACTATGAATGGGCCTTCGTAGTTCGGAGTCCACTTGCCCCTATGATCTGAACCTGGAGGAATCATCCTCTTGAGTAAAAGCTCGCCTACTTGATACTTTTGAGTACGTACTCGTTGGTCGAATGCTCGCTTCATTCTCCTCTGATAAAGCTGACCATGAAAGATGGTCGCTGATCTATTTTCCTCAATTAGACACAACTAATTATATCGAGCATGTACCCATTCAGCCTCGTCCAACTTCACATCCATCATCACACGTAAAGAAGGAATCTCCACCTCAACCGGCAAGACTACTTCCATGCCATATACCAAGGAGAAAGGAGTTTCCCCGGTTGACGTCCTGACTGACGTTCGGTACCCATGCAGCGCAAATGGTAACATCTCATGCCAATCTTTGTAAGTGACAACCATCTTCTGCACAATCTTCTTAATATTCTTGTTAGTTGCCTCTACCGTGCCATTCATCTTTGATCGGTAAGGAGGAGAATTGTGATGTTGAATCTTGAAGTCCCAGCATAGTTCTGCCATCATCTTATTGTTTAAATTGGAACAGTTATCAGTAATGATTCGCTCGGGCACTCCGTATCTGCAAATGATGTCTCTCTTCAGAAATTTGGCTACCACTTGGCAAGTGACATTGGCATACGATGCTGCTTCGACCCATTTGGTGAAATAATCAATCGCGACCAAGATGAAACGATGACCATTTGAAGCAGTAGACTATATCTTCCCGGTCATGTCAATGCCCCACATAGAAAAGGGCCAAGGAGATGACATGACGTTGAGCGGGCTTGGAGGAACATGCACCTTGTCTACATAAATCTGGCACTTGTGGCACTTACGGGCGTACGAACAACAGTCTGCATCCATTGTTAGCCAATAGTACCCTGATCTCAATAACTTCTTAGCCATTGCATGTCCTCCTGCATGAGTACCGAAAGATCCCTCGTGGACTTCCTGCATTAATAAGTCTGCTTCGTGTATATCCACGCATTTGAGCAAGACCATGTTAAAGTTCCTCTTATATAGAACCCCGTATGCGTTCAAGAAGAAGCTATCAGCAAGTCGTCTCAAGGTCTTTTTATCGTTGGATGATGCCCCAGCTGGGTATTCTTGTTTTTCCCAGAAAAGCTTGATATCAAAGTACCAAGGTTTCTTATCAGACACTGCGTCTACAGACAAAGCAAAAGCTGGTGCGTCAAGCCTGGAAATGTCAATCATGGGCACATAGTTCCAACACAAGACTTTGATGGACGAAGAAAGAGTAGCCAATGCATCGGCAAATTGATTCTCATATCATGGTATATATTGAAGCTTAACCATTGTGAAGAACGTTAACAGTCTTCTGGCATAATCCCTATAAGGAATTAAGTGTTCTTGATGTGTACACCACTTGCCGATAATCTGGTTGATAACGAGGGTTGAATCTCCGAATATATCGAGGGTCTTAATCCGAAGATTAATAGCCTCCTCTATTCCCATTATGCATGCCTCGTATTCCGCTTCATTGTTGGTGCAGCCAAAAGTAATTCTGGCAGCGAAGGGAAAGTGAACACCTTCGGGAGTGATAAAAACAACACCAACTTCGCGTCCGTTGATATTGACTTCCCCATCAAACATCAACTTCCACTTGGATTCAGGGTTAGGCCCCTCCTCCGGAAGTGGTTCCTCGCAATCTCTTGCCTTGAGGTACACGATGTCCTCATCAGGGAAATCAGACTTCATCGGCTGATAGTGGTCTTCAAGCGGTTGTTGTGCAAGATAATCTGACAATACACTTCCTTTGATGGCTTTCTGGGACGTATATTGTATGTCATACTCTGTTAAGATCATTTTCCACCTTGCAACCCTTCCGGTTAATGCTGGTTTCCCGAAAATATACTTGATGGGGTCCATTTTTGAGATTAGCAATGTGGTATGGGTCAACATGTACTGTCTCAATCGGCGAGCAACCCATGCCAAAGTGCAGCAAGTTTTCTCGAGCAGTGAATAACGGGATTCACAGTCGGTAAACTTTTTGCTAAGGTAATAAATAGCATGCTCTTTTCGACCAGACTCGTCATGTTGGCCTAGCACACACCCCATCGACCATTCTAACACAGTCAAGTACATGATAAGTGGTCGTCCTGGAACTGGAGGCATTAGGATCGAAGGCTCCTGCAAATATTCTTTTATCTTTTCAAAGGCTCTTTGACAGTCCTCATTCCACCTGATCGTTTGTTATTTTCTTAACAATTTGAAGATTGGCTCGCATGTGGCAGTTAGATGAGATATAAACCGAGAAATGTAGTTCAATCTCCCTAAAAACCCACGCACTTCTTTTTCTGTTTTCGGTGCAAGCATGTCTTGTATTGCTTTTACTTTTTCAAGATCTACCTCAATGCCCCTCTGGCTAACAATGAAACCCAGCAATTTACCGGAACGCACTCCGAAAGTGCACTTGTTTAGATTCAACCTTAATTTGTACTTTATCAATCTGTCAAACAACTTTTTGAGATTGACCAGATGTTCTTCTTTGTCCCGGGACTTGGCAATCATATCGTCCACATAACATTCAATTTCCTTGTGTATCATGTCGTGGAACAAAGTTACCATAGCCTGTTGATACGTTGCCCCGACATTCTTCAATCCAAAGGGCATAACCTTATAACAGAATGTACCCCACGGGGTAATGGACGTCGTTTTCTCCATGTCTTCTGGTGCCATCTTAATCTGATTGTACCCGGAGAAGCCATCCATGAAATAAAATATCGAGAACTGAGCGGTGTTATCTACCAGCACATCAATGTGAGGTAATGGAAAGTCATCCTTTGGACTGGCTCTGTTTAGATCCCGATAATCAAAGCACATTCGGACCTTGCCATCTTTCTTTGGTACAGGCGCAATATTAGCTACCCAAGGCGGGTAACTAGTCACGAAAAGGAACCTGGCATCCCACTACTTTTGAACTTCCTCCTTGATCTTCATAGCCATATCGGGGCTAGTTCTTCTTAGCTTTTGCTTTACCGAAGGACAGTCTTCCTTTAGTGGCAGCTTGTGTACAACGATGTCGGTATCCAATCCTGGCATATCTTGATACGACCAGGCGAAGATATCCACATATTCATGAAGCATACCAATCAATTCTTTCTTTACCTCGGCCTGCAGACTGGCCCCAATCTTTATCTCTTTCTTTACATCCTTAGACCCGATGTTGACGATCTCTATTTCTTCCTGATGAGGCTGAATGACCCTTTCCTCCTGTTTCAACAACCTAACCAATTCTTTCGGGAGTTCACAATCTTCCTCAACCCCTTCATCAGCTTGGTAGATAGGATTGTCGAAGTCATGCATAGTCATAGCAGGAACGTTATCACAGGAATCTGAATGATCATCACTTCACAAATGATGTGCTTATTTCAGAATCTGTTTTTTTCCGAATGAGACGCGAACACACAAAAATACTGAAAAAAGAAAACAATGCCATTTGTTTTTGTGAAAAATTTTAAGACAAAAGAAAGAGAACACAATTTGCTTGAAAAATGTCCTTTATTTCATGGAAAAAGTAAATTCATTAAAACATGGTGGCCCTATAGATGGATCCATGCACCTTGGGCAGAGTGCAGGATTTGACATGCAGTATGATAAAAATGGAAACAAGAAAATTACTTTGACCGCCAAGTAACTTGAACAGAATCTTCAGCAGACCAGTTCTGGAGCTCCTCCCCAGGTATGCATGGGTAAATCCAGTTATCCAAGTCACAGTCACTATTCCTATCTTCATGTGTAGCACAAACGATGTTGTAGTCGAGCATTCCATTGCTTGTGAATGCTATGGGTTTACTGCCTTGAGACCAGCTTGACTGACCAGGTTGATATCCGAGACCAAACTTGTCATCCTTCTTTTCCACTTCTAACATCTTGCCCCAGCCCTGGGCATTTCCGGATTAGACTACTTCCTTAGCTTGCTTGTAGGAGTAGATAGGAGTCTCTTCCTTCTCATTGCTCTGAACTGCAGCAGCTAGAGACAAAGTACTGACATTGACCGTCTCAAAAGCCTGGCAAAGTTTCTCATGGATCTCCCCGTCCATTTCCACATACTTGAAGGTCGACAGATGGCTTACGAAAATATCTTCTTCTCCGCATACAGTAACAACCTGGCCATCTACCACATACTTTAACTTTTGATGCAACGTGGATGTTACTACGCATGCAGCATGAATCCGGGGACGTCCCAGCAGACAACTATAAGCGGGTCGGATATCCATAACATAGAATGTGCTCTTGAATACCTGAGACCCAATCTTTATCGGTAGCTCCACCTCCCCGAACACAGATCTTCATGACCCATCAAAAGCTTTCACGATCAAATCACTGGGTCGCAAAACGATACCATCAACATTCAGCTTCATGAGGGCATTCTTAGGGAGTACATTGAGATAAGAGCATGTATCTACCAAGACGTGTGATAGAACAACACCCTTACACTCCATAGTGATGTGTAACGCTCTGTTGTGATTACGTCCCTCGGAAGTGAGATCTTTATCTGTGAATCCCAACCCATGGCTGGCGTTCACACTGGCTATCACAGCCTCTAAGTGGTCAACGGTTATCTCTTATGGTACATATGCCATTTGCAAAACTTTCAACAAAGCCTCTCGGTGAGCTTGAGAACACATCAGCAACGGCATAATGGATATCTTAGACGGGGTCTAATTCAGCTGTTCAACCACCTTATAGTCCCTCTTCTTAATTATTCTCATGAACTCCTCGACTTCCTTTTCAAAAGTGCCCTGACTAGCAGCAGGAGTTGTCACCTCTTCAGTCACTATCTGCTTACCCTTAGCCTTTGCAACAGTTTCAGCTTCGGGATCACCTCTAAGAATTTGAGGAGCAAAGACGCCCACTCCGTGTAAACCCACCAATTCCTCCGACATTCACAACAGTCTGGTCAATTGTCACTGTTTTACTTTCCACCTTCTAGCCTTCTACATAAACCTCTGAGCCATAGTGCCAAGGGATGGCCTTGTCATCAACATAGGGAACTTGTCCCGGAACAATAATGGTAATTGGACTCACTTCTGGGACATAGATAGTCACTGGCTTTCTCCGGGTAGGAACTTCAGCAGGATCAAAGTAAATTGTCATTGTAGACACACAATCACTTCTGTTGCCAGCCCTGTCAAACTGTAAGGACCCCTCGTCAATCAAACACTGCAGCCCCGCTTTCAAATCCCCACAGCCATTAACTGAATTCGAAAAACCCTCACAGTCAAAATCGCAACCTGGGAATACCTGCCCTTTCAGCAATCTCTCTTTCACCACTAACAACGAAGTCTTCACTTCACCCACGTTCAAAATCAAGTTCAACCTCTCGCCACCATGAACAACATTTATCTTGGCCCCTCCATGATTTGGAATGGGGTTTGATTGCGGTGCGAAGTTAATTGCTTTCGAGTCAATCAAGTCTTGGACCTTATGCTGCAATGCCCTACACTTCTCTGTTGAGTTCCCGGGAACTCCTGAATGGAATGTACATCTTGCATTAGCATCATACCCCACTGGAAGCTCTCCAGGTGGAGGTGGTGCCAAAGTCACCAACTTAACCAAATTCAAGTCTAACAATCTCTGGAGTAGCGTTGTGTATGTCATCAAGATGGATTCAAGCACCCTGTTAGCTGGACGAGCTTGCCTCTGTTGATAGGGTCTTTGCTGATAGTTGTTGCATTATGGATGTTGCTGTTGTTGCTGTTGTTGGTGTTGTTGCACAGGACTTGTTGGAATGGTGACAACTGCCACCTGCTCATAAGATCCTCTGTATCCACGGCCCCGGCCTCGGCCGTACACAACATTAGTTTCTCCCTCCCTTCTTCTTGGAGGTCCATTAAAAGCTTTTCGAACACCACTTGAGCTACCTGCACTACTGTCTTGGATCTTCCCCATTTTCAGAAGAGTTTCAACCCTCTCTCTAGCTATTACAATATCATTAAACTTCGTCGCTGAACAAGACGCCAGTCTATCAATAAACACACCTTGCAGTGTTCCCATAAACATGTCTTCCATTTCATTCTCTAACAAGGGAGGTTGTACTCGAGCAGCAAGCTGACGCCACCTCTGGGCGTACTCTTTGAAACCTTCCTTAGCACTCTGAGACATTGTCTGCAACTGGGTACGATTTGGAGCCATATCTAAATTATACTGATACTGCTTCACGAATGCCTCAGCTAAATCCTTCCAACTTCGAATATTGACCCTGCTCAGCTTCATGTACCATTCCAAGGAAGCTCCTACAAGACTATCCTGGAAGTAATACATCCACAACTTCTCATCATCTGTATGCGCAACAATCCTTCCCACAAAAGACTGAAGGTGAGTTTTTGGGAAAGCCTTGTCGTTGTACTTATCAAAAGTAGGGACCTTGAACTTGTAGGGAATTCTCACCCCTGGCACAAAGCCCAGATCAGTGATATCAAACCCTAGAGAATTCTGAGATTGAATGGCGCGAATCTGTTCTGCCATTTCTTCAAACCTCCTATTCATGTCAATCCCCTAGCCTTCTGCCTCATCCAGCAAAGTGAATTGTTCGTCCTTCCCATCCATCTGCATGTTATTCACTCCATCATTGATGATAGTGACCCCTGGGTGAAGAAATGAAAATGGCTGCAAAAAGAAAGACTGGAACTGGAAATGAAAAGAAAAGAAATTGGGGAAAATGTAGGGAAAATAAAAGAGTGCTCAAACGGCCCTACCCCACTTCCTACGTACCTCATCTGGACATGAGGATCAGAGTCGTCGTAGTTCCCCTAACTAGGTGTTGCAGGCTCAGACGACGAGTGCGTTATCGTCTTGCAAAATGACAAGTAGGAGCAAGTTCGCGTACGGAGCGAAGGAGATGAGAAAAGAATTCCCGAAAGAATGAACTCAAACTCTTTTCCATGGAATGCATACTTGCTACTACATTCCAAGATGGAATAATAGAACAAGCACACCAAGTAAGGAGAATTTATCCAAGACTTGTTTCCAAGGGCAATGGCCTAAGTTCATTGACTTGTTGAGCATTTTAAGATGTTTTAGTGATTAAAAATGAAGAAGTCTCTTTTTAGGATTTTTCTTGATGAAGATGACCTCATGATCCGACTTGTGAATCATGCTAGACAAATGCACTATTCCAAGATGGAATGAATACATATGCCCTATGGAATAAGGCTATACACAAGAAGTCACTTCTTTATTTATTAATGTTTTTTTAGGTTTTGCTTTGAGATGAGAAGAGAGAGAACCAAAAGAGAAAAAGGCAAAAGTCTAAGGGGAAAGACTAAACCTAGAGTTATCATGCAAAAAGTGGTCCTAAGGTTAGTGTGGTTTGAAACTATCCTAAGAGAAAAGAAGATTAAATGAGAAGAAAAGGAGAGGAGAGGAAAGCTAGAGAACAACTTACTCCTCTAAAGGAGATAAGTTGCTTCTAAGGGGGAAATAGAAGAGTTGAAACACATGATGGCATAAGGCACATCAAAAACCACAAAGTAGAAAGCAAAGTAAGAAGAAGTGAAGAGTTGAAATGTGGATAAACATCCACACTTCTCTTACCATGAGCCCCTGAAATGTTAGCAAAATTCCAGCAAATAATCATCACATCAATCAACACAATTCATGGAATTAGTATGCTCAAAGTTCTAGAAAACAAAGTCAAACAAACATGCCAAGCTTGCACATACATGAATTTATGCGTCGAGAACAGGGAGGCATGCATTAACCCGCAAGAAAATCACCCTAAACTAGCATATTCAATGATCATACAATGATCCATGGCAATTAAAGCAAGTAAGGGAATCAAACAAGCTCAAAACAACTCAAATATGGCATTCTGCTTCAGTGTTAACTGGTTAACCAAAGCGTTAACCGGTTAACCAGTTCAAACCTGCAGAAAACAGCATATAAAATAGGTGCGTTAACCGGTTAAACAAAGCGTTAACCGGTTAACACTGTGGAAACAACAACAATTCCTGCAGAAAATCAGCTCTAAACCAGCTTATCCAAATAATTCCACAACAGACCAGCAATCAATCATGCATGAAATAAATGGATCAATTCACATTAATCAATATCATTAAGCTCATGAACAATAACACATAAATCTGATTGCAAATCAATCAATCAATTCAAGCAAAATAAGCAAATACACAAGCATATGGTGGATCTAAGCACAAGCATTGCAAATAAGCTAAAAACAGAGTTAGATCTGAACTTAACCAACCTACAAAGCTGAGGTATGCTTTGGTAATTGTTGTTTGAGCTGGAAATGAGGAATCGCGTGGAAAACTTCGAAGATACGGTGATAATCTTCACACATCATGCAAAATAAATGCAAGCAAAGGATCTTGATGTAGAATTTTAGCTCCAAAAGCACTTCTAATCTCCAAATCAGATCTGAACCAAGTAGAGAAACCAGCAAATTGATGCAAAGAAGCTATGGATGGAGGTCTATTTCCAAGATCTACAAACTTTAATACAAAACTTTGTGATCTTCAAAGAGGAACTTTGAGTGATTTGGGAATTTGGGAGAGAAAATGAGAGAATGGTGAGAGAGTGAAAAAATTCAGAAAAAATGAGAAGTGAATTTTGAGGGAGCCCCTTCTTGGTTTGGAGGGAAATGGAATAAATATGCTCTAGGCTTGGGGCCCAAAAGTTTGGCTTGGGATCCAAAAAATATGATTTGGGATTAACTTAGAAAGTGATTAGGATCTAGCCTTGGAATTAGGCTTGGTAAATGCTCTAGATCCTTCTCTATAATTCCCACTTAATTCAAAATGAATAAAAAATCAGAAAAGTGAAAATTGGAGCCAAAAACACATGCTGAACTTGCTGCTAGAATTCAAAATTCGCAGCCGTTAACCGGTTAACGCCAGTGAATTTTGAATTCTCCCTCCTTTTGGTGGGAAACTTACATAATAAACCGACACCAACCATTTCAAGCTGATTTTGATCCTCAATTCTTTTAGGGTTTTGACCACAATACTAGGCTTGTACAAAAGGTCTTGTGAGCTTCCTGCCAGGTCACCATGCTCTTGACTTTGACTTGTAAGATCACGAGCTCTCAGATGATTGATCATATGCCTTATGCTAGAACATGCAAGTGCTATGCTTCATTTTTATATGCAAAATGCTAAGGCTATGACATGCTAATGATGATTATGATATGATGATGATGCTAAAAAGAAGAGGGCAAATTTGAGGTGTTACAGGCGGGTACCACCAAAAAGCTAGAGGTGGCACAGGCCACCATACAACATGAAGAGGTGGCAAAAGCCACCATAATTCCATAAAGAAGAGGCGCAAGCCACTTGATAATAAAGGGGTGGCTCAAGCCATAGGGAAATGTGGTACCAGCCACATCCCTATTAGGCGGCGCTAACCATTTGTCACGGAAAAGAAGGGTGGCGAGTGCCACCCATAGTAATTCCATATATTTTTTTCCTATTTTGACTATAACCCCACTTATGTCTGTCTCTTCTACTCCTGATTTGGGTTAATGAGAAAATATGATAATGAACTAACTTTTGGAAAGATAAATAATTATCCAATGATTATATAAAGGATCGAGTGAAAGATATAGGTGCCATGTAAAATTATTCAGATGTAATATCGTAAGAGAAACCATGAACTTATATTTTGGGGATGTATGTCATAATAAGTTGTTATTGTCATGAGTTATACTAAAGAAGGTTAATTAAGCAATTTTTTGTGTGGATGTCAGGATCCAGTGAGGTATGATAGGCGAGAGAAATCAGGGTAGCATGCTTACTGTGTGAAAAATTATGAATGTGTATAGAAGTAAATTGTTTGAGGTTTGTTATGATAATTAAAGATGTATTGGTTGTGGTTCATAAGTGATTTATATGCATGATATTATGTTAAATATGCAAGTATAGATTTCGGACCGTAAGCAGGTTTTGCACGTCGTTTAAAGCGATAGAGAGGTATCGAAACAATCTAATTTCTGGTAAAATAATAGGAAGCATAAAATGTGGTTATATAGTAATTGTGTCGTAGTTTGAGTGACGAGATTACGTGCCAAATTTGTTGTGTGTGTGTGTTTAAGAGATATATGATGATATTTTGATGAATAATTATGTGTTGTCTATGATGTGTGTATATATGAGTTATGTGAAGAGAGTATGACGATTAATATGTTTATGATGATTAATATGTTTATGACGATTATGATTATTAAGATGTCTACGACGATTATGATGATTAATATGTTTATGACGATTATGATGATTAAGATGTTTATGACAATTATGATGATCGTGATGATTAAAATGTTTATGAGATATATGATGATATTTTGATGAATGATAATCGGTTTTGACTAGATGTGGTCGTATTTTGTGTTATTGTGCATCATGCATTCATAGCATTTGTTAGGACGGGATGTTTAGTGATGTTGTGCAGGATGAAAATCCAATGACGATTTATAGGACGTTCAAGTCCAATGATGGTCTTATTCCCATTGTGTGGATTAAGTACAAATTGTGATGTGCTATGGTTCCAAGTTGGAACCGATCCTGTTGGTGGGGATCTTTGGAGATAACGATGACTAAGTCATCGGTGATGTTTAGGTATCGCATGCATGAATCTATATGATGTTGCATTTGCATTATTTGTGGCATTGCAAGATGTTTGTGTTAGGTGAATTATGTGATTAACCCTTAGGGCATGATGTTTTATATGATGACTTTGAAGATGTTGTTGTTATGAGTGTGAAGTATATGATGTTATGTTATGGTTATTTAATTGTTATAAACATGATTTCTATTTCTTTATATCTCGTATAATGAATTGTGATTACTCACTCTGCCAGTTTGAATGTTACCTCTACGTGGGTAATGTGCAGATAACCAAGATGATTCGTGGTGCGTGAAGTTCTAGCTTGAAGTTAGTTAGCTTATACCTATAGAATGACGATGTCTAGCTCTGGTAGATCTAACATCGGGTGGGGACAACTTTTAAGTGATTGTCATGTTGTCTTGTTAGAATGATGTTATGAGTTATTATATGTTAATTTTAGTTGATGTTGATTGTTGACAATGACCAAAAGATCTTGATGTTTTGATGAAATGAAAGAAAATATTTTGAATTATAATTCCACTCTGATGTTTGAATTCAGTTGTGGATATAACTAGAGAAAGTACTGTTATTTTTTTAAAAAAGTGTTTTGAAAACCCGTGCTACGGAGAATGATGTTTTTATAAGAAAATGTGACACCTTTTCTAATGTACTCTAATTTATGTAAGTATTTTATCGCGAATATTATGTTGGGTTAGAAGGGTATTACACTTTATCCCACTACCTCTCCACTACCTTGAGTTGTGGATAAGGACAATATGTGGCAGTACTATTTGAACCCTTGTATAACAATTGATCTGTAACGACTCTTTTATGTTTGGCTATAAAAGGAAAACATCACATGCATTGTGGTGTTGTTGGTGATGGTAAACCCAACCGTTGACAGTCCTGATAGGATCTCAACTATTGTTGGTTTTGCTGAACACAACCATTGTTGGTCCGGTTTAAGATCCTAACCATTGTTGGACCGGCAGAGGAACACAACCATTGTTGGACCTTACCAAACTTCAACCAGTGTTAATATCTCAGATGTTTCTCAACCATGATCATATAATAAATCAACAATACAACATCTGAGAGTCTTAGTTTGTGTTGCTACATTAAGATCATCATCTACAACAACAACCATAAATTGATGAACAAAAGCTAAAGAAGAAGAAATCAACAAGTCATCAATCAACACCAACTATATCATCTTAGAGCTCATTAAAGATCAAAAGCAAGGAGTTATTGCCCGTATCTTGCTCACTAATGAAGATGAATAATTATGAAGATGCAATTGGAATTGTAATATTATGAACATCTTAGAATCACGTGGTCAGGAAGGAGTTTTTGCTAATCTTGTTGTAACTCTAAAGAGTTACTTTGTACTTAAATAGAGGAGTATATTCTTACAAAGAAGCACCTCAGTTAGCTCCATTATGTCAATTCTACATTATGAATTGAAGCTCATCAAATGGACGTTATATCCGTAATGGATCCCTGAACGGTCCAGCTGTGAGTTGAGACTCCTCAAGTGGATGTTATATCTGAAATGATTCCATGAACGGTCCAGCTGTGAGTTGAGATGAAATCTCGGCAGATGTTTTGCTTGGTCAGTGAACGTTATATCCAGTTGGATCCCTAAACTATTCATTGTGGAAGTCATAAATGTTTTGTGCAGTTAGTCACGGTTGTAGGTCGTGCAGGAAATCCTGGCAGAGGTTCTGTTGGGTCAGTGAATGTTATGTTGGGTTGGATCCTTGGATGATTCATTGAGTGAGTCACAGTGTTGTTCTGCAATTGTAATCATGGATTTGGTTATAGTGGATTAAGTCCTTGTTTAAGGCGAAAGCACCTTGGCGGGTAGAATGGATTAGCATGAGAAATTATCAAGTGAACCAAGATATATCGTGCGTTATTTACTATGGCTTTATGATTTACATTCTTTTATGCTTCCGCAACGTATTCATAGCATAACTTGACGCAACTCATCAAAGTGCAAAAAGTATCCAAGAGTGAAAACCTAAATTCAATCACCATTTTCTTGTGTTTTTCTCACACCCTTCAATTGGTATCAGATTTCTAGTTCTGTTATTGATGGATATCAAACACTTAACAGTGTCAGATAAAGATCCATTGTTGTGTATTGAAAATACCTGAGGTGAAAGTTAATCCATATACAATTTCAGTCTCATATCAGTTGATGATATTGGGAGGATACTGAATTGTAGCCAAATGTATTACATCTTAGCAAGTCACTGGTTTGGCGGAATCAACTAACAAGATAGATTTTTCAGATAAGGTTATACATTTGTTGAATGTTTATCTTAAATGTGATTGGTTGATCAACGTATTTTTCTCAAGAATCTAATCATCAGAAAAAATGAAATCTCGTTCGCTGAAGATTATTTCTAAATGAGTATGGGATATTTTCAAGAAATAGATTAGTCCACCCTTGACTTTCTCATATTAAGCTCATTGGAAGTTTTTCTAAAGTGAAAAGGATGATTGTTAAAGTATGATTTCGATTCATAAGAACTTCTTATTGAAGTCTACAAAAGAAGTCATAAATCATAAACATAGGATGTCAAACTCTAAGAATGATTTTTGTCAAAACATCCAAGACCTAACTGGTTCAACAGTTAGAAGATTCAATGAATATTGAATGATGTTTCCTTTGCTATGCTTCTAAGTAATACTTTGTGTATTAAGAAGAAGAAAGCTTAGTGGTTCCTCGAAAACCTCATTAATGGAGTATTCTGAGAACTTGATGGAAGTAACTTGGACAGTTAATGTTTTGTTAAAAATATAGTTTTTACCTCAATTAAACAAACTAAAATTGTTCAAGATGTTATCCAACATTCCACTCAGAAATTCATGATGAATGGGTTATGGAATTAGAGATGTTGGGATAAAAGTTATCTGTTTTGAGTTGAAAGAATTTAAATCGTTGATATTATTCACCTTGAAGAAATTAATAGATATTTTTTTTAGAAGCAGATATGTTGTCGATCTTTGTTAAACAAACTCTGATTAAGTTAGCTTAGTATTGCAAGAACAAGATTGTCACTCAAGCCTGTCTAAGGTTGTTGATACTTGTATCTAACAAAGATTTGCATTTGTGCAAGGAAACAGAATCAGAAGATCAATATATTTTAATTAATTCTCCCTAGCACATAACCTCTAAGAAGTTTATGTTCAAGCTAATGGAATTATTGACCTTCTGGTATCCAATTTCTTGTCAAGAAGTTCTTGATAAGAAGATGAATGTTCTAATATTAAGGACGTTGCAAGGAAAACCTTCTGAAGTTCTAAGATCTATTCTGATCTGAAGACTAGTTTTGATCATCAAGCTCGAAGTCAACATTCAGAAGAAGAACCTTTATAACCTGAATGAAGAAAATCAAGTCAGGATTCAAAATCAGATGGGAAAAGTCACTTGAAGAAAACAAAGCAGAAGAAGGCCAAAGTGAAGCAAGCTCAAGTCAGAATGGAAAGCAATCAGAGAAAGATCCTCTGAAGAGAAAAGGTAAAGTTCTGTATATAACTTATGCACTTTAATTGTTTTTCTGATAAAGAAAGCTTTATAAAAAATGTCTCTTTGGTTGTCGTTTGTGACTCTGACAATTGAACTTTCAAAGCTAATGAAAGCTTCATAAGTAAGATTGTTTTCCCGCCTTAAAGGAAACCCTTGAGTTATCATCTAGATAATAAAAAGGCATCATAGTTAATGTGATCGAATCCTCTGAGATCATGTAAATACGTCAGCCTTATTTCTCATTGAACGTGCATGACTGGGATAAGACACACTAGTGTAGAAGCATACTTCAAGCTCATTGTTTTTGATGACGTCAACATTATCCAAGCTCATTCCAGATTGCAAAAAGTCGAGATGACAACAAACGATCAAGATCATGGCTATGCATCATCAATGGAATGCTTCCGATCAATTCAAGCTTTTGTGCAACTCTTTCAAGTTTTGTCTCAAGGCTTAGGTATATCAATAATTACTTCTTAAATATGATATACAAGTGTTCAACATTCTCATCATATTTTTTAAAGCATATGCATTTTTTTAGAAAAGAAATTGGAACTGGTTTAACACTTTAAGCAGAAGTATTTTTCTGTATTTTAACAGTGTTAACCGGTTAACCATATGGGTTAACCGGTTAACGGAAGCAATTTTTCAATTCTGTGGTAACGTTTCTAGGCGTTAACCGATTAACCCATTTGGTTAAACGGTTAACACTGTAGAAATTTTGAAAAATTGTTTCTCTTAAAATTCAAATAATTTCTAAGTGTTATATCTTTTCATAATTTTATTTCATAAGTTTTTATACCTTTTCAAAGAAATTCTTTTTAAATTTCATACCTTTTTGAATAGGTGTTTCAACTATTATAAATTCTAAAAATTTCAAATTCAAAAACACCTCCTAGATTTTTCAAATATTTTCATACAATCAAATTCACTTTATTCAAATATTTTTCATCTTTGAAAAGTGTTCATAAGTTTATCATTTTCATATTTGTCTTGAACACTTGTGTTGAATATTAAGTAGTGAATTCTTGATTATAGGAGAAGATCAATTTTTATTGATACCTTTCATTGTACTCTCACTCAAAACAATAAGTATAGAAAGTTATTTCTATTTGTGACTTGTGTTCCAAGGATTGTTTGGACATAAGGGTAAGTGTGGCAAGAGGATTGTTCTTACACACTTGTTTGTATAGTTTGCTAGAAAGTAGGCCTCACCATTGAAGGTGTGATAGGTTGTACTGTTCTAAAGAAACTAGTGGAAATCTCTTTCGTGTTGAAAGGGGACTGGAAGTACCTTCGGATTGTGAAGGGAACCAGGATAAACCTCCGTGTCTTCTTTACTTTTCTGCTTTACATTTTTGTTACTTAAACCGTAAAAGCAAAATCCATCCATCAAAGAAAAAGAATCGAGAAAATTTTGATAACACCTAATTCACCCCCCCCCCCTCTTAGGCGCATTCTGATCTTACAATTGGCATCAGAGCAGGTTTAGGTAACCTGTTCCTACAATATCCTATGGCTTCCGCAAACTCGAATCCCGTTTTCAAAGATGGTGGAAGTAGCAACAAGCCTCCGCTCTTCTCCGATGAATACTTCGATTTCTGGAAAATCAGAATGAGGGCACATCTAGAAGCCCAAGGAGAAAGCATATGGGAAGCAGTCAAAGAAGGTCCGCATAACCCTGTTAATGTGATCAACAACGTTGGAACCGCGAAGTTGAAGAATATGTATGATGAAGATGATAAAAAGAAGATCCTAAATGAGAAGAAGGCAATCAACATACTTCAAAGCGCTCTTAGTATGGACAAATTTTTTCGTGTATCACAATGCAAATCGGCGAAGGATATTTGGGATACTTTGGTAGAAACACATGAAGGAACAACAGAAGTTAAAAGATCAAGGCTTAACACGTTAAGTCAAGATTATGAAATGTTCCGCATGCAGCCCGGAGAATCTATTGTGGCTTTACAAAAAAGATTTGTTCATCTAACCAACCATTTGATTGCACTCGGAAAGACCTTCACCAACGACGATCTCAACTTGAAAGTTCTAAGGTCTTTGACAAGGGAATGGCAACCGAAGGTGACCGCAATTTCGGAGAAGAAGAGTCTCTCAACAATGACATCCGCATCTCTATTCGGTAAACTTCAAGAGCACGAATTGGAACTTGGAAGGCTCGAGAAGCACGAAAGTCAAGAGAAAAAGTCCAAAGGAATTGCCTTGAAGATTGACACGAAGGATGACAAAGATGACGAGATCTCCGAAGATGAGAACTTCATGCTTCTTGTTAAGAAGCTTGGTAAGTTTTTTAACAAAAATAATAATTCTTCTTTTCCTAAAAAGAATAAACATTTCAGGAAGAAGGATACATCCACATCGAATCAAGAAGTTACATGCTATGAATGTGGAAAGCAAGGTCACATAAAACCGGATTGTCCAAGACTTGCGAAGAAAGGAGGATTCAAAGGCAAGAAGGACTTCAAGAATAAAAAGGCTTATGTCGCGTGGGATGACAATGAAGTTAGTTCCTCATCGGAATCGGAAAGCGACGAATGTGCAAATATGGCGTTAATGGTGTCACATCACTCCGATGAAGAAAATGACGAGGTTAGTAGTATTCAATTTATGAAAATGATGCACAAGAAGTCATAGATGAACTTCTAAAGGAATGTAAGACTTTGTACAAAAATATTTCATCCCAAAAGAATAAAATATTATCTTTAGAAGAACAAAATGCATCTTTTGAAAAATACATTGAAAATGAAAAACAAAAGATAATGGATGAAAAACAAAGCCTTACATGTAAAAATTGTGAGTCATTGTCCTTTCAAATTATTCAACTCAAAAGAGTCTTAGAAAGATATGAAAAAGCTCAAATTGGCTTAGAGGAAATTCTTAGGCACCAAAGATATCCAAATGATAAAAGTGGCCTAGGATATTCTAAGTTTTCCCAACCAAGCACAAGTGAAACCGTTTTCGTAAAAGCTAGTGAACAAATTGTTAAGGAAAAGACTAACAATGCTAAAACTATGCATCAAAGTCATAAAAGGAAAAGGATTATTAAGAAACAAAAATATGTTCCTAAATTTAAAAGTCAATTTCAACCTATTTGCTTTTATTTTGGAATCAAAGGCCATACACCTAATGCTTGCTATGTGCGCAACATTGGTGTTGCTAAAGGGCATTATGTGTGGGTTGAAAAGGGTACTAACTATCAAGGACCCAAAGCAATTTGGGTACCTAACAAAACTTGACTTTGTTTTGTAGGTATGCTTGAAAACAACTTCTACGCAATGGTATCTCGATAGCGGTTGTTCAAAGCATATGACGGGAGATATCAACAAATTTTCAAGTCTAACACTTAAGGCCAAAGGATACGTTACTTACGGTGATGATAATAAAGGAAGAATTCTTGGAGTTGGAACCATTGGTGCATCTCCTCATACAATCATCGAAGACGTCCTTTATGTGGAAGGCCTTAAACACAACCTTCTTAGCATAAGTCAATTGTGCGACAAAGGGTTCCGAATCAACTTCACAAAGGAGGAATGTTTGATAGAACACAAAGTCACTCATGAACTCTTGCTAAAAGGTAAACGATTTAATAACATTTTTATGATTTCTTTTGATGACTCTCTCTTGAAGTTGAAGTGCTTAATGGAAAACAACAACGATGCATGGCTTTGGCATAAGAGGATTGCTCACATTCACATGGAGCATTTGAATAAATTATTAAAGCATGATCTAGTTGTTGGTCTTCCAAAGATGAAGTTTATCAAGGATAAGCTTTGTGACGCATGTCAAAAGGGGAAGAAAACCAAAACATCCTTCAAGACCAAGAAAGTGATATCTACTAAAAGACCACTACAAATTGTTACATATGGATCTTTTCGGTCCATCAAGAACAAAAAGCTTCGGAGGTAACGTTTTTGCACTAGTTATTGTTGATGATTTCTCTAGATACACTTGGACTTTGTTTTTAGTGCAGAAAAGTGATGCCTTTAAAGCATTCAAGAAGTATGCCAAGCAAATTCAAAATGAGAAGTCACTCTCAATTGTTTCCATAAGAAGCGATCATGGTGGCGAATTTCAAAATTCATCATTTGAAGATTTTTGTGAAGAGCATAGAATCTCTCATAACTTTTCCGCACCAAGGACTCCTCAACAAAACGGTGTCATAGAAAGGAAGAATAGGGCACTAGTGGAACTTGCAAGGACAATGCTTAGCGACTCAAATCTCCCGAAATATTTTTGGGAGGATGCGGTTAGCACGGCTTGCTTTGTAAGTAACCGTGTCAACATTCGACCTATTCTCAAGAAGACCCCATATGAGTTGTTCAAGGGAAGGAAACCCAACATATCTTTCTTCCATATTTTCGGATGCAAATGCTTCGTTCTCAACAACGGCAAGGACAACCTTGGTAAGTTTGATGAGAAATCCGATGAAGGTATATTTCTTGGTTATTCTCTATCAAGTAAAGCTTTTAGAATTTTCAATAAACGTACTCTTACCATTGAAGAATCCATACATGTTTCGTTTGATGAGACTAACCCCTCGAAAGAGGATAATATTATTGTGGATGATGATGATGATGTAGTAGATATATCACAACAACAAAAGGAGATATCAAAAGAACAAGCAATATCACAAGAAGATAAGTCACCAACCATTGAAGAACATCAAGATCTTCCAAGAGAATGGAGAACTCATAGAGATCACCCGATAGATAAAGTGATTGGTGATATTAGCCAAGGCGTTGCAACTCGACTCAATCTCAAGGATGCTTGCCTCAACATGGCGTTCGTATCTCAAATTGAACCAACAAAAATCAATGAAGCCTTAGGCGATGATCAATGGATAATAGCTATGCAAGAAGAACTCAACCAATTCGAAAGGAACCAAGTTTGGACTCTTGTACCAAGACCGGAAAACAAACATATCATAGGCACAAGATGGGTGTTCAATAACAAACTTGATGAGAATGGGATCATAGTTCGTAACAAAGCAAGATTGGTCGCACAAGGCTACAACCAAGAAGAAGGAATCGACTTTGATGAAACATTCGCTCCGGTAGCAAGGTTAGAAGCAATTAGATTATTACTTGATTATGCTTGTTCTATGAATTTTCAGTTGTACCAGATGGATGTCAAAAGCGCTTTCCTAAACGGTTACATCAATGAAGAAGTCTACGTCAAACAACCTCCGAGTTTTGAAGACTTCAAGAACTCGTCTCATGTTTACAAGTTGAAGAAGGCTCTCTATGGATTAAAGCAAGCACCAAGGGCTTGGTATGATCGCCTTAGCAACTTCCTATGTGAGAAAGGTTTTACGAAAGGAAAGGTTGACAAGACTTTGTTCATCAAGAATCTTAAGGGTAACACCTTACTTGTTCAAGTCTATGTCGATGACATCGTCTTCGGTTCAACAAACAAAGATCTTTGCGAAGAATTCTCTCTTATGATGCAAGGCGAATTCGAGATGTCCATGATGGGAAAGATGAACTACTTCCTTGGCTTACAAATCAAGCAAACAAAGGATGGCATCTTCATCAACCAATCCAAGTATTGCAAGGAGTTATTGAAAAGATTTGATATGGACAATTGCAAAGAAATGTTTACTCCAATGGGATCCGGAACGTATGTTGATCAAGATCTTTCCGGCACTTCAATAGATATTACAAAGTATCGAGGTATGATCGGTTCACTCTTATATTTGACGGTGAGTCATCCTGACATTATGTTTAGTGTTGTATTGTGTGCTCGCTTTCAAGCAAATCTGAAGGAATCACATTTCACTGCCATGAAAGGATCATGAAGTATCTCAAAGGAACGACGCACGTCGGACTATGGTATCCTAAAGGTAGTACATGTTCTTTAATTGATTATTCTGACGTTGATTATGCAGGATGTAAGACCGATAGAAAGAGTACAAGTGGTACTTGTCACATTCTAGGGAATGCACTAGTGTCGTGGGCATGCAAGAAGCAAGCATGTGTTGCACTTAGCACGGCCGAAGCGGAGTACATTGCAGCAGGAAGTTGTTTTGCTCAAATCTTGTGGCTTAAACAATAACTTATCGATTTCGGTATAGATCTCGGTTGTATCCCTCTCCGGTGTGACAACACAAGTGCCATTAATATCACGAAAAACCCGGTCATGCATTCAAGAACAAAGCACATTAATATCCGGCACCACTTCCTTTGAGATCATGTTCTAAATGGAGATGTCGATGTTACATTCGTGGATACACACAATCAACTCGCCGATATATTCACTAAACCGTTGGCTAAAGAGCAATTTTACAAGATTCGACGAGAACTTGGTATTCTCAATGAAGGTGACATCTAACCTTTACTTTAAAATTTCTTATTGTATGTCTTTATTGCATTTTATGTATGTTTGTTCACTTTTTAGTCATAAAAGGCTAGCACTCCCTTTTTGCCATTTTTCGTTTTTCTCACTTTCGTATACCCGAAAATAATCGGTTTCAAAAAAAATTTTAATCGAAAGTTGCGTCTTGATGAGTGCTAACACTTTATGAAATTTTTTTTTATGAAAAAGAGATTATTTTTAGTCTAAAACATGCTGCAGGATTTTTCAAAAAATTCAAATTTTTTAACCGTTAACCGGTTAACCTATTACGTTAACCGGTTAACACATCCAAAACTTGGATTTCCAGCGCAGGTTTCAACTTTTGTCTGTTTGAATTTTTTTTGTTTTATTTGTTTTACTATGTTTTTAATGTATTATTCTAGTACATGTATTGCATGTTTGGTTCATTCTCTTCCACATGTTTTAAACTTTTCAAATCTTTGACTACCATAAACACTATTTATCATCCTCTTCCAACTTCCAACCTTCAACAACTTAAACCCCCATTAAAACCCATTATCTCTTCATCTTTATAACACTCTTCAAACTACATTCAACTCACCAAATAGAAAATCCGAAAATATCATCTCCTCCATAAACCCTAACTCCATCATTGTTCATGGCACCCCAAAGGAAAGGAAAGGAAAGGAACCGGCTTCTGTGTCAGAAGAATCTCCGGCTGTAGAAACAATGGAATCTACCAAGAAGAGGAGGCTGGATTTCAAAGTCAGAGCCAGACCACTGCTTAAGGGTAAATATGTTCTTCTGAAATCCTTCAAACCTCCAACATTTAGATTTCCTACATTGCTAGAATTTCAAGGGATGCTTGATTTTGTTGCTGACAACGGGAGAATTTACCCGGATTTGGTCCAATCCTTTATGCATAACTTTTCTCTCAACATGGATAGGCATGGTAAACATAAGTTGCATACTCTTGTTAGAAATTGTGAAATTAAGGAGGATTTAGGTGCTTTGGCTGCATCCTTGAACATTCCATTTTCCGGTGTGTTTCTCCGTAAAGGTGTGAATCACATTGATGATATTTGGTCCGGCTACAACAAAATGGAGTATTATTACTCAATCTGCCGTTTTCCAAAGGATGTTGTGACATCGGGACAGCGCACTTCAATAACTCTATGCTATGCGAAGAATTTGACCGTTGATGATCGGTTGTTACACTATATCATTTGCTATGTGCTGCTGCCCAAGGATTCAAACCACTCTCAAATCAACGACTTAGAGATGCAAGTGCTATTTGCTATCAAGAAAAGAGTAAAGATTAATTGGATGCTTACTATGATGTATCACTTGAAGCAACAACTCTCTTTAAAGACAAGACTTCCGGATGCTAGGCTCATCTCTCGGATCATTGAGCAAACCGACTTGGTTATTGGTAGGGAACCTTTTATCGCCATGAAGGCTACGGCGAATGAAATAAATGAGATTACAATTGTGAAGAATACCGGAATTGTGTTATGCAACGATGGTTCTTATGAATATGCTGATGGTTCCTCCGCTCCATCCTTTCTTATTCCCGAAGGTGGCATAACCAATGACTTCCTTTACACCACCATCATGACACACCACCGAGAAGCTCAACAAAACCACCGTGAAACCCAACGCACTCTCAAAAGTCTTCGGAAATTGATTATCGGTTCTCAAAACCAAACCGAAGAGGAAGATGAAAGTGAAGCCGGTAGTGAAGATGGTGAAGATGGTGAAGATGAAAGCGATGATATGTCGGAAGAGGAGTGAACATGCTTGTCTTGATGTTTTTATTGTTTTAGTTTTTTAAAAAATTCTGTTATAAGTCCTACGTTTGTTAGGCAATTTTGATTTCGTTTTGGTTCTGTTTTCGTACTCTTATCCGTTTTTAATTCAATTATGTTTTTGTTATATGTGTGTGTTCATATATGCTTTCATACTAAGTTGCATCATGCTGAATTTTATGCTGTATTTTTCATATTTATGCTTGATACTCTCTTCCTTTTTGCTAATGCCAAATGGGGAGAAGAGCTTTGGTTTCTAATATCTCTCTGTGCAGAATTTTGCCTTTGTTTTAGATAGGGGGAGCTGCTGAACATAGGGGGAGAAGCAAGCCTAGAACATCATTGATCGATCAAAGCTTGTACGCAAAATTCGCTCGTTTGTCATCATCAAAAAGGGGGAGAATGTAGAAGCATACTTCAATCTCATTGTTTTTTATGACGTCAACATTATCCAAGCTCATTCCAGATTGCAAAAAGTCGAGATGACAACAAACGATCAAGATCATGGCTATGCATCATCAATTGAATGTTTCCGATCAATTCAAGCTTTTGTGCAACTCTTTCAAGTTTTGTCTCAAGGCTTAGGTATATCAATAATTACTTCTTAAATATGATATACAAGTGTTCAACATTCTCATCATATTTTTTAAAGCATATGCATATTTTTAGAAAAGAAATTGGAACTGGTTTAACACTTTAAGCAGAAGTATTTTTCTGTATTTTAACAGTGTTAACCGGTTAACCATATGGGTTAACCGGTTAACGGAAGCAATTTTTCAATTCTGTGGTAACGTTTCTAGGCGTTAACCGATTAACCCATTTGGTTAACCGGTTAACACTGTAGAAATTTTAAAAAATTGTTTCTCTTAAAATTCAAATAATTTCTAAGTGTTATATCTTTTCATAATTTTATTTCATAAGTTTTTATACCTTTTCAAAGAAATTCTTTTTAAATTTCATACCTTTTTGAATAGGTGTTTCAACTATTATAAATTCTAAAAATTTCAAATTCAAAAACACCTCCTAGATTTTTCAAATATTTTCATACAATCAAATTCACTTTATTCAAATATTTTTCATCTTTGAAAAGTGTTCATAAGTTTATCATTTTCATATTTGTCTTGAACACTTGTGTTGAATATTAAGTAGTGAATTCTTGATTATAGGAGAAGATCAATTTTTATTGATACCTTTCATTGTACTCTCACTCAAAACAATAAGTATAGAAAGTTATTTCTATTTGTGACTTGTGTTCCAAGGATTGTTTGGACATAAGGGTAAGTGTGGCAAGAGGATTGTTCTTGCACACTTGTTTGTATAGTTTGCTAGAAAGTAGGCCTCACCATTGAAGGTGTGATAGGTTGTATTGTTCTAAAGAAACTAGTGGAAATCTCTTTCGTGTTGAAAGGGGACTGGATGTACCTTCGGATTGTGAAGGGAACCAGGATAAACCTCTGTGTCTTCTTTACTTTTCTGCTTTACATTTTTGTTACTTAAACCGTAAAAGCAAAATCCATCCATCAAAGAAAAAGAATCGAGAAAATTTTGATAACACCTAATTCACCCCCCCCCCTCTTAGGCGCATTCTGATCTTACAACTAGGAGTAGCTGCAGCTTTGTCGCTTAGACTCGCTCTTTACGCATTTCTAGTTTAGCAGGTGCATTTAATTTTTCCTTAATCATGGTCAGTGAGCAGATATATTTCATTAACTTTTCATTCCTCCCTACCTTTTATTTTGCATAAATTGTCATGCCTAAACTGTTTATATTCATGATAGGACCGTCTCTTTACTTTTTATGTTCTTGTATTCAAATTTCATTAAATCAATGAAAAATGTTTAGCATTATTCTGAAGTATTTATTTATTTTGTTGAATGATTTAACTTTAATATTTGTCTAATTTTTATCTCTGCATAATCTTTAACTATCATACTTCATATGCATTAATCTGAGAATCATTATCATATTAACAAGCTTATAACGCTAAGATGCTCTAACTTTTTGATGATTTCAAAAATGGGGAGAAATTAAAATATGATTTTGATATAACCTTAAGAATGCAAACTCAAATAAATCAAATGATATAAACTATTTATCACTAACGTTTGATGTTTGATGTTGATCCAAGGAACATAACAAGTTCACTAAGCATTCTTAGAAACAGGTTATTTGTAAGAACTCTATTTAAGTTCTTAAGAATTGTTTGTTCATATAATCGAAGTTATACACTTTGTGAACATATATTCAGAATTAGATAGACCCAGTACTATTCAGAAGTTGAAAACTTTCTGAAAGTCAAAGTTATCATAATTTTGGTATTATAATGTTCAGATGTAAATTGTCTGAGAATATGATATTCAGAACATAAGAATATGAAGCAGAAATCTTCCTGAAAGTGGTTAAGACAAAGTCTACATTCAATGACGCTTTTTAGAACAACATGCTAATCAGAAGTCTCAAGACTGTTTGAGTATTTGGATATGAAGATCCAAGAGAGAAGTTATGTCAAGACAAACTCTGATACTCTAGAAGTATAATGTTTTGTACTTGAAGAACTATGATGAAGTTCTGATAGACCAAGCAGTGATGTTGCATTTGGTATCAGACTAAGAACAATTATAGAATTCTGATAGTAACAAGGTTCTGATATGAAGGCTTGTATTCTAGTCAGACTCTGATGAGTATAGGGAAGTAATCCTTCTCTATCAAATGTTCTGAACAACTCAAAATTTGTATTTTGTGAGTCTTAGGATCAGGGGGATGTAGTTTGAGAGTATGCCTAAGAGGGGGGGGGTGAATTAGGTGTTATAAAATTTTCTCGATTATTTTCTTGATGGATGGATTTTTCTCTTATACTTGTTTATGGTAAGAAAGCGATAAAGCGGGAAATAAAAGAGACACAGCAATTTATCCTGGTTCCCTTCACAGTCCGAAGGTACATCCAGTCCCCTTTCCAACACGAAAGAGATTTTTCACTAGTTTTTAGATCGTACAACCTATCGCACCATCAACCGGTGAGGCCTACTTTCTAAACAACTAAACAAAACCTAGTGTGCAAGAACAATCCTCTTGCAAGCACTATCCCTTGTGTCCAACAATCCTGGATCACAAGTCACAATATAAAACTTCTATAATTCTTTGTAATTATGAGAGTAACACAATATGTGATATCAATACAAAATTGATCTTCTCCTTTGATCAAAATCCACATTTCAATTTCAATACAAGTGTTCAACTTATGAATATGAAATGTTATGAATCAATATGAACACTTTTGAATGTTTGAAAAAATATATGAAAATAAGTGAATTTGATTAAGTGATATTTTATGAAAAATTCTAGGAGGTGTTTTTGAATTTAAAAAATTCAGAATATATAATATTCAAAACACCTTTTCAAAAAGGTATGAAAAATATGAGAAATAAATATTTGAAAAGGTATAACTAAAAGAAAAATTTGAATTTTAAAAAGAAATAATTTTTTCAAAAACATTCAGTGTTAACCGGTTAACGCATGTAAACGTTAACACAGAATTCAAATTTTGAAGCCGTTAACCGGTTAACCAAATGGTTAACCGGTTAACACTGTTAAAAAACAGAAAAATATTAATTTTTAAAAGTGTTAAACCAGTTTAGAAACCTTCCAAAGTTTGTATGCATCATGATAAAGTATGAAATGATAACTTGAGCACTTGTATATCAATCTTAAAGAGATTTGATGTACACCTCAACAAATGCGTCCAAGCCTTGAAATAAAACGAATGTGCATATGAAGCTTGATCACAATGCCAAAAGCTTGTTGCTTGATCATGTTGGAAGCTCTTAACTTTTTGCAAGAATGAAGTGCATGAGTCGTGTTGTCTTCATCAAAATCCTTGAGGTTGGAGGCATGCTTCTACATTCTCCCCCTTTTTGATGATGACAACCAAAAAATTCTGCGAGAGCTTTGATCGACGTTTCTCTAAAAAGATCTTCCCCCTAAGGATAGCAACTCCCCCTAAATAATAGCGGCAGGAGCAAAAGAAAATTTGCATCGAGAGGTATTAGAGAAACAAGGTCTTCTCCCCCTTTGGCATTAGCAAAAAGGAAGAGAACAAGCATAGATATGAAAAATCACCAAAACAAGCATTGAATAGAAATACGCATTAAGTAAGCATGCAAGTCGACCACACATATAAGCATAAACATAATTCAAAATAACCAACAAGTGTACGAACATAATGCGAAAACTTAATACATGGAAACCAAAAGTGCCTAATTAACTTAGGACTTATGTTTGAAACACCAAAACATAAAATAGACTTAAAACAAAATAAGAAACATAGTAAAAAAACATAGAAACATGGTCCTCAATCCTCATCCGACACATCCTCATCATCTTCTTCCTCCTCTTCACTACCGTCCGCATCCTCATCAACAAACTCGGTGGAGTTTCGGGAGCTTAAAACTAAGTTCCAAAGGCTTTTGAAGGCACGAATGGTTTCATGATGGTTTGACATGATGGTAGCATAAAGAAAGTCATTTGTGATGCCGGTTTCCGGAATAGGTGGGATGGAAGTGGAGGGTCCGTCATCATACTTGTAGGTTCCATCATTGCTTTGAATTATGTCGGTGTTTTTGATGATAGTGACTCCATTAATCTCATTAGTCGTTGTAGACATAGCAATAAAAGGCTCTCTAACGATTTCCATATCGGTAATTTCCAAGATTCTTGAAATGAGGTGGCCATATGGTAATCTTGTCTTTAGAGAAAGTTGTTGCTTCAGATGATACATCATAGTAGGAAGCCAATTCACTCTAATCTTGTTCTTGACAGCAAACAGTACTTGCATTTCCAAATCATTGATCTGAGACAAGTTGGAATCCTTGGGCAGCAAAACATGACAAATAATATAGTGTAGCATCTGATCATCCACAGATAAATTCTTAGCATAACAGAGTACCCGAGAGGTACGTTGGCCGGACACCACAACTGCCTTTGGAAACCTACAAATCTGATAATAGTATTCCATTTTGTCATAGTTAGCCCATTTTCCTTCATCATGGTTTACCCTTTTTCGGAGAAAAACACCCGAATATGGGATAGACAAAGAAGCTGCAAGAGTACCTAAGTCAACTCCAATCTCACAGTTTCTCACAACAGCAAACAATTGGTGTTTCTCCTTATCATCACAGTTGAGAGAAATGTTATTCATAAAAGATTTAACCAAATCCGGATACACTTTTCCGTTATCAGCAATAAAGTCAAGCATCCCCTGATATTCTAACATAGCCGGAAACTTAAAGGTTTCAAAGGATTTCAGGTTGATATACTTACCCTTAAGAAGATGGTGAACCCAGACACGAAAATCCATTCTTCGCTTCTTGGTAGATTCCATGGTCATTTCTTCTTCACTACTGGATTTTGACACTGACACTAGAGCCTTTCCTTTTCTGGGAGCCATTGAAGACAAACTAAAGCTTTTAGGTTTTAGGGTTTGAAGAGGTATTTTCGGATTAGGGTTTATGGGAGTGTAGAGTGAAGTTAGAAAGTAGAGTTTATAATGAGAGTTTTAGTGGAGTGGGTTTTAATGGAGTGTTTATGGTTTTGGAGAAGAGAGTTTGAATATGAGATAGTGGTGTTTTATGGTGAGTCAAAGTAGGAGGAAATGAGTTATGAGGTGTTGGAAAGAGGTACCATGAACCATCAAACACATATACCAAAAGAAATAAAAAAACAAAACAAAACAAAAAAATATTTGACAGACACGTGACCTAGAACTACTGTCTGGGAAGCGTTAACCGGTTAACCGATCCGTTAACCGGTTAACGGGCTAAAAATTTCAAAAAATGTTTAAAAAACAGCAGCAGTTTTTAGGCTATGTGGAAAAATATTTTTGACAAAACATTTTTACAAAGTGTTAGCATATATCACAACACAACTTTTGATCAAAAATATTTAAAGAAAAATACTTTTCGGATAACCGAAAGAGTGAAAGATCAAAAATGGCGAAAAGTGAGTGCTAGTCTTTTGTAACACAAAGTGAACAAAAAAACATATATTATGCAACAAATACATACAACAAGCAATTTTTAAGTTAAGGTTAGATGTCACCTTCATTGACAATACCAAGTTCTCGTCGAATCTTGAAGAATTGCTCCTTAGCCAATGGTTTAGTGAATATATCGGCGAGTTGATTGTGTGTATCCACGAACGTAACATCTACATCTCTGTTTAATTTATGATCTTGAAGGAAGTGATGTCGGATATCTATATGCTTTGTTCTTGAATGAATGACCGGGTTCTTCGTGATATTGATGGCACTTGTGTTGTCACATCGGAGAGGGATACAACCAAGATCTATACCGAAATCAAGGAGTTGTTGTTTAAGCCACAAGATTTGGGCACAACAACTTCCTGCTGTGATGTGCTCCGCTTCGGCCGTGCTAAGTTCAATGCATGCTTGCTTCTTACATGCCCACGACACTAGTGCATTCCCGAGAATGTGACAAGTACCACTTGTACTTTTTCTATTGGTATTACATCCTGCATAATCAGCATCAGAATAACCAATTAAAGAACATGTGCTACCTTTTGGATACCATAGTCTGACGTTCGTTGTTCCTTTGAGATACTTCATGATCCTCTTCACGGCGGTGAGATGTGATTCCTTCGGATTAGCTTGAAAGCGGTCACACAAACAAACACTAAACATAATGTCAAGACGGCTTGCCGTCAAATATAATAATGAACCGATCATACCTCGATACTTTGTAATATCAATTGAAATGCCGAATAGATCTTGATCAACGTACTTTCCGGATCCCATAGGAGTAGACATCACTTTGCAACTATCCATATCGAATCTTTTCAACAATTCCTTGAAGTACTTGGATTGGTTGATGAAGATGCCATCCTTTGTTTGCTTGATTTGTAGTCCAAGGAAGTAGTTCATCTTTCCCATCATGGACATCTCGAATTCTCCTTGCATCATAAGAGAGAATTCTTCGCAAAGGTCTTTGTTTGTTGATCCTAAGATGATGTCGTCGACATAGACTTGAACTAGTAAGGTGTTGCCCTTGAAATTCTTGATCAACAAAGTCTTGTCAACCTTTCCTTTTGTAAAACCCTTCTCACATAGGAAGTTGCTAAGGCGATCATACCATGCTCTTGGTGTTTGCTTTAATCCATAAAGAGCCTTCTTCAACTTGTAGACATGAGAGGGATTCTTGAAGTCTTCAAAGCCCGGAGGTTGTTTGACATAGACTTCTTCATTGATGTAACCATTCAGGATAGCGCTTTTGACATCCATCTGGTATAACTGAAAATTCATGGAACAAGCGTAAGCAAGTAATAATCTAATTGCTTCTAACCTTGCTACCGGAACGAACGTTTCATCAAAGTCAATTCCTTCTTCTTGGTTGTAGCCTTGTGCGACCAATCTTTCTTTGTTACGAACTATGGTTCCATTCTCGTCAAGTTTGTTTTTGAACACCCATCTTGTTCCTATGATGTGTTTGTTGTCCGGTCTTGGTACAAGATTCCAAACTTGATTCCTTTCGAATTGGTTAAGTTCTTCTTGCATTGCTACTATCCATTGATCGTCGTCTAAGGCTTCATCGATTTTGGTTGGTTCAATTTGAGATACAAAAGCCATGTTGAGACAAGCATCCTTGAGATTTAGTCGAGTTGCAACGCCTTGGCTAATATCACCAATAACTTTATCTATCGGGTGATCTCTATGAGTTCTCCATTCTTTCGGAAGATCTTTATGTTCTTCAATGATTGGTGAGTCATCTTCTTGTGATATTGCTTGGTCTTTTGATGTCTCCTTTTGTTGTTGTGACATATCTACTATATCATTATCATCATCCACAATAATATTATCCTCTTTCGAGGGGTTAGTCTCATCAAACAAAACATGAATAGATTCTTCAATAGTAAGTGTTCGTTTATTGAAAATTCTAAAAGCTCTACTCGAGAGGGAATAACCAAGGAATATACCTTCGTCAGACTTCTCATCAAACTTACCAAGATTGTCCTTGTCGTTGTTTAGAACGATACATTTGCATCCGGATATGTGGAAAAATGATATGTTTGGTTTCCTACCCTTGAACAACTCATACGGAGTCTTCTTGAGAATTGGTCGAATATTGACACGGTTTCTTACAAAACAAGCCGTGCTAACCGCATCCGCCTAAAAATATTTAGGAAGATTTGAGTCGCTAAGCATTGTTCTTGCAAGTTCCACCAATTCCCTATTCTTCCTTTATACGACACAGTTTTGTTGAGGAGTCCTTGGTGCGGAAAAGTTGTGAGAAATTCCATGCTCTTCGCAAAAATCTTCAAAGGATGAGTTTTGGAATTCTCCATCATGGTCGCTTCTAATGGAGACTATTGTGAGTGAATTCTCATTTTGAATTTGCTTTGCATACTTCTTAAATGCTTTGAAAGCATCACTTTTCTGCACTAAAAACAATGTCCATGTGTATCGAGAGAAATCATCAACAATAACTAAAGCATAAACGTTACCTCCGAAGCTTTTTGTTCTTGATGGACCGAAAAGATCCATATGTAACAATTGTAGTAGCCTTGAAGTAGATATCACTTTCTTGGACTTGAAAGTTTTCTTGGTTTACTTCCCTTTTTGGCAAGCATCACATAACTTATCCTTGATGAACTATATCTTCGGCAGACCAACAACTAGGTCATGCTTTATTAACTTGTTTAAATGCTCCATGTGAATGTGAGCAAACCTTTTATGCCAAAGCCATGCCTCGTTGTTGTTTGCCATTAAACATTTTACCTTCAAGGAAGAGTCGTCAAAAGAAATCATGAAAATGTTATTAAATCTTTTACCTTTTAGCAAGAGGTCATGGGTGACTTCATGTTCTATCAAGCATTCCTCCTTTGTGAAGTTGATTTGGAACCCTTTGTCACACAATTGACTTTGCTAAGTAGGTTGTGTTTAAGGCCTTCCACATAAAGAACGTCTTCGATGATTGTATGAGGAGGTGCACCAACGGTTCCTACTCCAAGAATCTTTCCTTTATTATCATCACCGTAAGTAACGTATCCTTTGGCCTTTAGTGATAGACTTGAAAATTTGTTGATGTCGCCTATCATATGCTTTGAACAACTGCTATTAAGATACCATTGAGTAGAAGTTGTTTTCAAGCATACCTACAAAACAAAATCAAGTATCGTTAGGTACCCAAATTGTTTTGGGTCCTTGGTAGTTAGTACCCTTTTCAACCTACACATAATGCCCTTTAGCAACACCAATGTTGCGCACATAGCAAGCATTAGATGTATGGCCTTTGATTCCACAATAAAAACAAGTAGGTTGAAAGTGACTTTTATATCTAGGAACATACTTTTGTTTCTTAATGATTCTTTTATTTTTAGGACTTTAATGCATAGTTTTATAATTGTTTGCCTTTTCTTTAACAACTTGTTCACTAGCTTTTACAAAAATGGTTTCATTTGAGCTTGGTTTGGAAAACTTAGAATATCCTAAACCACTTTTGTCATTAGGATATCTTTGGTGCCTAAGAATTTCCTCCAAGCCAATTTGACCTTTTTCATATCTTTCTAAGACTCTTTTAAGTTGAACAATTTGAAAAGATAATAACTCACAATTTTTGCATACAAGACTTTGTTTTTCATTTTCAATGTATTTTCCAAAAGCGGTATTTTGTTCTTCTAAAGACAAAATTCGTTTCTTTTGGGATGAAATGTATTTATACAAAGTCTTGCATTCTTTTAGAAGTTCATCTATAACTTCTTGTGCATCATTCTCATAAATTGAAAAGTTGCTACTAACCTCGTCATTTTCTTCATCGGAGTGATGTGAAGCCATTAGAGCCATATTTGCACATTCATCACTTTCCGATTCCGATGAGGAACTAATTTCATTATCGTCCCAAGAAACATAAGCCTTTTTATTCTTGAAATCCTTCTTGCCTTTGAATCCTCCTTTCTTTGCAAGTCTTGAACAATCCGGCTTTATGTGACCTTGCTTCCCACATTCATAACATGTGACTTCTTGAATCGATGCGGATGCATCCTTTTTCCTGAAATGTTTATTCTTTTTAGGAAAAGAGGAATTTTTATTTTTGTTGAAAAACTTACCAAGCTTCTTAACAAGAAGCATGAAGTTCTCATCTTCAGAAGTCTCATCGTCTTTGTCATCCTTTGTGTACATCTTCAAAGCAATTCCCTTGGACTTCTTTTCTTGACTTTCGTGCTTCTCGAGTCTTCCAAGTTCCAATTTGTGCTCTTGAAGTTTTCCAAATAGGGACGCGGATGTCATCGTTGAGAGACTCTTCTTTTCCGAAATAGCGGTCACTTTCGGTTTCCATTCCCTTGTCAAGGATCTTAGGACTTTCAAGTTGAGATCGTCGTTGGTGAAGGTCTTCCCGAGAGCAATCAAGTGATTTGTTAGATGAACGAATCTTTTTTGTAAGGAAACAATAGATTCCCCGGGCTGCATACGGAACATCTCATATTCTTGACTCAAAGTATTAAGCCTTGATCTTTTTACTTCTGTTGTTCATTCATGCGTTTCTACCAAGGTATCCCAAATCTCCTTTGCCGATTTACACTGTGATACGCGGAAGAACTCGTCCATACTGAGAACGCTTTGGAGTATGTTGATTGCCTTCTTCTCATTTAGAATCTTCTTCTTATCATCTTCATCATAAGTATTTTTTAACTTTGTGGTTCCAACGCCATTGATCACGTTTACAGGATTATGTGGACCTTCTTCGATCGCTTCCCATATACCTTCTCCTTGGGCTTCAAGATGTGCTTTCATTATGATTTTCCAGAAGTTAAAATATTCCCCGGAGAATAGTGGAGGCTTATTGCTACTTCCACCATCTTTGAAAAAAGGATTCGAGATTGCGGAAGCCATACAAGATCTTGTAGGAACAGGTTACATAAGCCTGCTCTGATGCCAATTGTAGTTTTAGAGTACACCTGAGAGGGGGGTAAATTAGGTGTTATAAAATTTTCTCGATTATTTTCTTGATGGATGGATTTTTCTCTTTTACTTGTTTATGGTAAGAAAGCGATAAAGCAGGAAATAAAAGAGACACAGCAATTTATCCTGGTTCCTTTCACAGTCCGAAGGTACATCCAATCCCTTTTCCAACACGAAAGAGATTTTCCACTAGTTTTTAGATCGTACAACCTATCGCACCATCAACCGGTGAGGCCTAATTTCTAAACAACTAAACAAAACCTAGTGTGCAAGAACAATCCTCTTGCAAGCACTATCCCTTGTGTCCAACAATCCTGGATCACAAGTCACAATAGAAAACTTCTATAATTCTTTGTAATTTTGAGAGTAACACAATATGTGATATCAATACAAGATTGATCTTCTCCTTTGATCAAAATCCACTTTTCAATTTCAATACAAGTGTTCAACTTATGAATATGAAATGTTATGAATCAATATGAACACTTTTGAATGTTTGAAAAAATATATGAAAATAAGTGAATTTGATTAAGTGATATTTTATGAAAAATTCTAGGAGGTGTTTTTGAATTTAAAAAATTCAGAATATATAATATTCAAAACACCTTTTCAAAAAGGTATGAAAAATATGAGAAATAAATATTTGAAAAGGTATAACTAAAAGAAAAATTTGAATTTTAAAAAGAAATAATTTTTTCAAAAACATTCAGTGTTAACCGGTTAACCAAATGGTTAACCGGTTAACGCATGTAAACGTTAACACATAATTCAAATTTTGAAGCCGTTAACTGGTTAACCAAATGGTTAACCGGTTAACACTGTTAAAAAACAGAAAAATATTAATTTTTAAAAGTGTTAAACCAGTTTAGAAACCTTCCAAAGTTTGTATGCATCATGATAAAGTATGAAATGATAATTTGAGCACTTGTATATCAATCTTAAAGAGATTTGATGTACACCTCAACACATGCGTCCAAGCCTTAAAATAAAATGAATGTGCATATGAATCTTGATCACAATGCCAAAAGCTTGTTGCTTGATCATGTTGGAAGCTCTTAACTTTTTGCAAGAATGAAGTGCATGAGTCGTGCTGTCTTCATCAAAATCCTCGAGGTTGAAGGCATGCTTCTACATGGGAGAATCTGAATAAACATTAATAAAATTTTGGGGATAACATATTCAGGGGGAGTTGTTGCTCAGAAACTCTGAATATGTTCTCACTAGTGATTACCCAGTTATTACCCTGTTACGTTTGGTGTTTGCCTGTATAAAATGTTCTATAAAAATACATAGTTTTGTCATCATAAAAAAAGGGAGATTAAAAGAACAAGAGTTGTCTATGCATTCCATCTCTATGTTTTGATGATAACAATAAAGTATTTATGAAAGAACCATTTTATGTTTTTATGTTTGTTAAAGTGCAGACCATGAATATTATATATATTAATATCAAACAAACATTATGAATGAGTACGCAAATGCTAATATGAAAAGTCACTATGTGTAACATTAGTCGCAAGCATGCTGAAGAAGCAAATGTGCTTCTGAATCTGAACATTATCAGAAAGATCCAAGGATACATATGTTGCATTGGCAATGCTCTTGTGGATGTTGTTTTGAACATGGTTCTGATCAAATAGCGAAGCTTATAAAATTAATCTTCTGAAGAACTAAGTTCTGAAGACTCTGATGACTTGAAGTTCTAAAGACTTAACATCTGAAGACCAAGTGCCTGAAAGATTCTGAAGACTTATGAGTTCTAAATATTAAGGTTCTGAAGAACCAAGCGCTAAAGACCCCGAATACAATGTTCTATATGAACAAAGTTCTAAAGACTCTAAGACTTAAAGTTCTGAAGACTGGTTCTGAAGAACCAAGTGCTGAAGACTCTGAAGATAATGTTCTATGCGAACAAAGTTCTGAAGACTCTAAGACTTGAAGTTCTGAAGACCATGGGTTTCAAGCCAAGTGCTGAAGTCCTGAAGAACACATTTTTATGTGAACAAGTTATGAAGACTAAATACTTAGGTTATTTAAAGACCCAAGTATCATCGTCTCTAACTCATGCTTCATTCATTGATTTATAATCAGAAGCCTCTGAATTTCAGATGACAATGTTACCGTTAGCAAGGATATTACACAGTATAATAATGCTTTATCCCACTACCTATCCATGCCTTGAGTTATGGATAAGGACAATACGTGGCAGTACTATTTGAATCCTTGTATAACGAATTCCTTAGTAGCCGAATGGGTTATAACGACTCTTTTATGTTTATCTATAAAAGGAAAACATCACATGCATTATGATATTGTTGGTGCTGGTAGACCCAACTGTTGACTGTCTTGATAGAATCTCAACTATTGTTGGTTTTTCTGAACACAACCATTGTTGGTCCGGTTTAGGATCCCAACCATTGTGGGACCTGTAGAGGAATGTAGCCATTGTTGGACCTTACCAAACTTCAATCAGTGTTGATATCTCAGTTGTTGCTCAACCATGATCATATCATAAATAAATAATACAACATCTGAGAGTCTGAGTTTGTGTTGCTACATCAAGATCATCATCTACAATAACAACAATCAGACATTGATTAACTGAAGTTGAAGAAGAAGAAAACAACAAGTCATCAATCAACATCAACTACATCATCTTGGAGCTCATTGAAGATCAGAAGCAATGAGTTATTGCTCGTAGCTTGCTCACCAATGAAGATGAAGAATTGTGAAGATGCAATTTGAATTATAATATTATGAACATCTTAGAATCATGTAGTTTGCAAGGAATTGTTGCTCATCTTGTTGTAACTCTGAAGAGTTACTTTATACTTAAACAAAGGAGAATATGCTTTCAAAGAAACACCTCAATTAGCTCTGATATGTCAATTCTACTTAATGAATTGAAGCTCCTCAAGTGGACATTATATCCGGAATGGATCCCTGAACGGTCCAATTATGAGTTGAGACTCCTCAAGTGGATGTTATATCTGGAATGGATCCTTGAATGGTCCAGTTGTGAATTGAGATGAAATCTCGAAAGAGGTTCTTCTTATTCAATGAATGTTATATCCAGTTGGATCCCTGAACGGTTCATTATGGAAGTCGCAGATGTTTTGTGCAGTTAGTCACGGTTGTAGGTTGCGCAAGAAATCCTGGTAGAGGCTCTGTTGGGTCAGTGAATGTTATATCTGGTTGGATCCCTGGACGGTTCATTGAGTGAGTCACAGTGTTGATGTGCAATTGTAATCATGGATTTGGTTATAGTGGATTAAGTCCTTGTTTAAGGTGAAAGCACCTTGGCGGGTGAACTGGATTAGCTTGAGAAGTTCTCAAGTGAACCAGGATATATCGTGTGTTCTTTACTCTCTCTTTATGCTTTACATTCTTTTATGCTTCCGCAACATATTCATTAGATAACTTGATGCAACTACTCAAAGTGCGAAAAGTAGTCAAGAGTGAAAACCTCAATTCAATCCCCCTTTCTTGTGTTTTTCTCACACCTCCAAGGATGATAAGGGAGTAGGTTTCGACCAGAGTCTTTACAGAAGCATGATTGGTAGTTTGCTTTACCTTACAACAAGTAGACCCGTTATAACATTTGTGGTTGGAGTGTATGCTAGATATCAAGCTGAACTAAAAGTGCACATTAATCGAGTCAAAAGAATATTGAAATATGTGAATGGTACCATTCAATATGGTTTATTATATATACTCTCACAATTCAAATTTCACATTAATGGGATATTGCAATGTTGATTGGATTGGAAGTGCTGATGATAGAAAGATTACTTCTGGATGACGTTTATTTTTGGGAAATAACTTGATCTCTTGGTTTACTAAGAAGCAGAATTGTGTTTCTCTATCTACTGTTGAGGCTGAATACATAGCAACAGGAAGTAGTTGTTCTTAACTAATGTGGATGAATCAGATGTTTTCTAAGTAGAATGTTACACAAGATGTCATGACCCTACACTGTGACAACTTGATTGCCATAAATATTTCAAAAAATCATATTCAACATAGCAGAACTAAGTACATAAAAATTAGACATCACTTCATTAGAAATCTTAATGAAGATAAAGTTATTACTCCGAAACATGTTAACAATGAGAATCACCTAGAAGATACTTTTACCAAGGCCTTGGATGTGAAGTAATTTGAGATTTTGATAAGCAAATTGGGAGTTTACTTATCAGAACAAGTGCTTGGAATTTGTATGATACCTATATTGCAAAATGGAGCTATGAAGACAGGTGTTTTTTGTTGTGTAAGGTTGTATCAATATCTAGAATGGTTGTGCTCATAAGCATAAAGCTGGTTTGTTTACAAAGATTAAACCATAAGGATTGTGTAATCACTATCATGAAGGGTAAAGTTGTATGTGGTTATGAGATTCATGCAGGTTGTTTTATTGAGGGGGAGTTGTATGTGTATGACAGTTTGAGAATATGGTTGAATAATGTCAGACATGATGTCTTGACATTATTTGGTATGTAATTCACTTTTTTTTTGCGGAACCTGGAGGTTCTGCTTAAACTTTCCCATATATCATGTATTGGTCTGGGAGGATTTTTTTGTCAATTTTTGGTTAAAAGGGGGATATATGGTTAGTTATTTAGCGTTGCTGCTAACCTCTGACCTGAGCAAAAGGGGTGTTTGAGTTTGTTTTAGCCAAAATTTGACAAAGGAGGATATTGTTATTTCTACCTATTTGTGGTTGGCATTAATTTTGGTAAAACAACATCTCATTGATATGTTGGACATGATGTCCTAACATACTGAAGAACAAGTTTTGTTTTAAAGAAGAGCATGTTTTTGCAAGATGTCGGATAAGATGTTCCAACAGAGTTATTCAACATCTTTGTCTGTTACAGTTTTGGAAACTGTTATTTTCGGTTCAAATCACAAAATATTCTTTTGAATATTATGTGATCCTATCTGGTGTCCAAGTGTGAAGATTTTCAGAGATTCAGTTTGAAATTGAATACTTGAAGATTTAAAATCAAGGAGATTTGTTTTGGAAACTAAAGATTTAAAAAGTTTCTATTTTCTTGGAGATTATTTTACAGATTCTATGCAATCAGATTTGTTGCGTTTTGAAGTCCAAATCCAGTCTGATTTATAATTATAAATAGGATGAATTAGCCCTGGTTTTGAATAAGAACAAATGCTAAAATAGTGAGTATTAGGGTTTGTGCTTTGTGAACCTCTCTTGTATCAAGTTGATACCAAGATAAGAACAATTTTATTGAGTTATAAAGTATTGTTCACTCTGAAGCTTTAAAGCATAAAGTGAGTGTGATCACGTGGTGTTTGTTAGGGAATTGAGAATGGTCTCTACCTAGGAAGAGTCTTAGATAGAAATATAGCACAGTTAGTGATTAATTGACAAGTTGGAAACCGGAGGTTGTTTCACTTCAAATTAATACTATTTAGTGGATTTCATTCATGGTTTGGAAGTCCCCAGAGTAGGTAGGTTGCTCCGAACTGGGTTAACAATTGATTGTGTTTATCTTGTTCATTGTGTGAAAATCAGAGATCAGTTGTCTCGACATCTCATAGGACATTTATGATCTACTACACCAGAATTTCATTTATAAATGTTATTGAATATTGATACATTTTGCTGATCTGATATGAAAGTGAATTGTTTTCAAACTTCTGACCCTCATAAATTTTGAACTAGCAGATCATGGAACCAAGCCCGTGACTCTTTAATCTCTGCTTCAACCACAACCAATGCAATGAGAATCATTTAATTATTAGGGTCTCTACCTACATTTGCAAGAATTTTCCCTCCAAAATGACCCTTGATAAAACATTCATCAAGTCCTATAATTGGTCTACATACAAGAAAACTTCTATTACAACCATCAAGGCACATATAAAGTCTCTAAAAACTTGGCAATAGTGGTTTGTTGACATGTTGCTAAATTTCCTCCGATTGTTGTTCAGTTGGTTGGACTTTCTACTCAATTGTGTTGTTTGAATTAGATCTTGTTCAGTTGGTTGGACTTTCTACTCAATTGTGTTGTTTGAATTAGATCTTAACAACTGATCATATGTGTAGTCATTCAACCCAAGATATTATACAACCCAAGATATTGATTCTTGAATGACCCTTCAACTAAATTAAGTGATGCCTTTTGTGCCCTATAAATTTTTATTCTACTCATACCATTATTCAATTTCTCATGCATTTTCTCACATATTGCAAGTTTCATCATTGGATTAATTCTAACCGTTGAGTGTAATATCTTCCCAAACCAATTAGTGTTTAACATGCTAACATTAAACTTTTTATTGCACGTGTGAGTGCCATTCAATTTTCTAAGCTGCCATGTATGTATCCTCATATGATAATTTGGAGCAAAATGCAACTTATCCACACCCTTCCTTACATCCCACTCTAATCCTTATCTTATCATTCTTCATAAAGCGTAAATCTCTACTATTATGAACAACGTAATTTGCAATTACTTCTTTGAACTAAAAGGATCAATCTATCACACAAAAGTAACTTAAATGACATATTTGCATAATTTTACCTTATTTTTTGTCTAATTTTTATATTCTATAAATTATCTTCGTATATTGAATAATAGTATCATTTTCTCTCAACACGTAAATAATTTCTTACTCCTCGATTCTTTTTTTAAAAACCGTTATTTCAAGTCTTAAATTCTTTTTTTTTCTACTACAATTTTTCATTCAACAATAAAACAACAATCATCTAATATTATTGACAAAGTCAAAGTCATTCTGAAGAGGACTCCCGGGGCCAATTAGCATGCCATTATGCTTTCATTTTGGAATTAAACCAACATTACACGTGATTAGTAACTTCTTGTGTTATTGGAAGGTGACCAGTCCCTTTTCCAAATTTTGTTGCTACCAAGCTGTTGCTTTCTCTAGCATATGCAAGATCGGGAAGGAAAGGAACCCATCATTTATTCAAAGAAAAAAAATTATTGACCTTTTTATAACTTATGCAACACCATATATTCACATACCAGCTATCGAGATTTGTTGATAAACGAATTTCATGGAGTTTGAATTCTATATTCATGAGAGAAAAAAATGTTAAGTGTGTACGTGACTTTGTAGCTAGTATATGTTGTAAAGACAAAAGTGGCTTAAGCTTTTAAATTAAGAATGCATGTCTTATTAAATATAATGTGTTTTTTCACAAAACGGATTGGCTTTTGGGTTTGGAATATGTTGTTGCCAATGAGCCATTCTAATAGCGAATATACTATAGATATTAGATAAAGTACAGCTATTTAATTGTTATAAAAAAAAAAGGTTTGGGATTTGGATGGCTTTTGATGTCATTGGCAAAAGAGATCCTTAGACTTTTGTGAATTGCCTTTACCTTTCGGTTAGTGGCTGCTAGTGAATAGTGACGAATTATTTATATTATTTGTATTGATATATTTGCAAAAATCTATAAGAGACAATGTGTGAGGTCACATGATACACCAACGTAATATGTTGCCTACAATTGTCTCATGGATGTCCGTTTATTGGAGCGTGCTTTTTTTTCTTCTTCTTGTATTACTATTATGGAAAACACTTTTCATAATAATTAAAAAAAAATATTATCACGCTGGTCAAATCGTTGTGAGATAAAGTATGATTTTATGTATGATGTTTTCCACCATAGATGTGGGACCGTGATTGTATATATATAGCGCGCTATATGTTCTAATCAAAAATGGCTAGACCACCAAGGTGCTAGCTCCCTTCTTTCTGGACAAGGAAAGTTGTGTCGTCTGTATTGAGCAATACATTGAGAGACCCGAGAACAGTACCGAAGCAGTAAGTCTCAAGATGAATGTCTTGTTTATCCCTCTAGCGGGAGTCCCTTTTATAGGTGTCTTCCAAGTTAGCATTAAGAGAGACCATTAAGAGAGTCTATAAGCCTTTCACCGCTGTTGAGCCTTGAATATATAACTCCCCTTCATGATTGTCTGCTTTGAAGGCTAAGTAACATCTGCATTTATATGTTGTAACCGTTACAACCTTTTGGCATGTTTGGTGAGTGTGTGCCTGATAATGTTACTTTAGTGTTTCATAATGATCCATTTTATTTGTCTTTTTAATTAGGTTTTATATTGTTTTCAAGTAATTTTAGCTTGTTTTAGTTATAATAGCTTTAGGTACACTAGGTGCCATTTTTATGATTTTATTGTGTTTTTATCTCAGTAGGAAGTGATTGATGGCAAGAAGAGTCATGACCCTCCAAGACAGCATCTGGAGCAGAATGAAGGGTTAAAAATGAATCAAGTAATTCATTATGAGATCAAGAGGATGAAATGCTAGGGCTCACATGGCACTAATGAGAAAGAGCAATGAAGCGAGCGGATAAGATCAAAGGAGCTAGAATACAAATAGTAAAAGTGGGGACCACGCCTACAGCAGAGCGCCCTACTCCATGCCACCTGTAACACCCAAATTATTCCACAAAATTATTTATAAAATCAGAGTAAAGTTTTCATCATAACTATTTGAGTGTCACAATTCAAACTCTAAAAACCACACTTTGTCTCAATGATACGTTTATAAGAAAATTGTTCAACATGCATCGAAAAATATTTTAAAATAAACTCAACATCATTATCCAATTACAAAATGTTTTTCTGAAAGAAATAGACAAAAGGAAATGTCGTACCGACACCCAAAGCGACGTATCAGAGGCGACATCCTAAAGACGTGAAGTACACCTACTTCACATACCACCACTCGACTTATCATGCTCACATGCACGTTACCAACATAAGGGCAACATTCAAACAGAAAGGGTGAAATACTTTCATCACAAAAGAGTGATATAATAAGAACTAGCAAGTATCATAATTAGACACCACTTCTCATTGACTACCACATCATCACATCATATACACAATAACATCATACACACCCACATTATATACAACAACAACAACAAATCATGCAATGAGACTCTACTTGACTCTATGCATGATGTACCATACTTCGATCTTTATTTCAAGATCCAATCCTCCTCGGAACTTTCGACTCCTCTTTCATGGTCCAGTATGATCCCTATTTCATGATCACACCCTCAACCCCTATTTCATGGTCACGTATGATCCTTATTTCATGATCGCACCCTCGACCCCTATTTCATGGTCATGTACGGTCCCTATTTCATGATCGCATCAACATCACAACAACAGACATACCCCACCTTGGTATATTGTCCCAACTATGCACATGTCATGCAACACCAATGACATACATGTATATATGCAACAATTACATTAAACAACTCCACAACAATAATCAACATACCACCACTCATTACAACAACAACTATCATCAACATCATGCATATTTTAGCATCCAACAACATAAATCAACTTCAACCACCACAACGCAATAATAACATATACAATAACATATTACATATACATATATCAACAACAATAATATGTAACTTATCACAACAACAACAACTCATAACAACAACAAAGTCAACAAACATACTAAGTTATGTTCATTTCTAAGCTATACCAATTATCTCTCCAACTGCACGTATAAATCTCTTCTCGTTGTCTTAATCTACACTACATCAATCCCTAAGCATTTTTAAATTAATTAGGTAATTTTAAGGAATTTTTCGGAATTAACAATCAACATTTTTTTCTCTAGGTCTCTCTGAGCGAGGGGGATTGCTCGCTAAGCTAGCAACTCTCTATATTCTGACTCTTCTAAAGTCCCACTTGTTCGTTAAGCGAGCTCTACGATTCTCGCAGTTCTCCCTTATGCGTTCTGCACTCAACTCACTACGTTTTCCAGCATCAAAATCCACTTTTCCAGCCGGACAATTATAGAATTACTCTTATCATCATCTATTTCATACAATTAGTACACAACAACAATGTATTATTAACGAATCAACACAATTCCTATTCAAACACCAAAACCCTCAACTCATAATCATCAACCTACCAATCTCCATTATAAAACCCTTAATAGACGGAATAATCCCACCCTTACCTTGGTTTTGACGAGAAATTCCTCTTCCTCGCGGGTTCTTCTTCACGTTCTAGCCCTTTTCCTTCGTCTCCTCTCAACTTTCACGATCATTTTCATTTTCCTATAACACAATCCTTTTTCCTTCTTACAACTTAACCCCTTAGTCTAACTTAGGAACTTCCAGCTTTACCCTTACTAATTTCACCAAAAGACCACCTTACCTTTCACTTCATATTTCCCAATTATTTATTTTATCCAATAATAATATTATTATCCACCATAATATAATTCTTAAATTAAGATTATACTCAATAATATATTATTCTTCCACACACCAAACACTATAATCCTATGAAAATAACTAAATAAATTTTGGGGCATTACACCACCGGCCGTTTGCGCCGCTCCACCACCTATAACAGCAGTCTACAAAAGTAGCCTTGTTCCCACCAACATTATGTACCCGGTAGCTTGTTGAGGAAGGGTAGTTGGACAACTGGTCCACATTAGGATATGTTATGGGCCTCACCGTATTTTTATCAAAGTCCAAGATCCAAGAGAACATCATTCTTCGCATCCTAACACCTCTATATATTTGAAGTTAATCTATAGAAGGAAAGGGGGTGAAAAACGAGAGTATTCACAAACTACAATCATATTTTAGTTTTTAAGTTTATTTTCTGTCAATAGCTAGTTTAGTCTTAGAGAGTTTCTTTCCTCATTCAATCTTGTACATACCGTAGAGAGTTGTCTTGACTGAAAAGGATTGTTGTTGTTTAACCAACGCATGAGTTCTACAAGTTCTATTATGTTGCATTTCTTCACTCAATTTTGTAAGAACATGTTTCCCATTAGTGTAGCTTTTATGGTTTGTACTCATCTCATCATGAGCTAAATCTTTGATTTATGATTATAATGAAGTTAGTATAAAAGTTGTTTTATGTTAAATGATGTGTTGTTAGTGTCTTGTATTGTTATATGTTTTTACGCAATATACATATTTCTTAGAGTGGTCAACTAGGGAAAAGGTACAAGCTTGTTGCATAGATATATCTAGTATACAAGTGGATTTCATAACAAAAGTGGTTAATAAAGTAGGTTAATTATATTCACTTAATTCAATTTCTTAGAAATAAGGAGTTGAGACCATAAAGGAAATTCAGAATTAAAACCAAACGCATTTTAGGTTTACAAGTGAGGCTTAGAGATTTTTCCCTTATCCTAGCTATGCATGTTTCTGATGTTATAGAGATACACCACTAGATCACGTTCTGACCTTTTAAGGCACGACACTTCATATCATCAATACATATACATCAACACTTATACTAATGGATTTTTACTCATCAACTACTCTCTCTGACATCTTAGCTTCTAATTATTTTTATCTTAGTTAATTTTGTTACCTATCTCTATTATTATTTTGGTTATCTTGCTCATACTTTCTCTTAAACAAAAGATTAATACTTATAGTTCTTAAGGTTTACAATTTCTCCTCGTGGGAATGATCTCTTATTTTATCACTTGTTGCAGTCAAAAGCATGTATACTTGCATGTGACACCCTTTGCTTTATTTTATCATTAAAAAAAATTCACCTTTTAAAGCAACAAGTTTTTTGTGCCGCTTCCAGAGATATACTGTTAAATTTTTTGAACAATTGTATTTATTTGTTTAAGAAATGATTTTATTTAAGCTTTTAACGGTTGTTGTGATTTGGTGTCGCGACAGGCTTAAGCTATTACATGTGCAGGTCGTCACAGCCAGCTTATAGTGAGTATACTGAACCTGAACGCATCCTTAGCGCAAGAAGGAGACTTTTACGTTCTCAACAAATATCTGGAAATCCCTCTACTTCAGTTATGGCTGAACACGAAGGAGTAGTAATGCACGAGTTGGATTCAAACGAAGAAAGTCATTTGTCATCTTCAGACGAGTCACTGCACAAGACTAGAATGGCAGAACCTGACATCATTGGCATTGCCTTCTTTGTCCTAAAGGCATCAAAGAAGATTCCTTCTACTTTTATGTTGGAGTTTTAGAGGAATTTGACATCAAAATACCTTTCTCAGATTTTGAGGCGGATGTTCTAAAAACTGTCAATGTAGCTCCTTCACAACTTTGTCTCAATAGTTGGGGCTTTATAAAAACTTTCGAGAGGATTTGTGAGGTCTTGAGTATCACTCCTACCACCGGCCTATTCTTTTCTTTCTTTGAAATAGAGAACACGGAAAAATGCAGTTAGGTGCAAATTAGTGGAATACCCAGTGCGTCTGCAAGTGCACAGAAATATCGAAGTAAAATAAAAGATTATTGAACCCACCGAGACCAATATCAACCTACTGTAATCTATCGTCGCTTCGTAAAGCTAAGGATGTGATTAAATTGTACGAACGGAAATATAAATGCTAATTACTAAAGGTTTAAAAATAACGATAAAACGAACCCGAAATATGGATTTTGTGTTCCTAAGGGACTTTTAGAACTCGGGTGCTAACTACGATTAGATATAGTTCCGTAGAAAATATTGACTTAAAGACTTCATCTCACACTCTTGCGCTATTGACTAAAGCCACACCTCTTAACCATAGGAGTTTGCTCTCGCTCGCCCGTTTTAATTAGAAAATGTATTTTTAAAATTAATTAGATCCTAATTTATACCTAAAGCGCTCTCGTTGTTTTTAGGATCAATGTCCCGTTCCCACTATATGGTTCGACCCCCACGTTCTCGCAGTGTCGGCTCTAATATTTACTTGTTTCTCACTCTCGTGACGAAATATTATTAAATAACCTCTCACTCTCATGACAAATCTATTTAAATTAAACTTGGAAAAAAGACCAAAAAATAATTTATTATAAGTTAACACCAAGTTCACTACTGAGTCCCGCCAGAACGACGATCCTCACACACTGGACTCTAAACTATCTAATCGGACATAGTGACGTAAACAAATAAACAACTTTTTGTTTTGAATTGACTAAATACATATAAGCGGGTTAATATAATTTAAATTTTTACTTGAAGAAAAATGGTAAAAACTTGAAATGATAACAATGGTAGAAAGATAAAGCATAAATATATACGGATGAAAAATAAAAGCAGGAAAGTAAATTTTGGTACAGGTAAATGAACTTGAAGTTAAAGTTAAAGACTAAATTGTAAATTTAATTAAGAACTTAAAATGATGGCAAGATTGATCCAAGCATTACATATATTGTAGGCTTAAACACTAATGGTGTAGTAGTTTCTCGATGTGATAAACTACAACTTTTACAATAATAATGTATGCCTAAAACTATGAAATCAATTCGACAGCGTTGTTGGGCACAAACTTTGACCACGGGAACTTCCCTCAAAGAGCCTATATGTAGAGGAAATTCTGATCCACAACTGCCAAATTCGAATTAGGAAAAAGAGGGAGAAAACTGCTCCAACCTGCTGGAAACTGAAATCTGGAAAACTATTCCCGCACTGCACGACGAACCTCATAGATCCATGGCAAACGCCATGAGGATCAGGTCCATGGCGAGCTCCATGGAGTGGAGGCGAACTCCATATCAGTGGCAGTGCAGATTTCTGTGCTTTTGTTGATTTTTCTTCCTTCTTCTGGTCTTTTTCACTCTTTCTTCCATTCTTTCTAATAAAACACCTGCAAACACAAAACGAACGAAAAATAATTAACAAGGAAAATATAAAAAGTACTTGATAAACAACGACTAAAAATACGCATTATAAATAGAAAAATACGATAAAAATTCAAGTCATCAATACCCAATCGTAGCTTCCTCCAACTGTACTCTTCAAATTATAAGCATTATAAGAACTGGTTCCTAAGGGTGAGGAGCAGACCGAGATGCCCTCAAGTACTTTACGCGCTGGATGGGTTACCCCACTTTCCCCTTTACTAGGGTGAGAACCCAAGATCCATCACCGAGTTTAACCCTAATAAGCTGAATGATTTGAAGTCTCTAGCATTAGAGGTTCTCGGTTCTTTTCGCATGAAGAAGGTCAAAGAGTTGTTATATTTAAATGACGAGCAACTGCTCGCCTTCCTGGGTAATTGTTTGTTCTCCGTTTCCCATACTCGAATTTGCTTAAATTCTTATTCTTGTACATTTTATTTTGCAGATAAAATCACTCAAATATCAATAGTTGAGAAGGAGATTGATGCAAGCACCAGGAGGCTCGGATAGGATCCGGGGTAACCATTCCTACAAAGTCGGATCAGGCCGGATTGGATGTCCGACAACCTAAGCATACCAGGGTCGGAGAGCTCTATGGTTTCTCCCAGCGGAGATGAGACTCAGCTTTCTTCCTCATTAGCTTTGGAAGAACCTTCTCAAGGTGCTCCTAAAAGGCTTAAAACTTTCATGCCTACTGAGGTGTGTCGAGATGATATGGATACCACCTCACTCCTGTGTGCTCCCGGGGAAGAAGCAACATCCGAGGAGTTCAAGTTCTGGTCCAATAGCTTTTATGGACTCAAGTTTTTAAATGATCATCTTAATGAAACTAAGGATGTCAACAGGGTGAAAATGATAGGTGTCGCTCCCAAAAGATGAGACTGGGCTCAAATATGATACAGACGCGAACGGTCGGCGAGAGGAGGCTATGAGAACACACAGGAGTGAACTCACAGGGAATGAATAGAGTCGCCAGCTAGGCATTTTTATCCCGGAGGAAAGGCAATGCTGCATAGACCTAGACAGATATGGATAAGACGGTTGCGAACCAGAGAGACTGAGAAAGGGGGTTGGTTACAACCTGGGAAGGTATTAGCACCCAGATTGTCCGTCGTACTCGACGGGATCCACGCTTAAAAGATTTGTGTTTTAAAGGGGTAGTGTCAGTGCAATCTGTGTATAAAAGAGCTGGAAAAGGATGTACAGGTGTCAGTGCAAAAGAAGTGTGAAGTGTAATATGTACAGTGTCAGTGTAAGAACATGAATAAGATGCTCAAGATCATGAGGCTAAAGAATTAAGCTGGAAAGAGGGGAATATACAGAGACTTTTGTTCGATAACTGTTAAGTTATGCCTACATATCCTCTCGTGCAATGAGGAAGTCAGAACACCGTAGTTCGACCCAAAAAGACTGAAAGATGAATTGACTTGTGAACTGCTTGCTTGTCTATGCTCAAGTGTATGACCTGTCTGGCTCAGGTGCAAACTGTCTTGCATTAGACGGAAGAAGCAAGTTCTCGTTTATGAGTGAAGGTGATGAGAAAAGAATCCCGAAGGAGACGATTATTGTTTGTTTTTGAGTTTTCAGTCTTTTATCGCTTTTGAAAGTTTGTCATAAGTTAACGAGCTTAAGCCTAAACCAATGGGTTAGTAAACTCATCACATCTTCCCTCTGATTAGGGGTAATGAGAATACCTTAAGTGTGAAGTCAGATTCTCACACTCAATTACCTTTTGATGTAGGATTAAGATCATTAGCCCACTTGTGATTATTTAGATGTTTTTGGTGTTTTTGTTTAGTGTTAAGTAATGAGATTAAGCCATAATCAGGGATTAAACAGACTCATTACACCATCCTAATAGAAGGATAATAGATGAGAATGTTTAAGCTGAGGAAAGCTCCTCAACTTAATCCATGATTAGGGATTAACTTCATGACAAAACAAAGCCTTTATTAAGTGGGTTTTAGATAATGATATGATGATGAAGTGAGTTTTATGATTTGTAAGACAACTTGAGGGGGACTTGTCCATTAACACTAGGGTTAGTCCTTCTTAACCAATTAAGGAAGAATTAGAACCCTAATGCAAGGCCTAAGTTACAAGTGTGATGTCTTGATGATTATTAAGTGGATTGATTAAGGATTTAAACACATTAAGGGTTTAACACTTAGGATTAAAGTTATACACTCCATCCTAATAGAAGGATGCAGGCATAAGCTTAATCACAAAGCCTTAAAGCCTTTAGGGTTTAGTCCCTGATTAAGAGGTGAGGAGAGAAGACTCAAAGAGACACAAAGGTAAAACTAAGTGGGGAGACTAATCAAAACCCTAATCATTGTCATGCTTGGTTGTTCCTAAGGTTTGTGAGGTTTGACAAGAGAAATCTTCAAAGGAACAACCAGGAAGCAGATGAAAGAATCAGGAGGAGCAAAGTAACTTGCTTCATTTAAGAAGTCAAGTCACTTGAAGAAAGAAAGTAAGAAGAAGAAGAAAGAGCAAGCTCAATCTCAAACACATAACAAAATGAAACAAGGATTCATAAAAGGAGATGAGAAGAAGTTATGAGAAGTGAAGGCAAATTCACTTCTCAAAATAACTTACCACCTGAAAAGTTAGTGAAAGGAATGCAATGCAATGTAAAATGGGATGAAGTGGCATTATGCAAACCAAAACCAGAAGCATATATGAGATGATAATGATGCTATGAGATGATGCAAACATGAATCAAGACATGAGAATGATCATACAAACAAATGGATGCAAATGGAGCAAGCTTAGAACCATGATCATACATGAAAAGTTATGAAATGCAAATGACATACAACATGGCAAATGCAAGATGCAATGATCAAACATGCTTCTAATATGTCTTAAGATGTTCAATGAATCAAATGGATGCATGAAATGTCATGGCAAGTCATGTTATGCAAGCAAATGCAAGGTGAATGCAAATGAAAGCCCAAATTAGGGTTTATGATCAATGCATCAAACAAAAACCAAAATCAGAAGCAAACATCAAGATAAAAAATTGAAAATGCATTCAAAGCAACCCTAATCCTATACCAACTCACTGCCCAAAGGAGGGGTTCCAACTCTTAACCTAATTAGGGTTATGAATTTTCTAAGTTTTCTAGGGTTTTAGGGTACCTTAACAAGAAAAATGCCAAACAAATGGAAAATGAAAGATCAAATCAAACCAATTTAATCTCACAAACTACATGCTAAACACAATGCAATGTAAGAAGAATCAAAGTCCAACTTTCAATGGTTAGGCAGAAATGATTTTTTGAAGTTTGGATCAAAATAATGTCTTGAAATGATTTTAATTCCATGAAAAATTCTCAAAAGGCATCAAGATCAAAAAAAGAAATTTGGTTTGAGGGTTGGACAATGTTTCTAAATGATTATGAAAGTTTCATGAATTTTTTGGTAATTTTTAAATACCTAAAAGTATTTTTAATTAATTAATTCTCATTAATTAATTGAAAATAAACTTTTAAATGATTTAAAAATATTTTTTAATGCAAAAAATAAAAATAAAAATATTTTTGGTTTCTGAAATTAAATAAAAGTTTGTATAAAAAATTTCAGAATTTTTAAAACTGTTTTGCTATTTTAAATAAATTGGAGAAAACAAATCAATTTAAATGAAAAATAAAGTGAAATTAAACTGAAAATGGGAAAGTATGCGCATCCAAGGGCCAGGATTCAAATTCCAGAGGGCGGGAGTTGACTACGCGCGCGTTTGGACGGCCCACATTCAAACTTGGCTAAACCCTAATTAATTAGCCCTAATTACTTTCAGGCGACCGGAACACTGTTCCGGTCGTCTTCTCCGGCCAGACACTCAAGCTATCTCTCTCAAATCTCCACTAAATCATGCCAAACTCTCCAGATCAACTCAACTAACCCTTCTAAACAATAATCCAGCAACAAATTCCATTTATTTCCACTCAAAAACAAGATACGAATCAAAACTTCAAAACTGCAGAATTTTCAGAAACACCATACAAGCTCATTTCTCAATCTTTTTCAAAAGTAAAAGGCTCAGTGAACTGAGGGAAGCATGCTTTATCATTTAGAAACAAGAAAAGAAGGTTCTGGAAAAATGAATTTCCAAGGCTACCTGAATCGAAGCTTTAGTTTCTGGCACTTTCTGGCTGATGTTTTGCTTGCGAACAACTCCCCTGGACCTCCTAAGAAGCTTTCAAGGCTTGATTGAAGTTTGTGATGGCTGGTTTGAGAGTTTGCTTGAGTTCTGTTCAAGGTCAGGTGAGAATCGTGTTTTTGATTCTATGGCTTTCAGGCTGTTTTGAGAGTTGGTTTGTGTTCAGTGAAGCATGGTGAGATGGTTTGTGAAGTTAGTTTGTATGTTTGTGACTTGTGTGATGATTTTCGAAAGCTTTTGCAAGAGGAGGTGAAAATGTGAATGTTGAGTTGTGGGGTGCTTCAGGCCTGGCTCTTGTTATATTTGGCTTGCATTTTCTTTGTATAAACAAATGCCATTGGTCAGAAGAAGTGACATGTGCTTTATTGATTGGTATGGGTGCTTTTGCCAAAATGTCAAAGTTGGTGTAAGAAGGCATGGGCTACTTTCTAGCCAAGTACAAGGAGTGTGTGCTGCGCAGCATGATGAGGGGAAAGGCCTAGGATTGATCAGCAAGCTAGCCAGCAAGTGGATGAGAAGCTATGATGAGTTTTGCAACTTGGTTCACTTTTGCCTCTTATGAAAAATCTTGTTCCATAAACCATAAAAATGTGTAATTCTTTGGTCCATTCTGAACTTTAGATGTCACATGATCATGTTGTGTGGATTAGAAGTGAATTTGATAGCTTTAGAACACTTGATCAAGTCATTTTGCAAAATACCTCTTTGGTAGAAACTTTGAAATTTTGTGATTTTTGCCAACTTTGACAAGCCATAACTTTTGATCCAAAATGAATTAGGTCATGTTCTTGTACTTTTTGAAAAGGGAAAGATCTATTCTACAACTTTCATGACCAAAGTTTTTCCATTTGAAGCTTTTTTGAATAAAAAAGTAAAGGTTTAAAAAGTTGCCTAAAATGGCAATTTCATTAAAAGTCAAACTTGCCCAAAAAGTCAACTTTGCAAAAGACTTGAAATTCTTCAATTTTGTGAACTTCCAACATCTTCCATGATCAAATAAAGATCATATACAATCAAAATGATGAAGAATGCCCTTTGGTTGGGTCATTGAGGGCCTCAGATGCCCTGATTTCGGACTGACTTGCTTGAAAAGTCAACTCTTGATCAGATGACTTCCCCATGGAATTTTTTCATGAAAATTGATATGCATACTCCCTATACCATATAGAGACCAATGGAAACAAGAATGACCAAAAAATTTGGAGTTATGGCCTCTGAAACCAAAACCCTAATTTTAGGTCATCTGGACAGTCAAACCTGGCTCTGCATCCATGCCATTCTCAGTTTTTTGTGATTCTTTGGTATTCTTGATTTGGTGGGGATATAATATGATGCTTGAACATACATGGACCCCTTTGAAGTGATTTTTGACCTTTGGAGTGGCTCAAGAAGCTCTTGGATTGCTCAGATCACAAACCCTAGATGCAGATGACTTTGAACCAATGCAGTGAATCAAAAAATGAGGTATGAGATGCTATGATTGTGTTTATACATATGAAATGATCACAAGCCATGATGTGAATGGGTGAGGGAAAATTTGGGGTGTTTACAGCTGCCCCTATTCAAACATGAGTTATCTGTGCAGGGTGTAAGCGACGGCTTATCAGGCAAACAAGATAACTTGTGGTTGAATACCAAAGACAGTCCAAAATTTGCACTCACAGAATGAAGAAGAAAAGGGATATAGATTGTAAAAGAAAATAAAGTATATTGTAAAGTGTGGGCGACGGAGGACGACCGTCGAGCAGAGGACGACTGCTGGGTAAAGAGCAATGACGGGGACGACCGACATGCTGGAAAAGTGCGGAAAGTGAAGCAATGACGGGGACGGCCGACATGCTGGGAATAAAAAGAATTATGATGGGGACGGCCATCAAGTAGCTGTAAATTTTTTTGGGGATTAACAAAACATGAAGGGGACGGCCATCAAGTTCATAAAGCAAAGTAACCAACGATGGGGACGGCCATCGGGCTAAACTGATGAAGGATGATCATCAGGGAAAGTAAAAGGGACCACGACGGGGACGGCCATCGGGTTAAAGAATAAATGAAATAAACAGATGATGAGGGACGGTCATCAAAGGTGAAGGACGATCACCTAGAAGGGGACGGCTGCTCTGTAAGGGTTAAGATGAGGGACGGTCATCTAAGGTGGAGGACGACCACCTGGAAGGGTACGGCTGCCGAAAATATCGCGACACAGGACGAGTGCCGGATAAAAGGTCAATGATGGGGACGACCATCGGATGAGCATGATGGAGGACGACCATCAAGAGGTGGAGGACGACCACCTAGCAGGGGACGGCTGCTCTCAAGGTTTATCATGACATAGGACGAATGCCAGATAACCAAAATCAACAATGGGGACGGCCATTGGATAACATGATGAAGGACGATCATCAAAAGGTGGAGGACGACCACCTAGCAGGGGACGGCTGCCAAATATCACGACATAGGACGAATGTCAGATAGAAAAGATCAACGATGGGGACGGCCATCGGATGAGCATGATGGAGGACGACCATCAAGAGGTGGAGGAAGACCACCTAGCAGGGTACGGCTGCTCTCAGGGTTTATCATGACACAGGACGAATGAAAGAAAAATTGCTTTGTTGGCGATCTACTGGGGAATGGTAAACACGGACGAGTGTTTACATCCAAGAGATAAAGGTATAAGTGTTTAGATGTTTGTGTATAGATTAAAGATGCGGACGAGCATCCTTAAGACTACGATACAGACGAGTATCGGGTAGAAACAAATACTGACACGTGTTCAGAGATGATGATACAGACGAGTACCAACTGGTTAACAAAGAACACAGACGAGTGTTGAATCTGAAGGGACTCTTCTGGGGAGTAGTAGACACAGACGAGTATCTATATTCGAGAAAACAAGAGTGTTTGACACAGTGTATGGATTAAAGATGCGGACGAGCATCCTTAAGACTATGATACGGACGAGTATCAAGTAGAAACAAACGCTTGACGCATGTTCTGAGATGATGGTACGGACGAGTACCATCTGGTTAACAAAGGACACGGACGAGTGTTGAATCTGTGGGGATAAGTATGAGCAGTAAGTATGAGTGATGTATAGATGAGTATTCAAACTGCTGGTGAGGGTGACACGGACGAGTGTCAAAAGGAGAAGAGTATAGTATAAACAAGTATCTGATATACAAAGTGTTTATGTCGGATGTCAAGGAAATTATAAGTATATGTGAGTGCAAAGAGGATGTCTTTGGCTTTCTGCTGGGGATATGACACGGACGGGTGCCACAAGGAGTATATACTGGTGTTTGGGAATGTAAGGCAACTATGTTTGCTGGGGAATCTGGAGGTATTCTGTACATTGCGGATGGATTGTCATTATTCACAAGTGTTTGATTTAAAGCATGGCTTATGATTATGCAATATGTTTGCTTTTTGCCGTAATGCTCCGTATTAGACGGAATGCTACGCTTCGTGGGTGAATATGATGTGAATGCTATGATTATGCAAGGATACCAATTCGGGATTCGGATCCCGATGTTGCGAAGATTTCTGGTCGATCTGCTTGAAATGGACATCCCAGCTGGGGTTGAGATCGTTGGTAGATCTGATGAGATGTATCTGCTTGGGGGAATAAGTCACTGATAGACCCATCCTGATAATGAGAGACCCAGCTGGGGTTTGTAGAAGCTTTTGTCACTCTGTTGCGATCCCTTCAAGCGCTGCTCTTATGGATAGGGGCTGGAGCTTTGTGGGGAGATGGTTCCCTGACTTTTGTACGAAGCTGAGGAGGAAGCAAGGTTGGCACCTCGGCTGGGGAGAAATAGCAAGTGGAAAACTCAGCTGGGGAGAAGACACTTTGGGTGCTAAGGCTGAGTGTTGATTTGTCAACTTGCTGGAGCGAAGCTTTTATGCCCCAAGTTGCGTTCTGGATACCTGCATTCCTGCAAAGACAGGGGAACGCACAAGTAATCCCGAGGTATCCTTTACTGGATTCCTCCATAGGAGTTTAGACGCTCCCGAGAGTAAGTATATTCCCTGCAAGCATGTATTTTTAGAAGAAAAGCATCTGTATTTATGCAATTAGTTTTTTAGAGACATCAGACATTCTTGCAAATAAAAAAAACGTACAAGACGAAACATGACTGAAAATCTGATTTTATTAATTCATGTGCCCTGAATTGGCGAGATACAGTCAAAGAAACATATCCCCTGAAATGAGGAGATTGTTACAAAATGAGAAACAAAATATTGGCAATGTTGTCGACGCTTCAAGGAGCTTCCCTTCTGCTATGATTCGTATGACATTTGACGTTCTTCTCATCTTGCTTTCTGAAGAAGGATGATTCTGACAGAAGCTTGATCCTTTCGAAGTTTACCGAGTTGTAAGTGATACAGACGAATTCAGAATGCAGTTGTTCGCTTATTCCCTTATTTTACCTGGATCGCCCTTTCGGGTTTTCAATCCATCGGGATACCCATTTTTGCCTGAGTTGTCCAATGCGGCTTTTCAACTCAGAGGGTGTACATTTTTTGTTTATTTTCCCTTATTTTTGCCCGAGTCTTTTATTCTGTCTTTGACTCGCCGGGATGCCCTATTTTTGCCTGGACTTACATTCTGTTTTTATGTCCAGCGGGTCATTTTATGCGAAGTATTTTTTAACTGCATCTGAATTCACAGGAGATGGGAAGTCTTCACCATCCATAGTGCTAAGCATGAGTGCTCCACCAGAAAAGACTTTCTTTACTACAAATGGTCCTTCATAATTCGGAGTCCATTTGCCCCTGTGGTCTGTATGAGGAGGGAGGATTCTCTTCAGCACAAGATCTCCTACTTGGTACTCTCGGTGCCTGACTTTCTGATCGAAGGCTTTCTTCATTCTTTTCTGATACAACTGCCCATGGCAGATTGCAGCCAATCTCTTCTCTTCAATCAGACTCAGTTGTTCGTATCGGGACCGGACCCATTCTGCTTCGTTTAACTTAACATCCATCAGTACCCGTAGGGAGGGTAATTCAACTTCAACTGGTAGGACTGCTTCCATACCATACACAAGTTGATACGGTGTTGCCCCAGTGGATGTTCTGATTGACGTGCGGTACCCATGCAAAGCAAACGGTAGCATCTTATGCCAGTCTTTGTACGTAACTACCATCTTCTGCACAATCTTCTTGATATTCTTATTAGCTGCCTCAACAGCGCCGTTCATCTTTGGCCTGTAAGGAGAAGAATTGTGATGTTGAATTTTGAAGTCCCGGCATAGCTCTACCATCATTTTGTTGTTTAAGTTAGAACCATTATCAGTAATGATTCTCTCGGGAACTCCATATCGACAGATGATATCTCTCTTCAGAAATCTATCTACCACTTGCCTTGTAACATTTGCATAGGAAGCTGCTTCGACCCACTTGGTGAAATAGTCTATGGCGACCAGGATGAATCTGTGGCCATTCGAAGCAGTTGGCTCAATCTTGCCAATTATGTCAATGCCCCACATAGCAAAGGGCCAAGGTGAAGACATCACATTCAGAGGATTCGGAGGCACATGCACTTTATCCGCATAAATCTGGCATTTATGGCATTTTCTGGCATAGGCACAACAGTCTGCATCCATTGTGATCCAGTAATAGCCTGATCTTAGCAAATTTTTAGCCATGGCATGCCCTCCAGCATGGGTACCAAAGGATCCTTCGTGCACCTCGTGCATCAACAAGTCTGCTTCTGTTCTATCAACGCACCTGAGGAGTACCATATCAAAGTTTCTCTTGTACAGGGAACCATCGGTGTTCAGAAAGAAACTACCAGCAAGCCTTCTCAAAGTCTTCTTATCATTGGAAGATGCCCCAGGTGGGTATGTTTGATCCTCCAAGAAGCACTTAATATCATGGAACCAAGGCTTATCATCCTTGACAACATCTGCTGCAAACACATACGCTGGTTTGTCAAGTCTGGATACTGAAATCTGCGGTACAAAGTTGGCAGCTTGAACTTTGATCATTGTTGAAATGGTAGCCAGAGCATCTGCAAACTGATTCTCGTCCCGAGGGATATACTCAAGCTTGACCGTTGTAAAGAAAGTCAATAACCTCCTTGTATAATCCCTGTAAGGTATCAGATGATCCTGGTGCGTGTACCATTTGCCGTTGGTTTGATTAACTACCAGAGCTGAATCTCCGAATACAGTCAATGTCTTGATCCTGAGGTCAATGGCCTCCTCAAGACCCATAATGCAAGCTTCGTATTCAGCTTCGTTGTTAGTGCAGTTAAAGGTGAGTTTTGCCGAGAAAGGCATGTGAACTCCCTTAGGCGTAATGAGTACTACACCAACACCACGACCATTCATATTAACAGCCCCATCAAACATCATAGTCCATTCTTTTTCCGGGTCAGGCCCTTCAGTGTGAACAGGCTCTTCATGATCTTTTGCTTTTATGAACATGATGTCTTCATCAGGGAAGTCAAATCTCATAGGCTGGTAATCATCAATGGGTTGCTCAGCAAGATAATCAGACAATACACTGCCTTTGATGGCTTTTTGAGATGTGTACTGAATGTCATATTCTGTGAGAATCATTTGCCATCTTGCAACCCGTCCGGTAAGCGCTGGCTTCTCGAATATGTACTTAACTGGGTCCATTTTGGAGATCAACAAAGTAGTGTGGGTCAACATATACTGTCTCAGTCGGCGAGCAGCCCACGCTAAAGCACAACAAGTTTTCTCGAGCAGTGAATAACGTTGTTCACAGTCGGTAAACTTTTTGCTTAGGTAGTAAATTGCATACTCTTTTCGACCAGACTCGTCATGCTGGCCCAGCACACACCCCATCGACTCTTCTAATACTGTCAAGTACATTATCATAGGTCTTCCTTCAACTGGAGGCATAATGATTGGTGGTTCTTGCAAGTATTATTTGATCTTGTCAAAAGCCTTCTGGCAGTCTTCGTTCCACCTGACCGTCTGTTCTTTTCTTAGCAGTTTGAACAAAGGTTCACAGGTTGCTGTGAGGTGAGATATGAACCGTGAAATGTAGTTCAATCGTCCCAAGAACCCTCGAACTTCTTTTTCTAACTTCGGTGCAGGCATTTCTTGAATGGCTTTGACTTTATCCGGATCAACTTCAATCCCTTTCTCGCTCACAATAAAACCCAGCAGCTTACCCGATCGCACTCCGAATGTGCATTTGTTGGGGTTTAACTTCAGTTGGTATTTCCTCAGACGCTTGAACAGCTTCAGCAGATTTACCAGGTGGTCTTCTTCAGTAAGGGACTTGGCAATCATGTCATCCACATAACACTCGATTTCTTTATGGATCATATCGTGGAATAATGTCACCATAGCCCGTTGATATGTTGCACCAGCATTCTTCAGCCCGAATGGCATCACCTTGTAACAGAACGTGCCCCAGGGTGTGATGAAGGTTGTCTTCTCCATGTCTTCAGGTGACATCTTGATCTGATTGTATCCTGAAAATCCGTCCATGAAGGAGAATACCGAGAACTGAGCCGTATTATCCACCAATACATCAATGTGAGGTAATGGGAAATCATCCTTCGGGCTAGCTCTGTTCAGATCCCGGTAGTCAACACACATCCTTACTTTACCGTCTTTCTTAGGCATAGGTACTATGTTAGCAACCCACGGTGGATAGCTAGTTACAGCAAGGAACCCGACGTCCCACTGCTTTTGTACCTCTTCTTTGATTTTCATTGCCATGTCTGGGCGAGTACGGCGCAATTTCTGTTTAACCGGCGTGCAATCCTCTTTCAAAGGCAGCTTGTGCACAACAATGTCGGTGTCCAACCCTGGAATATCTTGATAAGACCAAGCAAACACATCCACATACTCTTGAAGCAGGTCAATCAGTCGTCTCTTCATTGAGTCTTGTAGGCAGGCCCCGATTTTAACTTCTTTCACCTCTTCATCTGTACCAAGATTAATCGTCTCTACCTCCTCCTGATGAGGAGTGATAACCTTTTCCTCTTGCCTCAACAACCTGGCTAGCTCTTCAGGAAGCTCATAATCTTCTTCAACCCCTTCATCAGCTTGATTGATTGGATTGTCAAAGTCATACGAAGTCATAGCCGTGCTGTTGTCGGTGCTGTCTAGAGGGCACTCTCTGCAAGGGTTCAGTTTGTTCATTTCAGTGATTGATTTTAATCTTTTTTAGAAAAGTGAAATAAAGTTGTCATTTTGAAAACATTGCCATTTATTTTTTGTACAAAAAGAAAAATGGAAAAACAGTGAGCGGAAAAGAAAAAGACTCATTTGCAAAAGATGTCTGATATTTCATTGATTAATCTTATTGCACAAAAATTACAGATGGCCCGATTACAAAATGAGTCTTGTCATCTTGGGCAAGATGCAAGACTTGATGCATGCTTAAAATATACAGGAAATAATAATTACTCTGCAGGAGTAACTCTTATAATTTCCTGGGAAGACCAGTTTGAGATACTGCTCCCCGGGATCTTTGGACGGATCCAACTCTCCAGGTTGCGGTCACTTTCATCCTCGTCTTCCAGATTGTTGACAGCATCAGGGGTGAGCATCCCCCCACTAACAAAGTTGGGCTCCTTAGCAGCCTCTGCTTGATCTTGTTGAGTTGGTTTGTAACCCAACCCAAATCTATCCTCCTTCTTCTCTACGGGCAGCAACTTGCCCCAGCCTTGGGCAGTCCCTTCTTCAACAACCTTCCGGGCTTGTTGATAAGATGTCATTGAGGTCCCAGGTACAACAAATGTTTCATTTATGTTCAAGGCCTCAAACCCTTGACTCATCGTTTCGTGGATCTCCCCATCCATCTCAATGTATTTGTAGGTAGCCAGATGGCTAACAAAAATATCTTCCTCTCCACAAATAGTAACGACTTGACCCTCCCACTCGAATTTTAACTTCTGGTGAAGGGTAGACGTAACTGCGCCAGCGGCATGAATCCATGGTCTACCCAACAAACAGCTGTAGGCAGGCTGAATGTCCATCACGTAGAAGGTCGTTTTGAAAGTTTGTGGGCCAATCGTTATAGGCAACTCAATTTCCCCCAGAACTGATCTCTTAGAACCGTCGAAGGCTCTTACTACCAAGTTACTGGGCCGTAATGCCAATCCTACATACTCCAGCTTCACAAGGGCTTTTTTAGGTAAGACATTGAGGGATGACCCTGTGTCTACCAGTACATGGGAAAGAACTGCACCCTTACACTCCATGGTAATGTGCAAAGCCTTGTTATGATTGCGGCCTTCCGTAGTCAAATCAGTGTTGGTAAACCCTAGTCCATTACTAGCATTAACATTCCCAACCACAGCTTCCAACTGATTGACTGTGATCTCTTCTGGCACATAAGCTGCGTGCAAGACTTTAAGTAGTGCGTTCCGATGAGCCTCGGAGCACATGAGCAATGATAGAATAGAGATCTTGGAAGGCGTCTGGTGAAGCTGGTCCACTATCTTGTAATCACTTTTCTTGATGATTCTCATGAATTCATCAACTTCTTGATCAAAAGGTGTTTTCAAAGCTTCTTTAACGATTTGCTCTTCTTGCACCATGCTCTTCCCTTTTACCTTGGCAGCAGCTTCTGCTTCGGCACTGGGTCTTTGAATTTGCGGGGCAAAGAGACGTCCGCTTCGAGTGAAGCCTCCGCCTCCCCCCACATTGTCTATTTGTGGTGAAGAAGTAGATGATTCAAGAGTGATTTTCTGTCCTTCGCAGTATAGATCAGAGCCGTAATGCCAAGGGATGGCATTACTGCTCTCATAAGGTACTGGCCCAGGCACTGTGATAGTGACTGGACTGATGGCAGCTGCAGAAGGGACCATGATAGTTTGTGGATCATAATATATTGTGACTGGTGCTCTGATAGGAGTGGCATTTTGTGAGTTGTAGGCAGAATCATTTTCAGGATCATAATAAATTGTAACTGTTGAGACGTTTGTTGTTGAAGTTGTAGGAGACATTGTTGGATGGATGGGTGTTGTTGTTGTAGGAGATTCTGAATGAAGGGGTGCTGAAGTTGTAGAAGGGATGTTTGTTGATATCTGGTCCGTTGAAGTAACAGATGAAGCATTTGTTGATGAAACTGAAGAGTTGCTTGGAACAATGGTTTTTGTATTTGTAGAAGACTCGGGAACCGTTGTTAAGGGGATTGCTGGATTGGTAGGTATTGATGTTGTGATTTGGAGCAGGCCACTCTGGATGAGACCATCTATGCCATCTCTCAAGTCATCACAACCATTCACTGAAATGTTGCAATAAGCACACCCTAACTCACATCCCGAGAATATTTGACATTCAAGGAGTTGAGCTTTAATCTCCACCAAAGGTGTCCGAATCTGACCCACACTGGTTATCAAGTAAGACGGCTTGTCTTCTTCAATAGCATTGATTCTGGGACCTCCATGGTTTGGCATAGGGTTCTTGTTAACATTTGGTGGTGGTGCAAAGTTTAGAGCCTTAGAATCTACCAAGTCCTGTACCTTCATGTGCAAAGCTCTGCACTTTTCTGTACTATGGCCAGGTGCATTTGAATGAAAAGCACATCTGGCGCTGGCGTCATAATTTCTGGGTAGACTGGCAGGATCTGGAGGTGCCAATGTCCTTAGCTCAACCAGGTTGAGTTTTAGGAGTTGTGGCAATAATGTGGCATAGGGCATAGGGATCGAATCAATCACCCTATTAGCCTGAGAAGGTCTCTATTGATATGGTCTTTGCTGATTGTTGTTGTTGGTGTTGTTGTAGTTTCTCTGAGGAGGATACTGAGTTTGTTGCTGATAATTTTGTTGTTGTGGTTGATAAGCTGGTTGTGGATGAATTGGAGCGGGAATGGTGACTGCTGCCACAGACCTATGAACATATTAGGGTCTGCCCCTGTTGGCATGGATAGCATTGGTCTCACCAGTTCTTCTTGGGCCCACAAAAGGCTTTCTTGTGTTGCTGGATGAGCTGGCACCGTTGTAAGAAATTTTGCCCATTTTTAACAGGCTCTCAATTCTTTCTCCAACTATAACGACATCTGCAAAGCTGTTAGAAGAAAAGGAAGCTAGCCTATCAATGTACGTCCCTTGGAGGGTGTTCATAAACATATCTGCCATCTCCCTCTCTGACATGGGAGGCTGGACAGCAGCAGCAAGCTGTCTCCACCTCTGGGCGTACTCCCGGAAGCTTTCCCTGGATGACTGTGACATTCCCATCAGGAGGGTCCTGTTGGGTGCCATATCCAAATTATACTGGTATTGTCTAATAAAGGCCTCCGCCAAGTCTTTCCAACATCTGATGGTTGCTCTGGTCAGATGTGAGTACCATTCCCTTGAAGCTCCTGTTAAGCTATCCTCAAAATAAAACATCCATAGCTTTTCGTCCATGGTATATGCCTTCAGCCTCCCTAGAAAGGATTGCAAATGGGTCCGTGCAGGAAGTCCCATTGTACTTCTCAAAGCACGGTGGTTTAAATTTATGGGGGATCCTGACCCCGTCCACTAAGCCCATGTCCATAACATCAAACCCCAAGGAGTTTTGAGACTCCAAGGATCTTAATTTTTTAGCAATTTCATCTAGCCTTCTGTCATAGGCCTCATCCCCAACTCCCATCACTGTGAACTGATCTTCCTGGGGGTCTTCTTGCAGCACTCTACCTGTAGTAGCATTCCCTTGTACATTAGCAGGGATGTTGATCTCTGGGTGAAAGTGGGGTCCAAATACAGGTGGGTTGACATGAGGCTGAACCCTCTCATTGTTGCTTGTCCCAGCAGTCCCTAGATGGGGGTCTTCCTGATTCTGCCTCTCTACCATTGCTCTTAATCTCTCTTGGCTCTGAGCCATATTATTCATCACCTCCATAAATTGTGTCATTTGAGCCCTCATTTCCAATCTCTCATTGGCCATTTGGTTTCTGACCTCTGTAAGGTCCTATTGTACCTGGTCCATCTGTATACCCGGAAGGTTGTTACGGGTTGGATATCTGTGTGGACGGTTGAGTGGGAACACCCGTCGGCGAGCAATAGTTCCTGAAATCACAACAGAGTCAGTAACAAAAACAAAACAAACCTACAAAACAAACAAAGGTTAGCATGCAATGCAGTATGCTTATTTGTTTCCAAGGTATCCGGCTTGGCACTTGGTTTTGACCTTTCCAGACCCTTGAAGATGCTGTTGATGTTGCTTGAAAGAAACTCAGATGGAACAAACTGATACATATATTTACAAAAAGCAAATGATACATAGTTTGTTTCTTACAAATCATGCCCTTTGAGGGGTCAAAATACAACATAAGAAAATAAAAGTACATGAAATGAAAGCAACAACAAGCAAAAGTCAGATACTAAGACCAAATTCATCCTCCTGAACTTCCTTTAGAAGTGCTTCAGTCACAGGATCATCCAGACGCTCTGTGAGATTCCTGATAAGGAGATTCCTGGTAGTAACAGCTGCAGCTAGCTTCTTGTGCTAACTCTGGTCCTTTGACCTCTTCACTCCAGCTCTAATCTTCAACTCTGAGATCTCTCTCTGGGCTGCTAGCAGGGCTTCCTGTTGCTCCTTTGCACTAGCTTCCAACTGCTCAATCTTGTCCTGAGTCCTCTTATCTTCCAGAGTACGTGCTTCGGTGATCCTGACCCACCTAGATTGACTCTCTTTCAGGTATAAATCAGTCCTGGCTTTCTGGAACTGAGCTTCCTTGCAGGCATTCTTCAAAATCTGCTCTCCAGCCCTAGACTTCTTGATATAATCCTCTGACTTCTCAATTCTAGCCAGATGCTCCACCCTTAGCTTTTCTAACCTCTCAGTGTCCAGCCAACCATCACTCCTCTCCCAGAGGGTCTTCTGCAGAGCCTGAGTCAACTTCTCATTTCTCTCTTTCAAATTCTCGAACTCCTCTAAGCTGACAGTGACAGGAGGTGGTGCTGAGGATGATCCAGGTATATCCTCCATGGTGAAGGGCATCCCAGAAAATTGAGCCCTGGCATGGGACCACTCATAGTACTGTGCTGAGGCCACATTGTTGCATTTTCCCAGAATGGTTACTCCTTTAGTCTGGACATTGTCCCAAGCCCAGGATGCTTTCCTGACAATAGCCAGATTAGGCTTAATCTCACAGTAAAGAGTCTCAGCCAAGTCTTGTGCCTTAGGAGTGTGGACCAATGCATAGCCCAGTTGTCTTTTGAATAGCAGAGGGTTGTAGTTGATGCAACCCTTAACTCCTATCAGGGGTACATTGGGAAACTGCCCACAACTGGTAATAATGTCCCTGCCCTTTGTTCTTTGAGTGCACCATCTGATATCAGCTGAGGTTAAAGCAGTGAGTCTTCTAGCCCAATTCCTTGGCTGGTGAGGATTCAAGAATGCATCAGTCTTGGGCAAGTGCTTGAGCAGCCAGGTATGGAAAAGGGGAGCACAACACCTCACCAATCTTCCCCTTTGCTTTTCATTCCTTTGGTGAACAGAGTAGTAGAAATCTCCCAGTAAGGTGGGCACTGGGTTCCTCAGGATGAAAAGATGGATTGCATTCTTGCTAACAAACTTAGGCTCATCTGCAAATAATATGACCCCATATATGCTAAGGGCCAATAAAGCACAGACTGCCTTCCACTCCCCCAAGGAGGCCTTCAGAATAGCCTGAGAGGTCAAGAAATCCAAATGTAGGCCAGAGATTCTAGCCTTGGTTGTCAGGTTCTGTCCAATCAGGCAAGGTTCCAGATACAATGCCTTTGCCACTTCTTCATTACTTGGAAAAGCCATCTCAGGGTTGAAGGGGACTCCACCCCTGATAGGTACACCAACCAATGATGAATACTCCTCTAATAAGGGTCCCAACTGAAAATCCTGAAAAGTGAAACACCTCAGAGGGGGATCATAGAACTGCAGGCAAGTATGAATCAGGCTCCTCTATGAAGGGTCCAAATCCATAACCACATCAAGTATGCCTCCATAGTGTTCTCTGAATAGTGGTATATGGTCTGGAGTAATCAGGGTCTGAATCTTCCTGATGTCAGCTAGCTCAGGCTGAAAGAAATGGTAGGAGATGTTACTCTTCTTAGGTGCTATGTTGCTGAAGAAGAGCTGAGACAGATGCTGATGATGGAGAATAAAAACTGATGATGGGCCACAGACAGGCTGAGACTGGTGATGCAGGTAACTGAAGCAGGTAGCAGATAGCTGAAGTAGATACTAATGAGGACAGGTCTATGCTGATGATGGGGTCAAAACCAAGCCAAAATACAGTATGGATACCCTGAAAAACAAATAAGCAAATGTTAAAATGATGCAATGATGATGTATGCAAATGATATGCAAGGGTTTGTGACTGAGCTGGATCTGATCAAGTGCTCTGATATAGGTCCAGGTATGTTCAAGAAATCCAGATGGAGGTTCATAAGTCCAGTAACCAAGGTGGGGGACTCAAATAAAGAGTCACGTGTCCAGGTTAAAATCACAAGAACTGTTCCAACATGGAGTACTCTTAATCAAAACAAAGTAACAGGGTATGCTGAGGTCAAGGGTACCTGCAAACCTGTAAACAGCCCAACCCCCTCACAGGTAGTGTTCTAAAACAAGGATCCTCAGACTTAGATCAGTTATGAGAAGTGTAAACACTTCTAACCCGGAGGTACAGTGTTTACAATAACCATAAAAGATCCTCCTCTAATTCACCTCAGTTTCTGAAGGTCAATACTAAAGGTCATCCAGACTTAGCAGGCTTCCCAGATAGCCCTAGCACTACAGGAAATCTGCAGCACAGAGTTCTCAAGAAGAAACCCATATCTGAACCGTGTTTCATATCCCCGCACCAGACCGAAATGGAATGGGAAAGAACATGAACCACTCTAGCCTAGGTGTCACTCAGGTCCCAGGTATAGGACCTCAACTCTCAATAGAACACCCACCCACCAAAGCAACAAAACAGATCCAGCCAGCACAGTATGACAGTATGATATATGTAAAGCAATAAAGAAAGCATTAAAACAACTGTACATAAAGCAAAAATAAATACAAATACAAGCACAAATAGCACATAACACCCCAGTAAACACAAATCAAACAAGCGCTAGGAGGAACCCACAAAAAGAACCAGAAGCCCTGGTTACAGTATAAGGGTCCCCAGCAGAGTCGCCAAGCTGTCGCTCCCAAAAGATGAGACTGGGCTTAAATATGGTACAGACGCGAACGGTCGGCGAGAGGAGGCTGTGAGAACACACAGGAGTGAACTCACAGGGAATGAATAGAGTCGCCAGCTAGGCATTTTTATCCCGGAGGAAAGGGAATGCTGCATAGACCTAGACAGATATGGATAAGACGGTTGCGACCCAGAGAGACTGAGAAAGGGGGTTGGTTACAACCTGGGAAGGTATTAGCACCCAGATTGTCCGTCGTACTCGACGGGATCCACGCTTAAAAGATTTGTGTTTTAAAGGGGTAGTGTCAGTGCAATCTGTGTATAAAAGAGCTGGAAAAGGATGTACAAGTGTCAGTGCAAAAGAAGTGTGAAGTGTAATATGTACAGTGTCAGTGTAAGAACAGGAATAAGATGCTCAAGATCATGAGGCTAAAGAATGAAGCTGGAAAGAGGGGAATATACAGAGACTTTTGTTTGATAACTGTTAAGTTATGCCTACGTAACCTCTCGTGCAATGAGGAAGTCAGAACACCGTAGTTCGACCCAAAGAGACTGAAAGATGAATTGACTTGTGAACTGCTTGCTTGTCTATGCTCAAGTGTATGACCTGTCTGGCTCAGGTGCAAACTGTCTTGCATTAGACGGAAGAAGCAAGTTCTCGTTTATGAGTGAAGGTGATGAGAAAAGAATCCCGAAGGAGACGATTATTGTTTGTTTTTGAGTTTTCAGTCTTTTATCGCTTTTGAAAGTTTGTCATAAGTTAATGAGCTTAAGCCTAAACCAATGGGTTAGTAAACTCATCACATCTTCCCTATGATTAGGGGTAATGAGAATACCTTAAGTGTGAAGTCAGATTCTCACACTCAATTACCTTTTGATGTAGGATTAAGATCATTAGCCCACTTGTGATTATTTAGATGTTTTTGGTGTTTTTGTTTAGTGTTAAGTAATGAGATTAAGCCATAATCAGGGATTAAACAGACTCATTACACCATCCTAATAGAAGGATAATAGATGAGAATGTTTAAGCTGAGGAAAGCTCCTCAACTTAATCCATGATTAGGGATTAACTTCATGACAAAACAAAGCCTTTATTAAGTGGGTTTTAGATAATGATATGATGATGAAGTGAGTTTTATGATTTGTAAGACAACTTGAGGGGGACTTGTCAATTAACACTAGGGTTAGTCCTTCTTAACCAATTAAGGAAGAATTAGAACCCTAATGCAAGGCCCAAGTTACAAGTGTGATGTCTTGATGATTATTAAGTGGATTGATTAAGGATTTAAACACATTAATGGTTTAACACTTAGGATTAAAGTTATACACTCCATCCTAATAGAAGGATGCAGGCATAAGCTTAATCACAAAGCCTTAAAGCCTTTAGGGTTTAGTCCCTGATTAAGAGGTGAGGAGAGAAGACTCAAAGAGACACAAAGGTAAAACTAAGTGGGGAGACTAATCAAAACCCTAATCATTGTCATGCTTGGTTGTTCCTAAGGTTTGTGAGGTTTGACAAGAGAAATCTTCAAAGGAACCACCAGGAAGCAGATGAAAGAATCAGGAGGAGCAAAGTAACTTGCTTCATTTAAGAAGTCAAGTCACTTGAAGAAAGAAAGTAAGAAGAAGAAGAAAGAGCAAGCTCAATCTCAAACACATAACAAAATGCAGCAAGGATGCATAAAAGGAGATGAGAAGAAGTTATGAGAAGTGAAGGCAAATTCACTTCTCAAAATAACTTACCACCTGAAAAGTTAGTGAAAGGAATGCAATGCAATGCAAAATGGGATGAAGTGGCATGATGAAAACCAAAACCAGAAGCATATATGAGATGATAATGATGCTATGAGATGATGCAAACATGAATCAAGACATGATAATGATCATACAAACAAATGGATGCAAATGGAGCAAGCTTAGAACCATGATCATACATGAAAAGTTATGAAATGCAAATGACATACAACATGGCAAATGCAAGATGCAATGATCAAACATGCTTCTAATATGTCTTAAGATGTTCAATGAATCAAATGGATGCATGAAATGTCATGGCAAGTCATGTTATGCAAGCAAATGCAAGGTGAATGCAAATGAAAGCCCAAATTAGGGTTTATGATCAATGCATCAAACAAAAACCAAAATCAGAAGCAAACATCAAGATAAAAAATTTAAAATGCATTCAAAGCAACCCTAATCCTATACCAACTCACTGCCCAAAGGAGGGGTTCCAACTCTTAACCTAATTAGGGTTATGAATTTTCTAAGTTTTCTAGGGTTTTAGGGTACCTTAACAAGAAAAATACCAAACAAATGGAAAATGAAAGATCAAATCAAACCAATTTAATCTCACAAATTACATGCTAAACACAATGCAATGCAAGAAGAATCAAAGTCCAACTCTCAATGGTTAGGCAGAAATGATTTTTTGAAGTTTGGATCAAAATAATGTCTTGAAATGATTTTAATTTCATGAAAAATTATCAAAAGGCATCAAGATCAAAAAAGAAATTTGGTTTGAGGGTTGGACAATGTTTCTAAATGATTATGAAGGTTTCATGAATTTTTTGGTAATTTTTAAATACCTAAAAGTATTTTTAATTAATTAATTCTCATTAATTAATTGAAAATAAACTTTTAAATGATTTAAAAATATTTTTTAATGCAAAAAATAAAAATAAAAATATTTTTGGTTTCTGAAATTAAATAAAAGTTTGTATAAAAAATTTCAGAATTTTTAAAACTATTTTGCTATTTTGCTATTTTGCTCCTAATTAATTAGCCCTAATTACTTTCAGGCGACCGGAACACTGTTCCGGTCGTCTTCTCCGGCCAGACACTCAAGCTATCTCTCTCAAATCTCCACTAAATCATGCCAAACTCTCCAGATCAACTCAACTAACCTTCCTAAACAATAATCCAGCAACAAATTCCATTTATTTCCACTCAAAAACAAGATACGAATCAAAACTTCAAAACTGCAGAATTTTCAGAAACACCATACTAGCTCATTTCTCAATCTTTTTCAAAAGTAAAAGGCTCAGTGAACTCAGGGAAGCATGCTTTATCATTTAGAAACAAGAAAAGAAGGTTCTGGAAAAATGAATTTCCAAGGCTACCTGAATCGAAGCTTTAGTTTCTGGCACTTTCTGGCTGATGTTTTGCTTGCGAACAACTCCCCTGGACCTCCTAAAAAGCTTTCAAGGCTTGATTGAAGTTTGTGATGGCTGGTTTGAGAGTTTGCTTGAGTTCTGTTCAAGTTCAGGTGAGAATCGTGTTTTTGATTCTATGGCTTTCAGGCTGTTTTGAGAGTTGGTTTGTGTTCAGTGAAGCATGGTGAGATGGTTTGTGAAGTTAGTTTGTATGTTTGTGACTTGTGTGATGATTTTCGAAAGCTTTTGCAAGAGGAGGTGAAAATGTGAATGCTGAGTTGTGGGGTGCTTCAGGCCTGGCTCTTGTTATATTTGGCTTGCATTTTCTTTGTATAAACAAATGCCATTGGTCAGAAGAAGTGACATGTGCTTTATTGATTGGTATGGGTGCTTTTGCCAAAATGTCAAAGTTGGTGTAAGAAGGCATGGGCTACTTTCTAGCCAAGTACAAGGAGTGTGTGTTGCGCAGCATGATGAGGGGAAAGGCCTAGGATTGATCAGCAAGCTAGCCAACAAGTGGATGAGAAGCTATGATGAGTTTTGCAACTTGGTTCACTTTTGCCTCTTATGAAAAATCTTGTTCCATAAACCATAAAAATGTGTAATTCTTTGGTCCATTATTAACTTTAGATGTCACATGATCATGTTGTGTGGATTAGAAGTGCATTTGATAGCTTTAGAACACTTGATCAAGTCATTTTGCAAAATACCTCTTTGGTAGAAACTTTGAAATTTTGTGATTTTTGCCAACTTTGACAAGCCATAAATTTTGATCCAAAATGAATTAGGTCATGTTCTTGTACTTTTTGAAAAGGGAAAGATCTATTCTACAACTTTCATGACCAAAGTTTTTCCATTTGAAGCTTTTTTGAATCAAAAAGTAAAGGTTGAAAAAGTTGCCTAAAATGGCAATTTCATTAAAAGTCAAACTTGCCCAAAAAGTCAACTTTGCAAAAGACTTGAAATTCTTCAATTTTGTGAACTTACAACATCTTCCATGATCAAATAAAGATCATATACAATCAAAATGATGAAGAATGCCCTTTGTTTGGGTCATTGAGGGCCTCAGATGCCCTGATTTTGCACTGACTTGCTTGAAAAGTCAACTCTTGATCAGATGACTTCCCCATGGAATTTCTTCATGAAAATTGATATGCATACTCCGTATACCATATAGAGACCAATGGAAACAAGAATGACCAAAAAAAATTTGGAGTTATGTCCTCTGAAACCAAAACCCTAATTTTAGGTCATCTGGACAATCAAACCTGGCTCTGCATCCATGCCATTCTCAGTTTTTTGTGATTATTTGGTATTCTTGATTTGGTGGGGATATAATATGATGCTTGAACATACATGGACCCCTTTTAAGTGATTGTTGACCTTTGGAGTGGCTCAAGAAGCTCTTGGATTGCTCAGATCACAAACCCTAGATGCAGATGACTTTGAACCAATGCAGTGAATCAAAAAATGAGGTATGAGATGCTATGATTGTGTTTATACATATGAAATGATCACAAGCCATGATGTGAATGGGTGAGGTCAAATTTGGGGTGTTTACAATAGGCCAATAGAATATTACCCAAAATTTAAGTTCTTATCTTGTACGGAGTGTTGTGCTTGCCCGAGGTCTATTTGAATCCGGTGTTGACTCTGAGCAAGCGGAATCAAGTTTCAAAAGGAGGTTACTCAGCTGCAGGAAAAATTTTCCGACTTAGAGAAGGACTTGGCCGATGAAAATAAAGCCAAGACAACTTTGAAGTCTGAGCATGAGCTGGCTCTGTCGAAACTCAACAATGAACTAAATCTCGCTAAGTCCTCAAATCAATAGCTTCTAGACTCGAATAATGAGCTTACTGAGTCTTTGAGGAAGTCTCAGATTGAGGTTCTCACCGCTGGCGATGAGGCATTTGACAAAAAAACTATACCACTTCACTCTTCTGTTGTGCACCCTGGTTACCCACAACTATATTTCCATGAAGTTCACATCCAACTTTAACTCTTTCCAACAATCACCCAAAATATCATAGTTCGCTTAGTATACCTCATTACACTAAACACAAGTCTCTTGAATACTAATTCAAATTCAACTACTTAACCATCAAGGAAAACATATGAAAAGGTTCCCGACTCACCTCATCAGGAACTCCGACTACCTTTGTGGTTTCATACTCCACTCTTTCGATCAAATCAGGATTGTATACTCATGCGGTTACCAAACACCTCAATCTCTAATCATAACAACAATAACATTGAATACTCAACACAATTTTACTCTCATCCACTTCCAATCCATGGGTACGATAAATACTTCCATAATTCCTCGTTTATCGTAAAACACCAACTACGAATTTACTATCAGGGACTAACACCTAATCAACTTATCACAATCACTATCCAACATTATACCCACAGCTTGTTAGAATCAAACAAAATTAAACTATAACTGTAGTTAACTCCTACTTCGGCTTTCCAGAACTTTCTCTCATAACAAACCTTTTCAACGAACAACTTATCTTTCGCAAGTTAACTGAACAACAAAATACTAACTTGGAAACACTTTTCATAAACCGCGATAATAACCAACTAAGTCCAAATACATTCTAATCTCTTATAACTTACTCGTTTTCATAATTGTAGATCCACATCTACTTTGGACGGACTCAAAACCATACCTTCTTCTGAACAACACAATCAAACACATCTACACCTATTCATAAAAATCATCCTTGACAACTTAGTATATAACTATATCTTTTCCAACTCTTATATTTCAATTTCCAACATTCTATAAATCCTTCTTCTACTTTCATCATAGATCAAAACATTTTCAAAAATTACCATCTCAAAATTATCCAAGTAAATATGAAAGGCGTAATTCATACTCCATATATATACACCTTAATACATACCAGTCACTACTATCCTCTATAAAACGTCTGTGATCAATTCAGGGCCTCACATTATATTTACTTCCTCATTGGATCATCCTTCTAATGTTTCATATTCCACCTTAACCAAACCCCTAATTCATAAATTTTTGAAAGGAAATTATTACATACTTATTATCTTATTCTTATCTTATCGAGCCAATTCATATAATGATACTTATACTTCTCTTCCTTCATCCCATAATAACAACAACATGTAACTTTTAATCAATTTCGTAGTTCACAGTTCACCATCTCAAACATCTACGAAACTATCCATACTCTGTGTCAACACATACCACACTCATAAGGTAATGAATCAACATAACTACATTGTGAAGACACATGGTTATAATTAATTTCCGACAAAGAATCACACCTTCATACTTTCCAAAGACTCGTCCACCTCCTATCATACTAGGCCAAAATATAACTCAATACTTACATCCTAAATCTCATTATTCCACATTCCTCATTACATTAAAATTCATCCGACATGATCTGACAAACTCTGGTTCAGATTACCACATTCCATTTATACTACTCTTACGAAGTCCCAACTAACTCAAGGTTCTGGTTGACACTATAATCCAACTCACAATAATAGTAATACTACTGGTGAATTCCAGATCGCTTTTGACCCCTTATCAATAAAATTCGATCTATTCCCATTATAATTGTGAATTTCTCATAATATTCACTAATCAACATGAGACTTCCTACCCTCATATTTCTATATTAATAACACTAAAGTTTTCCTAGAAGGCACCCCTGCTTCCACAATTCCTTTTTTTCGATAAATTCCATGACTGTTCCATTTAGTACAAGGGACCGATCAAGGAATAGTTCCATATTTCTCTATAACAACATCTCTAATATATGCTTCAAATCACAATTACAATTTGTACACCAGATATGGTCCATCATTGTGACCTTACTTCCAATCAATACCATCTATAAAACCAAATCAGACATCAGATCCTCTTCTCAAGAGATCCCCTATGTACTCAGTAGATACAGTGTTCGACTTTTCACAATCGTCGGTCTCAAATTCACTACTCACTGAGGAGTAACCATTAGTAATACCCGATCAACATATTTAAGCCTCAAATCCATTTCATTTCCGGATACAGGAATCTGCATCAATTCTTCTAAAACCACTAATAACTTTTGGCTTAATTCCAAACAGTCTACTGAACATACTATCTCTGCTGAAAAATATATCTATTGCATCCAACACGATTTCGTCTACTATTAACAAGGGATTAAGGGTGATCAGTTCCTCAAATTTTCAATAGATAGCCGACAATTATGACAGGCATAAACCATATCTCCCAACTCCAATAGTGTTCCTCGCATCTTGTGAACTAAGTTGCTTCATGAACAAATCCTTAGTTAACACAAACCTTAGCAACCTTTACACCACTACAATTCCAATACACCACAAGCCAACACTCCAGAGAAGTAATAACTTCTACCCCACTTATTTCCAACCAACACCTGCAAATAACTAGTTAGAAAACAAGCAAGTATCGACAGTGTGTCACACACATATCACGTACTCGGGAACAAATGACACATGACAACCTGGCCGGACGGACCGACCTGCTCTGATACCAATTGTAACACCCCACTTTCCCAGTTTTGAAAATAGGTTAAAATAATACAAATTTCAGAGTTTTAAACAAAGTGGAATGCCACGACAACAATAATATTCAACAAAAAAAAATCCTTTAATTAAAATAGAGGAAAATCTCATTTTATTCATCATACGACAACTACCAATAATAATATAATCACCAATCTTCATATTATTATTTTCAACAAAAATATGATACGTAACTAATAACAACAACAACTAAAAATCAAAATCCATGATTCTCGTGTTACGTATCAGAGCGACTCCTAAGACTCGGCCAAGAGACTTGTACTCCAAGCGTACTCAAGTACCTAAATCATCTGTACTTCCAAGGAAGCACAAACGCAACAAATAACAAAGGAGGTGAGAACTACATTCAATAATTAACGGTGTATAGTGTAAACACCCCAAATTTGCACTCACACATTCACCATGGCTTGTGATCATTTCATATGCATAAACTCAATCATACCATCTCATATCACATTTTTGATTCACTGCATAGGTTCTAAGTCATCTGCATCTAGGGTTTGTGATCTAAGCAATCAAAGAGCTTCTTGAGCCACTCCAAAGGTAAACAATCACTTCAAAGGGGTCTATGTGTATTCAAGCATCATATTATATCCTCTCAAAGTCAAGAATGTCAAAGAATCACAAGAACTGAGAATGGCATGGAAGCAGAGCCAGGTTTGACTGCACAGATGACCTAGAATTAGGGTTTTGGTTTCAGAAGCCATAACTCCACATTTTTTGGTCATTCTTGTTTCTATTGGTCTCTATATGGTATAGGGAGTATGCATATCAATTTTCATGAAGAAATTCCATGGGGAAGTCATCTGATCAAGAGTTGACTTTTCAAGCAAGTCAGTGCAAAATCAGGGCATCTGAGGCCCCCAATGACCTAACCAAAGGGTGTTCTTCATCATTTTGATTGTATATGATCTTTATTTGATCATAGAAGAAGTTGTAAGCTCACAAATTTGAAGAATTTCAAGTCTTTTGCAAAGTTGACTTTTTGGGCAAGTTTGACTTTTAATGAAATTGTCATTTTAGGCAACTTTTTCAACCTTTACTTTTTGATTCAAAAAAGCTTCAAATGGAAAAACTTTGGTCATGAAAGTTGTAGAATGGATCATTCCCTTTTCAAAAAGTACAAGAACATGACCTAATTCATTTTGGATCAAAAGTTATGGCTTGTCAAAGTTGGCAAAAATCACTAAATTTCAAGTCATGCACCAAAGAGGCAAAGTTGCAAATTCACTTCTCAAGGCCAATTAAGTCATCAAATGGATTTCTAAACTTCACCACATGATCATACAACACATAAAAATCAGAATGGGCCAAGAGATCATTCACTTTTGTGGCCTATGGAGCAAGACTTTTTCATGAAAAAGCAAAGGCAAGGCAAGTTGCAAAACTCATCATAGCTTCTCATCCACTTGCTGGCTAGCTTGCTGATCAATCCTAGGCCTTTCCCCTCATCATGCTGCGCAGCACACACTCCTTGTACTTGACTAGAAAGTAGCCCATGCCTTCTTACACCAACTTTGACATTTTGGCAAAAGCACCCATACCAATCAATAAAGCACATGTCACTTCTTCTGACCAATGGCATTTGTTTATACAAAGAAAATGCAAGCCAAATATAACAAGAACCAGGCCTGAAGCACCCCACAACTCAGCATTCACATTTTCACCTCCTCTTGCAAAAGCTTTCGAAAATCATCACACAAGTCACAAACATACAAACTAACTTCACAAACCATCTCACCATGCTTCACTGAACACAAACCAACTCTCAAAACAGCCTGAAAGCCATAGAATCAAAAACACGATTCTCACCTGACCTTGAACAGAACTCAAGCAAACTCTCAAACCATCCATCACAAACTTCAATCAAGCCTTGAAAGCTTCTCAGGAGGTCCAGGGGAGTTGTTTGCAAGCAAAACATCAGCCAGAAAGTGCCAGAAACTAAAGCTTCGATTCAGGTAGCCTTGGAAATTCATTTTTCCAGAACCTTCTTTTCGTGTTTCTAAATGATAAAGCATGCTTCCCTGAGTTCACTGAGCCTTTTACTTTTGAAAAAGATTGAGAAATGAGCTTGTATGGTGTTTCTGAAAATTCTGCAGTTTTGAAGTTTTGATTCGTATCTTGTTTTTTAGTGGAAATAAATGGAATTTGTTGCTGGATTATTGTTTAGGAGGGTTAGTTGAGTTGATCTGGAGAGTTTGGCATGATTTAGTGGAGATTTGAGAGAGATAGCTTGAGTGTCTGGCCGGAGAAGACGACCGGAACAGCGTTCCGGTCGCCTGAAAGTAATTAGGGCTAATTAATTAGGGTTTAGCCAAGTTTGAATGTGGGCCGTCCAAACGCGCGCTTAGTCAACTCCCGCCCTCTGGAATTTGAATCCTGGCCCTTGGATGCGCATATTTTCCCATTTTCAGTTTAATTTCACTTTATTTTTCATTTAAATTGATTTGTTTTCTCCAATTTATTTAAAATAGCAAAACCTTTTTTAAAATTCTGAAAAAATTTGTACAAACTTTTATTTAATTTCAGAAACCAAAAATATTTTTATTTTTATTTTTTGCATTAAAAAATATTTTTAAATCATTTAAAAGTTTATTTTTAATTAATTAATGGGAATTAATTAATTAAAAATACTTTTAGGTATTTGAAAATCACCAAAAAATTCATGAAACCTTCATAATCATTTAGAAACATTGTCCAACCCTCAAACCAAATTTCTTTTTTGATCTTGATGTCTTTTGAGAATTTTTCATGGGATTAAAATCATTTCAAGGCATTATTTTGATTAAAACTTCAAAAAATCATTTCTGCCTAACCATTGAGAGTTGGACTTTGATTCTTTTTGCATTGCATTGTGTTTAGCATGTAGTTTGTGAGATTAAATTGGTTTGATTTGATCTATAATTTTCCATTTGTTTGGCATTTTTCTTGTTAAGGTACCCTAAAACCCTAGAAAACTTAGGAAATTCATAACCCTAATTAGGTTAAGAGTTGGAACCTCTCCTTTGGGCAGTGAGTTGGTATAGGATTAGGGTCCCTTTGAGTGCATTTTCAATTTTTTATCTTGATGTTTGCTTATGGTTTTGGTTTTTGTTTGATGCATTGACCATAAACCCTAATTTGGGCTTTCATTTGCATTCACCTTGCATTTGCTTGCATAACATGACTTCCCATGACATTTCATGCATCCATTTGATTCATTGAACATCTTAAGACATATTAGAAGCATGTTTGATCATTGCATATTGCATTTGCCATGTTGTATGTCATTTGCATCTCATAAATTTTCATGTATGTTCATGGTTTTAAACTTGCTCCATTTGCATCCATTTGCATCCATTTGTTCATGTGATCATCCCTATGTCTTGATTCATGTTTTCATCATCTCATAGCATCATTATCATCTCATACATGATTCTGGTTTTGGTTTACATCATGCCATTTCATATCATTTTGCATTGCATTGCATTTCATTCACTAACTTTTCAGGTGGTAAGCAACTTTGAGAAGTGAATTTGCCTTCACTTCTCACAATTTTCTTTTCATCTCTCTTGCATCATTGCTGCATTTTACTTTGTGTTTAAGATTGAGCTTGCTCTTTCTTCTTCTTCTCACTTTCTTCCTTCAAGTGACTTGACTTCTTAAATGAAGCAAGTTACTTTGCTTCTCCTGATCCTTTTATCTGCTTCCTGGTGGTTCCATTGAAGATTTCTCTTGTTAACCTCACAAACCTTAGGAACAACCAAGCATGACAATGATTAGGGTTTTGTTTAGTCTCCCCTCTTAGCTTTTACCTTTGTGTCTCTTTGAGTTTTCTCTTCTCATCTCATAATCAGGGACTAAACCCTAAAGGCTTTAAGGCTTTGTGATTAAGCTTATGCCTGCATCCTTCTATTAGGATGGAGTGTATAACTTCAATCCTAAGTGTTAAACCCTTAATGTGTTTAAATCCTCTAATCAATTCACATAATAATCACCAAGACATCAAGCTTGTAACTTGGGCCTTGCATTAGGGTTCTAATTCTTCCTTAATTGGTTAAGAAGGACTAACCCTAGTGTTAATGGACAAGTCCCCCTCAAGTTGTCTTACAAACCCTAAAACTCACTTCATCATCATATCACTAATTAAAATCCACTTAATAAAGGCTTTGTTTTGTCATGAGTTTAATCCCTAATCATGGATTAAGTTGAGGAGCTTTCCTCAGCTTAAACATTCTCATCTATTATCCTTCTATTAGGATGGTGTAAAGAGTCTGTTTAATCCCTGATTATGGCTTAACCTCATTACTCAACACTAAACAAAAACACCAAAAATATCTAACTAATCACAAGTAGGTTAATGATCTTAATCCCACATCAAAGGTGATTAAGTGTGAGAAGCTGACTTCACACTTAAGGTATTCTCATTACCCCTAATCAGAGGGAAGATGTGATGAGTTTACTAACCCATTGGTTTAGGCTTAAGCTCATTTTCTTATGGCAAACTTTCAAAAGCAATAAAAGATTGAAAATACAAAAACAAACAATAATCGTCTCCTCCGGGATTCTTTTCTCATCTCATTCACTCATAAACGAGAACTTGCTTCTTCCGTCTAATGCAAGACAGTTTGCACCTGAGCCAGACAGGTCTTACACTTGAGCATTGGCAAGTAAGCAATTCACAAGTCAATTCACCTTTCAGTCTCTTTGGGTCGAACTACGGTGTTCTGACTTTCTCATTGCACGAGAGGATACGTAGGCATAACTTAACAGTTATCGAACAAAAGTCTCTGTATATTCCCCCTCCTTTCAGTTTCATTCTTTTAAGCCTCATGACCTTGAGCATACTCTCATCCTTACACTGACACTGTATATATCACACTTTGCACTTCTCTTACACTGACACCTGTACATCCTTTTCCAGCTCTTTTATACACAGATCGCACTGACACTACCCCTTTAAAACACAAATCTTTTAAGCGTGGATCCCGTCGAGTACGGCGGACAATCTGGGTGCTAATACCTTCCCAGGTTGTAACCAACCCCCTTTCTCAGTCTCTCTGGTTCGCAACCGTCTTATCCATCTTTACCTAGGTCTATGCAGCATTGCCTTTCCTCCGGGATAAAAATGCCTAGCTGGCGACTCTTTTCATTCCCTGTGAGTTCACTCCTGTGTGTTCTCGCATCCCCCTTTCGCCGACCGTTCGCGTCTGTACCCCATTTGACCCGGCTTCATCTGGTGGGAGCGACATATAGTACATGTTAACAGGTAGTATCTCACAACAACAACATAACAACACATATTCACAACAACAATCATCAACAATACAACATGATTCAACAACATCAATATGCAATGTGACCCACCATAGACACAATGCATGTGATACCAACTCACCATGGTTCATTCAATCGAGCCCGGATAATCACATACACCCATCCCGCAATGATTATCCCACCGTTTTCCATAACGGAGTACGAATGATCGTATTCTCCCATCCGACCGATCATCCCAACAATAATCAACAATGATATATGAATGCATGACAATGAATATGCACATAACACCAGTACAACCATCGTTATACCGCTTCACGATCCATTCGATCATATAAATATTCAACAATTGCAATCTATGCCTACAACATGTGTATAATTAGTATTATACATTAATTTGATCCTACAGATCACACCAAAATTACATACAACACATATGCAACAAAAGTCAATCATATCAACAATCTTCTGATCACCCAGAATCACCTACGATACAACTACACCAATAATCGTTCATAAACACGAGTCTCCCCAAATCCTCAGGAATACGCACTTGTCATATCACACCATAATTCATCACACTTATTTCATCAATTCATTCCATACATTACTAAGGAAACACATCACCTATCTTAATTCATTATTTACTCGATTAATCCACTAGGTTCCCACCACCAATCCGGTTCAACCCTAATCGTAAGTTTCACAATCAACGAAACACCTCACTCGACCACCGATTAATCGTCTAGTTAATTATTCTTAAGCCTTGTCATTTATCAATATTCATGTTTCCACTCGATTATATACATCTTAAGGTCCATCATAAAGTTTCAGATCAAAGGAAGCAAAAACTGACGCAAAATCGGGGCTGAAATTGCAAAACGGCATGTTTTGCCCTACATCACTGGCCATACGCGTATTGGGATAGGCCATACGTGTATGCCTTGCTTCTATGCCCACAACAAGCATATCATACGCGTATTGGCTTCATGCTTTGCACATGATACGCGTAATTCACACACATAACTCCACAACTTAACACAAGAAATACAACATAAAGAACAAACCAATTATACCTCAAATACACCGCATAACTATTGTTTTACTAATTCCTACTCTACATTAATATTATTAGGACTATTCTAGTACTACCATTGTATATTATATGATATTAGTCCCCTAACTGTCCTCCTAGATCATTTCTCAAACAATCTGTCTCAGACTAGTTCGCATAGCGAACAGGTAGCAAAGCGAGTTCGCGTAGAGAATAAAACTTCACGTAGCGAAGTCAGTTCGTGTAGCGACTAAAACTTCGCGTAGCGAATTGTCGCGAACAGACCATTCCAACTTTGTTCGTATCAGTTCCTCTTCCACCAATTTTCTTCTTCTTTTTCATCTCAGACCCACACAATTCAATAATAACACGGCAAATCATGATCAAACAACATAAATTAACTCCTTTTTACAACTAATTCAACTATCATACAAGAAAACATCATCACAACATTTCATAGTAACACCCAAAATCACCCAACCCTAGTATCAATTATCATACCCATTCATAAAAATCAAACCCATCCTTACCTCGAATCCAGAAGAAATTCATGCGAATTCTTGATGATTGGGTGCCCTAGGTTGATTTCCTCCTCCTATCCTCTTGGTTCTCCACAAAAGATTATACGACTGATTCTCCTCCTAATTTTCTTATTAGGCTAATACACTTTAAAGACCTCACCAACCATTTATTAATATGCCCCTTGATTTTAATTAAATTCCCACATTGGTCATAACTTAATAATTTTCATATTATTTTCATAATAATAATAATAATCATAATATTATTCGCACACCCGCTATTACTAAGCACACCCCGATAATACCCTTCTCACTAGGACACAACACCGAAAACAACAAGATATACGTCTTAATTAAGGCCAACACAAGACCAAAACTATCCTACGATTAAATATTAAAAATGGGGTGTTACAAATCTCCCCCACTTAGAATATTTTCGTCCTTGAAAATTGTATTCGATGGAATTACCCGGATATACTCTCGCACCACGACTAATCATTCCCTTTCCCTAATCGGCAACACCACAATTAACTCAAAACAACAATGATAATAATACCCAGACAATTACAATAACAACAAAACACAACAAATCATCAAGTCACAACACGCAGGTTCACACCTAAACTAGAATACAACAAAAATCGCTACCATCACCATAGGTAACACATCCCTAATTCCCCATCATAGGAATTAGTTACTCGCACTTGCACCATCACATAGGTAACGAGGCGACACCAAGGACAATAACCAAAATTTCACGATACACATCGTTCCAGCTACAACCATATTGTTAACAAACAAACTTTGCTGCTCCACCATCAAAAAAACATACTCATAACTTCCCAATGAAGCACATACATCACATATATTAATACCTCTACATATTCCACGATCTACAATATATAGATAATTTCTTACCAGTACACTTCCATTCTGGAACGTCCAATAGATTATACGACTGATTCTCCTCCTAAATTTCTGATTAGGCTAATACACTCTAAATACCTCACCAACCATTTACTAATCTGCCCCTTTATTTTAATTAAATTCCTACATTGGTCATAACTTCATAATTCTCATATTATTTTCATAATAATAATAATAATAATAATAATAATAATAATAATCATAATATTATTCGCACACCCGCTATTACTAAGCACGCCCCGATAATACCCGTCCCACTAGGACACAACACCGAAAATAACAAGATATATGTCTTAACTAAGGCCAACACAATACCAAAACTGCCCTAAGATTAAATATTAAAAATGGGGTGTTACACACCTCCTGGCTCTCAAACGTTGTACTTGTTAAGAAGAGTAATGGAAAATGGAGAATGTGTGTTGACTACACCGATCTTAATCGGGCGTGCCTGAAAGACGCTTTCTCATTGCCTAACATTGATAAATTAGTAGATAACTCTGCAAGTTTTAAGCTTTTGTCGTTCCTCGACGCCTATTCCGGGTATAATCAAATACCCATGGTCATGACCGACAAAAAGTAAATCGCATTCATGACTGAATCAAGCAATTATTACTACGACGTAATGCCTTTTGGATTGAAAAAACGCGGGCGCTACCTATCAATGCATGATGAACAAAGTCTTTCAAGCAGATATCGGAGACATGCTAGAAGTGTACATGGATGGCATGATCGTTAAATCCCACGAGGAAACCGACCATGCTCTTCATTTAAAAAAATTCTTCGACAAAGCACGCAAGGGCAAGATAAGATTCAATCCTAATAAGTGCACATTTGGAGTGCACGCGGGAAAATTCCTCAGTTTTTACCTAACCGAGCGGGGAATAGAGGCTAATCCCGACAAATGTCGAGTATTTGTCGAAATGCCCACACCAACATTAAAAAATCCATCCAATCTTTGAAAGGGGTGCTCGCATCGTTTTCGCTTTTCATAGCAAAGTCTTCTCAACACGTTCTCCCCTTCTAGAAGCTCCTCCGCAAAGAGGCAACCTTTGAATGGACCGAAGAATGCGAACAAGCCCTGAAATACCTCAAAAGGGCTTTGTCAGAACCCCTAGTTCTATCCCGATCTGAGGCAGGAGAAACCCTATTTCTCTACCTCGCAGTCGCTAACGAAGCCATAAGCGCTGCACTCATACGAGAAATGCCCGAGGGCAAAAAACCAATTTATTTACAAGTAAAGCCATGTAGGGGTCCGAACTTAGATACCAACAAATTGAAAAAGTGGCATTAGCACTTCTGCATGCGGCAAGAAGGCTTAGACATTATTTCCTCACGCATACAATCGTCGTGCGCACCGAATAGCCCATTAAACAACTCCTCGGACGCCCAGATATGACCGGAAGAATGTTGAAATGGTCGCTAGAGCTATACGAGTTTAACATTCGATACGAGGGTAGAGCCTCTATCAAAGCACAAGCCCTGCCCATCCAAAAAAATGGACCATTTTCATGACCGGTGCGTCGAGCTCAATGGGGAGTGGTGCGGGAATTATATTGGAGAGCGAGGAAGGAATTCTTATTGAAGTCTCCCTCGTGCTATCATTCCTGACGTCCAACAATCTAGCAGAGTACAAGGCATTCCTCGCAGGATTAAGACTAGCCAACAATCTGGAGGCAGAAGAGATAACCATTTGCACAGACTCTCAACTAGTGGACATGCGGGTCAAAGGCGAATACCAAGTCAAAAATGACAGCTTATCAGAGTACTTGACCCTGGTCAAGGAAAAGATTTCAAAATTCACGTCCGTGGAAATGAGGCATATGCCCCGCGAAAATAATACCCGATCAGATATACTCTTAAAACTCACAAGCATAAAGAAAAAAGGAGGAAATAAATCAGTCATTCAGGAAATACTTCCAAGACCCAGTATCAAAAGGGCGAAACCAACGACAAACATCAACGTCATTGGTGACGCCAACTGTTGGATGACCCCAGTGTACAAATACCTAACAAGCGATGAGTTACCTCAGGATCCAAAAGAGGCTAGCATTTTCAAACAACAATCCTGCTCGTACCTCCTGGTTGAGGGAAAACTCTATCGACGAGGGTTCTCCATGCCTCTCCTCAGGTGAATCGAGGAAGAATTGATCCCACACATCTTACAAGAAATCCCCGAAGGAATCAACGCCCAATATTTGGGAGGACGATCCCTCACAAGGAACGCCCTCCGAGCAGGATACTATTGGCCCACAATGCCAAACGACACAAAGGAGCACATGAAGAAATGCGACAAATGCCAATGGCATAGGGATATGCACCTCGCTCCACCGAACGATATCAAAACAATGTCATCCCCATGGAAATTCGCATGGTGGGGCCTAGATATCCTCGGTCCTTTCGTCGTCGGTTCAAACCAAAACAGGTACCTAATCGTCAGTGTCGACTATTTCATGAAGTGGGTCGAGGCTGAACCCCTGGCCAAATCATGACCCTCAACATACTACGTTTCTTCAAGTGCAACATCCTCGCTCACTTCTAAATACCTTAGGCGATAGTTACCGATAACGACACCCAATCATAGATAAGAATTTCCAAGGGTTCGTTGCCAACGTCGGGACCAAACAACATTTCGCATCGGTAGAGCACCCTCAAACTAACGGGAAAGCAGAGACAGTGAACAGGGTTATTCTTCGAGGACTCAAATTAAGATGAGACGAGATCAAGAAGCGTTGGATCAAAGAATTGCACATCGTTCTATGGACCTACCGCACCACTCCCTATTCGACCACGGGTGAAACCCCATTTCGACTCGCGTACGGGAACGAGGTCGTTATTCCCATAGAAATTCATATCCAATCCAGATGGACAGAATCTCCCATGGACGAGGACACCAATTCATAGGTACTATACGAGGAGCTCGACCTGGTCAAAGAAGTCAGATCAGGGGAAGCCCTGCACGAAGCATCCATAAAATAAAAGATTGCTTTAAGGCATGATTCTAGAGTCATAAAGCGAACATCCGTGATCGGCAACCTTGTACTAAGAATAAATCATAAGGATTATAGGGAGGAAAGTTGACCGCAAACTGGGAAGGACCGTACCGAGTCCGAGAAAAAATGGATAATGGGGCATATTACTTAGAAAATTTGAATGGGGAAGAACTTGCTCGTCCTTGGAACACCGAGAAACTCAAACAATACTATAGTTAGGGCGTCACCCAGCACTAGCATCAACCTAAAATGCATACCTTGGTACAAGTATTGCATACCAAACGTTCAATTCAGTGAGACCCCCCTCAAGAACAAGGAAGGTCATCATCACACGATTGCATCCTCAAACGAGTCCATCATCATCTACGTACCACGAACAAGTAGAAAAGGCCATGGAAAGATATAGAAGAGACCATCAAGGTCGAAAACATGAAATATTAAAGGTGAGGTCGCGAGGATCAACTTGTTCTTAGGTTACACAAAAGGGGGAACATATTCCCCCATCACAGATAAAAAGGCCATGGCACACAGGCCAGCCAACAAAAAAGACAAAAGCGTAATATCTTCAGGGTTCAGCGTCGGTATCAGATTGGTCGTCATTTGAGGTTCCATTGTCCTTGTCCATTGGCATATCCAGGCTCATTGAGGTGCTCGGGGATATGGATAACACCATCCTCAACTTTGTACAAGAAATGAATGCCTTCCTCGTTGAATGACAGGACGAGATTGACTATCATTAATTGATCAATCGTGTTTTTGATTCCAGTAACGACCATTTCTTCAAGGTCGGAATAGCCCTCTCGATCGTTGCCACCAGATCCGCCCGAGTTTTCAGGGATTTCACATCTTCAGGCTCGTCTTCATCCGGGGCTAGATCATCTTTTAAGCGGGCAACCTCCTCCGCAGCTGACTTCTTAGTAGATGCCTCGGTCTCCTCCAGCTCCTTAATTTGTTTGGAAGCTTTCTTGAGAGACTTCTCTCGCTCCCTAGATAGCTCCTTGGAGGCCAACAACTTAGCTTTCAGACGATTAATTTCCTGCTCTTGGGTAGCAGTCCCTTCGGCGAACATTAAAGCCATAGATAAAACCCGCATGACAGAATTTGCATCTCGCGCCAACCAAGAGCGCATGTCTGGCCGACTGGATCCCTATAACTGAAGTGTCTCTGCTCGCTGAAATTGAAGAGAGTGTTCCTCAAAAAATTTAGGCTTAAGGAAACATGGAGGGAGCTCGTAGGAGGGCTTCGGGGATGCTTTATCCAGGATCACCACGTCATCACCCCTGGATCTCTTCCCCACTCTGGAAGTCCTGCCGGGAGAACCATGTGAAGTGGGTGATGAAGTACCTGGGCTCGTAACTATCTTGTCGCCAAGACGAGTCTGCGTCAGCTTCTTGGGTGCTTTTCGCCTACTGTTATTGGCTATCAGTTTGTCCTGGACGTTCACCATTGAATCTGGAAAAAAACACAAGAGATGAAACGAGGTAGTTATAACATAAAGCAATGGACTAGCATAAAAGAAAGTACAAGCACTAAGACTACCAAGATATTGTCGTTCATCCTCGTTTGTTCCAAAGGCCAAAATCTTGGACACTTCTATGAATCCGGGGTCACTTTAGCACCACCATCTTTTTCTTTGATTGCATGACCGTGTTTATCAACGTGCACAGTCATGGTTATCTTCGACACAAAACTCATCAAGGCCTCGTATCTAGCCTAATCACTTTCGTTCAAAGTAGATGCAATCTCAAGAAATTCATCAGTCACGCGCATAAAGTGGTCGTGCGACCATGAGAAACGAAACTTCAGCAACATATGAGGAATCTCCTTCCCATCCTTATCCAACAAAGTGTTCCCCTGCTCATCAGTGTCCACCCCCTAGAACTTGCACGAGTTCAAAGAACACTCGGAAATAGGATCGACTAAGTAGAAGTGATCCTTAAAGTCTCTGATCGACTCAGAATACGCTTTGAATATCTTTCTTTTCTTCTTCAAGGAAACCCATCCGAACTTCCCATTGACGACCTGGCGCTGGAGGTGAAAGACATGGAAGAATAGGGTGAGCGTCGCTCCTATCTTCAGATATTCACAAGTCTTCTCGAAATCCCAAATGAATGTAAACGAGTTCAGATGCATTTGAGAAGGCGCGAGTTCCAGATGAACAAACACGCTCTGCTGGAAGTCAGTGAAGGGGAGCCTGAATTTCATCTCCTTAAAGGGGATGTCATACAGAGGAAATATATCTGAACCGAACACACAACAGATGCGGTCCTTGGTGTCTGGGTATCTCACCATCCAGTTAGCTGGGCTCCCGACCACAGGAAGCGAGTCCACCAAGTCATGGGAATATTGAGAGACTACACTTAACGGTTCATCGACAACCCATTCTCTAATGGACATATCCATATCCTCGTTCTTGTTTTTCTCCTCAACATCAACCGAACTATTCCTGGTAGAAGTAGTCTCCTCGAAGTCCTCAGAGGACGCTGAACTCCCCCCGAAGATGAGCTCTACTCAGATTCAGCAGGAGAAGATACTGAGTCACTTGATAGATCCTCGATTTCCATGTTTTCCTTGTCGGCGTCCGACATTATAACACCTGGAAAGTAGTGAAAGCAATCGTGAATTCAATGATGAAATCAAATCCATCCTTCCACCGCTTATCAAGTGAAAGGGCGTGCTAGGGGGAGAGGACGATGTCCTCGGCCGAATCCCTTATTCATAAAAAGGGATACGGTCATAATAACAACTAGATGAAAATGCGACCGAAGAAGGGAGGGATAACACGACTAAAACATCGCGAAACATGAATGCCGTTACCCAGAACTCCGATTGAAGATCAACCAGAGATGATAACAGAACTGTCGTAGACGGCGCTAACTAAACCTTTACGCCACCTTGTAGAAGCAGTAAACACCGCGACGGAACCCTAAAACTACAATTTTGGTTCGATTGATCCTACATCTAACCCTAACAACATACAACTAGTTCATTTCTCATAAATTAGAAGTCTAATCAAGGGAAAAATGTCAGAACTTACAAGTTTAAGAGAGGTTTGAGGTGGTCAGAGATTGTCCTTGTAGATCGCAGCGGTAGACGGCGGTTGATGGAGGAGAACGAGTAGCTTACTGGTACAAGCAGTGAATGCAAAAGAGGAAAGTGTGGAAATGAAGCCCAATGCATTATTTATAGCCTTCTCCAGCATGTGAGCGAGCACGTGGGGACTGCAAACCTATAAGAGGCACACTCATTACCTAGAGGCGACCGTAGGGTAGCTATCATTATGCATTAAATGCATACGCATTCCCAGACACACGTGTGGCGTACAAATTTCCCCATACATTTGGGATCCTCGTCTTTAATGATCAAGTTACAGTGACCAACTCCGTGCACGACCATGGTAACAAAACATTATGTGAGTTATTTTCCATTACAATAACAGTTAGGCACCCTTAAGTCATCGCTTCCCTGACCAGAAGCAACGAATTGGGGGGCTCCTGTTCTGGACTTGGGGGGCTCACGTATGTTTGTGGTCAAGCTTTGTTATCCTCGTCCTAGACCTCTGCCAAGGATCAGCAGAGATCACCAGATTCGGTCGTGACAGCTTTTTCTCATACGATTGTGTGTTCGACGCACACCCATTCCGACCAGGGTACTCATTCGACGGTTGGTTTCTGACACTTACCTATTTTCGGGGGATCTGCGATCCAGACCCAAAATAGGAATTGTTGGCTACGCGCTAGGGGCTCTCTATATAAACCCTCTCATTTGAGAGGGCCAGGTATTGAATATTCACTCCTCTAACAATTTACTCGTGCTTGCTAGCTTTTGTGCCCGTTCTGACTTTGGTATCGGAGTACCTTGCAGGTACACCCCCATTCTCCTCACCGCACGAGCAGACTTAAAGATCCATGTTAGCAACCATTTGAAGTTCTGATCTCTAGGTAAGATCAGAAAGAAACCTAATTTATATGTGATAAATTTCTATTTCCACTTTATCATGTAAGTTTTGTTATCATTTTATATGTGTTTGTAATTTTCTTGATGTTGTTATTTCATAACATATGCATGCAAGTAACTTTTATGGTGAACCATTTTAATAGTCTTCTTCATCCTCACAATTAATATGGTGATATTATAGAAAAAATAAAAATAAGATTAAACAATTTAGTTAAGTTTTGATGATCAATGTATATTTTCGTACTTCATATCATTTCTTATTCTTGTTTGATTTACAACTATTGCAGTGAATCAACAACTGCCAGTACCCTTGTTGCTTAAGAGAAGATTAGAGAATGAATTAGTTTGTTGAGGTTTTAAAATTTTGGCATCGAAACGTCATGCATTTACTAGTCAAATAAACTATTTCAAAAAAATTTTCAAAATCAGATTTTTCTAAATGTGATAATAAGAAGTTTTAACTTGAGAATCACAAGTGGCTAAATGTGATGAAAAGAATTTTGTATAAACAGAACTCATCACAAATTTTAATCTGCATGTTATGTTCTGATTTCTTTAAAGCTACAAGGAAGGTGCAACTTGTTTCTTTATAGCTAATAAATGTAACAAATGTCTTGTTTAGTTGCTCAGAAGTTCATTGTAGAAGAGGAACCCAAATGACCTTTATTAGTTTTTGGGAGTGATGACTAAGGTTCTGTCATGTAGCATAATAGAAGTCCAACATTGAGTGGGACTTGGTTAACTTGATTGTATATATATCCCACTTGAGCAATACACTTCAAAAGGTTTGTGGGCTAAAAAATAGACCAATAATTATGTTTTTAAAATTACTATAAATTAAATTCAAAATAAAATTAATAAAAAACATATATAATAAAGAAATTAATAAATCATATGCCACATCATAATTTGTTTTCATCTCAGTAATTTATTTTACCACCTCAGATGCCACGTCACCTAATTTTAACGGTGTTACAAATATTTGACGGAAAAGACCAAATTGAAATATTTGACGGAAAAAACTAAATTGAACTCAGATCTATAGTTAGAGGACCAAAAAGGATATTAAACTATGTTTTTATTAAAATCAATGCTAGATTTCGAAGACAACTTTTCTTTATTCCGTTTTTAACTTGCGCATTAAGAGCACACGTTAGTATTTGCAAAAAAAATAAATAATATTATAATAATTTTCATTTATCTTTTAATTAAAAAAATAAAATTCTCAACAAGTCCTCGCTAACCATTTGTAGTTAAATTGACTTTGCACCATGATGTAAAATTATTTTACTATCCCATCTTAAATGACACATTAATATATTTATCACTTACCTTCCTAACTTTCTTATTCTAGCCGATCAACCATTTTATATTGAGAATTTAACTTGTCACCCCCACATGTAGCAGACACCCACACATTTAAATCACTTTTATCGTTATACCCTTTTATGACATACCATAATTTTTGAAATATACATGTTTGTATCAGAAATTTTCGAAAGGCACAAGTACCCTAAGTTTGGAATTTTCGGTATAAACATACCAGAGCTTTTAAAATTTATGGTAAGACATGTTACATTTGACTAGAAATTGTGAAATTTCTAGGACAACAATATTTACCAGAAATTGTGGAATTACCACAAAATTCCGAAAATTGTGGAATTTCCGGTATTTGCCACAAAATTTCGAAAATTGTGAAATTTCCGATATTTGACAGAATTATGGAAATTGAAAACTTTCTTGTATTTAGTGAGTGAAACTTGTTCATTTTTTCCCTACATAACTGACTCAATAAAAAACACTATCCGATAATATATATATATATATATATATATATATATATATATATATATATATATATAAAATAAAAATTGTGATACATACAAGAATACAAAACAAATTATGAGGACTTCTTAACTTCATCTTCCCCATGCCTAATGTGTCCTACATATGTTGATTCTCATGCTTTTGCATCTTCAGTATAATATTGTCTCTAACAGTCAATGATGGGAGGCAATGGACAATCAAATTTCAACTTTATTTGAACCCAATGATCGTTGTTGATAAAATCAATAATAATGATTTTATGTCTGCTCGTATACATAGGTGGAACTAAGGTAATAGGGGAAAATGTGACGTTAATTCTCTTTAACAAGGAGACAAAAAAATACATTGTATCTACAAGCAATAGGATAACACATATCAAGAATCGTCATCCATTTATCAATACCCTGCTCACCTAAGTGATCTACTCGTAACATGTTTCTAACCTCAGATACCATGTCATAGAACAAATTGGAAAACAATTGAGGGTGTTGATGAACTTGAGTATCTAACTGCATCCAAATCAAAGGCCATGACTCTTATCTCCATCTGTCGCTCCCGATAAATGGGACCAGGACCAGATAAAGGTACAGACGCGAACGGTCGGCGAGAGGGACAATGAGAACACACATCAGTGAACTCACTGGAGATGAATAGAGTCGCCAGCTAGGCATTTTTATCCCGGAGGAAAGGTAATGCTGCATAGACCTAAAAAGAATGGATAAGATGGTTGCGAACCAGAGAGACTGAGAAAGGGGGTTGGTTACAACCTGGGAAGGTATTAGCACCCAGATTGTCCGTCGTACTCGACGGGATCCACGCTTAAAAGATTTGTGTTTAAAAGGGGTAGTGTCAGTGCAATCTGTGTATACAATAGCTGGAAAAAAGATGTACAGGTGTCAGTGTAAAAGAAGTGCAAAGTGTAATATATAGTGTCAGTGTAAGGGCAAGAGAATGAATTGTTCAAGAATATGAGGCTAAAGAATGAGGCTGGAAAGAGGGGGAATATACAGAGACTTTTGTTCGATAACTATTAAGTTATGCCTACGTATCCTCTCGTGCAATGAGGAAGTCAGAACACCGTAGTTCTACCCAAAGAGACTGAAAGATAAATTGACTTGTGAACTGCTTACTTGCGTATGCTCAAGTGTATGATCTGTCTGGCACAGATGCAAACTGTCTTGCATTAGACGGAAGAAGCAAGTTCTCGGTTGCGAGTGAATGAGATGAGAAAAGAATCCCGAAGGAGACGATTATTGTTTGTTTTTGAGTTTTCAGTCCTTTATTACTTTTGAGAATTTGTCGTAAGTTAATGAGCTTAAGCCTAAACCAATGGATTTAGTAAACTCATCACATCTTCCCTCTGTTTAGGGGTAATGAGAATACCTTAAGTGTGAAGTCAGATTCTCGCACTTAATCACCTTTGATGTAGGATTAAGATCATTAACCTACTTGTGATTATTTAGATGTTTTTGGTGTTTTTGTTTAGTGTTGAGTAATGAGGTTAAGCCATAATCAGGGATTAAATAGACTCATTACACCATCCTAATAGAAGGATAATAGATGAGGATGTTTAAGCTGAGGAAAACTCCTCAACTTAATCCATGATTAGGGATTAAACTCATGACAAAACAAACCTTTGATTAAGTGGATTTTATTTAATGATATGATGATGAAGTGATTTTTAGGGTTTGTAAGACAACTTGAGGGGGACTTGTCCATTAACACTAGGGTTAGTCCTTCTTAACCAGTTAAGGAAGAATTAGAACCCCAATGCAAGGCCCAAGTTACAAGTGTGATGTCTTGATACTTATTAAGTGAATTGATTGAGATATTTAAACACATTAAAGGTTTAACACTTAGGATTAAAGTTATACACTCCATCCTAAGAGAAGGATGCAGGCATAAGCTTAATCACAAAGCCTTAAAGCCTTTAGGGTTTAGTCCCTGATTATGAGGTGAGAAGAGATGACTCAAAAGAGACACAAAAGGTGAAAACTAAGAGGGGAGACTAATCAAAACCCTAATCATTGTCATGCTTGGTTGTTCCTAAGGTTTGTGAGGTTTTCAAGAGAAGTCTTCAATGGAACCACCAGGAAGCAGATGAAAGGATCAAGAGAAGCAAAGTGACTTGCTTCATTCAAGAAGTCAAGTCACTTGAAGAAAGAAAGTGGGAAGAGGAAGAATGAGCAAGCTCAATCTCAAACACAAAGAAAAATGCAGCAATGGATGCAAGAGAGATGAAAAGAAAAGTTATGAGAAGTGAAGGAAAATTCACTTCTCAAAGTTACTTACCACCTGAAAGGTTAGAAAAGAAATGCAATGCAATGCAAAATAGGATGAGATGACATGATGCAAACCAAAACCAGAAGCACATATGTGATGCTATGAGATGCTACAAACATGAGGCAGCACATGGAAATGGACATACAAGTTTATGAATGCAAATGAAGCAAGTCAGGAACCATGAACATACATGAAAAGTTATGAAGTGCACATGACATACAACATGGAAAAAACATGATGCAATGATCAAAAATACTTTCAATATGTCTTATGATGTCAAATGGATCAAATGGATGCTTGGAATGTCATGGCAAGTCATGTTATGCAAGAGAATACAAGAGGGATGCACATGGAAGCCCCAAATTAGGGTTTATGAACCAAACATCAAACAAAAGTCAAAATCAGGAGCAAACCCTAAGATAAAAAATTTAAAATCCCACAAAAAGGATCCCTAATCCCATACTAAACCAATGCCCAAAGGAGAGGTCTCAACTCCTCACCAATTTCAAGTTATGGTTTTTACAAATTTGCTTGGGTTTTAGGGTTTCCAAACAAAAGAAATGCCAAACAAAATGAAAATGAAAGATCAAATCATGGCCTTTTTATCTCAAAAACTACATGCTAAACACAATGCAATGCAAAAAGAATCAATGTCCAATCCTTCATGAATAGGCAGAAATGATTTTTTGAACTATGGATCAAATTAATGCAGAAAAATAATTTTAATTCAATGAAAAATTCTCAAAATGCATCAAGATTAAAAAAGAAATTTGGTTTGAAGGTTGGACAATGTTTCTAAATGTCTTAGAACATTTCATGAATTTTTTGGTGATTTTTAAATACCTAAAAGTATTTTTAATAAATTAATTTCCATTAATCAATTAAAAATAATCCTTTAAATATTTAAAAATACTTTTTTAATGCTAAAAATAAAAACAAAAATATTTTTGTGTCATAAAAATTAATAAAACTCTTGAGAAAAAGTTTCATAATTTTTAAGCAATTTTTACTATTTTAAATAAATTGTGCAAATAAAATGAAAAGAAATGCAATAAAAATTGAAATAAAAAGAAAGTAAGCAGATCCAAGGGTGGAGATTTGAACTGGGTTTGGGATAGTTGACTGGCGCGCAGATCCAAGGGTCCTGGTTGGCTCTAATTTTAATTAAGATTTATGAAATAATTAAATGAGTTAATGGTGATTAGGGCTAATTGGGTGAATCCAGGCCACACACGCACGCGGGAGGTCAACGTTTTCAAACGATCCAACGCCCAAGATTCAAATAGAAATTAATGACTGTAATTAGGGCTAAACAAACTCAGGTGACCGCAGGGGAGATCCGGTCATCTTCCCCGGCGACCCCAAAACCCTAAAACGTGATTCAGGCATCTATTCCACAAATTAAACACACCTAAGTGATCCTCTAACATCCTAGGACACGAATCTATGCTCAAACATCATTTAAACCCCAGAAATCATGAAAATCGAAGAGAACAAAATCCACGGGTGAAATTTCAGAGGGATCATACAAACTCATTTCTCACTTATTTTTGATTCTAAAGGCATCCCCATGATCAGCAAGACATAAGCAATCATATTATAACTTAAAATGCAAGCTTTGGGAGAAAGTGTTCATGTTCATACCTGAGCTGGAAAGCTTCAATATTGAGCTTCAAGGGCCTTCTTTGTGTGCAAATGGACCTCTTTGACTCTCCTGAGCTCAATGGGATACCTCAAAGCTCTTGTGGATGGCTGATTTGAGAGGAATACTTCTGGTGTAGCAGATAACACAGTCAGGAATAGGGAGGTTTCAAGCCACTCCAATGGTGGATTCTTGCTCCTTTAGGTGTGCTTGACTTGTTGGTGAAGAAAAATGGTGTGTTTGATGGTTGGATAAAGGGATTCGAAGAGTTCTTGTTTTGAGGATGAGAAATGGTGAAGCTCGGTTCATGCTGGTTTCAGGCTTGAATCTTGTTGGTTTCTACTCTATGAGGCCAGGTGAGTTGATATGTGGAATTGGTTTTAGTGTTTGAGGTTTGTGGAGGCAGATTCGAATGGTTTTGCCAAAATGGGGTGGTTTTTTGTATGTGATGCTATGGTGTGTTTTTGCTTGGCCTCCTCATATGTTTTGCTTGCTAAAGGATGGTATAAACAATTCCAAGTGGCCAGAGGATGTGACATGGCCTGCTGTGATTGGGATGTTTGCTTTTGCCAAAAGTCAACTTTTTTGTAAGAGAGGTATGGCTTGAGTTCTAGCTTGGTACAATGGCTAGGGCTGGCGCAGCATGGTGTGTATGGGAGGCTAGCAAGGTTCAGCGTCCAATGTAACAAGTGGGGAAAGTGTGATGATGATTTTGCAAGTTGTTTCAACTTTGGTTCACATGTGATTTTCTCATTCCACAAGCCATGAAACATGAGAATTCTTGGTTCAATTCTGACCTTTAGGACTTATGTGATGTTTGTACATTGGTTTGATGTCAACTAGAAGCTACAAACAGCCTTGGTTCATGATTTTGCAAATTTCTCATTTGGTGCACATCTTGAAAATAAGTGATTTTTGGCAACTTTGTCACACCATAACTTTTGATCCAAGAAGAATTAGATCATGTTATTGTACTTTTTGAAAAGGGAAAAATGTGTTCTACAACTTTCATGACCAAAGTTTTTCCATTTGAAGCATTTTTGGATCAAAAAGCAAGGCTTGAAAAGTGACATACAATGACACATTCTTGAAAAGTCAACTAAGCCCAAAAAAGTCAACTTTGCAAAAACTTCAAATTCTTGATTTTTGTGAACTTCAACCTTCTCCCATGACCAAATAAAGATCATATACACTCAAAATGATGAAGATCACCCTTTGGTTGGGTCATTGGGGGCCTCAGATGCCCTGATTTTGCACTGACTTGTCCAGAAAGTCAACCCTTGATCAGATGACTTCCCCATGGAATTTCTTCATGAAAATTGATATGCATACTCCCTATACCATATAGAGACCAATGGAAACAAGAATGACCAAAAAATTTGGAGTTATGGCCTCTGAAACCAAAACCCTAATTTTAGGTCAACTGTGCAGTCAAACTTGGCTCTGCATTCACACCAATCCCAGTTCTTGTGATTCTTTTGCATTCTTGACTTTGAGAGGATGTGATATGATATAAGAACACACATGGACCCCTTTGAAGTGATTGATGGCCTTTGGAGTGGCTCAGGAGGCTCTTGGATTGCTCAGATCACAAACCCTAGGTGCAGATGACTTAGAATCTATGCAGTGAATCAAAAAAGAGATATGAGGTGATATGATTGTCTTTATGCATATGAAATGATCACAAGCCATGGTGTGAATGGGTGAGGGCAAATTTGGGGTGTTTACAGCTGCCCCTATTCAAACATGAGTTAGTTGTGCAGGTTGTAAGCAACGGCTTATCAGGCAAACAAGATAACTTGTGGTTGAATACCAAAGACGGTCCAAAATTTGCACTCACAGAATGAAGAAGAAAAAGGATATAGATTGTAGAAGGGAAATAAAGTATATTGTAAAGTGTGGGCGACGGAGGACGACCGTCGAGCAGAGGACGACTGCTGGGTAAATAGCAATGACGGGGACGGCCGACATGCTAGGAAAGTGCTGAAAATAAAGCAATGACGGGGACGGCCGACATGCTGGGGATAAAAGGTAAAGCCAAGACAGGGTCGGCCGCCTAGCTGGGAAAAATGAGACATTATGATGGGGACGGCCATCAAGATAAAGTTGTAAAATTCTCTGGGGATCAATGAAACATGACGGGGACGGCCATCAAGTTCATAAAGCAAAGTAACCAACGATGGGGACGGCCATCGGGCTAAAAGGGAAGGGACCATGACGGGGACGGCCATCAGGTTAAAGAATAAATGAAATAAACAGATGATGGGGTACGGCCATCAAAGGTGAAGGACGATCACCTAGCAGGGGACGGCTGCTCTGTTGGGGAATAAAGGAATCGTGATGGGGACGGCCATCAAAGGTGGAGGACGACCACCTGGCAGGGTACGGCTGCCGAAAATATCAACGATGGGGACGGCCATCGGATGAGCATGACGGAGGACGACCATCAAGAGGTGGAGGACGACCACCTAGCAGGGGACGGCTGCTCTCAGGGTTTATCATGACATAGGACGAATGCCAGATAACCAAAATCAACAATGGGGACGGCCATTGGATAAAATTGATGAAGGACGATCATCAAAAGGGTGGAGGACGACCACCTAGCAGGGGACGGCTGCTAAAATCAACGATGGGGACGGCCATCGGATGAGCATGATGGAGGACGACCATCAAGAGGTGGAGGACGACCACCTAGCAGGGTACGGCTGCTCTCAAGGTTTACCACAACACAGGACGAGTGTCGGATAAAAGAAATTTGTCTGTTGGTGATCTACTGGGGAATGGTAAACACGGACGAGTGTTCACATCCAAGAAACAAGAGGTATAAGTGTTTAGATATTGTGTATAGATTAAAGATGCGGACGAGCATCCCTAAGAATATGATACGGACGAGTATCAGATAGAAACGAACGCTTGTCGCATGTTCTGAGATGATGATACGGACGAGTACCAACTGGTTAACAAAGAACAAGGACTAGTGTTGAATCTGAGAGGACTCTTCTGGAGATTAGTAGACACAGGCGAGTATCTATATTCAAGAAGACATAAGTGTTTGACACAGTGTATGGATTAAAGATGCGGACGAGCATCCTTAAGATTATGATACGGACGAGTATCAGATAGAAACAAACGCTTGACACATGTTCAGAGATGATGGTACGGACGAGTACCATCCGGTTAACAAAGAACACGGACGAGTGTTGAATCTACGGGAATATAAGTGATATATACAAGATACGGACGAGTATTTGTATGAGTAGTATGAGTATGTATGGATGAGTGTTTATCTGCTGGGGAAGGTGACACGGACGAGTGTCAAGAGAGAAAAGTATAATATGAACAAGTATCTGATATATAAAGTGTAGGCGACTGCGCTGGGGATATGACACGGACGGGTGTCAATGAATTGTATATACAAGTAGGTGAGTGCAAAGATGATGTCTTTGGCTTTCTGCTGGTGATTCGACACGGACGGGTGTCAGGAAGTATCTGTAATATGGGTGTGTTGTTTGCAAAGGGTGTTCAGGCGACTTTTCTGGGGAAAGATGGCACGGACGGGTGTGAAAATGAGTATATACTGGTGTTTGTGATTTGTGAGGCAGTTGTTTTTTGCTGGGGGCTCAGGTGGGGATTTTTCTGTACATTGATGAGCTGTCATTATTCACAAGTGCTGGTTTAGAACATGGCTTATGATTATGCTATATGTTGTATTTTTGCCATAATGCTCCGTGTTAAAACGGAATGCTACGCTTTGTGGGTGAATATGATGCGGATGCTATGATTGTGAAAAGATACCCAACCGGGATCCGGGTCCCGCTGTTGCGAAGATCTTTGATCGATCTGCTTGAAATGGACATCCCAGCTGGGGTTTGTAGAAGCTTTCTTCACTCTGTTGTGAGTTCTTCATGCGTTGCTTTTCTGGATAGAGGCTGGAGCTCTGTGGGGAGATGGTTCCCTGACTTTTGAGCTTGGCTGAGGGCGAGATGGCAACTCGGCTGGGGAGAAAGAGAGGAATCACTGAAAGACCTCCCTAGGGATTCTGCTGAAGTAGATTCTTGACTCAGCCGGGGATATAGGTGCCTTTTGTGATGCCTGGCAGCTCTGATGGGGCAAGCAACAAGTGGCAAACTCAACTGGGGAAGTCATGAGAGGCAACTCAACTGGGGAGAGAGCACTTTGGGTGCTAAAGTCGAGTGTTGATTTGCCAGCTTGCTGGGATGAAGCTTACATGCCCCAAGTTGCGTTCTGGATACCTGCAATCCTGAAAAAGATAGAGAAACGCGCAAGATAATCCCGAGGTATCCTTACTGGATTCTGTCATAGGAGTTTAGATACTTCTGAGAGTAAGCATATTTCCTGCAAGCATGTTTTTATTTGAAGATAAACACCTGTATTCTTATGCAATCAGTTTCTTCTTTCAAGACATCAGACATTTTTGGCAAATAAAATGTACAAGACGAGACATGACTGAAAATCTGATTTTATTAATTTATATGCCCTGAATTGGCGAGATACAGTCAAAGAAACGTATCCCCTGGAATGAGGAGATTGTTACAAATTGAGGAACAAAATGTTGGCAGTGTTGATGACGCTTTGAGGAGCTTCCTCTCTCGCTATGACTCGTATGACTTTTGACGTTCTTCTCATCTTGCTTTTTTGAAGAATGTTGATTCTGATTGGAGCTTGATCCTTTTGAAGCTTAACAAGTTGTAGACGATACAGACGAATTCAGAATGCAGTCGTTCGCTTATTCCCTTATTTTGCATGGATCGCCCTTTCGGGTTTTCAATCCATCGGGATACCCATTTTTGCCTGAGCTGTCCAATGCGGCTTTTCAACTCAGCGGGTGTACATTTTTTGTTTATTTTCCCTTATTTTTTCCCGAGTCTTTTATTCTGTTTTTGACTCGCCGGGATGCCCTATTTTTTGCCTGGACTTACATTCTGTTTTTGTGTCCAGCGGGTCATTCTTATGCGAAGTATTTTTTAACTGCATCTGAATTCACAGGGGACGGGAAGTCTTCACCATCCATGGTGCTGAGCATCAGTGCTCCACCAGAGAAAACTTTCTTTACCACGAATGGTCCTTCATAGTTTGGAGTCCACTTGCCCCTGTAGTCTGTATGAGGAGGGAGGATTCTTTTCAGCACGAGATCTCCTACTTGGTACTCTCGATGCCTGACTTTCTGATCGAAGGCCTTCTTCATTCTCTTCTGATACAACTGTCCATGACAGATTGCAGCCAATCTTTTCTCTTCAATCAGACTCAGTTGTTCAAATCGGGCCCTAACCCATTCTGCTTCGTTCAGCTTAACATCCATTAGTACCCGGAGAGAGGGCAATTCAACTTCGACAGGTAGGACTGCTTCCATACCATACACAAGCTGATACGGTGTTGCCCCAGTGGATGTTCTGATTGACGTGCGGTACCCATGCAAGGCAAATGGCAGCATTTCATGCCAGTCTTTGTAGGTGATTACCATCTTCTGCACAATCTTCTTGATATTCTTATTTGCCGCCTCAACAGCGCCATTCATCTTTGGCCTGTAAGGAGAAGAATTGTGGTGTTGGATCTTGAAGTCCCGACATAGCTCAGCCATCATTTTGTTGTTTAGATTGGAACCATTGTCAGTAATGATTCGCTCGGGAACTCCATATCGACAGATGATATCTCTCTTCAGAAATCTGGCTACCACTTGCCTTGTGACATTTGCATATGAGGCTGCTTCGACCCACTTGGTGAAATAATCAATGGCGACCAGGATGAATCTGTGGCCATTCGAAGCAGTCGGTTCAATCTTGCCAATCATATCAATGCCCCACATAGCGAAGGGCCATGGTGAAGACATTATGTTCAAAGGATTGGGAGGCACATGCACCTTATCCGCATAAATCTGGCATTTATGGCACTTCCTGGCATAAGCACAACAGTCTGCATCCATTGTGATCCAGTAATAACCTGACCTTAACAACTTCTTAGCCATGGCATGCCCTCCGGCATGGGTACCAAAGGATCCTTCGTGCACTTCATGCATCAATAAATCTGCTTCCGTCTTGTCAACACATCTGAGGAGTACCATATCAAAGTTCCTTTTGTACAGGGAGCCATCAGTATTCAGGAAGAAGCTACCAGCCAGCCTTCTTAATGTCTTCTTATCATTGGAAGATGCCCCAGGTGGGTATGTTTGATCCTCCAAGAAGCACTTAATGTCATGGAACCAAGGCTTATTATCTTTAACAACATCTGCTGCGAACACATATGCTGGTCTGTCAAGTCTGGACACTGAAATTTGAGGTACAAAGTTAGCAGCTTGAACTTTGATCATGGATGCAATGGTAGCAAGAGCATCTGCAAACTGATTCTCGTCCCGAGGGATATACTCAAGCTTGACTGTTGTGAAGAAAGTCAATAACCTCCTTGTATAATCCCTGTAAGGTATCAGATGATCTTGGTGTGTGTACCATTTGCCGTTGGTTTGATTGACCACCAAAGCTGAATCTCCGAATACGGTCAATGTCTTGATCCTGAGGTCAATGGCTTCCTCAAGACCCATAATACAAGCTTCGTATTCAGCTTCGTTGTTAGTGCAGTTGAAAGTGAGTTTTGCCGAGAAAGGCATGTGAACTCCTTTAGGTGTAATGAGTACTTCACCAACACCACGACCATTCATATTAACAGCCCCATCAAACATCATAGTCCATTCTCCTTCCGGGTCAGGCCCTTCAGTGTGAACAGGCTCTTCATGATCTTTTGATTTTATGAACATGATGTCTTCATCAGGGAAGTCAAATCTCATAGGCTGGTAATCATCAATGGGCTGCTCAGCAAGATATTCAGATAGTACACTACCCTTGATGGCTTTCTGAGAGGTGTACTGGATGTCGTATTCTGTGAGAATCATCTGCCATCTTGCAACCCGTCCGGTAAGAGCTGGCTTCTCAAATATATACTTAACTGGATCCATCTTTGAGATCAACAAAGTAGTGTGGGTCAACATATACTGTCTCAGTCGGCGAGCAGCCCACGCTAAAGCACAGCAAGTTTTCTCGAGCAGTGAATAACGTTGTTCACAGTCGGTAAACTTTTTGCTTAGGTAGTATATTGCATACTCTTTTCGACCAGACTCGTCATGCTGGCCCAGCACACACCCCATTGACTCTTCTAATACTGTCAAGTACATTATCAGAGGTCTTCCTTCAACTGGTGGCATAAGGATTGGAGGTTCTTGCAGATATTCTTTGATCTTGTCAAAAGCCCTTTGGCAGTCTTCGTTCCACCTGACCGTCTGTTCTTTTCTTAACAACTTGAACAAGGGTTCACAGGTTGCTGTAAGGTGAGATATGAACCGCGAGATGTAGTTCAATCGACCTAAGAACCCTCGAACTTCTTTCTCAGTTTTCGGTGCAGGCATCTCTTGGATGGCTTTGACTTTATCAGGGTCAACTTCAATCCCTTTCTCGCTTACAATAAAACCCAGCAGCTTACCAGAACGCACCCCGAATGTGCACTTGTTGGGGATCAGCTTCAATTGGTACCTCCTCAGACGCTTGAATAACTTCAGTAGATTCACCAGGTGATCTTCCTCTGTAAGGGACTTGGCAATCATGTCATCCACATAACATTCTATTTCTTTATGAATCATATCGTGGAATAATGTCACCATAGCCCGTTGATATGTCGCACCGGCATTCTTGAGCCCAAATGGCATCACTTTGTAACAGAACGTGCCCCAGGGTGTGATGAAGGTTGTCTTCTCCATGTCTTCAGGTGACATTTTAATCTGATTGTATCCTGAAAATCCATCCATGAAGGAGAATACCGAGAACTGAGCCGTATTATCCACCAATACATCAATGTGAGGTAAAGGGAAATCATCTTTCGGGCTGGCCCTGTTCAGATCCCGGTAGTCGACACACATCCTTACTTTGCCGTCTTTCTTAGGCACAGGTACTATGTTAGCAACCCACGGTGGATAGCTAGTCACAGCAAGGAACCCGGCGTCCCATTGCTTTTGCACCTCTTCCTTGATTTTCATTGCCATGTCTGGGCGAGTACGGCGCAATTTCTGTTTAACTGGCGGGCATTCTTCTCTCAAAGGCAGCTTGTGCACGACAATATTGGTATCCAACCCTGGCATATCTTGGTAAGACCAAGCAAATACGTCCACATACTCTTGAAGCAGGTCAATCAGCTGTTTCTTCACTGAGTCTTGTAAGCAGGCCCCGATTTTAACCTCTTTCACGTCTTCATCTGTACCAAGATTAATCACTTCAACCTCCTCCTGGTGAGGAGTAATAACCTTTTCCTCTTGTCTTAACAACCTGGCTAGCTCTTCAGGAAGCTCATATTCTTCTTCAACCCCTTCATCAGCTTGATTGATTGGATTGTCAAAGTCATACGAAGTCATAGCCGTGTTGTTGTCGGTGCTGTCTGGAAGGCACTCTCTGCAAGGGTTCAGTTGTTCATTTTAGTGATTTTGATTTTAGTCTTGTTTTAGAAAAGTGAAATAAAGTTGTCATTTTGAAAACACTGCCATTTATTTTTTGTACAAAAAGAAAAACGGAAAAATAGTGAGCGAAAAAAGAAAAAGACTCGTTTGCAAAAAGATGTCTGATATTTCATTGATTAATCTTGTTGCACAAAAAGTACAGATGGCCCGATTACAAAATGAGTCTTGTCATCTTGGGCAAGATGCAAGACTTTGATGCATGCTATAAAAATACAGGAAATAATAATTACTCTGCATGAGTAACTTTTATAATTTCCTGGGAAGACCAGTTTGAGATACTGCTCCCCGGGATCTTTGGACGAATCCAGCTTTCCAGGTTGCGTTCTTCTTCCAGCTTGTCTTCCAGACAGTTGACAGCATCAGGGTGAGCATCCCCCCACTCACAAAGTTGGGCTCTTTCGCAGCCTCTGCTTGATCTTGTTGAGTTGGTTTGTAACCCAACCCAAATCTGTCCTCTTTTCTCTCCACCGATAGCAGTTTGCCCCAGCCTTGGGCGTTTCCTCCCTCAACAACCTTCCGGGCTTGTTGGTATGATGATATTGAAGTACCAGGCACAGCAGATGTTTCATTGACATTCAAAGCTTCAAAACCCTGGCTCATTGTTTCATGGATCTCTCCATCCATCTCAATATACTTATAGGCAGCCAGGTGGCTGACAAAAATATCCTCTTCTCCACAGATTGTAACGATTTGACCCTCCCACTCATATTTTAACTTCTGGTGAAGGGTAGAGGTCACGGCGCCAGCGGCGTGAATCCATGGCCTTCCCAATAGACAGCTGTAGACAGGCTGTATATCCATCACGTAGAAGGTCGTTTTGAAGGTCTGCGGGCCAATCGTTATGGGCAATTCAATTTCTCCCAGAACCGATCTCTTTGAACCATCAAAGGCTCTCACCACCAGGTTGCTGGGTCTCAATGCCAATCCATCGTATTCTAGCTTCACCAGGGCCTTTTTAGGTAAGACATTGAGGGATGACCCTGTGTCTACCAGTACATGGGAAAGGACAACACCTTTACATTCCAGGGTTATGTGCAAGGCTTTGTTATGGTTGCGGCCTTCCGTTGTCAAATCAGTATTGGTGAACCCTAGTCCGTGACTAGCATTAACATTTCCAACTACAGCTTCCAGCTGATTGACAGTGATCTCTTCAGGCACGTAAGCTGCGTGCAAGACTTTGAGTAGTGCATTCCGATGGGCTTCGGAGCACATAAGCAATGATAGGATTGAGATCTTGGAAGGCGTCTGATGAAGCTGATCCACTATTTTATAATCACTCTTTTTGATGATTCGCATGAACTCATCAACCTCTTGATCAAAGGGTGTCTTCAAAGCTTCTTTAACAGCTTGATCTTCCTGCACAAGGCTCTTCCCTTTTGCCTTGGCAGCAGCTTCTGCTTCGGCAGTGGGTCTCTGAATTTGCGGGGCGAAAAGACGTCCGCTTCGAGTGAAGCCTCCGCCTCCTCCCACATTGTCTACTTGTGGTGCAGGGGTTGATGATTCAAAAGTGATTCTTTGTCCTTCACAGTACAAGTCAGAGCCGTAATGCCAGGGGATGGCATTACTGCTTTCATAAGGTACTGGTCCAGGCACCGTGATAGTGACTGGACTAACTGCAGCTGCGGAAGGAATTGTGATAGTCTGTAGATCGTAATAAATTGTGACTGGTGCTCTGATGGGAGCAGCACCTTCTGGGTTGTAGACAGAGTTATTTTCTGGATCGTAGAGTATTGTGACAGTTGAGACATCTTCATGATTTGTTGCTGGTGTTGTAGGAGACATTGGTGGAAGGATGGATGTTGTTGTTGTAGGAGTTTTAAAATGGAGTGGTGCTGGAGTTGTAGAAGAAAAATTTGTTGATAACTGATCAGTTGAGATGATAGATGAAGTACTTGTTGATGAAACCGAAGAATTGTCAGGAACAATGGTTGTTGCAGTTGTAGGAGGTTCTGGAGCTGTTGCTGATGAGATTGCTGGATTTGTTGGAAATGATGTGGTGATCTGAAGTTGGCCACTCTGAATGAGACCGTCTATGCCATTCCTCAGGTTATCGCACCCATTGACCGAAATATTGCAGTAGGCACACCCCAACTCACACCCCGGGAACATTTGACATTCGAGGAGTTGGGCCTTGATTTCTACCAACGGCGTTCTGATCTGACCCACACTGGTTATCAAATAAGACGGCTTGTCTTCTTCAATAGCGTTAATTCGGGGACCACCGTGGTTTGGCATCGGGTTCTTATTGACGTTGGGTGGTGGTGCGAAATTCAGAGCTTTTGAGTCTACCAGGTCTTGTACCTTCATGTGCAGAGCTCTGCACTTTTCTGTACTGTGGCCAGGTGCATTTGAATGGAAGGCACATCTGGCGTTGGAGTCATAATTCCTGGGTAGACTGTTGGGATCTGGAGGTGCCAACGTCCTTAGCTCAACTAGGTTGAGTTTCAGGAGTTGTGGCAGCAATGTAGCATATGGCATAGGGATCAGATCGATTACCCTGTTGGCTTGAGAAGGCCTCTGTTGGAATGGCCTTTGCTGATTGTTGTTGTTGGTGTTGCTGTTGTTATAATTTCTCGGAGGATACTGATTCTGTTGATGGTACTGAGGTTGTTGTTGATAGTTTTGTTGCGGAGGTTGATAAACTGGTTGAGGATGAGCTAGAGCGGGAATGGTGACTGCTGCCACTGACCTGTGAACATATGGAGGTCTGCTCCTGTTGGTGTGGATGGCATTGGTCTCGCCAGTTCTTCTTGGGCCTGCAAAAGGCTTTCTTGTGCTACTGGACGAGCTTGCACCATTGTCAGATATCTTACCCATTTTAACAAGCTCTCAATTCTCTCCCCAGCTATGACAACATCTGCAAAGCTAGTGGAAGAGAAAGCAGCTAGCCTGTCAATGTAAGTCCCCTGAAGGGTGTTCATGAACATATCTGCCATTTCCCTTTCAGACATAGGTGGTTGAACAGCAGCAGCCAATTGCCTCCATCTCTGGGCATATTCTCGGAAACTTTCCCGTGACGACTGTGACATTCCCATTAGGAGAGTCCTGTTGGGTGCCATGTCTAAGTTGTACTGATACTGTCTGATAAAGGCCTCTGCCAGGTCCTTCCAGCATCTGATAGTTGCCCTTGTCAAGTGAGAGTACCATTCTCTTGAAGCTCCAGTTAAGCTATCCTCGAAATAGAACATCCAGAGCTTCTCATCCATAGTATAGGCCTTCAGCCTCCCCAGAAATGATTGTAAATGAGTCCAGGGGCATGAAGTCCCGTTATATTTTTCAAAACAAGGAGGCTTAAACTTATGGGGGATCCTGACCCCGTCTACCAAGCCCATGTCCATGACGTCGAAACCCAAAGAGTTTTGAGACTCTAAGGACCTTAACTTCTCAGCTATCTCCTCCAGCCTCCTATCATAGGCTTCTTCCCCAGTACCCATTACTGTGAATTGATCCTCCTGGGGGTCTTCTTGAAGTACCCTGGCTGCAGTGGCAGTTCCTTGAACATTTGCAGGAATATTGGCCTCTGGATGAAGATGGGGGCCAAATACAGGGGGTTAACATGAGGTTGGACCCTTTCATTGTTGCTGGTGCCGGCAGTCCCTATATGTGGATCTTCTTGATTCTGCCTTTCCACCATGGCCCTCAATCTTTCCTGGCTCTGAGCCATGTTGTTCATTACTTCCATAAACTGCGTCATTTGATTCCTCATTTCTAGCCTTTCGTTCACTATTTGATTTCTGACCTCAGTAAGGTCCTGCTGTATCTGATCCATTTGAATGCCCGAAAGGTTGTTACGGGTTGGATAACGGTGCGGACGGTTGAGGGGAAATACTCGGCACCGAGCAATAGTTCCTGAACATCACAACAGAGTTAGTGGCAATGAAATAAAAACCTACAAAACAAACAAAGGGTTAGCATGCAATGCAGTTATGCTTATTTGTTCTCAAGGTATCCGGTTTGGCATTCAGTTTTGACCCTTCCAGACCCTTGAAGATGCTGTTGATGTTGCTTTTGAAGTGAAACTCGGATGGAACAAACTAATACATATATTACAAAGCAAAATGGTACATAGTTTGTTTACAAATACAAGCCCTCTGAGGGGTCAAAATACATTACAGGAAAATAAAAGTACATGGAATGAAAGTAACAACAAACAAATGGTCAAACATCAAGACCAAACTCATCCTCACGAACTTCCTTGAGAAGTGCTTCGGTCACAGGATCAGTCGGACGCTCCGTGAGATTCCTGATGAGGAGGTTCCGGGTGGTAACAACTGCTGCTAGCTTCTTGTGCTGACTTTGGTCTTTTGAACTCTTCACCCCTGCTTTGATCTTCAGCTCTGATATCTCCCTCTGGGCTGCTACCAGGGCTTCTTGCTGCTCTTTTGCACTAGCTTCCAGTTGCTCTATCTTGTCTTGAACTCTCTTGTCCTCCAGAGTACGAGCCTCAGTGATCCTGACCCACCGGGCTTGACTTTCCTTCAGATACAAGTCTGTCCTCGCTCTCTGGAACTGGGCTTCTTTGCAAGCATTCTTCAGAATTTGTTCTCCAGCCTTAGACTTTTTGATATAATCCCCAGAACTCTCAATCTTAGTCAAATGCTCCACTCTCAACTTCTCTAACCTCTCAATCTCCATCCTACCCTCACTCCTCTCCCGGAGGGTCTTCTGCAAATCCTGAGTTAACTTCTCATTTCTTTCATTCAAGCTCTCAAACTCCTCTGAACTGATAGTGGCAGGGGGTGGTGCCGAAGATGATTCAGGCATATCTTCTATGGTAAAGGGCATCCCAGAGAATTGAGCCCTGGCACGGGACCATTCATAATATTGTGATGATGCCACATTGTTGCACTTCCCCAGAATGGTTACTCCCTTGGTTTGAACATTATCCCAGGCCCAGGCAGCCTGCCTAACAATAGCCAAATTAGGCTTGTTCTCACAGTAGAGAGTCTCAACCAAGTCCTGTGCCTTAGGAGTGTGGACCAGTGCATAGCCCAGTTGTCTTTTGATCAGCAGAGGATTGTAATTAATGCTACCCTTAACTCCTATTAGGGGCACATTAGGAAAATGCCCACAGCTGGTGATGATATCCCTACCCTTGGTGCTTTGAGTGCACCATCTGATATCGGCTGAAGTTAGAGCAGTGAGTCTCTTAGCCCAGTTGCTTTGCTGATGAGGATTCAAAAATGCATCTGTCCTGGGTAAATGCTTGAGAAGCCAAGTGTGGAACAATGGAGCACAACACCTCACTAACCTTCCCCTCTGCTTTTCATTCCTCTGATGCACTGAATAGTAGAGATCCCCCAATAAAGTTGGCATTGGGTTCCTCAAGATGAACAGATGGATTGCATTCTTGCTAATGAATCGAGGCTCATCTGCAAACAATACAACTCCATATATGCTCAGGGCCAATAAAGCACAGACAGCTTTCCATTCTCCTAGAGAAGCTTTCAGGGTAGCTTGAGAGATCAAGAAGTCCATATGAAAACCAGGGATTCCAGCTTTGGAAGTCATATGCTGTTCAATCAGGACAGGTTCCAGATACAAAGCCTTTGCTGCTTCTCCATTACCAGGAAAGACCATCTCAGGGTTGAAAGGGATTCCACCTCTGATAGGTATACCAATCAATGATGAGTATTCTTCCAATAGAGGGCCCAACTGAAAGTCTTGGAAGGTGAAACACCTCAGAGGGGGATCATAAAACTGGATGCAAGTGTGGATCAGGCTTCTCTGTGAAGGGTCCAGATCCATAACCATATCAAGTATATCCCCATAGTGTTCCCTGAACAATGGTATGTGATCTGGAGTGATCAGGGCCTGAATCCTCCTAATGTCAGATAGCTCTGGCTGGAAGAAGTGATAGGTGATGTTGCTCTTTTTGGGAGCCATGATAATGAAGATGAGTAGAGACAGGTGCTGATGATATCACTGAAGAATGAGCCACTGATTGGCTAGTGCAGGTATCTGATAACTGAAGCAGATGCTGACGAAGATTGGTCAAATACTGAAGATGGGGTCAAAACCAAAACCAAATGAAGATGGATACCCTGAAACACAAATAAGCAAATGTCAATATGATGCAATGAGTATGTATGCAAATGATATGCAAGGGTCTGTGACTGAGCTGGATCTGATCAAAATGCTCTGATATAGGTCCAAGTATGTCCAAGAAATCCAGATGGAGGTCTATAAATCCAGTAACCAAGGTGGGGGGACTCAAATAAAGAGCCACATGTCCAGGGTTTTAGAATCACAAGAACTGTCCCAAAACGGAGTAATCTTAAACAAACAAAGTAACAGGGTATTCTGAGGTCAAGGTACCTGCAAACCTATAAACAGCCCAAACCCCTCACAGGTGGTGTTCTTGAACAAGGATCCTCAGACTTGGATCAGTCATGAGAAGTGTAAACACTTCTAACCCGGAGGTACAGTGTTTACAGTAACCATAAAAGTTCCTCCTCTAATTCTCCTCAGTTTCTGAAGGTCAATACTAAAAGGTCATTCAGACTTAGCAGGCTTCCCAGATAGCCCTAGCATTGCAGGAAATCTGCAACACAGAGTTCTCAAGAAGAAACCCATATCTGAACCGTGTTTCATATTCCCGCACCAGACCGAGATGGAATGGGAAAGAATATGATTCACTCTAGCCTAGGTGTCACTCAGGTCCCAGGTATAAGACCTCAACTCTCAATAGAATACCCACCCACCAAAGCACAAAACCAGATCCAGCCAGCACAGTATGACAGTATGATATATGCATAAAGCTATAAAGAAAGCAGTAAAACAACTGTACATAAGGCAAAAATAAATACAAATATACAAACACAAATAACACATAACACCCCCGTAAACACAAATCAATCAAGCGCTAGGAGGAACCCACAAAAAGAACCAGAAGCCCTGGTTGCAGTATAAGGGTCCCCAGCAGAGTCGCCAAGCTGTCGCTCCCGATAAATGGGACCAGGCCCAGATAAAGGTACAGACGCGAACGGTCGGCGAGAGGGACAATGAGAACACACAACAGTGAACTCACTGGAGATGAATAGAGTCGCCAGCTAGGCATTTTTATCCCGGAGGAAAGGTAATGCTGCATAGACCTAAAAAGAATGGATAAGACGGTTGCGAACCAGAGAGACTGAGAAAGGGGGTTGGTTACAACCTGGGAAGGTATTAGCACCCAGATTGTCCGTCGTACTCGACGGGATCCACGCTTAAAAGATTTGTGTTTAAAAGGGGTAGTGTCAGTGCAATCTGTGTATACAATAGCTGGAAAAAAGATGTACAGGTGTCAGTGTAAAAGAAGTGCAAAGTGTAATATATAGTGTCAGTGTAAGGGCAAGAGAATGAATTGTTCAAGAATATGAGGCTAAATAATGAGGCTGGAAAGAGGGGGAATATACAGAGACTTTTGTTCGATAACTATTAAGTTATGCCTACGTATCCTCTCGTGCAATGAGGAAGTCAGAACACCGTAGTTCTACCCAAAGAGACTGAAAGATAAATTGACTTGTGAACTGCTTACTTGCCTATGCTCAAGTGTATGATCTGTCTGGCACAGATGCAAACTGTCTTGCATTAGACGGAAGAAGCAAGTTCTCGGTTGCGAGTGAATGAGATGAGAAAAGAATCCCGAAGGAGACGATTATTGTTTGTTTTTGAGTTTTCAGTCCTTTATTGCTTTTGAGAATTTGTCGTAAGTTAATGAGCTTAAGCCTAAACCAATGGATTTAGTAAACTCATCACATCTTCCCTCTGTTTAGGGGTAATGAGAATACCTTGAGTGTGAAGTCAGATTCTCGCACTTAATCACCTTTGATGTAGGATTAAGATCATTAACCTACTTGTGATTATTTAGATGTTTTTGGTGTTTTTGTTTAGTGTTGAGTAATGAGGTTAAGCCATAATCAGGGATTAAACAGACTCATTACACCATCCTAATAGAAGGATAATAGATGAGGATGTTTAAGCTGAGGAAAACTCCTCAACTTAATCCATGATTAGGGATTAAACTCATGACAAAACAAACCTTTGATTAAGTGGATTTTATTTAATGATATGATGATGAAGTGATTTTTAGGGTTTGTAAGACAACTTGAGGGGGACTTGTCCATTAACACTAGGGTTAGTCCTTCTTAACCAGTTAAGGAAGAATTAGAACCCCAATGCAAGGCCCAAGTTACAAGTGTGATGTCTTGATACTTATTAAGTGAATTGATTGAGAGATTTAAACACATTAAGGGTTTAACACTTAGGATTAAAGTTATACACTCCATCCTAAGAGAAGGATGCAGGCATAAGCTTAATCACAAAGCCTTAAAGCCTTTAGGGTTTAGTCCCTGATTATGAGGTGAGAAGAGATGACTCAAAAGAGACACAAAAGGTGAAAACTAAGAGGGGAGACTAATCAAAACCCTAATCATTGTCATGCTTGGTTGTTCCTAAGGTTTGTGAGGTTTTCAAGAGAAGTCTTCAATGGAACCACCAGGAAGCAGATGAAAGGATCAAGAGAAGCAAAGTGACTTGCTTCATTCAAGAAGTCAAGTCACTTGAAGAAAGAAAGTGGGAAGAGGAAGAATGAGCAAGCTCAATCTCAAACACAAAGAAAAATGCAGCAATGGATGCAAGAGAGATGAAAAGAAAAGTTATGAGAAGTGAAGGCAAATTCACTTCTCAAAGTTACTTACCACCTGAAAGGTTAGAAAAGAAATGCAATGCAATGAAAAATAGGATGAGATGACATGATGAAAAACAAAACCAGAAGCACATATGTGATGCTAATGATGCTATGAGATGCTACAAACATGAGGCAGCACATGGAAATGGACATACAAGTTTATGAATGCAAATGAAGCAAGTCAGGAACCATGAACATACATGAAAAGTTATGAAGTAAACATGACATACAACATGGCAAAAACATGATGCAATGATCAAACATACTTTCAATATGTCTTATGATGTCAAATGGATCAAATGGATGCTTGGAATGTCATGGTAAGTCATGTTATGCAAGAGAATACAAGAGGGATGCACATGGAAGCCCCAAATTAGGGTTTATGAACCAAACATCAAACAAAAGTCAAAATCAGGAGCAAACCCTAAGATAAAAAATTGAAAATTCCACACAAAGGATCCCTAATCCCATACTAAACCAATGCCCAAAGGAGAGGTCTCAACTCCTCACCAATTTCAAGTTATGGTTTTTACAAATTTGCTTGGGTTTTAGGGTTTCCAAACAAAAGAAATGACAAACAAAATGAAAATGAAAGATCAAATCATGGCCTTTTTATCTCCAAAACTACATGCTAAACACAATGCAATGCAAAAAGAATCAATGTCCAATCCTTCATGAATAGGCAGAAATGATTTTTTGAACTATGGATCAAATTAATGCACAAAAATAATTTTAATTCAATGAAAAATTCTCAAAATGCATCAAGATCAAAAAAGAAATTTGGTTTGAAGGTTTGGAAATGTTTCTAAATGTCTTAGAACATTTCATGAATTTTTTGGTGATTTTTAAATACCTAAAAGTATTTTTAATAAATTAATTTCCATTAATCAATTAAAAATAATCCTTTAAATATTTAAAAATACTTTTTTAATGCTAAAAATAAAAACAAAAATATTTTTGTGTCATAAAAATTAATAAAACTCTTGAGAAAAAGTTTCATAATTTTTAAGCAATTTTTACTATTTTAAATAAATTGTGCAAATAAAATGAAAAGAAATGCAATAAAAATTGAAATAAAAAGAAAGTAAGCAGATCCAAGGGTGGAGATTTGAACTGGGTTTGGGATAGTTGACTGGCGCGCAGATCCAAGGGTCCTGGCTGGCTCTGATTTTAATTAAGATTTATGAAATAATTAAATGAGTTAATGGTGATTAGGGCTAATTGGGTGAATCCAGGCCACACACGCACGCGGGAGGTCAACATTTTCAAACGATCCAACGCCCAAGATTAAAATAGAAATTAATGACTGTAATTAGGGCTAAACAAACTCAGGTGACCGGAGGGGAGCTCCGGTCATCTTCCCCGGCGACCCCAAAACCCTAAAACGTGATTCAGGCATCTATTCCACAAATTAAACACACCTAAGTGATCCTCTAACATCCTAGGACACGAATCTATGCTCAAACATCATTTAAACCCTAGAAATCATGCAAATCGAAGAGAACAAAATCCACGGGTGAAATTTCAGAGGGATCATACAAACTCATTTCTCACTTATTTTTGATTCTAAAGGCATCCCCATGATCAGCAAGACATAAGCAATCATATTATAACTTAAAATGCAAGCTTTGGGAGAAAGTGTTCATGTTCATACCTGAGCTGGAAAGCTTCAATATTGAGCTTCCAGGGCCTTCTTTGTGTGCAAATGGACCTCTTTGACTCTCCTGAGCTCAATGGGATACCTCAAAGCTCTTGTGGATGGCTGATTTGAGAGGAATACTTCTGGTGTAGCAGATAACACAGTCAGGAATAGGGAGGTTTCAAGCCACTCCAATGGTGGATTCTTGCTCCTTTAGGTGTGCTTGACTTGTTGGTGAAGAAAAATGGTGTGTTTGATGGTTGGATAAAGGGATTCGAAGAGTTCTGGTTTTGAGGATGAGAAATGGTGAAGCTCAGTTCATGCTGGTTTCAGGCTTGAATCTTGTTGGTTTCTACTCTATGAGGCCAGGTGAGTTGATATGTGGAATTGGTTTTAGTGTTTGAGGTTTGTGGAGGCAGATTCGAATGGTTTTGCCAAAATGGGGTGGTTTTTTGTATGTGATGCTATGGTGTGTTTTTGCTTGGCCTCCTCATATGTTTTGCTTGCTAAAGGATAGTATAAACAATTCCAAGTGGCCAGAGGATGTGACATGGCCTGCTGTGATTGGGATGTTTGCTTTTGCCAAAAGTCAACTTTTTTGTAAGAGAGGTATGGCTTGAGTTCTAGCTTGGTACAATGGCTAGGGCTGGCGCAGCATGGTGTGTATGGGAGGCTAGCAAGGTTCAGCATCCAATGTAACAAGTGGGGAAAGTGTGATGATGATTTTGCAAGTTGTTTCAACTTTGGTTCACATGTGATTTTCTCATTCCACAAGCCATGAAACATGAGAATTCTTGGTTCAATTCTGACCTTTAGGACTTATGTGATGTTTGTACATTGGTTTGATGTCAACTAGAAGCTACAAACAGCCTTGGTTCATGATTTTGCAAATTTCTCATTTGGTGCACATCTTGAAAATAAGTGATTTTTGGCAACTTTGTCACACCATAACTTTTGATCCAAGAAGAATTAGATCATGTTCTTGTACTTTTTGAAAAGGGAAAAATGTGTTCTACAACTTTCATGACCAAAGTTTTTCCATTTGAAGCATTTTTGGATCAAAAAGCAAGGCTTGAAAAGTGACATACAATGACACATTCTTGAAAAGTCAACTAAGCCCAAAAAAGTCAACTTTGCAAAAACTTCAAATTCTTGATTTTTTTGAACTTCAACCTTCTCCCATGACCAAATAAAGATCATATACACTCAAAATGATGAAGATCACCCTTTGGTTGGGTCATTGGGGGCCTCAGATGCCCTGATTTTGCACTGACTTGTCCAGAAAGTCAACCCTTGATCAGATGACTTCCCCATGGAATTTCTTCATGAAAATTGATATGCATACTCCCTATACCATATAGAGACCAATGGAAACAAGAATGACCAAAAAATTTGGAGTTATGGCCTCTGAAACCAAAACCCTAATTTTAGGTCAACTGTGCAGTCAAACTTGGCTCTGCATTCACACCAATCCCAGTTCTTGTGATTCTTTTGCATTCTTGACTTTGAGAGGATGTGATATGATATAAGAACACACATGGACCCCTTTGAAGTTATTGATGGCCTTTGGAGTGGCTCAGGAGGCTCTTGGATTGCTCAGATCACAAACCCTAGGTGCAGATGACTTAGAATCTATGTAGTGAATCAAAAAAGAGATATGAGGTGATATGATTGTGTTTATGCATATGAAATGATCACAAGCCATGGTGTGAATGGGTGAGGGCAAATTTGGGGTGTTTACACCATCCATGTAAACCTACAATAGCTCAAAAACTGCAATTTCCATCGTCACCCATATCAACAATGTCTTCAATGTATAGATGTAAGAAATCAGGAAAGTGAGACAAGTAAAGATGTCTTGAAGATGTAGTGGACGATTTACTTCTAGCCGGAATACTTGACGGTTGACTTCCAGTTGGTTTTGTGGATGATCATTTTATAGTTTGATTTCCCTACCAGCCCTCACCATGCCTCCACTATGAAGGATCATGATGCACATCACTCTCTTCACTTTTTCTTCTCTTCTTAGCTTCCCTTTTTGGCTTGTACTTCACTGGAGGTGGACACATAGAAGTTGTGGATGAATGTGTTTGTTTAAACACCCCAAATTTGCCCTCACTCATTTCACCATGGCTTTTGATTCTTTTCATTTGCATAAGTACAATCATGGCATTTCATATTGCATTTTTTACTTCACTGCATTGATTCAAAGTCATCTGCATCTAGGGTTTGTGATATGAGCCATCCCTGAGCCATCTGAGCCACTCCAAGGGGCTTCAATCATCTCAATAGGGTCCATGTATGTTCAAGCATCATATTATATCCTCACAAGGTCAAGGAAGTCAAAGAATCACAAGAACTGAGAAAGGCATGGAAGCATAGCCAGGCTTAACTGCACAGATGACCTAAAATTAGGGTTTTGGTTTCATAGGCCATAACTCCAATTTTTTTGGTCATTCTTGTTTCTATTGGTCTCTATATGTCATGGGGATCATGCATATCAATTTTCATGAAGAAATTCAAAGGGGAGGGCATCTGAGCAATAGATGACTTTTTGAGCAAGTCAGTGCAAAATCAGGGCACCTGAGGCCCCCAATCACCCAACCAAAGGGTATTCTCCATCATTTTGGGTGTATATGATCTTTATTTGATCTTAGAAGAAGTTAGAAGTTCACAAAATTGAATAATTTCAAGCCATTTGCAAAATTGCCATTTTGGGAAAGTGACTTGTAATGTAAACTTGCCATTTTGGGAAAGTTTTTCAACCTCCTCTTTTTGATCCAAAAATGATTCAAATGAAAAATCTTATGGATCCTCCCATTTTCAAAAAGTACAAGAACTCATTCTAATTCATTTTAGATCAAAAGTTATGGCCTTGCAAAGTTGGACAAAATCACTAAATTTTCACTTTTACACAAAGAAGGAAACTTGCAAATTCTCATGCCAAGCATTCCCATGACTTCAAAATGACTTCTAAGCATCACATAAACATAACACATGACCTAAAATTCAGAATGCTCCAAAGAATCACTCATTTTCATGCCTTGATCATTAAGAAATCTCAAAAGGGCCAAAGGTTCACAAAATTGCAAAAACCCCCATAAACTTCAAACCACTTGTTGATTTGCCTCAATCTCACTTCCATGGTTCTCCTTGATCACAGCTGCACCAGACATGCCTTTGTCCTTGGCTTGAACTTGCCCATACCTCAAAGGACACTTAACCTTGACTTTTGGCAAAATGAACCATACCAATCAGCATAGCCCACACCAACTCCACAGACCTATCACAGCTTGATAAGTGGACAAAATGAAACTCAAAACACACAAGAAGCAAGCCTGAAACCACAACATCACCATAGTTCACAAAAACTCCCTCTTTTGCAAATTCTATCGAATCCCATAACTCAGCCATTTATCCTCCAAACTTCTTCCACCATTCATCTCAAAATGCTTCACTGATCATTTCTCACCCATCAAAACAGCCTAAAACTACCCCAAACAGAAATACAATTTTCACCACCCCTAAACTGGAAGCTTCAAAACCCTCCATATAAACTCATTCCAAGCTTACCAGAAGCCTCAAGGAGTTCATTAGAGTGGAAAAGCACAAGGCAGAAGGTCAGAAAGCCCAGGATTCGAAAGCTCAACCTCAGGTAACATGATGAACAATTTTTCCAGAACTCGGATTTCTTGTTAAAATATTGTTCTATGTGTTGCCCTGATCATGGGGATGTGTTTATTTTTGAAAATGAGCCAGAGACAAGCATTTTATGTTGCTCTGAAACTTTTGCCCTAAATTTGTTCCTCTTCGATTCTCCATGTGTGAGTAAAATAAATTGTTATTGATGCTGGATTCTTGTTATTTGATGTTAGAGGAAGAGTTCTGGAGATTTTGGCATGTTTTTATAGCTTAGTGTAAACACCCCAAATTTTCCCTCACCCATTCACACCATGGCTTGTGATCATTTTCATATGCATAACTCAATCATAACATCTCATACCACAATTTTGAGTCATTGCATTGGTTCTAAGTCATCTGCATCTAGGGTTTGTGATCTAAGCAATCCAGGAGCTTCTTGAGCCATTCCAAAGGTCATAAATCACTTCAAAGGGGTCTATGTGTGTTCAAGTATCATATTATACTCCCTCAAAGTCAAGAATGTCAAAAAATCACAAGAACTGGGATTGGTATGGAAGCAGAGCCAGGTTTGACTGCACAGATGACTTGAAATTAGGGTTTTGGTTTCAGAGGCCATAACTCCAATTTTTTGGTCATTCTTGTTTCTATTGGTCTCTATATGGTATAGGGAGTATGCATATCAATTTTCATGAAGAAATTCTATGGGGAAGTCATCTGATCAAGAGTTGACTTTTCAAGCAAGTCAGTGCAAAATCAGGGCATCTGAGGCCCCCAATGACCCAACCAAAGGGTGTTCTTCATCATTTTGAGTGTATATGATCTTTATTTGATCATAGAAGAAGTTGTAAGTTCACAAAATTGAGAAATTTCAAGTCTTTTGCAAAGTTGACTTTTTGGACAAGTTTGACTTTTAATGAAAATGTCATTTTAGGCAACTTTTTCAACCCTTACTTTTTGATTCAAGAAAGCTTCAAATGGAAAAACTTTGGTCATGAAAGTTGTAGAATAGATCTTTCCCTTTTCAAAAAGTACAAGAACATGACCTAATTCATTCTGGATCAAAAGTTATGGCTCATCAAAGTTGGCAAAAATCACTAAATTTCAAGTTATGCACCAAATGGAAAACTTGCAAATCCTTGTACCAAGGCAATTTGTGACTTCTAATTGATGTCAAACCTTTACACATGATCACACAACATCTAAAAATCAGAATGCACCCAAGAAATCACATGTTTTATGGCCCATGGATCAAGTTTCTCTCATAAGAACCAAAGGCAAGCCAAGTTGCAAAAGTCATGATAACTTCTCCTCCACTTGCTGCCTAGTTTGCTGAACCACCCTAGCCTTTCCACACTACATGCTGCGCAGCACACCCTTGCTGTACTTGGCTATAACATGACCCATGCTTCTCTTACACAAAGTTGACAAATTTGCAAAAGCAACCATACCTATCACAAAAGGACATGTCACATCTTCTGACCAATAGCATTTGTATATACAAAGAAAATGCAAGCCAAACACCATAACCAGCAAGCCTGAAACAAGCCATAGCAACACATTCTCATTTTCACACCATAGAGCAAAAGCATTTGAAACACTCTCCTCAGGCCACAAACTCAGAAACAAACTTCACAAACCTTCTCACCATGCTTCACTGAACCCAAACCAACCATCAAAGTAGCCTGAAACTCAAAGAACCAGAAATACGATTCTCACCTGAGCTTGAACAGAACTTCTGTAAACTCTCAAACCAGCCCAAATAAATTTGTCCCAAGCCTTTCAGAAGCATAAGGGAGGTCATAGGAGTGGATTGCACAAGGAGAAGGGGCCAGAAAGTTGCAGACTGAAAAGTTTCAAAATCAGGTAGCTTCATGAACATTTTTTCCAGAAATGGATTTTTAAGTTCTTAAGTTGTTCTTCATGATTCACTGGTCACTCTGATGTTTTTATTTTTTGAAATGGTTGAGAAATGAGAGTTTAATCGTGTTCTGAAAGTCTTGCCCTAAGAAATGTTTTCTTTCGATTCGTGTGATTGATGAAATATAAATGAGTTTGGTGTTAGGGTTTTGATTCAGTGAGGTTTGGGAATGATTTCTGTTCTTTTAGATTTCATTTTAGTGAAGCTTTGAGGGTTTTAGGAATTTTCAGGTGGGGTTCCCACCGGAGAAGACGACCGGAGGTCTTCTCCGGCCACCTGAAAATGATTAGGGTTTAATCCCAGTCATTAATGAAGTTTGAATTTTGAGCGTTGGATGAGTTGACTAAGTCCATTCCCGCGTGCATCCAATGGCTCAGATCATCCACTTAGCCCTAATCTTAATTAATTAAGTTAATTAATTCGTTTTAGCAAGTTTGAATGCCAGCCGTAGGATTGCGCGCACAGTCAACCTCTGACCCCCCAACTTTGAATCTGATGCGTTGGATTGGCTTACTTTTCATTTAATTCAATTTTTATTTCATTTTATTTCATTTCTTTTCTCCAATTTATTTAAAATAGCAAAAAATGTTTAAAAATTATGAAAATTTTTGTCAAGGTTTTCATTATTTTTCAGGACACAAAAATATTTTTATTTTTATTTTTTGCATTCAAAAAATATTTTTAAATATTTAAAATTTTATTTTTAATTAATTAATGAGAATTAATTAATTAAAAATACTTTTAGGTATTTAAAAATCACCAAAAAATTCATGAAACATTTAAAAACATTTAGAAACATTGTCCAACCCTCAAACCAAATTTATTTTTTGATCTTGATGCATTTTGAGAATTTTTCATGGAATTAAAATCATTTTGATGCATTATTTTGATCCAAACTTCCAAAAATCACTTCTGCCTAACCATAAAGAGTTGGACTTTGATTCTTTTTGCATTGTGTTTAGCATATCATGAAGTTTGTGATATTAAATGGCTATGATTTGATCTTTCATTTTCCATTTGTTTTGGCATTTTTCTTGTTGAGGAACCCTAAAACCCTAGATAACTTAGGAAAATCATAACTTGAATTAGGTTAAGAGTGGGAACTTCTCCTTTGGGCAGTGAGTTAGTATAGGTTTAGGGATCTTTTGAGTGCATTTTCAATTTTTTGTATTGATGTTTGCTTCTGATTTTGGTTTGTGTTTGATGCTTTGATCATAAACCCTAATTTGGGCTTCCATATGCATCCACCTTGCATTTGCTTGCATAACATGACTTGCCATAGCATTCTATGCATTCTTTTGATTCATTGAACATCTTAAGACATATTGAAAACATGTTTGATCATTGCATCATGTATATGCCATGTTGTATGTCATTTGCATCTCATAACTTTTCATGCTGGTTCATGGTTCTTAATCTTGTTTCATTTGCATCCATTAGTTCATATGATCATCCTCATGTCTTGATTCATGTTTGCATCATCTCATAGCATCATTAACATCATGTATGTGCTTCTGGTTTTGTTTCTCATCATGCCATTGCATCCCATTTTGCATTGCATTGCATTTCCTTTCACTAACATTTCAGGTGGTGAGTAACTTTGAGAAGTGAATTTGCCTTCACTTCTCACATTTTCTTTTCATCCCTCTTATGCATCCATGCTGCATTTTGTTATGTGTTTGAGTTTGAGCTTGCTCATTCTTCTTCTTCTCACTTTCTTTCCTCAAGTGACTTGTCTTCTTAAATGAAGCAAGTTACTTTGGTTCTCCTGATCCCTTCATCTGCTTCCTGGTGGTTCCATTGAAGACTTCTCTTGTAAACCTCATAAGCCTTAGGAACAACCAAGCATGACAATGATTAGGGTTTTGATTAATCCCCCACTTAGCTTTTACCTTTGTGTCTCTTTGAGTCTTCTCTTCTCATCTCTTAATCAGGGGCTAAACCCTAAAGGCTTTAAGGCTTTGTGATTAAGCTTATGCCTGCATCCTTCTATTAGGATGGAGTGTATAACTTTAATCCTAAGTGTTGAACCCTTAATGTGTTTAAATCTCTTAATCAATTCACTTAATAATCATCAAGACAACAAGCTTGTAACTTGGGCCTTGCATTAGGGTTCTAATTCTTCCTTAATTGGTTAAGAAGGACTAACCCTAGTGTTAATGGACAAGTCCCCCTCAAGTTGTCTTACAAATCATAAAATCCACTTCATCATCATATCATTAACTAAAATCCACTTAATAAAGGTTTTGTTTTGTCATGAGGTTAATCCCTAATCATGGATTAAGTTGAGGAGTCTTCCTCAGCTTAAACATTCTCATCTATTATCCTTCTATTAGGATGGTGTAATGAGTCTGTTTAATCCCTGATTATGGCTTAATCTCATTACTTAACACTAAACGAAAACAACAAAAACATCTAAATAATCACAAGTAGGTTAATGATCTTAATCCTACATCAAAGGTGATTAAGTGTGAGAATCTGACTTCACACTTAAGGTACTCTCATTACCCCTAATCAGAGGGAAGATGTGATGAGTTTACTAACCCATTGGTTTAAGCTTAAGCTCATTAACTTATGACAAACTTTCAAAAGCAATAAAAGACTGAAAACTCAAAAACAAAGAATAATCGTCTCCTTCGGGATTCTTTTCTCATCTCACTCACTCATAAACGAGAACTCGCTTCTTCCGTCTAATGCAAGACAGTTTGCACCTGATCCAGACAGGTCATACACTTGAGCATAGACTAGTAAGCAGTTCACAAGTCAATTTATCTTTCAGTCTCTTTGGGTCGAACTACGGTGTTCTGACTTCCTCATTGCACGAGAGGATACGTAGGCATAACTTAACAGTTATCGAACAAAAGTCTCTGTATATTCCCCCTCCTTCCAACAATTATTCTTTAAGCCTCATGATCATGAGCATACTCTTTCCTCACACTAACACTTCACTTATACACTTCACATTTCTTTTACACTGACACTTGCATTCTTTTCCAGCTATTTTATGCACAAATTGCACTGACACTACCCCTTTAAAACACAAATCTTTTAAGCGTGGATCCCGTCGAGTACGACGGACAATCTGGGTGCTAATACCTTCCCAGGTTGTAACCAACCCCCTTTCTCAGTCTCTCTGGTTCGCAACCGTCTTATCCATATCTTTCTAGGTCTATGCAGCATTGCCTTTCCTCCGGGATAAAAATGCCTAGCTGGCGACTCTTTTCTTCTCCAGTGAGTTCACTGCAGTGTGTTCTCATTGTCCCTTTCGCCGACCGTTCGCGTCTGTACCTTTATTTGGGCCATTCCCCATTTATCGGGAGCGACAGCTTGGCGACTCTGCTGGGGAACCTTATACTGCAACCAGGGCTTCTGGTTCTTTTAGTGGGTTCCTCCTAGCGCTTGTTTGATTTGTGTTTACTGGGGTGTTATGTGTTGTCTGTGTTTGTATATTAGTTTTGTTTATTTGCTTTATGTACAGTTGTTTTATTGCTTTCTTTCTAGCTTTATGCATATATCATACTGTCATGCTGTGCTGGCTGGATCTGTTTATTTGTTTTGGTGGGTGGGGTTCTATTGAGAGTTAAGGTCCTACACCTGGGACCTGAGTGACACCTAGGCTATATTGGTTCATATTCTTTCCAATTCCATCTCGGTCTGGTGCGGGAATATGAAACACGGTTCAGATATGGGTTTCTTCTTGAGAACTCTGTGTTGCAGATTTCCTGCAATGCTAGGGCTATCTAGGAAGCCTGCTAAGTCTGGATGACCTTTAGTATTGACCTTCAGAAACTGAGGTGAATTAGAGGAGGAACTTTTATGGTTATTGTAAACACAGTACCTCCGGGTTAGAAGTGTTTACACTTCTCATAACTGATCCAAGTCTGAGGATCCTTGTTTTAGAACACCACCTGTGAGGGGGTTGGGCTGTTTACAGGTTTGCAAGTACCCTTGACCTCAGCATACCCTGTTACTTTGTTTGATTAAGAGTACTTCATTTTGGAACAGTTCTTGTGATTTTAACCCTGGACATGTGGCTCTTTATTTGAGTCCCCCACCTTGGTTACTGGACTTATAGACCTCCATCTGGATTTCTTGAACATACTTAGACTTGTATCAGAGCACTTGATCAGATCCAGCTCAGTCACAAACTCTTGCATATCATTTGCATACATCATCATTGCATCATTTTGACATTTGCTTATTTGTTTTTCAGGGTATACACCCTTTATCTTTGGCTTGGTTTTGACCCCATCATCAGTATAGACCTATCTTCATCAGTATCTTCTTCAGTTATCAGCTACCTGCTTCAGTCACCTGCACCAGCCAGTCAGTGGCCCATTTTTCAGTGTTATCATCAGCACCTGTCTCAACTCTTCTTCAACAACATGGAACCTAAGAAAAGTAATATCTCCTACCACTTCTTTCAGCCTGAGCTAGCTGACATCAGGAGGATTCAAACCCTGATTACTCCAGACCATATACCACTTTTCAGAGAACACTATGGAGGCATACTTGATGTGGTTATGGATTTGGACCCTTCACAGAGGAGCTTGATTCATACTTGCCTGCAGTTCTATGATCCCCCTCTGAGGTGTTTCACTTTTCTGGATTTTCAGTTGGGCCCTTTGTTAGAAGAGTATTCATCTTTGGTTGGTATACCTATCGGGGGTGGAGTCCCCTTCAACCCTGAGATGGCCTTTCCAAGTAATGAGGAGATAGCAAAGGCATTGTATCTGGAACCAGTTCTGATTGAGTAGCATATGACTACTAAGGCTAGAATCTCTGGCCTGCATCTGGATTTCTTGATCTCCCAAGCTACCCTGAAGGCTTCTTTGGGAGAGTGGAAAGCAGTCTGTGCTTTATTGGCCCTGAGCATATATGGGATTATATTATTTGCAGATGAGCCTAGATTCATTAGCAAGAATGCAATCCATCTTTTCATCCTGAGGAACCCAGTACCCACCTTACTGGGGGATTTCTACTACTCAGTACACCAAAGGAATGAAAAGCAGAGGGGAAGATTAGTAAGGTGCTGTGCTCCTTTGTTCCATACTTGGCTTCTCAAGCATTTGCCCAAGACAGATGCATTTTTGAATCCTCATCAGCAGAGGAACTGGGCTAGAAGACTCACTGCTCTGACTTCAGCTGATATCAGGTGGTGCACTCAAAGCACCAAGGGCAGGGATATCATCACCAGTTGTGGGCAGTTTCCCAATGTACCCCTGATAGGAGTTAAGGGTTGCATTAATTACAACCCTCTGCTGTTCAAAAGACAACTGGGCTATGCATTGGTCCACACTCCTAAGGCACAAGACTTGGCTGAGACTCTTTTCTGTGAGAACAAGCCTAATCTGGCTACTGTCAGGCAGGCAGCCTGGGCCTGGGACAATGTTCAGACTAAAGGAGTAACCATTCTGGGGAAGTGCAACAATGTGGCATCAGCACAGTACTATGAGTGGTCCCATGCCAGGGCTCAATTTTCTGGGATGCCCTTTACCATGGAGGATATGCCTCGACCATCCTCAGCACCACCTCCTGCCACTGTCAGTTTAGAGGAGTTTGAGAGTTTGAAGGAAAGAAACGAGAAGCTGACTCAAGCTCTACAGAAGACCCTCTGGGAGAGGAGTGATGGTAGGTTGGATATTGAGAGGTTAGAGAAGTTGAAAGTGGAGCATCTGGCTAGGATTGAGAAGTCAGAGGATTATATCAAGAAGTCTAGGGCTGGAGAATAGATCTTGAAGAACGCCTGCAAGGAAGCCCAGTTCCAGAAAGCCAGGACTGATTTGTATCTGAAGGAGAGTCAAGCTAGGTGGGTCAGGATCATCGAAGCTCGTACTTTGGAAGATAAGAAGACTCAGGACAAGATTGAGCAGCTGGAAGCTAGTGCAAAGGAGCAACAGGAAGCCCTGGCAGCAGCCCAGAGGGAGATCTCAGAGCAAAAGATTAGAGCTGGAGTGAAGAGGTCAAAGGACCAGAGTCAACACAAGAAGCTAACTGCAGCTGTTACTACCAGGAATCTCCTTATCAGGAATCTCACGGAGCGTCCAGCTGATCCTGTGACTGAAGCACTTCTCAAGGAAGTTCAGGAGGATGAGTTTGGTATTGGTGTTTGACTTTTGCTTGTTGTTGTTTTCATTTCATGTACTTTTATTTTCTTATGTTGTATTTTGACCCCTCGGGGCATGTTTTGTAAAAATAAAAAAAAAACAAACTATGAATCATTTGCTTTTTGTAATATATGTATCAGTTTGTTCCATCTGTTTTCTTCAAAGCAACACCAACAACATCTTCAAGGGTTTGGAAAGGTCAAAACCAAGTGCCAAGCCGGATACCTTGGGAACAAATAAGCATATTGCATTGCATGCTAACCCTTTGTTTGTTTTGTAGGTTTATTTTGTCATTGTTGCTAACTCTGTTGTGATATTCAGGAACTATTGCTCGACGTCGGGTATTTCCACTCAACCGTCCACACAGATATCCAACCCGTAACAATCTTCCGGGCATACAGATGGACCAGGTACAACAGGACCTTGCAGAGGTCAGGAACCAAATGGCCAATGAAATATTGGAAATGAGGACTCAGATGACACAGTTTATGGAAGTGATAACAATATGGCTCAGAGCCAAGAGAGATTGAGAGCAATGGTAGAAAGGCAGAATCAGGAAGATCCCCATCTAGGGACTGCTGGGACGAGCAACAATGAGAGGGTCCAACCTCATGTCAACCCCCCTGTATTTGGACCCCACCTTCATCCAGAGATCAACATTCCTGCTAATGTACAAGGGACTGCCACTGCAGGCAGAGTGCTGCAAGAAGACCCCCAGGAGGATCAGTTCACAGTAATGGGTGCTGGGGATGAGGCCTATGACAGAAGGCTGGACGAAATTGCTGAAAAGTTAAGATCCTTGGAGTCTCAAAACTCTTTGGGTTTTGATGTTATGGACATGGGCTTAGTGGACGGGGTCAGGATTCCCCATAAGTTTAAGCCTCCTTGTTTTGAAAAGTACAACGGGACTTCCTGCCCACGGACCCACTTACAATCCTTTCTGGGGAGGTTGAAAGCATATACCATGGACGAGAAGCTATGGATGTTTTATTTTGAGGATAGCTTAACGGGAGCTTCAAGGGAATGGTACTCCCATCTGACTAGAGCAACCATCAGGTGTTGGAAAGACTTGGCAGAGGCCTTCATTAGACAATACCAGTATAATTTGGATATGGCACCCAGCAGGACCCTCCTGATGGGGATGTCACAGTCATCCAGGGAAAGCTTCCGCGAGTACGCCCAGAGGTGGAGACAGCTGGCTGTTGCTGTCCAGCCACCTATGTCAGAGAGGGAGATGGCAGATATGTTTATGAACACCCTCCAAGGAACATACATTGACAGGCTGGTTGCTTTCTCTTCTACCAGCTTTGCAGATGTCGTTATAGCTGGAGAGAGAATTGAGAGCCTGTTAAAGATGGGCAAAATTTCTGACAACGGTGCCAGCTCATCCAGCAACACAAGGAAGCCTTTTGCGGGCCCAAGAAGAACTGGTGAGACTAATGCTATCCACACCAACAGGGGCAGACCCCAATATGTTCATAGGTCTGTGGCAGCAGTCACTATTCCCACTCCAATTCATCCACAACCAGTTTATCAACCACTGCAACAAAATTATCAGCAACAAACTCAGTATCCTCCTCAGAGAAACTACAACAACACCAACAACAACAATCAGCAAAGACCGTTCCAACAGAGACCTTCTCAGGCCAATAGGGTGATCGATCCGATCCCTATGCCATATGCCACATTACTGCCACAACTCCTGAAACTCAACCTGGTTGAGCTAAGGACGTTGGCACCTCCAGGTCCCACCAGTCTACCCAGAAATTACGACTCCAATGCCAGATGTGCTTTTCACTCAAATGCACCTGGCCACAGCACAGAAAAGTGCAGAGTTCTGCACATGAAGGTACAGGACTTGGTAGACTCTAAAGCACTGAACTTTGCACCACCACCGAATGTTAACAAGAACCCTATGCCAAACCACGGAGGTCCCAGAATCAATGCTATTGAAGGAGACAAGCCGTCTTACTTGATAACCAGTGTGGGTCAGATTCGGACACCGTTGGTAGAGATTAAGGCTCAACTCCTCGAATGTCAAATGTTCCCGGGATGTGAGCTAGGGTGTGCTTATTGCAACATTTCAGTGAATGGTTGTGATAACTTGAGAGATAGCATAGATGGTCTCATCCAGAGTGGCCTGCTTCAAATCACAACATCAATTCCTACCAATCCAACAATCTCATCAGCAACAATTCCCGTGTCTTCTACAAATGCAACAACCATTGTTCCAAGCAACTCTTCAATTTCATCAACAAATGCTTCATCTGTTACTTCAACGGATCAGATATCAGCAAACATCCCTTCTACAACTTCAGCACCACTTCATTCAGAAACTCCTACAACAACAACACCCGTCCTTCCAACAATGTCTCCTACAACTTCAGCAGCAAATGTCTCAACGGTTACAATTTATTATGATCCTGAAAATGATTCTGCTTACAACTCACAAAATGCCACTCCCATCAGAGCACCAGTCACAATATACTATGATCCACAGACTATCACGGTCCCTTCTGCAGCTGCCATCAGTCCAGTCACTATTACGGTGCCTGGGCCAGTACCTTATGAAAGCAGTAATGCCATCCCCTGGCATTACGGCTCTGATCTATAGTGCAAAGGACAGAAAATCATTCTTGAATCATCAACCCCTGCACCACAGATAGATAATGTGGGAGGAGGCGGAGGCTTCACTCGAAGCGGACGTCTCTTTGCTCCACAAATTCAAAGACCCACTGCCGAAGCAGAAGCTGCTGCCAAGGCAAAAGGGAAGAGCTTGGTGCAGGAAGAGCAGATTGTGAAAGAAGCTTTAAAAACACCCTTTGATCAAGAAGTTGATGAATTCATGAGAATCATCAAGAAAAGTGATTACAAGATAGTGGACCAGCTTCACCAGACGCCTTCCAAGATCTCTATTCTATCATTGCTTATGTGCTCTGAGGCTCATCGGAACGCACTACTAAAAGTCTTGCACGCAGCTTATGTGCCAGAAGAGATCACCGTCAATCAGTTGGAAGTTGTGGTTGGAAATGTTAATGCTAGTCATGGGCTAGGGTTCACCAACACTGATTTGACTACGGAAGGCCGCAATCATAACAAGGCTTTGCACATTACCATGGAATGCAAAGGTGAAGTTCTTTCCCATGTGCTGGTAGACACAGGATCATCCCTCAATGTCTTACCTAAAAAAGCCCTTGTGAAGCTGGAATACGAAGGATTGGCATTACGTCCCAGTAACTTAGTAGTAAGAGCCTTTGACGGTTCTAAGAGATCAGTTCTGGGAGAGATTGAGTTGCCCATAAAGGTTGGCCCACAAACTTTCAAAATGCCCTTCTACGTGATGGATATACATCCTGCCTACAACTATCTATTGGGTAGGCCATGGATTCACGCCGCTGGCGCCGTGACCTCAACCCTTCACCAGAAGTTAAAATTCGAGTGGGAGGGCCAAGTCGTTACTATCTGTGGAGAGGAGGATATTTTTGTTAGCCACCTGGCTACCTACAAATATATTGAGATGGATGGGGAGATCCACGAAACAATGAATCAAGGGTTTGAAGCCTTGAACATAAATGAAACTTCTGCTGTACCTGGAACCTCAATAACATCTTATCAACAAGCCCGGAAGGTTGTTGAGGAAGGAACTGCCCAAGGCTAGGGCAAATTGCTACCTGTGGAGAAGAAAGAGGATAGATTTGGGTTGGGTTACAAACCAACTCAACAAGATCAAGCAGAGGCTGCTAAGGAGCCCAACTTTGTTAGTGGGGGGATGCTCACCCCTGATGCTGTCAACAATTTGGAAGATGAGGATGAAAGCGACCGCAACCTGGAGAGTTGGATCCGTCCAAAGATCCCGGGGAGCAGTATCTCAAACTGGTCTTCCCAGGAAATTATAAGAGTTACTCATGCAGAGTAATTATTATTTCCTGTATTTTTATAGCATGCATCAAGTCTTGCATCTTGCCCAAGATGACAAGACTCATTTTGTAATCGGGCCATCTGTAATTTTTGTGCAACAAGATTAATCAATGAAATATCAGACATCTTTTGCAAATGAGTCTTTTTCTTTTCCGCTCACTGTTTTTCCATTTTTCTTTTTGTACAAAAAATAAATGGAAGTGTTTTCAAAATGACAATTTCATTTCACTTTTCTAAACAAGATTAAAATCAAATCACTAAAATGAACAAACTGAACCCTTGCAGAGAGTGCCTTCCAGACTGCACCGACAACAGCACGGCTATGACTTCGTATGACTTTGACAATCCGATCAATCAAGCTGATGAAGGGGTTGAAGAAGAATATGAGCTTCCTGAAGAGCTAGCCAGATTGTTGAGACAAGAGGAAAGGGTTATCACTCCTCATCAGGAGGAAGTTGAAACGATCAATCTTGGTACAGATGAGAATGTGAAAGAAGTTAAAATCAGGGCCTGCCTACAAAACTCAGTGAAGAGACAACTGATTGACCTGCTTCAAGAGTATGTGGACGTGTTTGCTTGGTCTTATCAAGATATGCCAGGGTTGAACACCGACATTGTTGTGCACAAGCTTCCTTTAAGAGAGGAATGCCTGCCGGTTAAGAGGAAACTGCGCCGTACTCGCCCAGACATGGCAATGAAAATCAAAGAAGAGGTACACAAGCAATGGGACGCCGGGTTCCTTGCTGTGATTAGCTATCCGCCGTGGGTTGCTAACATTGTACCTGTGCCTAAGAAAGACGGCAAAGTGAGAATGTGTGTTGACTACCGGGATCTGAACAGAGCCAGCCCGAAAGATGACTTCCCTTTACCTCACATTGATGTATTGGTGGATAATACGGCTCAGTTCTCGGTATTCTCCTTTATGGATGGATTTTCAGGATACAATCAGATTAAAATGTCACCTGAAGACATGGAGAAGACAACCTTCATCACACCCTGGGGCACGTTCTGCTACAAGGTAATGCCATTTGGGCTCAAGAATGCCGGTGCAACATATCAACGGGCTATGGTAACATTATTCCACGATATGATCCATAAAGAAATCGAGTGTTATGTGGATGACATGATTGCCAAGTCCCTCACTGAAGAAGATCACCTGGTAAATCTGCTGAAGCTGTTCAAGCGTCTGAGGAAGTACCAACTGAAGTTGAACCCCAACAAGTGCACATTCGGGGTGCGATCTGGTAAGCTGCTGGGATTCATTGTGAGCGAGAAAGGGATTGAAGTTGACCCTGATAAAGTCAAAGCTATCCAAGAGATGCCTGCACCGAAGACTGAGAAAGAAGTTCGAGGGTTTCTAGGTAGATTGAACTACATCTCAAGGTTCATATCTCACCTTACAGCAACCTGTGAGCCCTTGTTCAAATTGTTGAGAAAAGAACAGACAGTCAGGTGGAATGAAGACTGCCAGAAGGCTTTTGACAAGATCAAGGAATACTTACAAGAACCTCCAATCCTTATGCCTCCAGTTGAAGGAAGACCTCTGATAATGTACTTGACAGTATTAGAAGGGTCAATGGGGTGTGTGCTGGGCCAGCATGACGAGTCTGGTCGAAAAGAGTATGCAATATACTACCTAAGCAAAAAGTTTACCGACTGTGAACAACGTTATTCACTACTCGAGAAAACTTGTTGTGCTTTAGCGTGGGCTGCTCGCCGACTGAGACAGTATATGTTGACCCATACCACTTTGTTGATCTCAAAGATGGACCCAGTCAAGTATATTTTTGAGAAGCCAGCACTCACCGGACGGGTTGCAAGATGGCAAATGATCCTTACAGAATATGACATCTAGTACACTTCTCAGAAAGCCATCAAACGCAGTGTATTGTATGAATATCTTGTTGAGCAACCTATTGATGATTACCAGCCTATGAGGTTTGACTTCCCGGATGAAGACATCATGTTCATAAAAGCAAAAGATCATGAAGAGCCTGTTCACACTGAAGGGCCTGACCCGGAAGAAGAATGGACTATGATGTTCGATGGGGCTGTTAACATGAATGGTCGTGGAATTGGTGCAGTACTCATTACGCCTAAGGGAGTCCACATGCCTTTCTCGGAAAAACTCACCTTCAACTGCACTAACAACGAAGCTGAATACGAAGCTTGCATTATGGGTCTTGAGGAAGCCATTGACCTCAGGATCAAGACGTTGACCGTGTTCGGAGATTCAGCTCTGGTAATCAATCAAACCAACGGCAAATGGTACACCCACCAGGATCATCTGATACCTTACAGGGATTATACAAGGAGGTTATTGACTTTCGTTACAACAGTCTAGCTTGAGTATATCCCTCGGGACGAGAATCAGTTTGCAGATGCTTTGGCTACCATTTCGTCCATGATCAAAGTTCAGGCTGCCAACTTTGTACCTCAGATCTCAGTGTCCAGACTTGACAGACCAGCATATGTGTTCGCAGCAGACATTGTCAAAGATGATAAGCCTTGGTTCCATGACATTAAGTGTTTCTTGGAGGATCAGACATACCCACCTGGGGCATCTTCCAATGATAAGAAGACTTTGAGAAGGCTTGCTGGTAGTTTCTTCCTGAACACTGATGGTTCCCTGTATAAAAGAAACTTTGATATGGTACTCCTCAGATGCGTTGATAAGACAGAAGCAGACTTGTTAATGCATGAGGTGCACGAAGGATCCTTTGGTACCCATGCGGGAGGGCATGCCATGGCTAAGAAGTTACTGAGATCAGGCTATTACTGGATCACAATGGATGCCGACTGTTGTGCCTATGCCAGGAAATGCCATAAATGCCAGATTTATGCGGATAAGGTGCATGTGTCTCCCAGTCCTTTGAATGTGATGTCTTCACCCTGGCCCTTCGCTATGTGGGGCATTGACATGATTGGAAAGATTGAGCCAACTGCTTCGAATGGCCACAGGTTCATCCTGGTTGCCATTGATTATTTCACCAAGTGGGTCGAAGCAGCTTCCTATGCCAATGTTACAAGGCAAGTGGTAGCCAGATTTCTGAAGAGAGATATCATCTGTCGATACGGAGTTCCCGAGCGAATCATTACTGATAATGGTTCCAACTTGAACAACAAAATGATGGCAGAGCTATGTCGGGACTTCAAAATTCAACACCACAATTCTTATCCTTACAGGCCAAGGATGAATGGCGCTGTTGAGGCAGCTAATAAGAACATTAAGAAGATTGTGCAGAAGATGGTAGTCACCTATAAAGATTGGCATGAAATGCTACCGTTTGCCTTGCATGGGTACCGTACGTCAATCAGAACATCCACTGGGGCAACACCGTATCAACTTGTGTATGGTATGGAAGCAGTCCTACCTGTTGAAGTTGAATTACCCTCTCTACGGGTACTAATGGATGTTAAGCTGAACGAAGCAGAATGGGTCAGGTCCCGATACGAACAACTGAGTTTGATTGAAGAGAAAAGATTGGCTGCAATCTGTCATGGGCAGTTATATCAGAAGAGAATGAAGAGAGCCTTCGATCAGAAAGTCAGGCACCGAGAGTACCAAGTAGGAGATCTTGTGCTGAAAAGAATCCTCCCTCCTCATACAGACCACAGGGGCAAGTGGACTCCGAACTATGAAGGACCATTCGTAGTGAAGAAAGTTTTCTCTGGTGGAGCACTGATGCTCAGCACCATGGATGGTGAGGACTTCCCGTCCCCTGTGAATTCAGATGCAGTTAAAAAATACTTCGCATGAAAATGACCCGCTGGACATAAAAACAGAATGTGAGTCCAGGCAAAAATAGGGCATCCCGGCGAGTCAAAAACAGAATAAAAGGCTCGGGCAAAAATAAGGGAAATAAACAAAAAATGTACACCCGCTGAGTTGAAAAGCCGCATTGGACAGCTCAGGCAAAAATGGGTATCCCGATGGATTGAAAACCTGAAAGGGCGATCCATGCAAAATAAGGGAATAAGCGAACAACTGCACCCTGAATTCGTCTGTATCACTTACAACTCGACAAGTTTCGGAAGGATAAAGCATCGGTCAGAATCAACCTTCTTCAGAAATCAAGACGGGAAGAACGTCAAAAGTCATACGAATCATAGTAAAAGAGGAAGCTCCTTAAAGCGTCGTCAACATTGCCAGCATTTTGTTTCTCAATTTGTAACAATCTCCTCATTTCAGGGGATATGTTTCCTTGATTGTATCTTGCCAATTCAGGGCATTTGAATTAATAAAATCGGATTTTCAGTCACGTTTCGTCTTGTACATTTTATTTGCAAAAAAATGTCTAATGTCTTAAGAAAAACTGATTGCATAAATACAGATGCTTATCTTCAAAAAAATAAAAGTCACATGCTTGCAGGAAATATACTTACTCTCAGAAGTGTCTAACTCCTATGACGGAATCCAGTAAAGGATACCTCGGGATTACTTGTGCGTTTCCCTATCTTTGCAGGATCGCAGGTATCCAGAATGCAACTTGGGGCATGAAAGCTTCACTCCAGAAAGCTGACAAATCGACACTCGACACCCAAAATGTCTTCTCCCCAGCTGAGTTGCCACTTATTACTTATCCCCATCAGAGTTGCCAGGCGTCACTTCTCCAACAGGGCAATACTAGAAGGCGCCCATATCCCCGACTGAGTCAAGAATCCTCCTCAACAGAATCTCTAAGAAGATCTTTCAGTGATCTCTCTTTCTCCCCAGCCGAGTTGCCATTTCACCCTCAGCTGAGTACAGCAGTCAGGGAACCATCTCCCCATAAAGCTTCAGCCTCTATCCAGAAGAGCAACGCATGAAGGATCACAACAGAGTGAAGAAAGCTTCTTCAAACCCCAGCTGGGTCCCCTCATTACCGAGATAGGTCTATCATTGACCCATATCCCCAAGCAGATATCATCTCATGAAAGATCTACCAATGATCTCACCCCCAGCTGGGATGTCCATTTCAAGCAGATCGGCCAAAGATCTTCGTAGCAACGGGATCCGAATCCTGGTTGGGTATCTTTGCATAGTCATAGCATTCGCATCATATTCACCCACAAAGCGTAGCATTCCGTCTAATACGGAGCATTACGGCAAAAATCCAGCATACTGCATAATCATAAGCCATGTTTTGAATCAAACACTTGTGAATAATGACAATCCGTCAATATACAGAAGACACCCCCAAAAAAATCCCCAGCGGAGATTACCCAGCAAAAGCAGTTGTCTCACATTCACAAACACCAGTATATACCCTCTTTGGCACCCGTCCGTGTCAATACTCCCCAATAAAGTCGCCTGAACACTCTGTATTACAGATACTTTTTGACACCCGTCTGTATTTCCCCAGCAGAAAGCCAAAGCACCCTCTTTGCACTCACAGATACTCATATATACATTTCCTTGACATCCGTCAGTGTCATTTTCCCCAGTACAGTAACATAAACACTTTGTATATCAGATACCTTGTTTATACCTTACTTTGCTTCTTTTGACACACGTCCGTGTCACTCTCCCCAACAGTTAAACACTCATCCACATACCACTCATACTTATGCAGATACTCGTCCGTATCTTGTGTACACCTTATATCCCCGCAGATTCAACACTAGTCCTTGTTCTTTGTTAACCAGTTGATACTCGTCCGTATCATCATCTCAGAACATGCGTCAAGCGTTTGTTTCTACCTGATACTCGTCCGTATCATAGTCTTAAGGATGCTCGTCCGTATCTTTAATCCACACACCGTGTCAAACACTCTTGTCTCCTTGAATATAGATACTCGCTTGTGTCTACTATTCCCCAGAAGAGTCCTCTCAGATTCAACACTCGTCCGTGTTCTCTGTTAACCCGTTGATACTCGTCCGTATCATCATCTCTGAACACGTGTCAGTTTTTGTTTCTACTCGATACTCGTCTGTATCGTAGTCTTAAGGATGCTCGTCCGCATCTTTAATCTATACACACACATCTAAACACTTATACCTTTTGTTCTTGGATGTAAACACTCGTCCGTGTTTACTATTCCCCAGTAGATCGCCCGCAAAGCAAAATTTCCTCCCTATCTGACATTCGTCCTGTGTCATGATAAACCCTGAGAGCAGCCGTACCCTGCTAAGTGGTCGTCCTCCACCCCTTGATGGTCGTCCTCCATCATGCTCGTCCGATGGCCGTCCCCATCGTTGATTTTCTATCCGACATTCGTCCTATGTCGTGATATTTAGCAGCCGTCCCCTGCTAGGTGGTCGTCCTCCACCTTTTGATGATCGTCCTTCATCATTTTATCCAATGGTCGTCCCCATTGTTGATTTTGGTAAGCCTTGAGAGCAGTCGTCCCCTGCTAGGTGGTCGTCCTCCACCCCTTGATGATCGTCCTTCATCATGCTCATCCGATGGTCGTCCCCATCGTTGACCTTTTATCCGGCATTTGTCCTGTGTCGCGATATTTTCAGCAGCCGTACCCTGCCAGGTGGTCGTCCTCCACCTTAGATGACCGTCCCTCATCTTATACCCAACAGAGCAGCCGTCCCCTGCTGGGTGATCGTCCTTCACCTTTGATGACCGTACCTCATCATCTGTTTATTTCATTTATTCTTTAACCCGATGGCCGTCCCCTTCGTGGTCCCTTTTCCTTTTCCTGATGATCGTCCTTCATCAGTTTAGCCCGATGGCTGTCCCCATCGTTGGTTACTTTACTTTATGAACTTGATGGCCGTCCCCGTCATGTTTCATTAATCCCCTGAGAATTTTACAGCTTTACCGTGGTGGCCGTCCCCATCATAATTCCTTTTATCCCCAGCATATCGGCCGTCCCCGTCATCGCTTTATTTCCCGCACTTTTCCCGGCATGTCGGCCGTCCCCGCCATTGCCCTTTACCCAGCAGTCATCCTCTGCTCGACGGTCGTCCTCCGTCGCCCATACTTTACAATATACCTTATTTTCTTTTACTCTGTGAGTGCAAATTTTGGACTGTCTTTGGTATTCAACCACAAGTTATCTTGTTTGCCTGATAAGTCGTCGCTTACATCCTGCACAGCTAACTCATGTTTGAATAGGGGCAGCTGTAAACACCCCAAATTTTCCCTCACCCATTCACACCATGGCTTGTGATCATTTTCATATGCATAACTCAATCATAACATCTCATACCACAATTTTGAGTCATTGCATTGGTTCTAAGTCATCTGCATCTAGGGTTTGTGATCTAAGCAATCCAGGAGCTTCTTGAGCCATTCCAAAGGTCATCAATCACTTCAAAGGGGTCTATGTGTGTTCAAGTATCATATTATACTCCCTCAAAGTCAAGAATGTCAAAAAATCACAAGAACTGGGATTGGTATGGAAGCAGAGCCAGGTTTGACTGCACAGATGACTTGAAATTAGGGTTTTGGTTTCAGAGGCCATAACTCCAATTTTTTGGTCATTCTTGTTTCTATTGGTCTCTATATGGTATAGGGAGTATGCATATCAATTTTCATGAAGAAATTCTATGGGGAAGTCATCTGATCAAGAGTTGACTTTTCAAGCAAGTCAGTGCAAAATCAGGGCATCTGAGGCCCCCAATGACCCAACCAAAGGGTGTTCTTCATCATTTTGAGTGTATATGATCTTTATTTGATCATAGAAGAAGTTGGAAGTTCACAAAATTGAGAAATTTCAAGTCTTTTGCAAAGTTGACTTTTTGGACAAGTTTGACTTTTAATGAAAATGTCATTTTAGGCAACTTTTTCAACCCTTACTTTTTGATTCAAGAAAGCTTCAAATGGAAAAACTTTAGTCATAAAAGTTGTAGAATAGATCTTTCCCTTTTCAAAAAGTACAAGAACATGACCTAATTCATTCTGGATCAAAAGTTATGGCTCATCAAAGTTGGCAAAAATCACTAAATTTCAAGTTATGCACCAAATGGAAAACTTGCAAATCCTTGTACCAAGGCAATTTGTGACTTCTAATTGATGTCAAACCTTTACACATGATCACACAACATCTAAAAATCAGAATGCACCCAAGAAATCACATGTTTTATGGCCCATGGATCAAGTTTCTCTCATAAGAACCAAAGGCAAGCCAAGTTGCAAAAGTCATGATAACTTCTCCTCCACTTGCTGCCTAGTTTTCTGAACCACCCTAGCCTTTCCACACTACATGCTGCGTAGCACACCCTTGCTGTACTTGGCTAGAACATGACCCATGCTTCTCTTACACAAAGTTGACAAATTTGCAAAAGCAACCATACCTATCACAAAAGGACATGTCACATCTTCTGACCAATAGCATTTGTATATACAAAGAAAATGCAAGCCAAACACCATAACCAGCAAGCCTGAAACAAGCCATAGCAACACATTCTCATTTTCACACCATAGAGCAAAAGCATTTGAAACACTCTCCTCAGGCCACAAACTCAGAAACAAACTTCACAAACCTTCTCACCATGCTTCACTGAACCCAAACCAACCATCAAAGTAGCCTGAAACTCAAAGAACCAGAAATACGATTCTCACCTGAGCTTGAACAGAACTTCTGTAAACTCTCAAACCAGCCCAAATAAATTTGTCCCAAGCCTTTCAGAAGCATAAGGGAGGTCATAGGAGTGGATTGCACAAGGAGAAGGGGCCAGAAAGTTGCAGACTGAAAAGCTTCAAACTCAGGTAGCTTCATGAACATTTTTTCCAGAAATGGATTTTTAAGTTCTTAAGTTGTTCTTCATGATTCACTGGTCACTCTGATGTTTTTATTTTTTGAAATGGTTGAGAAATGAGAATTTAATCGTGTTCTGAAAGTCTTGCCCTAAGAAATGTTTTCTTTCGATTCGTGTGATTGATGAAATATAAATGAGTTTGGTGTTAGGGTTTTGATTCAGTGAGGTTTGGGAATGATTTCTGTTCTTTTAGATTTCATTTTAGTGAAGCTTTGAGGGTTTTAGGAATTTTCAGGTGGGGTTCCCACCGGAGAAGACGACCGGAGGTCTTCTCCGGCCACCTGAAAATGATTAGGGTTTAATCCCAGTCATTAATGAAGTTTGAATTTTGAGCGTTGGATGAGTTGACTAAGTCCATTCCCGCGTGCATCCAATGGCTCAGATCATCCACTTAGCCCTAATCTTAATTAATTAAGTTAATTAATTCGTTTTAGCAAGTTTGAATGCCAGCCGTAGGATTGCGCGCACAGTCAACCTCTGACCCCCCCAACTTTGAATCTGATGCGTTGGATTGGCTTACTTTTCATTTAATTCAATTTTTATTTCATTTTATTTCATTTCTTTTCTCCAATTTATTTAAAATAGCAAAAAATGTTTAAAAATTATGAAAATTTTTGTCAAGGTTTTCATTATTTTTCAGGACACAAAAATATTTTTATTTTTATTTTTTGCATTCAAAAAATATTTTTAAATATTTAAAAGCTTATTTTTAATTAATTAATGAGAATTAATTAATTAAAAATACTTTTAGGTATTTAAAAATCACCAAAAAATTCATGAAACATTTAAAAACATTTAGAAACATTGTCCAACCCTCAAACCAAATTTATTTTTTGATCTTGATGAATTTTGAGAATTTTTCATGGAATTAAAATCATTTTGATGCATTATTTTGATCCAAACTTCCAAAAATCACTTATGCCTAACCATAAAGAGTTGGACTTTGATTCTTTTTGCATTGTGTTTAGCATATCATGAAGTTTGTGAGATTAAATGGCTATGATTTGATCTTTCATTTTCCATTTGTTTTGGCATTTTTCTTGTTGAGGAACCCTAAAACCCTAGATAACTTAGGAAAATCATAACTTGAATTAGGTTAAGAGTGGGAACTTCTCCTTTGGGCAGTGAGTTAGTATAGGTTTAGGGATCTTTTGAGTGCATTTTCAATTTTTTGTATTGATGTTTCCTTCTGATTTTGGTTTGTGTTTGATGCATTGATCATAAACCCTAATTTGGGCTTCCATATGCATCCACCTTGCATTTGCTTGCATAACATGACTTGCCATAGCATTCTATGCATTCTTTTGATTCATTGAACATCTTAAGACATATTGAAAACATGTTTGATCATTGCATCATGTATATGCCATGTTGTATGTCATTTGCATCTCATAACTTTTCATGTTGGTTCATGGTTCTTAATCTTGTTTCATTTGCATCCATTAGTTCATATGATCATCCTAATGTCTTGATTCATGTTTGCATCATCTCATAGCATCATTAACATCATGTATGTGCTTCTGGTTTTGTTTCTCATCATGCCATTGCATCCCATTTTGCATTGCATTGCATTTCCTTTCACTAACATTTCAGGTGGTGAGTAACTTTGAGAAGTGAATTTGCCTTCACTTCTCACATTTTCTTTTCATCCCTCTTATGCATCCATGCTGCATTTTGTTATGTGTTTAAGTTTGAACTTTCTCATTCTTCTTCTTCTTCTCACTTTCTTTCCTCAAGTGACTTGTCTTCTTAAATGAAGCAAGTTACTTTGCTTCTCCTGATCCCTTCATCTGCTTCCTGGTGGTTCCATTGAAGACTTCTCTTGTAAACCTCATAAGCCTTAGGAACAACCAAGCATGACAATGATTAGGGTTTTAATTAATCCCCCACTTAGCTTTTACCTTTGTGTCTCTTTGAGTCTTCTCTTCTCATCTCTTAATCAGGGGCTAAACCCTAAAGGCTTTAAGGCTTTGTGATTAAGATTATGCCTGCATCCTTCTATTAGGATGGAGTGTATAACTTTAATCCTAAGTGTTGAACCCTTAATGTGTTTAAATCTCTTAATCAATTCACTTAATAATCATCAAGACATCAAGCTTGTAACTTGGGCCTTGCATTAGGGTTCTAATTCTTCCTTAATTGGTTAAGAAGGACTAACCCTAGTGTTAATGGACAAGTCCCCCTCAAGTTGTCTTACAAATCATAAAATCCACTTCATCATCATATCATTAACTAAAATCCACTTAATAAAGGTTTTGTTTTGTCATGAGGTTAATCCCTAATCATGGATTAAGTTGAGGAGTCTTCCTCAGCTTAAACATTCTCATCTATTATCCTTCTATTAGGATGGTGTAATGAGTCTGTTTAATCCCTGATTATGGCTTAATCTCATTACTTAACTCTAAACGAAAACAACAAAAACATCTAAATAATCACAAGTAGGTTAATGATCTTAATCCTACATCAAAGGTGATTAAGTGTGAGAATCTGACTTCACACTTAAGGTACTCTCATTACCCCTAATCAGAGGGAAGATGTGATGAGTTTACTAACCCGTTGGTTTAGGCTTAAGCTCATTAACTTATGACAAACTTTCAAAAGCAATAAAAGACTGAAAACTCAAAAACAAACAATAATCGTCTCCTTCGGGATTCTTTTCTCATCTCACTCACTCATAAACGAGAACTCGCTTCTTCCGTCTAATGCAAGACAGTTTGCACCTGAGCCAGACAGGTCATACACTTGAGCATAGACTAGTAAGCAGTTCACAAGTCAATTTATCTTTCTATCTCTTTGGGTCGAACTACGGTGTTCTGACTTCCTCATTGCACGAGAGGTTACGTAGGTATAACTTAACAGTTATCGAACAAAAGTCTCTGTATATTCCCCCTCCTTCCAGCAATTATTCTTTAAGCCTCATGATCATGAGCATACTCTTTCCTCACACTAACACTTCACTTATACACTTCACATTTCTTTTACACTGACACTTGCATTCTTTTCCAGCTATTTTATGCACAAATTGCACTGACACTACCCCTTTAAAACACAAATCTTTTAAGCGTGGATCCCGTCGAGTACGACGGACAATCTGGGTGCTAATACCTTCCCAGGTTGTAACCAACCCCCTTTCTCAGTCTCTCTGGTTCGCAACCGTCTTATCCATATCTTTCTAGGTCTATGCAGCATTGCCTTTCCTCCGGGATAAAAATGCCTAGCTGGCGACTCTTTTCTTCTCCAGTGAGCTCACTGCAGTGTGTTCTCATTGTCCCTTTCGCCGACCGTTCGCGTCTGTACCTTTATTTGGGCCATTCCCCATTTATCGGGAGCGACACTTAGGGAGAGAGATAGAAATTCTCAGGGGAGAGTGTGGCCGGAGAAGATGACCGGAGGTCATTTCCGGCCACCTGAAAGTCATTAGGGCTTTTAATCAGGATTAGGGTTTCGTTTGAATGAGGGTCGTTAGATGGAGCTTCCCGCGCGTGTTTGTGTGGCCTGGATCTCATGATTAGTTTTAATTATAGGATTAATATTTAATTAATTAAGTTTAGGCAGATTTGAATATGGGTCATAGGATTGCGCGCCAAGTCAATGGATTTAAACCCAGAATCAATCTGATCCACCCATTCAGCTTACTTTCCTTTATTTAATTTTTATTTCATTTTCTTTTCATTTAATTTGTCCATTTTATTTAAAATAGCAAATCATTTCTAAAAAATCTCATTTTTTGCACCATGGCATAAAATATTTTTCTCATTCTGAAAATAATTTTATTTTTATTTTTTGCATTAAAAATTATTTTTAAATCATTTAAATGATTATTTTTAATTAGTTAATGAGAATTAATTAATTAAAAATACATTTAAGTATTTAAAAATCACAAAAAAAATCACATTGAATCTTAATACATTTAGAAACATTATCAAACTCTTCAAACAAATTTCTTTTTGGTTCTTGACCTATTTTGACATTTTTCATTGGAATTAAAGTTATTTAAAGACAATATTTTGGTTCTAACTTAGAAAAATTCATTCTGCCTAACCATGAAGAGTTTGATGATGGTTCTTCTTGCATTTCATCCTTCATATCATGTAGTTTCTAGGGTAAAATTGGTTTGAATTTATCTTTCATTTTCAATTTAATGTGCATTTTTCCTTTTAAAGTGCCTTGAAACCCTAGTTGACTTGAGAAAATCATAACTTCCATTAGGTTAAGACTTAGGTCCCCTCCTTTGGGCAGTGAACTTGTGTAGGGTTAGGGTTCCTTTGATCCCATTTTCAATTTTTTATCTTGTCATTTGCTTCTGATTTTGAATTTTGCATTGCATATTGTGTATAAACCATAATCCTTGCCTTCCTTTGCATCCATCTCTCATTTGCTTGCATACATGAACTCGCCATGCGATTTTGTGCATCCGCATGACATATGAGACATCTTAGGACACATTAGAGTCATGTTTGATCATTTCATCATTCATTTGCCATGTTATGCATTCATATCATTTCATAAACTTTCATGAACTTTCATGGTTCAAAACCTGCTTCATTTGCATCCTCATCCTTGTATGATCATCCACAACTCTTGACATGTGTTTGCATCTTCTCTTAGCATCATTAACATCATGTTTATTCTTCTGACTTTGGTTTGCATCATTGCATTTCATCTCATTCTCACTTCATTTCATTTCTTGTTACTAACTTTTCAGGTGGTAAGCCATTGAGAAGTGAATTTGCCTTCACTTCTCACAACCTCTTCTCATCCCTCCTAGGCATTCATTTCTGCATTTTACTTTTGTATTAGAGTGAGCTTTCTCATTCATGTTCATCTCTTACTTTCTTTCTTCAAGCAACTTGTCTTCTTAAGAGAAGCAAGTTGTCTTGCTTCTTTCTCCTTTCATCTGCTTCTTCCTTGGTGGCATTTCTCCTGAAGATCTCTTGAAAGCCTCATAAACCCTAGGAATAACCAAGCATGATCACAATTAGGGTTGGATTAGTTTCCCCATTTAGTTTTACCTTTGTGTCATCTTTGAGTCTTCTCTTCTCATCTCATAATCAGGGACTAAACCTTAAAGGTTTTAAGGCTTTGTGATTAGGATTATGCTTGTATCCTTCTATTAGGATGGAGTGTATAACTTTAATCCTAAGTGTTAAACCCTTAATGTGTTTAAATCCTTTAATTAATCCACCTAATAATCACTAAGACATCAAACTTGTAACTTGGGTCTTGCATTAGGGTTCTATTTCTTCCTTAATTGGTTAAGAAGGACTAACCCTAGTGTTAATGGACAAGTCCTTCTCAAGTTGTCTTACAAACCATAAAAATCACTTCTTAATCTTACCATTAACTAAAATCCACTTTAATAAAGGCTTTGTTTTGTAATGAGGTTAATCCCTAATCATGGATTAAGTTGAGGAGCCTTTCTCAGCTTAAATGTTCTCATCTATTATCCTTCTATTAGGATGGTGTAACGGGTCCATTAAATCCTTGATTATGGCTTAAACTCATTACTTAACACTAAACAAAAACAACAAAAACATCTAAATAATTTCAAGTAGGTTAATGATCTTAATCCTACATCATGGTGATTAAGTGTGAGGTGCTTACTTCATGCTTAAGGTATTCTCATTACCCCTAATCAGAGGGAAGATGTGATAAGTTTACTAACCCTTGGTTTAGGCTTAAGCTCATTAACTTATGACAAACTCCAAAAAGCAATAAAAGACTGAAAACACAAAAACAAACAATAATCGTCTCCTCCGGGATTCTCTTCTCATCTCATTCACTCACAAGCGAGGACTTGCTTCTTCCGCCTAATGCAAGATAGTTTGCACCTGAGCCAGACAGGTCATACACTTGAGCATAGACAAGTAAGCAGTTCATCAGTCAATTGACCTTTCAGTCTCTTTAAGTCGAACTACGGTGTTCTGACTTCCTCATTGCACGAGAGGATACGTAGGCATAACTTAACAGTTATTGAACAAAAGTCTCTGTATATTCCCCCTCCTTCCAGCATTATTCTTTAAGCCTCATAGTCTTGAGTTTCACACTCCTGTTCTTACACTGACACTTCTCTTATCCACTTCACATTTCCTTTTGCACTGACACTTGCATTCTTTCCAGCTTTGATACACAGATTGCACTGACACTACCCCTTTAAAACACAAATATTATAAGCATGGATCCCGTCGAGTACGACGGACAATCTGGGTGCTAATACCTTCCCAAGTTGTAACCAACCCCCTTCCTCAGTTTCTCTGGTTCGCGACCGTCTTATCCATATTTTCCTAGGTTTATGCAGCATTACCTATCCTTCGGGATAAAAATGCCTAGTTGGCGACTCTTTTCATTCATTCTCTCTTTCGCCGACCATTCGTGTCTGTACCCCTCTGGGCCTTGTGTCATTTGGTGGGAGCGACAGCTTGGCGACTCTGCTGGGGACCCTTATATTGTAACCAGGGCTTCTGGTTCTTTTTGTGGGTTCCTCCTAGCGCTTGTTTGATTTGTGTTTACTGGGGTGTTATGTGATATATTTGTTTATGTATTTATTTTATTGCTTCATGTACAGTCTTGTTTATTGCTTTCTTTACAGTTTTATACATCATACTGTCATACTATCATTGCTGGATCTGGTTTCTGTTTTGGTGGGTGGGGTTTCATTGAGAGTTTAAGGTCCTATACATGGGACCTGAGTGACACCTAGGATAGAGTGGTTCATGTTCTTTCCCATTCCATTTTGGTCTGGTGCGGGAATATGAAACACGGTTTAGACGTGGGTTTCTTCTTGAGAACTCTGTGCTACAGATTTCCTGTAGTGTTAGGGCTATCTGGGAAGCCTGCTAAGTCTGGATGACCTTTATTATGACCTTCAGAAAATGAGGTGAATTAGAGGAGGATCTTTTATGGTTATTATAAACACTGTGCCTCCGGGTTCGAAGTGTTTACACTTCTCATAACTGATCCAAGTCTGAAGATCCTTGTTTTAGAACATTACCTGTGAGGGGGTTGGGCTGTTTACAGGTTTGCAGGTACCTTTGGCCACATCATAACCTGTTACTATTTGGTTTAAGAGTACCTCATTTTGGACAGTTCTTGTGATTAACCCTGGATATGTGACTCTTTATTTGAGTCCCCCACCCTGGTTACTGGATTTCTGAGCCTTCATCTGGACTTTCTTTGAACATACATGGGCTCATATCAAGACAGATAATCAGATCCAACTTGATCACAAACCCTTGCATATCATTTGCATATTCATCATTTGCATCATTTAACATTTGTTTATTTGTTTTTCAGGGTATCCACCTCATATCTGGTTTGGTTTTGACCCCTCCTTCTGCATATACCTCTGTTTCATCAGTTATCTACTTCAGCTATTCTCATCATCACCAGCATCAGCCTATCAGTGGCTCACTTCCAGCATCAGTCTGTGATCTTCATCAGCACCTATCTTCATCCTCTTCAGCATTCATGACTACTCCCAGGAAGAGCAACATATCCTACAATTTCTTTGAGCCTGTGTTGACTGGTATCAGGCAGGTCCAGTCACTTATAACACCTGACCACATCCCATTATTTAGAGAGCATTATGGAGGAATCCTGGACATGGTTATGGACCTTGACCCTTCTCAAAGGAGCATGATCCACACATGCTTACAATTTTATGACCCTCCTTTGAGATGCTTCACCTTTCCAGACTTTCATCTAGGGCCTCTGCTGGAAGAGTTTTCTTCATTGATTGGGGTACCTATCAAGGGTGGCATCCCCTTCAATCCAGAAATGCCAGCTCCCAGCAATGGAGAAGTAGCAAAAGCACTATACTTGGAGCCTTCCTTGATTGAGCAAAATATGATAACAAAAGCTGGGATCCCTGGTTTGCACTTGGATTTCTTGATTTCTCAGGCCATCCTGAAGGCCTCATTGGGAGAATGGAGGGCAGTCTGTGCACTATTAGCCCTCAGCATATATGGGACTATACTGTTTACAGATGAGCCCAAATTTATCAGCAAGAATGCCATCCATTTTTTCCTTCTGAAGAACCCAGTACCCACTCTGCTGGGAGACTTTTATTACTCCATTCATCAAAGGAATGAGAAACAAAGGGGAAAGTTGGTAAGATATTGTGCTCCTTTGTTTCACACCTGGCTGCTCAAACACCTGCCTAAGTCAGATGCCTTCCTGAACCCTCACCAACAGAAGAACTGGGCCAAGAGGCTCATTGCTTTGACTTCAGATGATATTAGATGGTGCACCCAGAGCACCAAGGGCAAGGACATTATCACCAGTTGTGGGCAATACCCAAATGTACATCTAATAGGAGTGAAGGGTTGCATCAACTACAATCCTTTGCTGTTTAAAAGACAACTGGGCTATGCTTTGGTTCACCCACCTAGAGTGCCAGATTTAGCTGAGACCCTGTATTGTGAAGTGAAACCTAATTCAGCTATTGTCAGGCAAGCATCCTGGGCTTGGGACAACATCCAGACAAAAGGGATGGCTATTCTTGGAAGATGCAATAATGTTGCTTCAGCTCAGTACTATGACTGGTCCCGTACTAGAGCTCAAATTACTGGAATGCCTTTCATCTTGGAGGACATACCTGGACCCTCTATAGTACAGCCAGCAGCAACTGTCAGCTTGGAAGAGTTTGAGAAGCTGAAGGAGAGGAAGGAGAACCTATCTCAAGCCTTGAAGAAGACCCTTTGGGAAAGAAGTGATGGTCGTCTGGATATTGAGAGATTGGAAAAGCTCAGGGTGGAGCATCTCACCAAAATTGAGAAGACAAAGGACTACATCAGGAAAGCAAGGGCTGGGGAACAAATATTGAAGAATGCCTGTAAAGAGGCCAAGATTCAGAAGGCTAGGACTGAGCTCTATCTGCAAGAAAGTCAGGCTAGGTGGGTCAGGATCACTGAAGCCCGAACACAAGAAGACCAGAAAACTCAAGCCAAGATTGAACAGTTAGAGGCCAATGAAAAGAAGCAGCAGGAAGCTTTGTTGGCAGCCCAAAAGGAGATTTCAGAATTAAAGCTTAGAGCTGGATTGAAGAGATCAAAGGACCAGGACAGGCATAAGAAGCTGACCACTGCCATTACTACCAGGAACCTTCTCATTAGGACCATTACAGAGCACCCAGCTGGTCCAGTGACTGAGGCACTTCTGAAGGAGGTCAAGGAGGATGAATTTGGGCTAGATGTCTGATTCTTTGTTTGTTGTTGCTTCCCTTTTATGTACTTTTCCTTTTATTGTATTTTGACCCTCCACGGGTATGTGTTGTAAAACAAACTATGTATGGTTCACCATTTTTGTAATATATTTTAGTTTGTTTCCATTTGGGCTTTTCTCTCAACAACATCAAAGCATCTTCCTCGAGGTCTGGGAAGGTCAAAACCAAGAACCAAACCGGATACCTTGGAAAGCAAATAAGCATACTGCATTGCATACTAACTTTTGTTTTGTTTTGTAGGTTTTCTTTATTTTGTTTCTAACTTTGTTATGACCTCAGGAAACATTGCTCGTCGCCGAGTGTTCCCTGTCAACCGCGCGCACCGGTACCCTACTCGCAACAACCTTCCAGGTATTCAAATGGAGCAAGTACAGCAGGACCTGACTGAGGTCAGAACTCAGATGGCTAATGAAAGAGTAGAGATGAGAAACCAAATGACTCAATTCATGGCTGTGATGACTAGCTTAGCCCAGAGTCAAGAAAGGTTGAGGGAACTGGTGGAAAGACAAACTCCCGAGGAACCTCATCTTGGAACTGGAGGAACTAGTAACAATGAGCGGGGCCAGCCCCATATTAATCCACCAGTATTTGGACCTCATCTGGATCCTGAAGTCAACATCCTGAGAAATGTGCAAGGAAATACTGCTGGGGGGAGAATCTTGCAAGAAGATCCCCAAGAAGAGCAGTTTACTGTTATGGAAGCTGGAGACGAAGTCTATGATAGGAGGTTGGATGAAATTGCTGAGAAGTTGAGATCTTTGGAGTCTCAGAATTCCTTGGGCTTCGACGTAATGGATATGGGACTAGTGGATGGGGTAAGAATTCCCCACAAATTCAAACCCCCGTGCTTTGAGAGATACAATGGAACCTCTTGTCCACGAACTCACCTGCATTCTTTCCTAGGAAGACTTAAAGCGTATACCATGGATGAAAAGCTGTGGATGTTCTACTTTGAAGACAATCTGACTGGGGCTTCAAGGGAGTGGTATTCACACCTAACCAGAGCTACCATCAGATGCTGGAAGGACTTAGCTGAAGCTTTCATCAGACAATATCAATACAATCTGGACATGGCTCCTAACAGGACTCTCCTAATGGGAATGTCTCAATCTTCCAGAGAAAGCTTCAGGGAATATGCCCAAAGGTGGAGACAGCTTGCTGCTGCTGTCCAACCACCCATGTCAGAAAGGGAAATGGATGACATGTTCATGAATACTTTGCAAGGAACCTACATTGATAGATTGGCTACCTTCTCCTCTACCAGCTTTGCAAATGTGGTTATAGCTGGTGAAAGGATTGAAAGCCTTTTAAAAATGGGCAAAATTTCTGATAGTGGTGCAAGTTCATCCAGTAATCCCAGGAAGCCTTTTGTGGGACCCCGAAGAGCCGGTGAGACCAATTCCATTCATGCAAGCAGGGGAAGACCTCAGTATATACACCGGTCAGTAGCAGCTGTTACCATTCCAGCTCCGATTCCTCAGCAATCAACATATCCTCAACAACAACAACCACAATATCAACAACAAGTTCAGTATCCGCAACAGAGAACCTACAACAACAACAATAGCAACCAACAACAACGTCCCTTCCAACAAAGACCATCACAGGCAAACAGGGTGATTGACCCTATCCATATGCCTTATGCTTCCTTATTACCACAACTCCTGAAGATTAACTTGGTTGAGTTAAGGACATTGGCACCACCAGATCCCCTCAATCTCCCGAAGAATTATGATGTCAAAGCCAGGTGTGCTTTCCACTCCAATGCACCTGGTCACAGTACTGAAAAGTGCAGGGCCTTACAAATGAAAGTCCAAGACCTGGTGGATTCTAAAGCCCTCAACTTTGCACCTCCTCCTAATGTCAACAGAAATCCTATGCCTAATCATGGCGGGCCGAGGATTAATGCCATTGAGGAAGACAAACCATCTACCTTCATCACCAGTGTTGCACAAATTCGAACACCTTTGGTCGAAATTAAAGCTCAGCTTTTAGAATGCCAAGTGTTCCCCGGGTGTGAGCTCGGCTGTGGGTATTGCAACATTGCAGTCAACGGGTGTGAAAAGTTGAGAAGCGGCATAGATGGTCTTATTAAGGATGGTATCCTTCAGATTTCAACCACGGCGCCTACAAATCCAGCAATTCCTTTAACAACAACATCAATAGTCATTCCTTCAGCAACAAATTCACCTACAACAGCAACAACAATCATTCATACCGATTCATCAACATCACCGGCAGTTACTCCGTCCATCACTTCAAAAGGTCAAATTTCAACAACCATTTCTTCTACAACATCAGCATCCCTTTTATTAGCAGGATCTTCTACAACGCCAACAAAGATTAATGAAGATGTCTCGACAGTTACAATCTACTACGACCCATCAAATGTTCCTCCCAGCAGCAATTTCCAACAACAAACCGTGACACCTCCTGCTAGGTCACCAGTCACAATTTACTACGATCAGCACACCGTTACAGTGCCGTCCTCTGCAGCAATCAGCCCAGTTACTATTACGGTACCTGGGCCTGTTCCTTATGAAAGAATTAATGCCATACCTTGGCATTATGGCTTTGATCTTTACTGTAATGGGGAGAAAATCACCTTGGATTCATCAATCTCTTCACCACAAGTTGATAATGTTGGGGGAGGCGGAGGCTTCACCAGAAGCGGACGCCTTTTTGCCTCACAAACGCAAAGACCTAATGTTGAAGCAGAAGCTGCTGCCAAAGCAAAAGGAAAGAGTGTGGTATCTGAAGAGCCAACTGCCAAGGAAACTTAGAAGACATCTTTTGAACAAGATGTAGACGAGTTCATGAGAGTCATAAAAAGGAGTGATTACAAGGTGGTGGACCAGCTTCACCAAACGCCTTCCAAAATCTCCATATTATCACTGTTGATGTGTTCCGAAGCTCACAGGAACGCATTGTTGAGAGTCCTACACGCAGCATACGTGCCAGAGGAGATTACTGTTAATCAGCTAGAAACTGTGGTGGCAAATGTCAACACCAGTCACGGACTGGGCTTTACCAATGCTGACTTAACAACAGAGGGACGCAACCATAATAAGGCTTTGCATATCACCTTGGAATGCAAGGGTGTTGTTCTGTCTCATGTACTAGTAGACACTGGGTCATCACTCAATGTTCTACCAAAGAAAGCCTTAGTGAAGCTGAAGTATGATGGCTTGGCACTGCGTCCGAGTAATTTGGTGGTGAAAGCATTTGATGGCTCTAAAAGATCAGTGCTTGGAGAGATTGATCTGCCTGTGATGATTGGCCCGCAGACCTTCAAAACTACCTTCTTTGTGATGGACATACAGTCGGCCTACAGCTGTCTGTTGGGTAGACCCTGGATCCACGCCGCTGGCGCTGTTACGTCTACCCTTCACCAGAAGTTAAAATTCGAGTGGGAAGGCCAGATCATCACCATCTGTGGGGAGCAGGACATTTTTGTTAGCCAGCTGGCTACGTATAAGTACATAGAAATGGATGGAGAAATCCATGAAACCATGAGCCAAGGGTTTGAAGCCCTCAACATTAATGAAGCATCTGCTGTACTGGGAACTTCCATCACGTCATATCAGCAAGCCCGAAAGGTTGTTGCGGAAGGTACCGCCCAAGGCTGGGGCAAGCTGTTGCCTGTGGAAAAGAAAGAAGACCGATTTGGGTTGGGTTACAGACCAACTCAACAAGATCAATCAGAGGCTGCAAAAGAGCCCGAGTTTTCCAGCGGGGGGATGCTCACCCCGGATGCTGTGAACAATTTGGAAGATGAGACTGAAGACAAGCGCAACCTGGAAAGCTGGATACGTCCAAGGGCCCCGGGGAGCCATGTCTCAAACTGGTCTTCCCAGGAAATTATAAGAGTTACTCCGGCAGAGTAATTATTATTTCCTGTATTTTAAAGCATGCATCAAGTCTTGCATCTTGCCCAAGATGTCAAGACTCATTTTGTAATCGGGCCATCTTGTATTTTGTGCAAAGATCAATTAATGAATATCAGGACATCTTTTGCAAATGAGTCTTTTCTTTTCCGCTCACTGTTTTTCTTTTTTTTTTTGTACAAAAATAAAATGGCAATGTTTTCCAAAATAAATAACTTCATTTTCACTTTTTTCTAAGCAAGATAAAACTGATCACTAAAATGAACAAATCTAAACCCTTGCAGAGAGTGCCCTCCAGACTGCACCGACAACAACACTGTTATGACTTTGTATGACTTTGACAATTCGATTAATCAAGCTGATGAAGGGGTTGAAGAAGATTATGAGCTACCTGAAGAATTAGCCAGGTTGTTGAGACAAGAGGAGAAGGTTATCACTCCTCATCAGGAGGAGATTGAAACGGTTAATCTTGGTACGGAAGAAGACGTGAAAGAAGTTAAGATCGGGGCCTGCCTGCAAGATTCAGTAAAAGAGCAACTAATTGACATGCTTCGGGAATACGTGGATGTTTTTGCTTGGTCTTATCAGGACATGCCAGGGTTGGACACCGACATTGTCATGCACAAGCTACATCTGAAAGAAGACTGCCCACCAGTAAAACAGAAGCTGCGCCGTACTCGCCCAGATATGGCAATGAAGATAAAAGAAGAGGTACAAAAGCAGTGGGACGCCGGTTTCCTTGCTGTGACTAGCTATCCCCCGTGGGTTGCTAATATTGTACTTGTGCCTAAGAAAGATGGCAAGGTGAGGATGTGTGTGGATTACCGGGATCTGAACAGAGCCAGCCCGAAAGATGAGTTCCCTTTACCTCACATTGATGTATTGGTCGACAATACGGCTCAGTTCTCGGTGTTCTCCTTCATGGACGGATTTTCAGGATACAATCAGATCAAGATGTCACCTGAAGACATGGAGAAGACCACTTTCATCACACCCTGGGGCACATTCTGTTATAAGGTGATGCCATTCGGACTAAAGAATGCTGGTGCCACTTATCAATGGGCTATGGTAACATTATTCCATGACATGATCCACAAAGAAATTGAATGTTATGTGGATGACATGATTTCCAAGTCCCTCACAGAAGAAGACCACCTGGTGAATCTGTTGAAGTTATTCGAGCTTCTGTGGAAGTACCAGTTGAAGTTAAACCCCAAACAATGCACATTCGGGGTGCGATCCGGTAAGCTGCTGTGATTTATTGTGAGTGAGAAGGGGATTGAAGTTGACCCTGATAAAGTTAAAGCCATTCAAGAAATGCCTGCACCGAAGACTGAAAAAGAAGTTCGGGGGTTTCTGGGTAGATTGAACTACATTTCAAGGTTCATATCTCACCTTACAGCAACCTGTGAGCCTTTGTTCAAGTTGTTAAGAAAAGAACAAACGGTCAGGTGGAATGAAGACTACCAGAGGGCTTTTGACAAAATCAAGGAATACTTACAAGAGCCTCTGATCCTTATGCCTCCAGTTGAAGGAAGACCTCTAATCATGTACTTGACATTATTAGAAGAGTCAATGGGGTGTGTGCTGGGCCAGCATGACGAGTCTGGTCGAAAAGAGTATGCAATATACTACCTAAGCAAAACGTTTACCGACTGTGAACAACGTTATTCACTGCTCGAGAAAACTTGTTGTGCTTTAGCGTGGGCTGCTCGCCGACTAAGGCAGTATATGTTGACCCACACTACTTTATTGATATCCAAGATGGACCCAGTTAAGTACATTTTTGAGAAGCCAACACTTACCGGACGGGTTGCAAGATGGAAAATGATCCTCGAATACGACATTCAGTACACATCCCAAAAGGCCATCAAAGGCAGTGTATTGTCTGATTATCTAGCTGAGCAACCCATTGATGATTACCATCCTATGAGATTTGACTTCCCCGATGAAGATATCATGTTCATAAAAGCAAAAGATCATGAAGAGCCTATTCACACTGAAGGGCCTGACCCGGAAGAAGAATGGACTATGATGTTTGATGGGGCTGTTAACATGAATGGTCGTGGTGTTGGTGCAGTACTCATTACACCTAAGGGAGTTCACATGCCTTTCTCGGCAAAACTCACCTTTAACTGCACTAACAACGAAGCTGAATACGAAGCTTGTATTATGGGTCTTGAGGAAGCCATTGACCTCAGGATCAAGACTTTGACTGTGTTCGGAGATTCAGCTCTGGTAATTAATTAAACCAACGGCAAATGGTACACCCACCAAGATCATCTAATACCTTATCGGGATTACACAAGGAGGTTATTGACTTTCTTCACAACAGTCAAGCTTGAGTATATCCCTCGAGACGAGAATCAGTTTGCAGACGCTCTGGCTACCATTTCATCCATGATCAAAGTTCAAGCTGCCAACTTTGTGCCTCGAATTTCAGTATCCAAACTTGACAGACCAGCATACGTGTTCTCAGCAGATGTTGTTAAAGATGATAAGCCTTGGTTCCATGACATTAAGTGCTTCTTGGAGGATCAAACATACCCACCTGGGGCATCTTCCAATGACAAGAAGACACTAAGAAGGCTAGCTGGTAGTTTCTTCCTGAACGCTGACGGTTCCTTGTACAAGAGAAATTTTGATATGGTACTTCTCAGATGTGTTGATAGGGCAAAAGCAGACTTGTTGATGCACGAAGTGCACGAAGGATCCTTCGGTACCCATGCGGGAGGACATGCCATGGCTAAAAAGTTGTTGAGATCAGGTTATTACTGGATCACAATGGATGCAGACTGTTGTACCTATGCCAGAAAATTCCATAAATGCCAGATCTATGCAGATAAAATGCATGTGCCTCCGAACCCTCTAAATGTGATGTCTTCACCTTGGCCCTTTGCCATGTGAGGCTTTGATATGATTGGCAAAATTGAACCGACTGCTTCAAATGGCCACAGATTCATCCTGGTAGCCATTGACTATTTTACCAAGTGGGTTGAAGCAGCTTCATATGCAAATGTTACAAGGCAAGTGGTAGCCCGATTTCTGAAGAGAGACATCATCTGTTGGTATGGAGTTCCCGAGCGAATCATTACTGATAATGGTTCCAAGTTAAACAACAAAATGATGGCAGAACTATGCCGGGACTTCAAGATCCAACACAACAATTCTTCTCCTTACAGGCCAAAGATGAATTGCACTGTTGAGGCAGCTAACAAGAATATCAAGAAGATTGTGCAAAAGATGGTCGTTACCTACAAAGACTGGCATGAAATGCTACCGTTTGCCTTGCATGGGTACCGAACGTCAATCAGAACATCCACTGGGGCAACACCGTATCAACTTGTGTATGGTATGGAGGCAGTCCTACCTGTTGAAGTTGAATTACCTTCCATGCGAGTACTGATGGATGTCGAATTGAACGAGGCAGAATGGGTCCGATCCTGATACGAACAACTGAATCTGATTGAAGAAAAAAGATTAGCTGCAATCTGTCATGGGCAGTTATATCAGAAGATAATGAAGAAATCCTTCGATCAAAAAGTCAGGCTTCGAGAATACCAAGTAGGAGATCTTGTGCTGAAAAGACTCCTCCCTCCTCATACAGACCACAGGGGCAAGTGGACTCCGAATTATGATGGCCCATTCATAGTAAAGAAAGTTTTCTCCGGTGGAGCATTGATGCTCAGTACTATGGATGGTGAAGACTTCTTGTCCCCTGTGAATTTAGATGCAGTTAAAAAATACTTCACATAAAAAGACCCGCTGGACATAAAAACAGAATGTAAGTCCAGGCAAAAATAGGGCATCCCGGCGAGTCAAAAACAGAATAAAAGACTCGGGCAAAAATAAGGGAAAATAAAAATAAGAAATGTACACCCGCTGAATTGAAAAGCCGCATTGGACGACTCAGGAAAAAATGGGTATCCCGGTGGATTGAAAACCCGAAAGGGCGATCCGCGCAAAATAAGGGAATGAGCGAACAACTGCATTCTGAATTCGTTTGTATCACTTACAACATGGTAAACTCCGAAAGGGTCGAGCTTCGTTCAGAATCAGCCTTCTTCAGAAAGCAAGATGAGAAGAACGTCAATGTCATACGAGTCATAGCAAAAGGGAAGCTCACTGAAGCGTCATCAACATTGCCAACATCTTTTCGTTTCTCATTTTGTAACGATCTCCTCATTTCAGGGGATCTGTTTCTTTGACTGTACTTGCCAATTCAGGGCACGCAAATTAATAAAATCAGAATTTTCAGTCACACTTCGTCTTGTACATTTTATTTCGTTTGCAAAAAATGTCCGATATCCTTGATATAATGGGTGCATAAAAACAGATGTGCCTTTCTAATCACGTGCTTACAGGAAATATACTTACTCCCGGGAGTGTCTAAATTCCTATGATGGAATCCAGTAAAGGATACCTTAGGATACTTGTACGCTTCTTTGTCATCACAGGATTGCAGGTACTCAAGGTGCGACATGGGGCATGAAAGTTCTTCCTCAGCAAGTTGTCAAATCACCATTTCCACAACACATCTTTCAAACAAAACCAGGGCTGCTTTCTCCCCAGCTGAGTTGCCAGTCGTCATTCCTCCTCAGCCAAGTGTCAGACAGGGAATCATCTCCCCGCAGAGTTTCAGCATCTGTCCAGAAGAGCAATGCCTGAAGATCTCACAACAAAGTGACGAAAGCTCCCGCAAACCCCAGTTGGGTCCCTCATTACCAAGATAGGTCTATCGGTGATTTATTTCCTCAAGCAGAGTCATATATGTCAGATCTACCAATGATCTCATCCCCAGCTGGGATACCCCCTTCAAGCAGATCAACCGGAGATCTCCACAGTAACGGGATCCGAATCCCGGATCGGTATCTTTGCATAATCATAGCATTCACATCATATTTTCCCCCCAGAGCGTAGCATTCCGTCTAATACGGAGCATTACAGAAAAAATCACACATATTACATGATCATAAGCCATGTGTCAAACCAAACATTTGTAAATACTGACATTCCATCAACAAAATACAAAATACTTCCCAAACTCCCCGGCAGAATATTAAAGCATTTCCTTTACACTCACAAATACACATACATGCTCCTTTTTGGCACCCGTCCGTGTCATCATTCCCCAGTAAAGTCTCCCGAGCGCTCTCTACAAACAGGTGTTTATACATTACAGATGCTTCTTGACACTCGTCTGTGTCACATTCCCAGCAGAAAGCCAAAGCGTCCCCTTTGCACTCACTAATACATATGTGTTTTTTCTCCTTTAAACACTCGTCTGTGTCACCCTTCCCCAGCATGATTACCTAAACACTGATTGTAAATCAAATACTTGTTTATAGTACAATTCTTCTGACACCCGTCCGTATCGTGCTCTCCCCAGCAAGTTGAACATTCGTCTATGTCTCACTCATCACTTTTCACTCATACCGATACTCGTCTGTATCTTGTATATACCACTTAAATCCCCTCAGAATCAACACTCGTCAGTGTTCTTAGTTAACCAGTTGGTACTTGTCCGTATCATCATCTCTGAACATGCGTCAAGCATTTGTTTCTACTGATACTCGTCCGTATCATAGTCTTAAGGATGCTCGTCCGCATATTTAATCTATACACCGTGTCAGACACTTATGTCTTTGCCTCCTTGAAATCAGACACTCGTCTGTGTCTACTACTCCCCAGAAGAATTCCCGGCAAATCTTGATAAACTAGTTCCTTTCTATCTAACATTCGTCCCATGTTATGATATTTTCGGCAACCGTACCCTGCCAGGTGATCGTCCTTCACCTTTTTGATGATCGTCCTTCATCATTCCCAGCGGAGTCTCTATTCTCTAGAACCCCTTCCTATCTGACATTCGTCCTATGTCGTGATATTTTTAGCAGCCGTCCCCTGATAGGTGATCGTCCTTCACCTCTTGATGATTCGTCCTTCATCATTTCATCCGATGGTCGTCTCCATCGTTGATTCTGTTATCTGACATTCGTCCTATGTAATGATAAAACCCCAGAGCAGCCGTCCCCTGCTAGGTGATCGTCATTCACCTCTTGATGATCGTCCTTCATCATGCTTATCCGATGGACGTCCCCATCGTCGACCTTTTCTATCCGGCATTCGTCCTATGTCATGATACTTTTGGCAGCCGTACCCTTCCAGGTGATCGTCATTCACCATTGGATGACCTTCCCTCATCCTTATCTCCAACAGAGCAGTCGTCCCCTACTAGGTGATCGTCCTTCACCTTTGATGACCGTACCTCATCATTTGTTTCATTTATGCTTTGAACCTGATGGTCTTCCCCATCATTTACTTTACCTTTAATCCCCAAAGAGTCTTATAGCTTTACTTGATGGCCGTCCCCATCATGATCTCTCTGTTTCCCCAGCATGTCAGTCGTCCCCGTCATTGCTTCATCCCCAGCAGTCGTCCTCTGCCCGAAGGTCGTCCTCCGTCGTTCGCACTTTTTAAATCATACTTTACTTCCTTTTACAATCTATATCCCTTTTCTTCTTCATTCAGTGAGTGCAAATTTTGGATTGTCTTTGGTATTCAACCACAAGTTATCTTGTTTGCCTGTTAAGCCGTTGCTTACATCCTGCACAGCTAACTCATGCTTGAATAGGGGCAGCTGTAAACAAACCAAATTTTCCCTCACTCATTTCACCATGGCTTGTGATTCTTTTCATTTGCATAAGTACAATCATGGCATTTCATATTGCATTTTTTGCTTCACTGCATTGATTCAAAGTCATCTGCATCTAGGGTTTGTGATCTGAGCCATCCCTGAGCCATCTGAGCCACTCCAAGGGGCTTCAATCATCTCAAGAGGGTCCATGTATGTTCAAGCATTATATTATATCCTCACAAGGTCAAGGAAGTCAAAGAATCACAAGAACTGAGAAAGGCATGGAAGCAGAGCCAAGCTTAACTGCACAGATGACCTAAAATTAGGGTTTTGGTTTCAGAGGCCATAACTCCAATTTTTTTGGTCATTCTTGTTTCTATTGGTCTCTATATGTTATGGGGATCATGCATATCAATTTTCATGAAGAAATTCAATGGGGATGGCATCTGATCAATAGATGACTTTTTGAGCAAGTCAGTGCAAAATCAGGGCACCTGAGGCCCCCAATCACCCAACCAAAGGGTATTCTCCATCATTTTGGGTGTATATGATATTTATTTGATCTTATAAGAAGTTATAAGTTCACAAAATTGAAGAATTTCAAGCTATTTGCAAAATTGCCATTTTGGGAAAGTGACTTGTAATGTAAACTTGCCATTTTGGGAAAGTTTTTCAACCTCCTCTTTTTGATCCAAAAATGCTTCAAATGAAAAATCTTTGGTCATGAAAGTTGTAGATTGGATCCTCCCATTTTCAAAAAGTACAAGAACTCATTCTAATTCATTTTAGATCAAAAGTTATGGCCTTGCAAAGTTGGACAAAATCACTAAATTTTCACTTTTACACAAAGAAGGAAACTTGCAAATTCTCATGCCAAGCATTCCCATGACTTCAAAATGACTTCTAAGAATCACATAAACATAACACATGACCTAAAATTCAGAATGCTCCAAAGAATAACTCATTTTCATGCCTTGATCATTAAGAAATCTCAAAAGGGCCAAAGGTTCACAAAATTGCAAAAAACCCCATAAACTTCAAACCACTTGTTGATTTGCCTCAATCTCACTTCCATGGTTCTCCTTGATCACAGCTGCACCAGACATGCCTTTGTCCTTGGCCTGAACTTGCCCATACCTCAAAGGACACCTAACCTTGACTTTTGGCAAAATGAACCATACCAATCAGCATAGCCCACACCAACTCCACAGACCTATCACAGCTTGATAAGTGGACAAAATGAAACTCAAAACACACAAGAAGCAAGCCTGAAACCACAACATCACCATAGTTCACAAAAACTCCCTCTTTTGCAAATTCTATCGAATCCCATAACTCAGCCATTTATCCTCCAAACTTCTTCCACCATTCATCTCAAAATGCTTCACTGATCATTTCTCACCCATCAAAACAGCCTAAAACTACCCCAAACAGAAATACGATTTTCACCACCCCTGAACTGGAAGCTTCAAAACCCTCCATATAAATTCATTCCAAGCTTACCAAAAGCCTCAAGGAGTTCATTAGAGTGGAAAAGCACAAGGCAGAAGGTCAGAAAGCCCAGGATTCGAAAGCTCAACCTCAGGTAACATGATGAACAATTTTTCCAGAACTCGGATTTCTTGTTAAAATATTGTTCTATGTGTTGCCCTGATCATGGGGATGTGTTTATTTTTGAAAATGAGCCAGAGACAAGCATTTTATGTTGCTCTGAAACTTTTGCCCTAAATCTGTTCCTCTTCGATTCTCCTTGTGTGAGTAAACTAAATTGTTATTGATGCTGGATTCTTGTTATTTGATGTTAGAGGAAGAGTTCTTGAGATTTTGGCATGTTTTTATAGCTTAGGGAGAGAGATAGAAATTCTCAGGGGAGAGTGTGGCCAGAGAAGATGACCGGAGGTCATTTCCGGCCACCTGAAAGTCATTAGGGCTTTTAATCAGGATTATGGTTTCGTTTGAATGAGGGCCGTTAGATGGAGCTTCCCGCGCGTGTTTGCGTGGCCTGGATCTCATGATTAGTTTTAATTATAGGATTAATATTTAATTAATTAAGTTTAGGCAGATTTGAATATGGGCCGTAGGATTGCGCGCCAAGTCAATGGATTTAAACCCAGAATCAATCTGATCCACCCATTCAGCTTACTTTCCTTTATTTAATTTTTATTTCATTTTCTTTTCATTTAATTTGTCCATTTTATTTAAAATAGCAAATCATTTCTAAAAAATCTCATTTTTTGCACCATGGCATAAAATATTTTTCTCATTCTGAAAATAATTTTATTTTTATTTTTTGCATTAAAAATTATTTTTAAATCATTTAAATGATTATTTTTAATTATTTAATGATAATTAATTAATTAAAAATACATTTAAGTATTTAAAAATCACAAAAAAATTCACATTGCATCTTAATACATTTAGAAACATTATCAAACTCTTCAAACAAATTTCTTTTTGGTTCTTGACCTATTTTGACATTTTTCATTGGAATTAAAGTTATTTAAAGGCAATATTTTGGTTCTAACTTAGAAAAATTCATTCTGCCTAACCATAAAGAGTTTGATGATGGTTCTTCTTGCATTGCATCCTTCATATCATGTAGTTTCTAGGGTAAAATTGGTTTGAATTTATCTTTCATTTTCAATTTAATGTGCATTTTTCCTTTTGAAGTGCCTTGAAACCCTAGTTGACTTGAGAAAATCATAACTTCCATTAGGTTAAGACTTAGGTCCCCTCCTTTGGGAAGTGAACTTGTGTAGGGTTAGGGTTCCTTTGATCCCGTTTTCAATTTTTTATCTTGTCATTTTCTTCTGATTTTGAATTTTGCATTGCATATTGTGTATAAACCCTAATCCTTGCCTTCCTTTGCATCCATCTCTCATTTGCTTGCATACATGAACTCGCCATGCGATTTTGTGCATCCGCATGACATATGAGACATCTTAGGACAAATTAGAGTCATGTTTGATCATTGCATCATTCATTTGCCATGTTATGCATTCATATCATTTCATAAACTTTCATGAACTTTCATGGTTCAAAACCTGCTTCATTTGCATCCTCATCCTTGTATGATCATCCACAAATCTTGACATGTGTTTGCATCTTCTCTTAGAATCATTAACATCATGTTTATGCTTCTGACTTTGGTTTGCATCATTGCATTTCATCTCATTCTCACTTCATTTCATTTCTTGTTACTAACTTTTCAGGTGGTAAGCCATTGAGAAGTGAATTTGCCTTCACTTCTCACAACCTCTTCTCATCCCTCTTAGGCATTCATTTCTGAATTTTAATTTTGTATTAGAGTGAGCTTGATCATTCATGTTCATCTCTTACTTTATTTCTTCAAGCAACTTGTCTTCTTAAGAGAAGCAAGTTGTCTTGCTTCTTCCTTCTTCTTTCTCCTTTCATCTGCTTCTTCCTTGGTGGCATTTCTCCTGAAGATCTCTTGCAAGCCTCATAAACCCTAGGAATAACCAAGAATGATCACAATTAGGGTTGGATTAGTTTCCCCATTTAGTTTTACCTTTGTGTCATCTTTGAGTCTTCTCTTCTCATCTCATAATCAGGGACTAAACCTTAAAGGTTTTAAGGCTTTGTGATTAGGATTATGCATGTATCCTTCTATTAGGATGGAGTGTATAACTTTAATCCTAAGTGTTAAACCCTTAATGTGTTTAAATCCTTTAATTAATCCACCTAATAATCACTAAGACATCAAACTTGTAACTTGGGCCTTGCATTAGGGTTCTATTTCATCCTTAATTGGTTAAGAAGGACTAACCCTAGTGTTAATGGACAAGTCCTTCTCAAGTTGTCTTACAAACCATAAAAATCACTTATTAATCTTACCATTAACTAAAATCCACTTTAATAAAGTCTTTGTTTTGTCATGAGGTTAATCCCTAATCATGGATTAAGTTGAGGAGCCTTTCTCAGCTTAAATGTTCTCATCTATTATCCTTCTATTAGGATGGTGTAACGGGTCCATTAAATCCTTGATTATGGCTTAAACTCATTACTTAACACTAAACAAAAACAACAAAAACATCTAAATAATTGCAAGTAGGTTAATGATCTTAATCCTACATCATGGTGATTAAGTGTGAGGTGCTTACTTCATGCTTAAGGTATTCTCATTACTCCTAATCAGAGGGAAGATGTGATAAGTTTACTAACCCTTGGTTTAGGCTTAAGCTCATTAACTTATGACAAACTCCAAAAAGCAATAAAAGACTGAAAACACAAAAACAAACAATAATCGTCTCCTCCGGGATTCTCTTCTCATCTCATTCACTCACAAGCGAGGACTTGCTTCTTCCGCCTAATGCAAGATAGTTTGCACCTGAGCCAGACAGGTCATACACTTGAGCATAGACAAGTAAGCAGTTCATCAGTCAATTGACCTTTCAGTCTCTTTGAGTCGAACTACGGTGTTCTGACTTCCGACAAGTTGACACGCACAGGGTAACCCATATGTTGTTCTAATGAAGAAACCACAAGAATCTTGGGTTGCACAAACAAATTTTACTCTTTCTAATTCCTTTTCAATGTGTTGTATATGTTATCTTGAAGCAAAACTGTGTAAGTTGGTATAAAATGTAATGTTATACTGATGCTCAATGTTGACAATACTTTTTTGAAACGAGTCCTTGATTGAACCTACCTCCAACTTCAATATCGTGTTCACAACATCCCAACTTCGGCATAAATCTCTTCGACTTGTAGTAAACATGGGTTCTTAGCCTCCAATGAGAAGACTCAACCCTAAAAACCATAATTAAAAATATATGTATTATGTTTAATAATGTAATAACATCAAAATGACGTCTGTGTACCTGTTCGTTATTGTGTTCCCTAAATAAGTGACTTTGTTAGTCCAAACATCAACAAACCTTTATTTATCAGGTGACAACCATGTTTCACTCACATACTTAATAGATAAAGGAATATCAGCACAAACCTTTCTTTATAAGGCATCAATAATGTTTCACTCACATACTTAACAAATAAAGGAATATCATCACAAATAGTCTCAAAGTGCTTCTATTATTCGACAAACTCTGTTTCTCTATTAGCATTTATGATGTTGTTCCATAGATCCATGACATATTCTTGTCTTTCTGATTTAACATACTCTTTACATTTCATACTAACATTTTTTGAAATATGGAACGAACACAACTAATAAGTTGAATTCGGAAACACAACTTCCATGTCATTTATCAACGCAAGTTCCCGATCCGTAACCACAACATTGGGTAGCAAGTTATTGAAAGATATCAACAACAATATTTTAGTCTTCCCTATTTCTAGTTCAACACATGTTTTTTCTCTATTAATAAGACTCAATAACACTTGCATTTGTTTCAATGGACCTTTCTTGCTCGCATTATATGTAGTTATAACTTTATCCACCCAGGTAACACTAGTGAGGTTTTCTGGATCTTTGTCTTTCAAAGTAGCAATTATGTATCATGGAGGCATGTTGTACTTCGTCATGTCATTCACAAATTATCTTTCATGATCTTTTAGATGACCCAATATGTCATGACCTTCTAAATCCTTAGATAGTTTATGATTGCACAACCCACATCTAATTATCACCTTCCAACCGATACTAACCTGACACATATCTCAAACTAAAAGGACATTTCACTTTCATACTGTAAATGCCTTATGAGGATTTATTGCTTTTCGATGCATTATTCCTTTTGTAGCTTCCTTATCTCTCATAACTCATAATCATTTTATCTTCCCTACCTCACTTCCAATTTGCAGTATCAGAATGAACATTCCCAATAATAATACCATGTTGTTTACCAATAGTTTGTGTCTATGCTAATACTTTAGACCGAGATTCAAATATTTGTCATTTACAACATATAAAAAAATATACTATCAATATCATAGTAACGAGAAAACGTTTAAATTAAACTTGTTACATAGAAAACATATCGCGTCAGCGGTAAAGAACTGCGTAAAATTTGTATAAGAATCTGTAGAAGACTTTATCGACTCTGGACCACACAAGAAAAACATTTTTCTGTCCTTCTACCACAAAATTTAAAAATTCCGAAAATTTTTGTAAGGTTCCAAAATTTTAATAATTTCCAATATGGTTTTGGGTTTTTTCAAGAAACTACCAAAAATTTTAAAATTTCTGATATTTCTTCGTTGAAAACTTATAAAATTCTAATAAAAATGTGAGATTTTCAAATTAAAAAAGAAAATGCGTATAGAAATTTTTTTTTTGGGATGTTAGCTGAAGTGAAATTTTGTTAAGACAAATAAAATTTGATTGGTAAATAATATCATAAACAATTTCAAAAATATAAAAATATGGGGCTGTCAAATACATTTGGGATTGGCAAGTTAAATGCTCATTATATTCCCTCAAATTTTGACCCACTTAGCTAGCGGGCTTGATGAAAAAATTGTTTTATAAATTGAAAGTTCAATAGAATATATTGGAAATCTTTTGGGATGTGGGTGTGCGCTTATTAAAATATGATGTGTTTGTTACAACACCAACATAACTCACTAATCAGTTTGGTTTGATTTTTTTAAAATGATTTATTTAATATAATATAATAATTTTGTGAAAATAAAAATTTTAAATAAATTTTTATGAAAGGTTCGAATGAAAATTTTATTTGAATTATTCTTAAAATGTTATTTTAGATATTTTATCATTTTATTGAAAAAAGTTTTTGGATATCAATTTCAAAAAATCACTTAATTTTAAAGCTATTTCAAATAATTTTTCATAAAAATCATTTTCGAGATATAATTTTTTTTACAAATTATGATTTCGACTATATTTTGATCTTCAATAATATATATTTATGTTTTACGATTTCAAAATTAGTCTCCCAATATAAAAATAAAATGAATATTGAAAAACTTATAATATTTTGAAATCAGTTTTTCAAAATCTATTTTTGAAAAAAAAAACAAACTTATTTTTAAGCTAAAAATAACTTACTCTAATTCATATTATTTTATAGATGGATTTTTTTTTACTTGTTTTACCATTAATATACTAAATATTTTGAACAGTGAATAAAAATTCGGAAAAAAGTACATTCTAAATTCTTTAAACTCTAAGATTTTCTATTTTGAACATTCATAATTTTTAAATTGTCTGAAACAAATCCTACCACACTTTTTAGGTGGAATAAAATACGAAATATATTTTCTATTCGAAATATTTGGCAACACGAATCATGTAGAGTATATTTTGAACAACAACGTTTTTATTCTGGGTGTTTTTCTTATTTTCAAAATGTTTGGAATACATAAATTGTCACATTTTTAGAGGGAAAAATCCATTCTATTATGGATCTCTAGTAATATGTGATAAACATAATTATTTAATTATGATATTAATACTGATTTATTGTTATTAGTATATTTCTATCGTTAAATCAGTAGAAGATCTGTGCGTCCGCACGAGAGAATTTATTTATGTCTTAAATCATTATTTGAAATGTCATTAGAAATAATGATAAATTTAGATTATTAAGGATTAAAAAGAAATTACATTAAAATAAGAAAATGTTGGAAGAAGTCATTGTTCACTTTGCACTTATGAAGATAAAGATATGAAACAAAAAATATTTAATAAAATGTAATAAAAAAACACTTTAATTGGAAATTTTAAATTTAGTATTGTTGTATGATATGGATTTTTCTGATCATAAGCAATATCAATCTAACATTATAGCATTGACCATAGAACAATCCCCAATATAACAGCAAATAAAACATGAATCAATGATGTAATATGATAGCAACTAAACAACATGTGTGATGACCATTAATATGCTTTTCATGATCTCAATTTTAAATAGTATTGTCATTAATCTTCATGGACCCGAAGTAGGAAAATGACAAAATATTAGCAACCACTTTTGAATGACATGGTTTCAGCAATATATAATTTTAAATATGGGGAAAATTATTTAGAAGGTGAAAATCATTTCCAAAAATATTCATATACTTATATTTGAATTAGAACACACTTAGTTCCAATAAAGCTCTAGGTGTTTGAATTTGAACACGATACTGTTATGATTCCACAAATATTCATATATACAATAGAGGAAAACCATTTACAAAAATATTCATGAATAAGAAAAAACAATGATTATGAACTATTGAACTACTTACTAACAGAGAAATAGAGAACCGACTAGCTTGTGCATCATATAAGACAAAAAAATTTTTTGAAGTAGCATATGAAATTCACTTTCTATCATACTTATATTTTAGAAACCATTTGAGTTTTAGCAATGCATAATAATAACTTGAAAGGAATATGCATTGTTCTTTAAAATAGAAATATAATTTGTGAAACAAATGTATACCCCAATTGGAAATTTTGTCAAAGAAATGTAGTTTCTAAAACTACAAAATTGTTAGAAGAAACTATCATGTGCATATATATGGAAATAAAGTGGGACATTGGAAAATAAATTTGTAAAGACATTAACAATTATAAAATTTGCATAGACATTTCTCTTATGCCATGGCTATTTAGTTATCCAACACAAAATTGATAAAAATGAATACAACTTAATTCTAACAGACATGGACATGCATATTGAAAACTGAGATAATTGTTAACATATTTCTTAATGTATTTCTCCTACAACTATGGAACTGGATATAATTGATTGAAAAATTGCAATCATTTTAAGAACCCCTTTAGAAATAAATTCAGGATAGTTATCTTGAAGAAACAAAAGTTCCTGATTAGTAGCATGTATAAGCTTTTTCTTAACAAACCCAAGAGAAATTATAAGATCATTGATTTAAAAAATGCAGAAATAAGTGCAATAAATTCATGAATATGTACCAAAAATGTATATAAGCTAGTAGCAATGTTGAAGAACCTTCTTTATAGCCATAATTTCAACTGTCTCCGAGCAATTTGCATGCGTGGTAAATGAAAAAGAATAAAATAAACATCATTTTACTTTTAACTGCATCTAATTAAAAGGTGCAAATGAAAGCATCATTTTACACTCTGCCATGTAAATAATTGTCTATAATCATAAAATTGTCGCAAACATCAAACCACACATAAATGACCATGACAATATGAACACATGATCCACTAATCCACCCAACTAATGAAATAACATAAATGAACTTGCTTTGGCTGGCCATTTTTACCACCAATGGTAGTACCAATTATATGTCCTGTTTTAGTACTACTTTCTTCTACAACCTTATAAGTCAATGCAGGAACTTGCTATTTTCATCACATGTAGTGAAGGTTTCAAATAACCTGTATATTTAAGAACATAGAAATAATTAAGATGAAATATTGCTCTTTCAAAAAATCAAAGAAACTAATAAAGTCTAACTTATTTAGTATTAGATGCAACATAGATTAAAACAAAGTCATCATTTTATATTAGATTAAATATATATAACATCAAAATGAGGAAAAGTGAATTGTGACAAAAATCTTAGCATAATTTTTTTCTCCATAACTATTTTCTCTTCAAAATCAAAGCACAAAGTAAATCTTAGAATGCTCGCTAGACTTAGAGATAAAATATGACAGATGAATCTTGAGCACTACAAGACCCCCGACAGAACATACAGGGTCTCCATCAAACTTTAGGAAAAACATGAAATGAAACTTAAAAGATGTATACATGCATGCCAAGGTTTCAGAAATTAGTTAATAAAAATATAATAATTTCATATATACCTTTGCCATTATAACTATATTAGCAATAACACCCTGTGTCTCAAATCCCTAATAATTTCTATGTGGCCAAATCCAGTTTGCACTTCATCTGCAATGCAGACACTACCGACCTTGCGTACAATTTCATAGACACATGCAAAGGCTGAAACTGATGTCATGTTTGAGAAACTTAAAGGTGATACAATAATAATTTCATCATGTATATGAAGCCATCTTTTTTAATATATGCTCAAAATAAATAGTCAAACCATTTACTTGCACAAGATTACACATAGGATGAGTCACTTGCTCCAAATAAAGATGTGAATTTGCATAAAGTTGATTATATATTTTGCAACCACTTAAGAGAACATGTACATAAAAAAAACATTTAGAATATAATACTTGTTGATTATTGTCATCAACATGGATGTCAAATACATTGCAACTCAGTTTCTAATAAACTAAGTTGCAAGCACAACAACTAATGAACATTGAGAGAGAGAGAGAGAGAGGTGAAGCAAAGAGAGAAGTACAAAATTGAGAACAATATTTTCTCAATATTGAAATTTCAACATTAAAAAACTAAGTAAACACGATGTCGAATAAATTTAGCAGCAATGAACCATGAAATTTCAATATGGAAAGTTGGAATTTTAAGTGGATAAAAGTGGAAAAAAACATGAACAACAAATAATGGTAAATCAACCGAAAGTGACAAAGTAACATAAAATTAGTAAAATAGAAAAAATAGAAGAAAGAAACACAAAGCACCGTGTAAACACCCCAAATTTGTCCTCATTCATATCACACCATGGCTTGTGATCTGTCATTTTTGTTTTAACACAAGCATACCATCTCATATTGCATATTTGTTTCACTGCATAGTTCCATTTTCATCTGCATCTAGGGTTTGTGATCTGAGCAATCCAAGAATCAATCTGAGCCATCCCAATGGTCTTGAAGCTTTCCAATAAGGTTCATGTGTGTTCTATCATCATATTATGCTCCTCAAAGTTCATGAAATTCAAGGGATCACAAGAACTGGCAAAGGCATGGAAGCAGAGCTAGGGTTTTCACTACACAGATGACCAAAATTATGGTTTTGGTTTCAGAGGCCTTAACTCCAAATTTTTGGGCCATTCTTGTTTCTATTGTTCATAATATGTTATAAGGATCATATGTACCAAGTTTGATGAAGAAATTCATTGTGGAAGTCATTTGTTCACTGGGTAACTTCTTGAGCAAGTTAAGTCAAAATCAGGGCATCTGAGGCCCCCAACAATGGAACCAAAGGGGTATTTTCATCAAATTGAAGTTATATGATCTTTATTTGATCTTAGAAGAGGTTGTAAGTTCACAAGATTGAAGAATTTTGAGCCAATTGCAAACTTGCCAAAAATGGAAATGACTTGAAATGCAAACTTTCCATTTTGGGAAAGTTTTTCAACCTCCTCTTTCTTAACCAAAAATGCTTCAAATGAAAAATTATTGGTCATGAAAGTTGTAGATTAGGTCTTTCCCTTTTCAAAAAGTACAAGAAAATGTCTTGATTCATCCTAGAACTCAAGATATGGCCTTTCAAAGTTGGCAAAAATCCTATAATTTCAAGTTTCATGTCAAAGAGGGATTTTGCAAATTGGCATATTCAAGCATTCTAATGACTTCAAATGTACACAAACACTTCACAATATGTCAATTGGGCCTCTAAACATCAGAATTGTGCATTGAACCAAGTATTTTCATGACTTGAACTTCAAGAAATCACAAAAGGGCCAAACCTTTCAAGAATTGCAAAATGCATTGGATCCTCTCATCCACTTGTGCCAGCTGCATCAAAACCATTCTATGGCTCTCCATGAAACTTACTGAGGCCAGGCACCCCAAGAAATCAGACCTGCCATGGCCCATACCTCAAGTACACAAATCTTGACTTTTTTGCAAATCACCCCATACCAATCAGCCTGTGCCACAACAACTCTCTGGCCAATCAACATACATTATGTGAACCCTAAGGACTCAAAAGAGCACAACATTGAAGCCTGAAACACACACACACACACACACTAAGAATCCACAAAATTTGTCAAAAACTCCCTCTCTTCGAAACTCATCACGCAACCACTGAAACTTCAATCTTTCTTCACCAATCATCTCCACATGACCTAAGGATCATTTCCCACCCATCACCATAGCCTGAAACACAGCCAAACCAAAACACGATTTCTGCATACTCAGAACCAAAACCTTCAAAATGGACATCACAAGCTTGCTCTAAGCTCATCTTCATCATCAGGAAGATCATTGGGGTGGATTTGAACCAAGAGGAAGGCCAGAAAGCTCAAGAACGCAAAGCTTCAACTCAGGTAGCTTCATGAACGTTTTTTCCAGAACTTGCTATTTAAGTTTCTAAATGAATCTACATGCTTAGCTGATCACCCTGATATGTTTATTTTCAAAAATGGTTGAGAAATGAGTATGTATTGAACTTCTGAAAGTTTTGAATATTTTCACGATTTGCTTCGAATCATGATTTGTGTGAATGATAAATGTGTTTTGATGATGGATTCTTGTTAAGGGAGGTTAGTAGATCATTTCTGGAGCTTTAGAGCTTTTGATTTAGCCTAGGGAAGAAGTTGAGGTTTTGGTATGGCCGGAGAAGATGACCGGAGCTTGCTCCGGTCACTTGAAAATGATTAGAACCCTAATTAGGGTTTAGTTCCCCAGTTTGAATCTCAGCCCTTGGATTAGGATTAACGCGTGTTTGAATGGTCCTGATTCATTCACTTAACCCTAATTCGTAATTAATTAATTTAATTAATTCAAATTGCCAGAATCAATCTCAACCTTCCATCTGCGCGTGCAGTCAACCCTCACCCTCTGAATTTGAACCTCAGCCCTTGGATGCGCATACCTTCCATTTTAAATCATTTTAATTTCATTTTAATTTGTTTTTCTTGCATAATTCATTTAAAATACCAAAACATTTCCAAAACATATTTTCTTTTGCTTTCTGACTTTAAATATTTTTCTTATTCCAAAAATGATTTTAATTTTAATTGTTTACATTAAAAAAGCATTTTTAAAATATTTAAATGTTATTTTTAATTAATTAAAGTATTTTAATTAATTAAAAATACATTTAGGTTTCTAAAAATCACCAAAAAAATCATGAATCATTCCAATGAATTTAGAAAAATTTTCAAACTCTTAACATAAATTTCTTTTTAGGTTTGATCATAGTTTGCCAATTTTCTTTGAATTAAGGGTCATAAAAATCATATTTTTAAACCCTAACTTGAAAAAATCATTTCTGCCTAACCAAGAAGAGTTTGAAGTTGATTCTTTTTTGCATTGTTTTGAATATTGCATGTAGTTTATAGGTCATTTTCCTCATGAATTTATCTTGCATTTTCAAATTGATTTGCATTTTTCTCTTTGAACCACCCAAAAACCCTAGAAAACTTAGGAAAATCATAACTTTTTATTGGTTAGGCTTCTGACCTTCTCCTTTGGGGTGTCACCTAATATGGGATTAGGGTTTGTTTGAGATTGATTACAAATTTTTATCATGTCATATGCTTCTTTTTTGTTCATTTGCATCTCATACTTCCATATAACCCTAATTTCTAATGTTCACTTGCATTCACCTTGCATATGCATCATTACATGAACTTGCCATGACATTTCTTGCATTCATATGTCACCTTAGACATATTAGGACATGTTAGAACTATGATTGATCATTTCTTCATTCATTTTCCATGATTAGCATTCATTTCATTTCATAAACTTTCATGTGTTTTCAAACTTCAAAGCATGCTTCCATTTGCATCTCATCTTTGTATGATCATACATATGCATTTTGTATGTCTTTGCATCATTTCACATGACATTTCCATTGCATAAACACTTCTGAATTTGGCCATTTCATCTCATTTTATCTCATTTCTTTATGCTTTATACCTTATGCATCCATACTAACTTTTCAGGTTTGGTAAGTTATTTTGGGAGGTGGATTTGCCTTCACCTCTCACTTCTTCTTATCTATTTCATTTGCATTTTTACTTGTCTTTTAAGTGAACTTGTTCACTTGTGTTCCATCCCTCTCACTTTCTTTATTTAATTTACTTATCTTCTTCAATGAAGTAAGTAACTTATTCTTCTTTCTCATCCTCCTTTCATCTGCTTCTTCCATAGGTGGCTTCCTTGAAGATCTTTATTAAGCCTTACAAACCATAGGAACATCCAAGCATGATAATAATTAGGGTTGTGATTAGTCCCCCTTAGATTTTTACCTTTGAGTCTCCTTGAGTCTCTCTTCTCATCTCAATAATCAGAGACTAAACTCTTAAAGTTTTAGGACTTTGGAATTAGGGTTATGCCTGCATCCTTCTCTTAGGATGGAGTGTATAACTTTAATCCTAAGTGTTAAACCTTTAATTTGTTTAAACCTCTTAATAAAATCACTTAATAATCATCAAAACTTTATCTTGTAACTTGGGCCTTACATTAGGGTTCTAATTCTTCCTTTATGGTTAAGAAGGACTAACCCTAGTGTTTAATGGACAAGTTCCCCTCAAGTTGTCTTACAAATCATAAAATCCATTTCTTAATCCCATCCTTTAATTAAAATCCATTTAATAAAGGCTTGTTATATAATGAATCTAATCCCTAATCATGGATTAAGTTGAGGTATCTTCCTCAGCTTAAGTGTTCTCATCTATTATCCTTCTATTAGGATGGTGTAATGAGTTCACTAATCCGTGATTAGAGATTAAACTCATTACTTAACACTAAACAAAAACCCAAAAACATCTAATTAATCGCAAGTAGGTTAATGATCTTAATCCTATATCATCATGATAATTAAGTTGAGATGCTTATCTCATACTTAAGTAGGCTCATTATCACTAATTAGGGAGGATATAATGAGTTTAGAACCTTTGATTTAGGCTTAAGCTCATTAAATTATGCAAAACACCAAAAACAATAACAAAACTGAAAACACAAAAACAAACAATAATCGTCTCCTTCGGGATTATTTTCTCATCAAACTCATTCATAAACGAGAACTTGCTTCTTCCGTCTAATGCAAGACAGTTAGCACTCGAGCCAGACGAGTCATACACTTGAGCATAGGCAAGTAAGTAGTTCACAGTCAATTTATCTTTCAGTCTCTTTGAGTCGAACTACGGTGTTCTGATTTCCTCATTGCACGAGAGGATACGTAGGCATAACTTAACTGTTATCGAACAAAAGTCTCTGTGTCTCCTCCTCTTTCAACATTCTTTTCTAAGCCTCGGTTCCTGAGCATTCACCCTTTTGCACTGACACTTGTACATTTCTTTTCCAGCTTTTGCACACAGATAACACATACACTACCCTTTTAAACACAGTCTTTTAAGCGTGGATCCCGTCGAGTACGACGGACAATCTGGGTGCTAATACCTTCTCAGGTTGTAACCAACCCCCTTTCTCAGTTTCTCTGGTTCGCAATCATCTTATCCATATTTTTCTAGGTTTATGCAGCATTACCTTTCCTTCGGGATAAAAATGCCTAGCTGGCGACTCTATTCATCTTCACCTTCATTCTCCTTTCGCCGACCGTTGGCGCTTGTACCGGGATGCAAATCTTCGGGAGTGACACACCGACAATGGCTATGGTAGTCACCAAAAAAACTAATCCATAGTACAATAGATATGCAGAAGTTCACAATCCCTCTTTATAAAGAGTGAATCAGAGAATCGCGAGGACCCTACTATTCAAACATAAAAAGTATAGAACATAAGATGCGGAACAACCTAAATGGAAAATCAAAAAGTGAATGCTCCAACAAAGGAGTGAATAATTAATCACTTTCTTTAATAAAATAGGAAATGTCAACCTTCCATACAGATATGTTGCTCCCTTGTTTGCATATCCATCCTCAAAGCTTGCTTTCTAGAAGAATGAATTATCCATGCATCATCCTCTTATACTCTTGTGAAGTATCCAAGAAAGCAACATAAGGACCATCATCAGCTATCCATGAAAATGCATCAAAAGGACAAGAATAAATCAAGTTCAAATAAACAACAACATGACATTAAAGGCTAGATCCAACTTCAAAATTACAAATAAATTCAACTACAATTTCAGGACATACAAAATTAATCACAAAACCAACAAAAAATTCAAAATAGAATTGTGTAGATATATCATTAAGCAAGAACCAGAGTTAACCAAAAGACATATATCATGTGAAAAACAGAGACACATCAATGGTAAGTGAGATCTAACTAAAACTATACAGATTCATTACCAGTAATTTTCATTCTTCTAAAACCCTGACCCATTCTTCATGTTCTTCAAAAAAATTGAGAAAGAAGGGGATGAATCCTCTTCTAATGGATTGAAGAAGAATGATGGAAATAATTATATAAGTAAAAATTATGAGAAAAAAGTGTAGAGGACAAAGAGGGAGGAAGTGATAAAAAGGAAAAAGAGAAGAAAATGAATGATGATGAAGACTCAAAGACAGAGGGAGACGAGAAAAGAGAGAGAAAGTGAGAGAAAATAGAGTGAAAAAAGATATACAGACCAAATTGAAATTTGAATAATGTGAAAAGAGAGGGAAAATAATATTATCATTGGGACCAATACTATAATGACATGTGGATGAAAGAAATGCTTTTAGCAAGTCTAAGAAAGATGGATATGTTAATTACATAATTGACCCTGAGTTGAGTATAAAATAATTTTAGATAAAGAAAATTTTAGTAAGAATGGTGGCATTGAATTGTAATTGGTACGTAGTTGATTGTTGCAACAACCATTCCTTATTTTGTGGGCTTTTTGTTAGGATCCAAATCTATATATTTGAGCCCATTTAGTTGTAATATTTTAAGAGAAAAAATAACTTTTTTTTTTCTTTTCTTTTGTTTATTTTAATTGTTTTTTATTTCTCTTCATATTTTCTATTTGAAAATATGTCTTGTTAAGGTGTCAAATTGATAAAAGTTAATATTGTATTAGAAGAATCAAACATTGATCCTCTGTCTCATTTTCAACTTTATTTTCATCATTCTTTGTCAATTCACTATTCTTCATCATACATATTTTTACTACACGTGCCTATATATCTCTCTTTTCCAACATAATTTCACTCAACAATATTTGCAACCTTATCATCATTCACTTAGAAAATCATCTTATGGCAACCCTTCATTAGTTCACCAAAGTTTTTACCCCATCTCTTCCCTCTATCTGACAACTAAAATATTAATTTTTTCCTTTAAATTCTGCTTCTCTCTCTCTCTCTCTGTCCGTCTTCAACCTTAAACTTTAAATCCCTCACCACCCATCCTCCATCTTTCATATTTCATCCTCACGCAGTCATTTCACCATCATCACCACCCAACCTTCATCTTTCAAACTTCATCCTTAAAATCACACTCTGATTTCACCATCATCATCAGCTTCATCTTTCTTTCTTCTTCTTTAACTTCAAACTCTAATTTCACCACCCGACAACTTTTACCCTTTTCCTTTGTCTTCAATTTCAACCCCCTTTCTTCATTAACGATGCCTTCTTCTGATCCCATCATTGAACCAAGACTACACACATCTCCCTCTATATAGTTTTGACCATATTTTCCCACCACCATCACCACACCTTTAAAAATCATTAACAACTACCAGATGACATGCTAGACCATATTTTATACACCTCAATGATAATTCGGGTCTAGCCATTATTTCTCATCCTCTAAACAATTTTAATCTAGAGTTATCATCTTCACCGCACACTATAAAATTAAAATATATTTCCTTGATAGAACCCTAGCTCGATCAACATAAAGTGATAAGCTTTTCCTTACTAGGGATAGATGCAATACTATAATTATGACATAGATAAAAAACTCCATTGAAGGAGACATCACTTTGAGTGTCTTTTAAATAGACACAACTCACATCATATGGATATAACTTCATGATCTCTACCATCAATGCAGTTTTTTTTTCCGAATCTCTGGTCTTCAAGAAGAGATCTTCAACCTCTGAAAAGGAGATTATTCCATCACTCGATACTATATAGTGGTCAAGAAACTATGGCAAGAGTTGGAAAATTTTCAACCACGTCTAGTATGTTCTTGCATAACTTAATGTGCTTGTGACTTACTCCCAACCATAAATAATATAAAGAAACTAATTATGTCATAGAATTCTCACATACCTCAATAAGCAGTACACATCAATTAGGTCTCAAATTATGCCTATGAGTCCTCTTTCCCAAATCAACAATGTTTCTTTATGCTCATTTAATAAGAGGATCAATTCTTTCTTCTACTAGTGATGAAGCCAAGATTCTCTCCAATTTTTCCAAATTCAAGAATCGTTCAAGCAACCAAGATTCTACAAATAAGTGATTTCAACAAGGACGTGCTAAACGGTCAAAGGTGTGTAGCTACTACAACAAACTAGGGCATACCGTTAAAATTTGTTTCAAAAAACAAGGGTTACCTCCTTATCTCAAGAGAAGCACCATCAATAAGACTTCCACTACTATTGACAACTTGGATGCAGATTAACAAGAAGACTCGGAGGATCCACAAAATGGCACAACCCCATCTTTATTCATTATTTAACAACATAAAGAATTTCTTGCTCCATTACAACAATATTCACTTTCAAGTTCGGCCAAAATTCAATGGTTCCACACCTTAGTAAACAACTCTTCAGGTATTCCTAATTCAAATTTATCTTTATATCACAACAACACTTGGTTATTAGACATTGTGGCTACTTATCATATGTTCCATTATCATTCTTTATTTCACACTTAAGTTAGCATACTTACCATCATTGTTAAATACTATAATGGTTCCACCTTAACTTCTAACAAATATAGAACCATAAAATTCATAATGAGTTTTACCTTAGGGATGTTTCATATATCCCTAACTTCTTTACCAACCTTATTTTTGGTCATAGGTCAACTAGTTCCCTGAATTTCAGTATTACCTTAAAATATATATATAACTATGTGCTCCAAGATTTAATCAGGAAGTAATCAAAGCTAAGCAAAACTTGCCTAGATATATCACGGTTTTTATGATGAAAACTCACGGAGATGCAACATGACTGTAATGATAACTCATGAAGATGTAACTTCACTTTTATTGCAACAAATCATAAAAACAAGAAAGTATTACAACTATTTCAAGTAGTTAAAGATGTATAAGATAGTTTAATCAACCTCTTCCTCAGAAAAAATCGAAGAAAATTTATGTTTTATGATCAGTGTTAATATTCTCTGATGATGGCATTCGACTTGAATATATCTCAGGTCTCATCTCCAAGATGATTCAAGTGAAATGCTTATATGATTGTGTCATATCCCAAATTTGTCCTACCTTATTTCACTTTTCTTGTGGTTGATTAATTGGGTTGTCTATTGATCTCTCTAGCTACTCATCTGGCATTTAGCCATGATCCTCTAAAAATTCAGGTCATGGTGGTTTTTTTGTGTGCCTGTTTCTACATGTTCTTGCAAGTCTACTGAGTTCAGGGGGAGACAAAAGAGAGTTGGCTTCATTCTCAAGTTTTAGGAGGAGATTCAAAAGATTGAAAATCAGTTTCAATTAATTGTGAATATGGCATCAACATGAAGTTCAAGTTTTAATAGTCATGATTTTTAACCAAGAATCAAAATTTCAAGTTTCTTTCATCATCACGGCCAAGGTTTTCAACATGGTTCAAGTAGAGGTGTAAATAGCTATTGGAGGCCTAAATGAATTTGCAAAAAAAAACAAAAAATAATGCAAATTGGCATCAAAAGAAAGGGTCCATTTCAAATTGTCTCCATTACAATCCAAAACAAACAATTCCATGAAAATTTCAGCAATTCAATTTAGACCCATTACAAGAATTAAATTTTTTAAACCCTAATAATATACTATATAGTAAGGTTTGTTGAATATTTGGAGGAATGGAGTCAAAATTAATAAAAAGTTTGACCTAGACAATTGAAAAAAAAATGGCACAGAGGTCCCCAAGAGGAACAAGATCTTCTTCCCTAAAAAGCCATTGCGGCAATCTCTGATCACTGGTCGTCTTCGATCAAGGTGCTTGCGATCATCCTTCACCACTTCAGCACCACACATCATCAATCACACAACCGCAACAACAACAAGCGCCAACAACATCACTAGCCGATACAATTTGATTCTCAATTTTTCAAACCTTGGATTCTGCCTCTCACTGTCGTTCGACACTATGCTACTCCGGTTGGTTGATTCGCCTCACACAGTTGATATCGTGGTAATAAATCTGAACCAAATTCGCATTGGTATTATTAATGTTTTAATTGAATTTACTCTTTTGATTTGATTTCAGCCATGTTAAGTTTGCTTTTATCATTGTGTGTTGGTTTGCTATTAATATCGTGTGTGTCTGATTTTCGGTTTGTTTGGTTGTGCAAGTTTCTGTTGGAAACATCATAATAATTATTTGTAGATACGTTTGAGTCGGGGTTGTATTTTGTTAATCGAGCATGTTTATTCTTTATATATGACTTTGTATTGGGTATGTATCTATTACACTACTCGGATTTCAATTTCGGTTTAATGATGTTGGTATGGTGTGTTCATATGATTGAGTCATGCATTGCCATCTTGTGATTTTTTTTAAAATAATCTAGTTTCATAAAAAAAATCTCAAAATAACTATGTTTTCAAAATATTACCAAACTAACCTAGTTTCTATACATGTTCATCAAGTGAATTGGCGAACATGAAGAAAAAACAATCCAATTCGCCAAATGGTTTGGCTAAGGCTCACTAATTCACCAATCCAATTGACGAACATGTGATTGCTTTAACACCAATTTGCCAATGCATGTGGAGAACATGTGTTATTTTACTTTTAATGTCTCCCAATTAATTTGATATATATATTTGAAAAGAATTATTATTTTTTTACTTAATAATAATAATTTAATAAATTAAACTAAAAGAATCCGACAAAGAGAAATATAATAGAAAATTATTATTAATAATTCAACAGTGGTATTACAAAAGATTAATTTCCCGTCCGATCTAAATGTCTCCCAGTACCACATCCACGGGGATGACCCCGCCTTCAAACTCTACCACGAGGTGGTTGAGGTTCCGCTTGTCTTTGTGTGTTTGGTGGAGGCGGTTGTTGTTGAGCCGATGATTCTGTTATGTTTGCAACCGTTTGTCCCCAATAACCAGGAGGGTTGCTGCCAAAGGCGCGGCCGTAACTCATTTGTGTGCCCATGTTTTCAAAGTTGGGTCGTATTGGTTGGGATGGGTTGGATTGGGTTTGGTGAGGACGATACACTTGACTAAATGAGGATATTGCCTCATTTTGAAAACGAAACAAAGGTGGGGGGTTATGGTAGGCTGGTGTGGGGTTGAAGGAGTTATCAGGGGTATCTTGGAATGGGTTTGGCTCTTGTTGTTGTGCTTGGGTTTGTGGCATGAATGGGTTACGGGTTTGGAAGAAGGGTCTATGGGTGTTTGAAGTTGATGGATGGAATTAGGTGGGTAAGTCATGGTGTGAGGTAGGTGGTTTGGCGTATCATGCGGCCTGCGATCGGGGGTCAATCAAGTATGGGTTATCAGACACCCACTGTTGCGTAGTAACTAACCTAAACCAAACTAAATATTCTCTAGTTGGTCTAACATTTTGCAGGACTGGACACCTTAGGACATGTTGGCGGAGATCTCTCCATTGTTGACGCAACTTCCTAGCAAAGTCCCTCCAATCATCCATATTCCACATGTCACTTACTCTTCTCAAATGCCATTCTCCCAAACATGTCGGAGGACCCGGAATATCTTGTTGCATTCCGATCTGCATTTTCACCCGATCTGTCTGGTGCATTTCAATTATGGTGAACTAGATGATTGGTGTTTTCGCTGTCCAAACTTCAAAATCTTCGGGGTTTGGTTCATGGTCCAGGCCTAAATATGGCCGTCAGATAAACTGCATTAAAAAGAAAAGAATATATTTAGAAGAGAAAATGAATATTTTTTAGAAGAAAATTAATATTTTTAGAAGAAAAGAAAATGAATATTTTTTATAAGAAAATGAATATTTTTAGAAGAAAAGAAAATGAATATTTTTTAGAAGAAAATGAATATTTTTAGAAGAGAATTTTATAAGTAGAATATTTAAAATACCTGGTCAACACCCACGTGCTCTAACAAATTGCGATAGAGAACTATGGAACTTCTAGGATTCCTACTATAATCCATCACAAGACCAGACCAGCTAAACAGAAAAGATTTAAAAGAAATTAGTTAAAATAATCGTATAAAATTTAAGTAGAATAATCGGAGAAAATTTAAAATTTAATATTTAAAGAAAAGAATTATAATAGCAGACTTACTGGTTGGCGTAGGGGAACGGACATGGATTCGTATTGCGTGGGGCGAGCATCGGCAGTCGTGAATACCCCCATGCTTGTAACAGAAAAGCACAACCAAAAAATGTACAAGTATCCTTTGCGGCATTTTTAAAAAGACTACTATACAAATGGGCCAAAACAGTCGAACCCCAACTATATGTGTTTACCTTGTTGATGTCTCGCAACAACGGTAAATACATCATATTTATTGTGTTACCGGTACCGTCAGGAAATAAAAAATGACCAAATAAAAGCATAATATAACACCTCGTCTTAATAATTTTTTCTAACTCAGTTGATTGATCGTTTAAAATTAAACTAGCATAATGGGCTCTAAGGACTCCTAGATTAATCCCTGAATCCCTGCTACGAGTATTTGCTGGCTACTCCTCATCAATGAGAGGGGCACCTAGCAAATTCTCTACTATATGTATGTCATGGTTGACCTTACCAAAAACAGCTTTACCAAATACATGTAAACCCAAAAGCATGTAGACATCTTCGAGTGTTACCGTGCATTCACCAAATGGCAAGTGAAAAGTGTGTCTCCGGTCTCCACCTCTCTTGTAGTGCCAAAATAAATTTTGTGTCTATCGAATTGTTGTGCACTTTAATAACATCACCAAATCCGCATGAACGTAGATACGGTTCTATGATCGGATCATATGCAATGTAGTCATGCACCCGACAACGGAATCTTTTTACATTCTGTAGACAAACATGATATAAGTTAAAATTTTATATAATTGAGATAAGTAAAATTTAAATAAAATTGACATAAGTTAAAACATGTAAAAATACTTATGGAAAGAATGAAACATGCAAAATTAGCAATATTTCCAGGTGTTCCTCTATGTTGATCACCCATAGTTAGTAGAGCCATTGAATATTGGTTTGCTAGAGTGTTAATAAAGCTAGAGTGTTTAGAGTGTTTAGTGTGTGGTTAAAAGATGTTATTAGAGGGTAGATTTATAGAAAAAAAATAAGTACACGCACAAGCCAAATGAAATGGCGAACGTGTGTAGGGTGTATGTGAATTCTCCACATGCATTGGCGAATTGGTTCAAAAATTTGCAGTTTTGATTGGTGCAACGCAACTTGTGAGGATCATGCACCCCATTCTCCACTCTGATTGGTGAGCAGCATGGAAACGAGGATCATGCATTGAATATGTTTGTTGAACTTTGTCACATGCATTCAATGAAGTTGTTGACTACAATTAATGGATGCATGTAGGTGACAAAAATGACATGCAGGGCAGGCAAGGGTGCAACATGCAAGAATCTCTGTGGCGTAGCATGCATGCAGGTAGCAGGAATCTTCACCTTTATAAACCTTACACATATCGCCACCTTTATTGGCGAAGCCATGCAATGCCCTACACTAATTCGCCACATTGATTGGCGAAAATCCATGCAATGCCCTACCTTAATTCACCACCTTGATTGGAGAACATGTTATATGGATATTTTAATGCACGAAATAATTGTATAATTTAACTTGTTATTTTAATTGTATAATGAAGTAGTATGCTACTTGTTTATAATAAATATAGGTTTTCAAAATTGTATAGGATATGCCTACCAAAATAATTGTATAATAACTTAAATAAATGTGTATGAAAATAAATTGTGTAGGTGAATAACATCAATAATGGTATATGTAATCAAATTGTGTAGGTAAACTGTAGACTGTATAAGATAAGCCTACGAAATTAATTGAATAGGCAAACTGTATAAGATAAGCCTACCAAATAATTCCACAACTTCTGTAAAATAATCCCACAACTTGTGTATAACTTTAATGATGAAAAGAAAATATATTATAAAGTAACTGTTCACAATTCTATTTATAGACATGTAACCTTGTTTCAATATACCAAAAACCTGTAAAACATTAAACATCTCTAAAAGTTTCTTTGTATTTGATCTATGGCTCAATCACCCCAGTATATGATCAACGCTCATATAAATGGTGAAATATTCTATTGTAACCTATCTAGGTTCAATTTTTGTAACACCGAATTTACACGGTTCTCAATCGACCGATGGTCCAATTTTGCTCATCTGAAACAGAGGTTGGAAAAGAAATTACAGTGTGGTCCAGTAGACGTCCTCATATACAAAAATCCAGTCTTTTATGAGGATAACCAGGTCATGTTTTCCAATTAACTATATGTGATGACGAAAGTGTCCGTACTATGTTTCTCAACCACGAGTATTCCGGTTTCAATGATATTGAGCTTTATGTTACGTTGCACCAACAACAGATGTCTCAAACCATTGATCCTTCGCAAGTGTTTTGCGAATATGACAATAATTTAGCTGAAGTTGACGTTGTTGATGAGGACGAGGAAGAAGAGGAGGCAATTGTTGATGAAATGGTCAATGAACCTGAGGTCCCAGCCAGTCATGTATATTGTTCTCCTCAACACATGACAAGCCTGAACTTGGGAGGTGATGACCCATCTTCTGATATAGTTTACAATCTGTATCCTCAAAGACAAGGTGCATTAAAGGAGGGCGACCATTTTTGAACAAAATAAGACTGCATCCGAGCGATCAAATATTACCACATGGATTTATCACCTGATTATAAGGTCGACCGAACGAACCCACCATTGTATAAGATATATTGTTGTGACATGATGTGTCAGTTTCGATTGACAACATCGTATAGAAAGAGAAGTAAGGATTAGAAGGTTGCGTCTATGGGTCCAGAGCATACTTGTGTGATAACTAATGCATTGCAGGATCATCGACAACTGAGCTCTCAACTAATATGAAATGATATCTTATCAATCGTTGGCGATGACCCTTTGGTAAAGGTCAGCAAGATAATTAAGCACATAGTTCATAAACACAAGTATACTCCGTCGTACAGGAAATCATAGATATCTAGAATGAAGGTTGTTGCCATTGTATTTGGAAATTGGGAGGACTCTTACAAAGAACTCCCAAAGTTTTTTTGGCACTAAAGCAATACACTCCAGGGACTATTGTCATTCTTGAGACCTTGCCGGCGTATACTCCAAAAAGTCATTGTGTTAATGGAAATGACATATTCCACCGACTCTTTTGGGCATTTGGACCATGTATAAAGGGTTTTGCCTTCTGCAAGCCTATAATCCAAATTGATGGAACATGGCTCTACGGCAAATACAAAGGAATTTTATTGATGGAAAGGTCCCAGGACGGAAATAGCAACGTCTTCCTAATTGCATTCACTATAGTCGAGGGAGAGACAACTGAGGGATGGAGTTTTTTTCCTGAAAAATCTCTGACTTCACGTGGCTCCCCTGTCTAACTTATGTTTGATTTCGACAGACATGTATCAATTGAAAGTGCATGGAAGAATGTTGATAACGGATGGAAAGATCCTCCTTCAACACATGTCTATTGCATTAGACACATCGCTCAAAATTTCATGAGAGAGATCAAGGACAAGGAATTGCGGAAGAAGGTCGTGAATGTGGGGTATTCATTAACCTAACCATCATTCAAACACTATCGTGATGAAATCAGACTGACAAATGAAGATGCATTCAGATGGATCAACCAAATTCCATTGGATAAGTGGACCAGGGCCTACGAAAAAGGACAACGATGGGGTCACATGATCAAAAATCTCGTGGAATCAATGAACTCTGTTTTTAAAGGCATTTTTAACCTACCGATAATCTCTTTGGTAAGGTCAACCTACTTTAGGCTCGGGGAACTTTTTGACACCAGGCGTTCAAAATGGAGTTCTATCCTACAGTCTGGTCAAGTGTTCAGCGATAGTTCAATGACATTCATTAAAGATGAAGCTTCCAAATCTAACACACACGTGGTCACAGTGTTTAACCGTAATAAAGGACATTTCAATGTTGCTGAGATAATGGATCACCACGTAGGGAGACCGAGGGGATCCTATCGGGTAGAACTTGATAACAATTGGTGTGACTGTGGAAAATTTCAAGCCATTCGTATGCCTTGCTCCCATGTTATAGCGGCATGTTCAAAGGTTCGAATGGACCCTTCAAGCTTAATGTCCCCTATTTACCAAGTGCACGATCTTTGCAACGTCTACAACAAAAGCTTTCCGGTTGTTGCAAATGAGGACTACTGACCCACATACAATAGGGAAATAGTCTGGCATAATGAAAACATGCGAAGAAAGAAAAATGGGCGTCCTAACAGCATGCGTATTCGCACAGAAATGGATACGGCGGACAAAACGGTGAGACTATGCAGTTCATGTCGTCAACCCGGGCACAATCGTAAAAAAATGTCCCAATGTTGGACCAAGCACAACGACATAATTTAACCATTGTAACCGTATCTATTTATAATAGAAGCCTCATTCATTTCATTCATACCAATAAAATCTTACAACCACATACAAGAACATACATAAATAAAACAAGAAAATACATAATTTAAAACATGACCATACATAAATAAAACAACTGGAACATTCAACATAACTAGTCTATCACAACCATCAGGACAACTTCATCTCGACCTAACATCATTGAAAGAACACCTGCATCATTGACCAATGTTCTCCATTTCATCACACCAGACTCCACAACCCGCTTCTCAATTTTAATTATCTTTTCTTTAGGCCCGATTTCTCCTTCTAACAAGCAGTTTAATTCTCTATGCAATTGTTCCAAAGTTTGTGGGTTCCATAACAACATCTTCAAAGGAGGCTTTGTTGGTGAGAAAACCACCAAAGCATTTTTCTTCAAAATATCAAATTTTGGAAGCGGTTCTTCTGATGTTGAGGATGATGGTGTCGATGCAAAAGTATATGGACGAGGAGAAGCCATGTTGTAAGAGGGAGAGATTGAAAGGAATGACAGAGATAGAGGGGTTGAAAGGTTGGTGTAGATGTGAGATAACTTATTTACGGGGCGCATCTATTTATAGGAAAAAAATCACATTTCTACTCTTTCGCCAAACCAAGTGGCGAATTTCCTAAACCTAAAGACACATTCGCCAAATGGATTGTTGAATATGTGTAAAATTTCTTGCTTTAGCCAAACCATTTGGCGAATTGGATTGTTTTTTCTTCATGTTCGCCAATTCACTTGATGAACATGTATAGAAACTAGGTTAGTTTGGTAAATATTTTGAAAACTTAGTTATTTTGGGATTTTTTTTTTATGAAACTATGTTATTTTTAAAAAAAATCCCATCTTGTTGTTGTTGTCAAAAAATCGGCATAATAATCCTGCATTTTTTTAAAGTTTCTGCCACACAATAACAACGCTTCTGTCAAATAAGCGTTGTTAAAAGGTGTTGTGTTGTTTTGTTGTGCTGCACACTATACACAGTTGTTCTGCTACACAAGCGCTGTTATATGCCATTTTCACTACTATTTTTCTTATATTTATTTATTTGTTTTTTTCTTCTTTCTTTTCTTTTATTTTCTCCTTGTAATTTATTTATCTATTCAAGGAAAAAAAACCATGTAATAAAAGGTGTATTATTATTTTTATTAAACACATTTATTTTATATTAATTAATAAAATCATTAATTAGTTTTATTAAATATTTGTAGTTAATTTAATTAAGAATCTTGTATGGTTTATTCATATTTACTCGATTATTTCGATCGTACAAGTTTCTCATATAATTTGCTCATGTTATGACAACATGGTCTTGACTTTATTTCTCACATGCACACCCAAATCCTTTTTCAACTAATTCTCGATTTGATAATCGAGCCCCTTTTCAAACACCATGTAAGTCGATTATATTTTACATTGTCATCAACCAAACACAAACCCTTGATGCAACGTCAAGTGGCTCCTCTTGTAAGTCGGTTGCCTTTTGCAATCACCTTCACACATATTCAAACCTCGATCACGTCGAGTATTTTTCTTAAAACAAACTTAAAAAACTTAATCATTACTAAACACTTTATTAAAAATGATAGGGGATGCCTTTCTCTATGTTCAAACAACTATTGTCTTATAAAACATATCAAATCGATCAAATTCAAAAAAATATTTTATAATCATTTAAACGAAACAGAAGTGGAATTGAGCATTCTATTTCCTTCTCGAGTGCCTAGGATGCGATGAGTGTAACACCCCATTTCTACCCGGCGATTATATTAAAATCAAAGTATTAAAATTTTAACCAACAAGTACATAAAACAGGATGCTACATTTTTCAACTTATAAAAACTTCATTTAATTTCATGAGAATTGATACATAACACTTTCGGTTCGTAAGAAACTAAAAACAACAACTTTTATTCATTTATGAAACCAAATTCAACTTTTACAACTACGCAATGGATTTTCAAATTATTCAACTAAACATGGTATAACATGTTATTCAACTTAAAATAGCATAGTAACAACATAATCATACTAAAACGACTTTAAAAAAACACAAAACAACAAAGCGTCCATTCCCCGAGTGTTACGTATCAGAGCACTGACACCGACTCGAACTAATGAAGATAACCATTGTCCTGCAAGCTACCTGCATGTTACCAACATAGGGGTAACATTCAAACAGAAGGGGTAGATATCGATAATTATAAACGATACATGATAAACAATACTTAGATAAGGATCATAAACAATTCACCACTTCAAAACATCAACCAAAACAACAACTTAACAATCATCCACCGTTTATCAACTTATTTTACTACTTATCATATCCATCGACATTTTCTACATAAACAACATAATCATATATTCAACACGAACTACTTAATCAGCTTAATCAATACAATTCACTTAATCAACTTGAAACAACATAACAACTTATCAACTTGAACGACATATACAACATAATCGACATAAATAGCGCAACTCGGATACGACTCGACTATGCAAACACATATGGTACCATTCGGAGTAAAACTCCCAATATAAAATTATTGTCAGGTTATCGAGGCAATCAAGGCACAAGCCTTCAACTTTCAACTTGGTGCTAATCCAGGCCAACATGGTGTGAGCAACGACTCCGACATAAAAATGCAAATGATCTACATAGCATGCATGACTTTACAACATAACAACATACAACATCAAACAGCACAACCATCTTATACAACTTGAATAACTTAAATCAATGTTGGCTATTCAGCCTCCAACTTGAACAACATAACAACGTCGACAACGTAGAACAACTTATACGACATAGGCAACTTAAAAATCAACTTTGGCTTATAAGGCCTTCAACATAACAACTTTTAGATTTTCCGTAAACCGGAACCACTTACCAACTCATCTGTACCTGTAACTCAACTTTACAACATATTTTCGATAAAACAACGCAACAAAAATCAACTATTAAACTACCTGACTTACCCCGACGATTTTCATTAAATTCTGGGCAACTAAGTTTTTCGCCTAATTCGGCTAAACCGACTAATCAACAATGTTTACAACATTCTGAAGTTAACCCAACTAATTAAGAGTTTTATGTCAAAAATCAGTTTCCTGATACATTCTACTGTCGTAGACTAAAGGCTTTATAAGTATTTTCTATCAAACTCAAAAGAATCATTTTTTTGTTAAAAGCTCCATCACAGTCTTAATAAAAAAAAACCGATTTTATTCGCTACTGATAATTTTTGCTTACTACTGATCATTGCTAATGATTCCAAATCTTCAATACAGATTATTTACAATTCATAAAATTATTATTAATATTAATCAATTTAATGAAACAGGTTTAAGTATTTTAATTTATAAAATAAGATGTATAAAAAAACTGAATAACCCTCAATTAACAGGGTGGCTTGCACCACCCTTCATGCATATTCCTAGTGGTTTGCGCCACTTTTTATCATTGGTAGCCACAAAGAAAAGTGGAACCCGCCACTTTGGCCCATGTCTTGTGCCATGTGACCTTAAGGGAGCATGGCCCTCGCCACTCCTTTAGTGGCTCTCACTGTAATACCCTAAAATTTTCCCTCTCATTTTCATGGTATTTAGAATATTGCATTGCATTCATAATTTCATACATTACATATAAACGAAATAAAGTAAGTCATGTGTCATTGGTTAGCGCACAAGGCATGTGATCAAGGTTAACTCAGTGGCAAAATCAACTATCAGAACTCAAGGTCGAAGCAGGCTCAGAACGGACGGTGGAGATGGATTCTAAAGGTTTCCCACAAAAAGGAGGGAAATTCAAATTTTTCATTCGTTAACCGGTTAACACCAGGGGTTAACCGGTTAACGTCTGCGAACTTTGGGCTAAATTTTCAAAATTCAGTTGATGCTCTCTCCCCTTTCCATTTTCCACTTTGCTTTGTGTTTCCATCAAACTCTAGAACATTCCACATTCTTCCCAAGGAATATTCCAAGAATATGCCAAGGAATATTCTAGGAATATTCCCATCTGATCCTTAGCTTAGGATCCAAGCCTTGTACCCTAACCTAAACCTAACTCCAAACTTAATACCTATATAAATTTTGTTCATCGAGCAAAAAAAGATTAGCCATTTTTCTTCATGGTTTAGCCATTTCTTCTCAAAAATTCATCATTCTCACTATCTCAATTCTCTCATTTTCTTCCATTTTCCCAAACTCACTAAAGCTTCATCATCAAGATCTTTCAAGTTTCACATCGAAACTCGAAAGATCAGAAGCTTAGCCTTCATCATCTTCATCGATTCAGCAGAAAATCAAAGGATTTGTCACGGTTGTGGTGTTTATTTCACCGTTCGGAAGAGTTTCGGATTCTCATCGATTGCATTTATTTTGCACTCTCGTGGATCGAAACTTGGAACCTCCGATATTCTCTTTGTTTGTGCATTGATCAACATCGCAACAATCACCAAAGCAAATCTCTGCTTTGTAGGTTGGTGAACCCGAATCACTTATTGCTTTAATTTATTTCTCTTTATCTCGCCGTAAGGCATTCTTCGATTTTATTGCTTGTGATACTTTATTCGGTTTGATCATTAATAGCTAGAATCGTGGAGTGATCATAGTGCTCATAGGCATTAGAAGGTTGTGCTTAGTTGGCGATTTCATGCTAGTATGGTAATGGATGTAGTAGGAGCTTTTGGAAATAAGTCGATAGCTAGAAGTGATTTTTCCCCCACTGTTTTTCAATTTTGATTCAGTGTTAAACGATTAAAACTCAGGGTTATCCGGTTAACACACTATTTTTTCATGTTGTTTAAATGATTTTGGAATCCGTTAACCGATTAACCCTGGGCGTTAACCAGTTAATGTTGTGTTGATCTGGATTTTTCTTTTGTTGTTTTCTTGCATGTGTGTTTACCACTCATTCTTTTATCATCATGGATTGCTAAATTATGATTTTAGGGAATTTTTAGGAGCTGATTTAGTGCAAGTACGCGTAGTTTCGATAGCTTTCGACATGCGTTTTGTTAGATTCCGGTTTTAAAGCATAAGTGTTGCATTCATGTCCATAGCTTGTTATGATCATTGTTTACATGACTTAGCATCATCCATAACATGTTAATAAATGTTTACACTTCTGTTTTGCATCACATTTGAAGCTCGTTCATGTTTTGGTCAAGTCATGTGCATAATGGAAAAATTGCACATAAATAATTTAGTTTGCATCCATTGGTTGTATGACAATATGTTATATTCCATTGTTAGTGATCCATTTCATATTATTTCATAACTTGCATGATCATTGCATTCCCTTGTTTGCCTTAAAACACATGTTTTGTATTTGAAAAATAATGAAAATCTGCCTTGTTTTCATCGCTGCATTTTGAAACAGGAGCTGTAAAAACATGCTGCGTTATTCTGTTTTGGTCTTTTTACACCTATTTTCATGATGTTTGGTAGCTGTAATAGGCTGTTTGTGTTGTGCATTGCATTTAGTAGCTGTTTGTGCAATAAAAAGTTGTAGTAGCTGCTGAATTTAGGCTTTGTCTAGTTTTTAGGATCCTTAGACTTAGGATTGAGTCTAGTTTAGGCCATAGATGTATTAGGATATGTGTGGTACTTGTTTACCTTCTTTCCTTTTATCATTTTAGCTGTATTCTACTAACCTTTATTTTGTAGGGAGGTTGAGGTAAGTTTGTTCACGCAACTTCTTCCTTTTATATTCTTTATGCTTTCTAAGTGTGTTTGCCTTAGCACTTTGTGCTTTGTTTGTATAGGCTTCCCCTTGTTGGAAAAAACTTAACTTCCTTAGGAAGTAAGTTGAGTTCTAATTCTCTTTTCTTCTTTTCCTTTTTCTCATTAGGATTAGAAAACCACACAAAACATTAGGATATCCTTTTGCATGCAATAAATAACTCAGGGTTATGTCTTAGTTCCCTTATTTTTTCCCTTTCTCAATTTGAGTCTCTCTTTCTTATCTCACAAAGAAAAACAATAAAATACCTAATAAATGTTGATCTTCTCATACGCCAGGAGACTTTACCGTGGGTTACTAATACACGTCCCATTTCGGGGCGAGGTGTAAGGCATCTACCACGATGAACATGTCTTAGTATGAGGATGTATCACAAACAACAAACTCAAAACACTTCTTTAAAAGACAATTAACCAACAACACACGTCTTTTCCTGCAGGATTTCTTTTCTCATCTCATTCACTCACAACGAGAACTTGCTACGACTTGTCTCATTGCAAGAAGGTAACAAACTCGTTCAAGGCTAGCCTACAACACCTGAGCATTGGCATAAGCAGTTCAATTCATAAAAAACACAAACAGAGTTCCTGCCTTAGTTAGGTGAACTATGTCGAATCTGATTCTCATTTCCCAAGAGATACGTAGGCGGCGGGGTAGGGCCCGTTCAAGCACATTATTTATTTTCCCTACATTTTCCCCCTTTCTTTCTTTCTCTTTTTCCAGTTCCCTTTCTCATTCCAGTTCCAGTTAGCGGTTTTTATTCAGCAGCAGTTTTATTTCTCACCCTTTGAAACAGACTAACAAGTGTGGATCCCGTCGGGTACGACGGACGATCTGGGGTGCTAATACCTTCCCAGGTCGTAACCGACTCCCGAACCTAGTTCTTTGGTTCTTAGGACCTTGTCCTTTCCTTTTCCTCTTTGGTTTGTGTAGCATTACCTTCCCAGGTCGTAACCGACTCCCGAACCAACTCTACCTTTTCCACGCCACTTTCGCGTTTGTATTAGGATTAAAATCTCGGGAGCAAAAGTTGGCGATTCTGCTGGGGACCTAACCCAAAATCTCTTGTTTCCCCTTTGAGAGTCAATCCTAGCGCCTGTTTATTTCTGTTTCTTTGGGTGTTTATCGGTGTGCTTTAGTTTAGCTTTACTTTTTTCATTTATATCTTTACTTTACAACATTTATTTACTGCTTTCAGTATTTATTTTCCATGCATCATATATACTGGATTGTCTGTGATGGTTTGGTTTTTTCTGTGGGGTGGGGTTACTGTGAGATAAGACAAATACCCGACTTAAGTGCACCCTAGGACTAGCATGGACAGACATTGTACTCTCATGGTACCATGATGAGTGGCGGTGTGTTCCACACCCAGACTTCGACCGTCTTGGAACTATTCTGTGTGGAGATTTCCTCCATTTCAGGGTACGACCTTGATAGTTATGTGCATCTAGTGACTGATCATCGAGGACCTTAGTGGAAACACCCCTCTCTAGTGATGATAGTGGCAAACCACATTTGTTGGAAAATCCACTCGCATCTGAGGGCCCACTGGGAACTCGCATAGGATGGCCTGGTTCTCTCATAAGAATCCAGTTAAAGCAAACTGTTCGTATGACGATAGTATTGTATCCCAAGGATTGAATGTACTATTGTTTCTCGATTCAGTGCTTGAAGCTGGGGACTTATGAGGGATGCTTGTTTTTCTTGGACTCAGCTGAGACCTCCCTGAGTAGTACATAATTCCTAACCGCTTCCCTGATTTGGTCATGAGCTATTTCTCGGAAATGGTGAACGTATTATTGTTATTTGGCTTTGAGAGTTTGTGATGCTTGACCCGAGTTTGCGTCGGAAACATTAAGAAACAGTGTGGTGCCATTGAGGGACAATATAGAGGCTCAAGACAAAGTCAGTGGCAAGCAACCTGTGACAAATAATGCTCTTGCGTCAACTCCAGAGCCTGATATCACATTTGACAAGGAAGCGGGGGAATTTCTGAGAATCATTAAAAAAAAGCAATTACAAAATAGTTGATCACTTGCAACAAACTCCCTCAAAGATTTCAATCTTGTCCTTGTTGACGTGTTTAGACTCACACATGAAAGCCTTGCTGAGGATATTAAACAATTCCTACATAACACAAGACATATCAGTAAACCAGCTTGAGATGGTGGTGTCAAGTGTGAACGCCAACCATGGTTTGGGGTTTACAGATATGTATCTGACTACTGAGGGACGCAGCTACAATCGAGCTCTACACATTTCTATGGAATGTAAAGGAGTTGTGCTCTCTCATGTACTCATGGACACATGATCATCCCTGAACCTACTTCCAAAGAAAGTATTGATTAAGTTGGACTATGATGGGGTGGTGCTCAGAACAAGCGACTTGGTGGTCTGAGTGTTCGATGGCTCAAAAAGGTCTGTCTTTGGAGAAGTGGAACTACCAATTAAGGTAGGTCCACAGGTTTTCAATACTACCTTTTATGTTATGGATATCCAACCAGCTTATAGCTGTTTGTTGGGACGACCCTGGATACATGCAGCAAGGGCTGTGTCTTCAACCCTCCACAAGAAGCTCATATTCTTCTGGGAAGGACGGATTGTTATAGTGTGTGGGGAAGAAGACATCTTCATCAGTCACTTGTCCTCATTCAAATATGTAGAGATGGATAGAGAGATTGTTGAAACTCCTTGTCAAGCCTTCGAGCCAGTCAGAACTGAGGGTACATCGTCATCAGCTTCCTTGTCAGAGGATAAGAAGAAGGGTGTGTCAAATTTATCCTACAAACAAGCCTTGGAGGTTGTAGAGTTAGGTACGAATGAGGGTTGGGGAAAAATGATTGAAGTCCCATAGAAGAAGAATATGTTCGGGATTGGTTATAATCCTGGCCAGTCAATACCAAATAAGAGCGCTAGAGGTCGAAAGGGGCCGATTACTTTCACGATTGCAGGATAGGTTGATCATAGCAGTATCTGTGTAGTGCAAGATGAAACGGTTGATAGTGATTATGAACTGGACGAATGGATAAAGCCTTGTGTCCCGGGTGTGAAACTCAGTAATTGGTCAGCCGAAGCAATCGTCTCTGTCACTCAACCACAAGAGTAATAGTTATGTGTTTCTATTCTTTTGTATGAAAGCTCTATGCCTTTGCCGGGGCATAATAGCTCATTGTGAGGGTTCATTATTTCATATTGCAATAACAATCATTAATAAAGTGGATGTTTTTGGCATTCATTCATGGTTTTCCTTGTCTTTCATTTTATTTTTGTTTAAAAAAAATAAACGGCAATGTTTTTCCATGTCGCCCACCTTTTCTAAATCTAGCATGAATCATCACTCATGTAGATGTACCCCATCGGGTCTCATCAGTGACGATCTTGCTATGGCTGAATATGACTTCGACAATCCAATTTACCTAGCCGACGAGGAAGGTGAAGTAGATTGTGAATTACCCGAAGAATTAGCCAGAATGCTCAAGAAAGAGGAGATGGTGATTCAGTCGCACGAAGAGGCCATTTAAATGGTGAACCTGGGTACTAAAGAGGACAAAAAAGAAGTCAAGATCGGGGATGCATTGGAAGAATCTGTAAAGAGTCGTTTGATTTCCATGCTCTGAGAATATGTTGACGACTTCGCCTGGTCTTACCATGATATGCCAGGGTTGGACACTGATATCGTAGTGGACAAGCTACCGTTCAGAGAAGATTGCCCGCCGGTGAAGCAGAAACTGAGAAGAACTCGACCCAATATGCCTATCAAAATCAAGGAAGAGGTGCAAAAGCAGTTTGATGTCAGATTCTTGGCTGTGACAAGTTATCCTCCATGGGTTGCAAATATTGTGCCAGTTCCTAAAAAGGATGGCAAGGTCAGAATATGTGTGGACTATCGAGACTTGAATCGGGCGAGCCCCAAAGATGACTTCCCGTTACCACACATTGACATGCTAGTTGATAACACTGCCCAATTTTCTGTGTTTTCCTTCATGGATGGTTTTTCAGGCTACAATCAAATCAAGATGTTTCGAGATGACATGGTTAAAACTACCTTCATTACCCCATGGGTACCTTCTGTTACAAATTAATGTTGTTCGGTTTGAAAAATGTTGGGGCAATATACCAATGAGGAATGGTGACTCTTTTCCATGATATGATTCAGCACGAGATCGATGTATATGTTGATGATATGATCACAAAGTCACAAACAGAAGAAGAACATCTGGTCAACCTAGCCAAGCTGTTTGACAGGCTTCGGAAGTTCAAACTGATGTTGAACCCGAACAAGTGCATATTCGAGGTGCATTCTGGAAAGCTGTTGGGCTTTATTGTCAGTGAAAGGGGGATTGAGATCGACCCTGCGAAGGTGAAAGCAATTCAGGAAACGCCTGAGCCGCAAACTGAGAAAGAAGTACGTGGCTCCTTAGGGAGGTTGAACTACATTGCATGGTTCATCTCTCACCTAACAGCTACGTGTGAACCAATCTTCAAACTTCTGAGGAAGAACCAGGTTATCAGTTGGAATAATGACTGTCGACTAGCTTTCAACCGAATCAAGGAGTATCTGCAAGAACCTCCGATTCTCATACCTCCAGTGCCAGGGAGACCTTTGATCATGTACCTCACAATGCTCAAGGGATCAATGGACTGTGTACTGGGCCAGCAGGACGAGTCTGGTCGAAAAGAACACGCAATCTATTACCTTAGCAAAAAATTTACCGACTATGAGACACAATACTCATTGATCGAGAAAACTTGTTGCGCTTTGGCATGGGCTGCTTGCCGATTAAGTCAGTACATGCTAACTCATACCACTCTGTTGATTTCCAAGATTGACCCCGTTAAATACATATTTGAAAATCCAGCTCTAATCGGAAGAGTAGATCGGTGGCAGATGATTCTGACAGAATACGACATTCAATATACTTCACAAAAGGCTATCAAGGGAAGTGTATTGTCGGATTATTTGGCCCAGCAACCGATTGAGGATTACCAGCCAATGTGGTTTGAATTCCCAGATGAGGACATCTTGTTCCTCAAGTCGAAAGACTTTGAAGAACCACTCCCGGAGGAGGGGCCATACCCCGAATCCAAATGGAGTCTGATGTTTGTTGGGGTTGTTAACATAAACGGAGGTGGAGTTGGTGATGTCATTATCTCACCGAAAGGAATCCATATGCCCTTCATTTTCCGGTTGACATTCGAATGCACCAACAATGAAGCAGAGTATGAATCCTGTATAATGGGGATCGAGGAAGCAATTGGTTTGAGAATCATGAACCTCGAGATCTTCGGTGATTCGGCTTTAGTCATCAATCAGGTTAACGGAAAATGGCTGGTTCATCAACCTCATCTGATTCCTTACAGGGATTATATCCGGAGGTTGTTGTAGCGGTAAAATCATGAGTGTAAGCTATTAGTTAACTTAACTCAAAGTAAACAGAGTCGCCATCATGCTTTATTTTATTCCAAGAGGAAAAGGAAAAAAGAGCAAATAAATTATAATGAATCTAAAATCAAAAAAAAGCTAAAGAAACACAACAGAGAAACAGGTAAGGGGATAGATTACACAATGGAAAGGTTTTACACACCCAAAATGTCTGTGGTACTCCATGGGAGCCCTTTGAAAAATTTACTACTTTTGGTTTGAAAAAGGTTTTTTAAATGAGAGTGGAAGGATGAGGAAATAATTTTTTTTAATAATATTTTTGTGTTTGGAGAGGTTTACCACCTCATGCCTACATACCCACAAAGTGCAATGTAAGATCAAAACCCCGTAGTTCGTGGTACAAATAGTGAAAAGGGTGGGTTGTAATTAATTTTATTAAGTGAAGAGAATTTGTCATATTCAAGTGGATGGCCAAACAAACTACCATGAGAATGAAGGCATGGACCCATACATCATTATGGGGAGGGCCCCAACTCGGATAAATCAACGAGTATGCCACTAAACCCCCACAAATAACAAGAGAGTCAATTACATCAAACTACAACCATGGAGATTGAAAGACTTTCACTCGACTAAAGAATAATGACTCATAATCGACACTCTTTTAAAGAAAATACACAAAAGTGCAGAAAGGCACAAAACAACTTGAATGAGTTTGATTCTTTTTATTTTTGAATTAAGGTCAACATGATTAGATTAATTGATTTTAAAAGAAAATAAAAAAGAGTAAAAGTCATTTGTCAAAAGTCAAGGTTTTTGTTTATTAAAGAGGTGATGATTTAAAAAGAAGGAATCATTTGAAAAAGAGAGAAGATTTTGAAAATTAAAGAAGGGGAGGAGATGAAGGGACTATCCTAAAAAAGGAAAATAAGAAGATAAGGGAAGAAAGATCTAACCAAACTTGATGTCATTTCAAATTATGAGCATAAGAGTTTCATCCTTATAAGCTAGCAAATGACCAAATAAAGGTAAATTCCAACTTCATGAAGGTGAAGGCAAAAGAAGTGTGTCCTAAGAATCTAACTCCAAATCTTCATTCCAAAGCCAAGGATAGTAACCAATAGTCCACAAATTAAAGTCACAAGTTTTTTAGAAGTTTAATCCTTTATTAATATTTTTATGTCCAAATGGACAAATGAAAAATAACAACAAAATAAGAGCAAATAATAAACATGATATGGATGAATAAAGTATGATAAAATAAAAGCAATTAAAGTGCAAGAATTTAAATGTTAGTAGCAAAAATAAATAAATTGCAAGAATATAAAATATTAATAATAATAATAGTATAATAATACTTACATAATAATTATGGCATGGTGAACTTAATCAACCATAACCAAAAAAGAGCAAACAGAATCGAAAGGCAATCGGATCCGCTTAGCATCTTACACTATAGCGATTAATCAAGGCAAACCGAACCGAATTCAATGAAATTTGAAAGGCGATTGGGAGACCCAAAGCACCTATGCATCAAACATTCATAAGTCTCAATTCTTAATGCAATATGATTAACCACTTTGGGATTACGCGATCAACAAGAGATCCGGTCCACGAAAGTGCAAGTACCCAATTAGATTTTTATTCCGAAGTCAGGACACATTTAGGTCTATGTTAAGTAATCGCCGAGTAATTTACGAAGTAATTACCCTACAAATGAGGCCGGCCACCACCAATTAAGGTGCATAATGTTAGTGATAATGCATGCGAGATAAACGATATGTAAATCGCCATCCGAACGCAATACCGCACGAAACTAAAGGTAAATATCGAATTCAGTCGCACTCATGGTATTCTTTCATCCTTAAGTTCAATCACTCATCTTGGAGGATTCAAGCATGAAAATGTATCACTAACCCAAAGTACCATAAATGAATTGAATAATCCACTTAAAGGTAGTTTTGAATTAATGAACATTAACTACTCTAATCTACACCCAAAGTTCATTGAAATTAAAGAGAAATCACTCCCAAAAGTGTTTCCCAAGGTAAAAATAAAAGGAGGAAGAAGAAGAAGAAAGAAGAACCAAAAAGGGCTTTAAAACAAGCCAAGAATTCAATTCTGACTTGCGTTAACCGATTAACTCTGAAGCAGCAGCAAAAAATCTGCAATAATTCAGCATTGATCCATTTTCAAAAACTTTTTCACAAACATTTGATGATCATGATCTGAATTTGCACGAATTTTAAAACCAAAATACATTGGAATCCCTGCAATTAAACAACAAATAAAGATCCAAAGGATCCAAAATCAAAGGCACCAAAGATCTACATCTTGAATGTTGATGGTGATAATGGGTTTATGGAGAAAGATGAATTACCAAAAGCACTTCTTCAAATTGGACCAAATCAAGCTTAGATATACTGAAATTGATGAACAAGAGAAAGAAAGGATGAAGGTTTAGCTCAAGTTAGTCAAGAATTCAATGTGAATTCTTGATAACTTCAAAAGAAAGAAAGTGAGCTTTGGAGAATTTTGGTGTTGGGGGAGTATTTTGCAAGAGGTTTTGTGGCTATCAAAAGCTTGGTGAATGAATGAAATTATGGTTATATTTAAAGACTTTAGGTATGAGAATTTTGTGGAATGGAGCTTGCTTTGGTAATTAAAATTAGACTTGATAATTGCAATTTTGGTGGGAAATGGAAAAGAGTGGTGATTAGTGAGGATTTATGGTAGGAAATGATTAAAGTGATGTAGAGAAATCATAAACCAATGGATCTAGAATATTACAATTAAATCAATGATCTAAGGATGCTGAATTTGAATAAAATATTCAAATTTCGCACTGGTTAACCGATTAACGCATTTGGTTAACCAAGCTGAATTTTTAATATTTTGTTCAAATGAGGCTGCTTGGTTGTCGTGGACCGATTCTTTTGTACGCCGAAGAAATAAACACATGAACCTTGGAAATCCTTTGAATGAATCAATTAAATTGGGAAATCCTTGATCAGATAAATTTGAATTATTTACGAATCAACTTTGACTTTTGTCTTTGAAATTTACTCGAGTTGCAGGACTGCTATTTTTGGAATTTTCAATGGTTCCTCTTCCTGAAAAAGGTTAGTAAAAGGAAACAAAAAATATTTTTTTGATTTTGATTAATGGTTAGTAAACATAAACAAATAAAGTAATTTACAAACAACGGTGATCCCCTGCGAGGCATAAACCTAACCCGAGAAGAACCAAGCAACCATCGCGATCTTGTTTGTATTCAAGATGTAGATGAAAATGCAAAGAAAACTTAGGGCAAAAATTAGGGTGCAACAGTTGTTAACTTTCTTCATGAAACTCGAGCTGCACTATATACCTCGGGACGAGAATCAATTTGTTGATACTTTGGCAACCTTATCCTCCATGATCAAGGTTCACCAAGAGAAATATCTGCCCAAAATCGAGGTGTCACGTCTTGAAAGACCGGCGTACATGTTTGCAGTTGATGGTGTTGATGATGACAAACCTTGGTACTAAGATATCAAGTGCTTTCTAAAAACTCAAGAATACCCAGCAAGGGCGTCCAGTAAAGATAAAAAACCATTAGGAGGTTGACAGGCGGGTTCTTCTTAAACCAGGATGATGTGCTTTATAAACGGAACTTCGACATGGTCTTGCTCAGATGCGTGGATAGACATGAAGCAGACATGTTGATGCAAGAAGTTCACGAAGGCTCTTTCGGTACCCATGCTGAAGGACATGCTATGGCAAAGAAACTTCTCAGGTCGGGATATTATTGGATTACCATGGAATCCAATTGTTGTAAATACTCCCACAAATGCCACAAGTACCAAAGTTATGCTGATAAGGTGCATGTACCTCCTAATTCATTGAGTGTCATGTCTTCACCTTGGCCCTTCTCCATACAGGGCATTGATATGATTGGCAAGATCGAGCCAACTGCTTCTAATGGTCACCACTTCATCCTAGTTTCCATAGACTACTTCACGAAGTGGGTCGAAGCAGCATCATATGCCAATGTCACCAAACAAGTGGTATCCCGGTTCATCAAGAGGGAAATTATCTGCCGATATGGGATTCCCGAAAGAATCATTACTGACAATGGTTATAATCTCAACAATAAGATGATGGTAGATGTGTGTTGGGATTTCAAGATCGAGCATCATAACTCTTTGTCGTACCACCCAAAGATGAATGGCGTTGTCGAGGCGGCCAACAAAAACATTAAAAAGATCGTGCAGAAGATGGTTGTGACGTACAAAGATTGGCATGAGATGTTGCCATTTTCTTTACATGGGTACCGAACATCTGTGTGCACCTCAACTGGGGCAACCCTATTCTCGCTTGTGTACGATATGGAGGCAGTCCTACCAGTTGAAGTCGATATCCCTTTGCTGAGAATAATGATGGATGTCAAGCTTGACAAAGCTGAGTGGCTCTGATCCAGGTACAATTAGTTGAGCCTCATTGAAGAGAAACACTTAGCAGCTGTATGCCATGGACAGTTGTATTAAAGGCGGATGGAATAAGCTTTTGACCAGAAAGTACGCCCTCAACGCTATATACCGGCGACTTAGTGCTGAAAAGGACCCTTCCTTCTCTAACAGACCATAGGGGAAAGTAGACACCCAACTATGAAGATCCATTTGTGGTTAAAAAGGTTATCTCGGGCGGAGCCTTGATGTTAACAACCATGGATGGCAAGTACTTCTCTTCCCCTTTCAAGGTAGGTGCAGTTAGAAATTACTTCGTATAAAGAGACCCGCTGGAAAAAAATAGAATAAGTCCAGGCAAAAAAGAGGCATCCCGGCGAGCCAAAAACAGAATAAAAGGCTCAGGCAAAAAATAGGGAAATATTCGAAAAAATGTACACCCACTGTGTTGAAAAGCCACATCGGACGACTCAGGCAAAAAAGGGTATCCCGGTGGATTGAAAACCCGATAGGGAGATCCACGTAAAAGAGGGACTAAAGAGAACAACTGCGATCTGTGATTCGTCATCAGCAATCCAGGACACTCTGGGGGTTAAGGATCAATTCAATCATCTTCCTCAAAATCGAAGCATACAGAGACTCTTGAGGACATACAAGCTATAGCCGGGTCGGAACATGATGAGATCTAACTTCCACATTGCCATTAGGATAATTTATTTTCCTTTTGTGCAATTTCCTCTTTCCAAGGATTGTTTCCCGGTGTAATTCCTATTCATGGTCATTTTCCAATCAATAAAAGTGCAATTTCATTCAAATTTGCTCTCATATATTTTTGTTTTTCATCTAACATTGATTAATTACAAAAACGTCCAACAAACTGTGATAAATATTGCATTGTGAATACATGAATTCTTTATGATACATGCATGAGAGTAAAAACATTTGACATATAGCTGATGTGTTGAGTAACAGGGATGATGACTCAAACCATGACCCTGGGGCACGTAGGCCAAACTAACTTTCTCTTTTGCAGGCACTATCAGTTGTGTTCATTAACATATAGGTATCGGTGTTTCAAGAAAATCCATTGCCATCACAGAACTTCAGGAGATCTTTCCTCATCAGATCATTGAGCAAAATTCCTCAGTGAGTCTCATCAGACCATCCCTTTTCCAGCAGAGCAACAACAAAGAGAAGGATGTGTCTCGAGCAGAAGGGTATCATTAGCTCTTATCCCCAGCATGAGATGATGTTATCTCTCATCCCCAACATGGGACACTCTATATTCGCTCATCTCCAGCATGAGATGCCTTACATCTCTCATCCCCAGCATGATACGATCTACATATCTTGTCTTCAGCAAGAGGCGAGCTAAAACTCTTATCTTCAACATGAAGCATTCACATTGATGTTCTCCATCATCCCCAACATGAGACGCCTTACATCTCTCATCCCCAACATGAGGCGATCTACATCACTTATCCTCAGCAAGAGGCAAGATAAAATTCTTATCTTCAGCAGAAAGCATTCATATTGATGTTCTCCATCATCCCCAATAGAGTTGGAATTTTAATTCTTCCCCAACATGACAATAGGAGGCGGATGATGTTCTCCCAAGCAGAGATCCCTCCTTCAACAAGGAATTATTCCCCACTAGAGTCTTCTTATCTCCAGCAGTACATGAGAATCCTTCGTTCCCTAGCAGTGGTGAAGATAACAAAAAGTCAGACGGTTGTCCTTCTTGCACAACACTATTCGCAGTTTTTCCCAGCGAAGTCGCCCAACAAAGTCCAATTCTCATTGGAATCTCTTCCCCAAGTAGAAGATTGCATATCTGAAGGATTCCCCAATAGATTTATTCCTCAGCAGAGTATCAACAAATCATTTTCCCTAGCCGAGTCAGAAGGATATCACTTCCCCAACGGAGTTCTGTGGGTAGCGTACCTCTCAAATCAAGTTCATGTCAGTTGAGACTTTCCCCAAAAGGGTCATCATTCTGCAACTTCTCAAAGTCCAATTAATTTTGGCAATAACAATAGTTCAGAGTCAGTGTATCATTAACACTTTCCCCCGCAAAGCTACTTTTCCCCACAGGGATTTATCAAATCAATTAAGTGATTATTTCTCCCTAGTAAAGCTACCAGGGATGTCTGTTTTCTCCTCATCAGGAGATCTCCTTTGAATTTGCATTTAGTAATCATCATTACATTTTCGTCCTCAAAAAGCATAGCATTTCCATCATTATGGAGCATTACGCCATGGAAAAATTCAAACAAATGCATACAAAGCATAAGCCAGTTTTTGTACCTTGCACAAAGCCCGAAACATTATATCTTCAATCAGACCGAAGTTTTCCCCACAGAGAGTGCCAAGTTCATTATTCAGTACTATTACTTTTACAAGTCAATGCTTGTTATCCCCGGTTGAGTTATCATACAAGTTATGATAGTCTCTTTTTCAAGTTTTATCTCCCAAGTGGGATAAATACTTTTCGATTTCGTCCAAGTCCGGTTTCATACTGTTGAGTTATCATCCAAGTTATGATAGTCTCTTTTCAAGTTTATCTCCCAAGTGGGATAAATACTTTTCGATTACGTCCAATTCCGGTTTCATACTGTTGAGTTATCATCCAAGTTATGATAGTCTCTTTTCAAGTTTTATCTCCCAAATGGGATAAATACTTTTCAATTCCGCCAAGTCTGGTTTTGTACTGTTGAGTTATCATCCAAGTTATGATAATCTCTTTTCAAGTTTTATCTTCCAAGTGGGAAAAATACTTTTCGATTCCGTCCAAGTCCGGTTTCGTACTGTTGAGTTGTCATCCAAGTTATGATAGTCTCTTTTCAAGTTTTATCTCCCAAGTGGGATAAATAATTTTCAATTTTGTCCAAGTCTGGTTTCGTTTGTTCGAGTTATCATCCAAGTTATGATAGTCTCTTTTCAAGTTTCATCTCCCAAGTTGGATAAATACTTTTCGATTTTGTCCAAGTCCGGTTTCGTTTGTTCGAGTTATCATCCATGTTATGATAGTCTCTTTTCAAGTTTTATCTCCCAAGTGGGATAAATACTTTTCGATTTCGTCCAAGTCCGGTTTCGTTTGTTCGAGTTATCATCCAAGTTATGATATTAGCTTTTCAAGTTTTATCTCCGAAGTGTTATAAATACTTTTCGATTCCGCCAAGTCCGGTTTCGTTTGTTTGAGTTATCATCCAAGTTATTATAGTTTCTTTTTAAGTTTTATCTCCCAAGTGGGATAAATACTTTTCGATCCTGCCCATGTCCGGTTTCGTATCTTCGGGTTATCATCCAAGTTATGATAGTCTTTTTCAAGTTTTATCTCCCAAGTGGGATAAATACTTTTTGATTTTGTCCAAGGTCGGTTTCATGTTTTGAGTTGTCATCCAAGGATGGAATTCTTCCCAATTATATTTCATTTCCCACAGAGTCCAAATTTTCCGGTTTATTCGGGTATCCAAACCCTCCATACCTTGAACATCTGAAAGCTATTGCTATCATCCATTCAGGTATGCAATTGGTTGAATAGGGGCAATTGTAATACCCCTAAATTTACCCTCTCATTTTAATGGTATTTAGCATATCACATTGCATTCATAATTCCATACATTGCATAAAAAAGAAATAAAGTAAGTCATGTATCATTGGTTAGCGTACAAGGCATGTGATCAAGGTTAACTTAGTGGCAAAATCAACTATCAGAACTCAAGATTGAAGCAGACTCAGAACAGACGGTGGAGATGCATTCTGAAGGTTTCTCATAAAAAGGTGGGAAATTCAAATTTTTCATTTGTTAACCGGTTAACACCAGGGGTTAACCGGTTAACGTCTGCGAATTTTGGGCCAAATTTTCAAAATTCAGTTGGTGCTCTCTCCCCTTTCCATTTTCCACATTGCTTTGTGTTTCCATCAAACTCTAGAATATTCCACATTCTTCCCAAGGAATATTCCCAGAATATTCCAAGGAATATTCCAAGAATATGCCAAGGAATATTCTAGGAATATTCCCATCTGACCCTTAGCTTAGGATCCAAGCCTTGTGCCCTAACCTAAATCTAACTCCAAACATAATGCCTACATAAATTTTGTTCATCAAGCAAAAACAGATTAGCCATTTTTCTTCAAGAATTAGCCATTTCATCATAAAAATTCATCATTCTCACTATCTCAATTCTCTCATTTTCTTCCAATTTACCAAACTCACAGAATCTTCATCATCAAGATCTTTCAATTTTCGCATCGAAACTCGAAAGATCGGAAGCTTAGCCTTCATCATCTTCACCGATTCAGCGGAAAATCGAAGGATTTGTCACGGTTGTGGTGTTTATTTTACCGTTCAGAAGCGTTTCGGATTCTCATTGATTGCATTTATTTTCACTCTCGCGGATCGAAGCTTGGAACCTCCGGTACTATCTTCATTTGTGCATTGATAACATCGCAACAATCACCAAAGCAAGTCTCCGCTTTGTAGGTTGGTGAATCTGAATCACTTCTTGCTGTAATTTATTTCTCTTCATCTCGCCGTAAGGCATTCTTCGATTTTATTGCTTTTGTGATACTTTATTTGGTTTGATCATTAATAGCTAGAATCATGGAGTGATCATAGTGCTCATAGGCATTAGAAGGTTGTATTTAGTTTGCGATTTCGTGCTAGTATGGTAATGGATGTAGTAGGATATTTTGGAAATAAGTCGATAGCTAGAAGTGCTTTTTCCCCACTATTTTTCAATTTTGGTTCAGTGTTAACCGGTTAACACCCAGGGTTAACCGGTTAACACACTGTTTTTGCCTGCTGTTTAACTGATTTTGGAATCTGTTAACTGGTTAACCCTGGGCGTTAACCGGTTAACGTTGTGCTAATCTGATTTTTTATGTTGTTTTCTTGCATGTATATGTACCAATCCTTCTTTTATCATCATGGATTGCTATATTATGATTTTAGGAAATTCTTAGGAGCTGATTTAGTGCAAGTACGCGTAGTTTCGATAGCTTTCGACATGCGTTTCGTTAGATTCTGATTTTTAATCATAAATGTTGCATACATGTCCATAGCTTGTTATGATCATTGTTTACATGACTTAGCATCATCCATAGCATGTTAATAAATGTTTACACTTCTGTTTTGCATCACATTTGAAGCCCGTTCATGTTTTGGTCAAGTCATGTGCATAATGGAAAAATTGCAAAATGTAAATATTGCACATAAATCATTTAGTTTGCATCCATTGGTTGTATGACAATATGTTGAATTCCATTGTTAGTGATCCATTTCATATTGTTGCATAACTTGCATGATCATTGAAGTCCCTTGTTTGCCATAAAATGCATGTTTGGAATTTGAAAAATAATGAAAATATGTCTTGTTTTCATCGCTGCATTTTGAAACAGGAGCTGTAAAAACATGCTGCATTATTCTGTTTTGGTCTTTTTACACCTATTTTCATACTGTTTGGTAGATGTAATAGGCTATTTGTGTTGTGTATTGCATTTAGTAGCTATTTGTGCAATAGGAAGTTGTAGTAGCTGCTGAATTTAGGCTTTGCCTAGTTTTTAGGATCCTTAGACGTAGGATTGAGTCTAGTTTAGGCCATAGATGTATTAGGATATGTGTTGTACTTAGTTACCTTCTTTCCTTTTATCATTTTAGTCGTATCCTACCAATCTTTGTTTTGTAGGGAGGTTGAGGTAAGTTTGTTCACACAACTTCTTCCTTTTATATTCTTTATGCTTTCTAAGTGTGTTTGCCTTAGCACTTTGTGCTTTATTTGTATAGGCTTCCCCCTTTTTGGAAACAACTTAACTTCCTTAGGAAGTAAGTTGAGTTCTAATTCTCTTTTCTTCTTTTCCTTTTCTCATTAGGATTAGAAAACCACACAAAACATTAGGATATCCTTTTGCATGCAATAAATAACTTAGGGTTATGTCTTAGCTCCCTTAGTTTTTCCCTTTCTTGGTTTGAGTCTCTCTTTCTTATCTCACAAAGAAAAACAACAAAATACCAAATAAAGGTTGATCTTCTCGTACACCAGGAGACTTTGCTATGGGTTACTTATACACGTCCCATTTCGGGGTGAGGTGTAAGACATCTACCACGATGAACAAGTCTTAGTATGAGGATGTATCACAAACAACAAACTCAAACACTTCTTTAAAAGACGGTTAACCAACAACACATGTCTTTTCCCGCGGGATTTATTATCTCATCTCATTCACTCACAACGAGAACTTGATATGACTTGTCTCATTGCAAGATGGTAACGCACTCGTTCAAGGTGAGCCTGCACCACCTGGGCATAAGCATAAGCAATTCAAATCATAAAAAACACAAACAGAGTTCCCACCTTAGTTAGGTGAACTACGTCGACTCTGATTCTCATTTCCCATGAGATACGTAGGAAGCGGAGTAGGTCCCGTTCGAGCACATTCTTTATTTTCCCTACATTTTCCCTCTTTCTTAAGTTCTCTTTTTCCAGTTCCCTTTCTCATTCCAGTTCCAATAAGCGGTTTTTATTCAGCAATAGTTTCATTTCTCACCCTTTGAAATAGACTAACAAGCGTGGATCCCATCGGGTACGACAGACGATATGGGGTTCTAATACCTTCCTAGGTCGTAACCGACTCCCGAACCCAATTCTTTGGTTCGCAGGACCTTGTCCTTTCCTTTTTCTCTTCGGTTTGTGCAACATTACCTTTCCCATTCATTCGAGATAAAAATGTCTGGCTAGAGACTCTACCTTTTCCACGCCACTTTCGCGTTTGTACTACGATGAAAATCCCGGGAGCGATACTCGCCACATCACCAATTCCAATTTTGGGTGGCTTGTGCCACCCGTACTCTCCGGGTTCTGTATTATCGTCCCTAAATCCAAAAAAATTAGGATCGATTAAACTAACAGCAACAAACATAAAATCAACTCAGCAACCAATTTTAAAAAAATCAACAAGTTAATATGTTTCACAAAATTAATCAATATGATTCCATCGACAACACAACATCATGATCAACAAAATCACATCAACAAAATAAAACAAATACAACACATACAACCACCCAAACCTAGTACTGGTTATCATACCCGGTTATAAGGATCGAACCCCACCCTTACCTTGGATTAACGGTTGCTCTAATAATTTTTCGGTTAGTCTCCAAAGTTCTCCGATCGAATTTCCAACCCATTTCCTCTATGACTCGTTTCCTCTCCTCTTTCATCCATGGAGATTAAAAATACGAACATGCTGCTATTGAGTTCCTATCTTGACCAAAATTCAGCCTCCATCATCATCAATCGCGTAACTACTATTTGACCAATTTCCAGCATGAACTTCCAAACTTCAAATGCGTTTTTCTCCTTCAATACTGAACTGTTTAGTGGAGATTGTACCGTAAGTGCAAAAATGGAGATATGAACATGAGTTCTTCTTTCTCCTTCTTTGCTCCCAAGCTATTTTCTCTCCTCTAAAACCCTTATTCTTCTCTACGACTTTTTCCTTTGTAACTTCCATGTCCTACTCTCTTTCTACCAATTAACCTAATTTTTTTATCATATAATTCTATTATATTGGGCCTCAATCATACACCCTCTTAATTGCTAATTCCGATGCAATCCAAGCCCATTAACCAACACGCTCCAATAATCGATAATATCACTTATAATATTATTTCCTCGACTTTCCGACTTAATAGCTTAATTCTTCGTAACATAAAATCAACTGAATAATAATTTGTGACTAACTACTTACTCCCGACTTAATAGATTAACTTCCAATTATCAACCAAATAGTCCAAACATTCCAATAAACATATCCAACAACAAACGGAGAATACTCCATATCGTTTTCCACAACTTATATCAACTTAAATAATTAAATTCGACTTAAACCAACTTATACCATCGACATAATATTCCGATAAATTCGATCATCAACACAAATCGACACAACTACTCAAATCAACCCAAATTACCACAACATACAACAATTATATTTAATTAAATAATTAATTAAATAAACGGGAGTTACAATGAGCCTTCGTCGTTGTTCAACCCACTCGTCGTCCCTAAAATAGCTAATCATATCTTTACATTATTTCACTAAATATGAAACAGAGGGGTGTGGAGCCTTCCATTCCTCTCTTTCAATTGTTTAGGTACGAGATGTCTTTCTCGTGTTTGAGTAGTTGATATCTATAAAAAAAACACACCAATAAATCATAGTGCCAAACTAAGATTGCTCTGACTTTCCCATTGGATGAAAGAATACGTAGGCACAAGGACCCAAATCCTTGGCAAGCAGTCTAATAAAAAAAACACCAATTTCCCCTTAGAAATTAACTTTAAAACCACATGCAAACCCTTTATCTTTTTATTATTCTAAGAAAACAAATGTCATAAGTTAACATTCAAATCACAATCAAACTAAGAGGTTCTCGTTGAGTACAACACACATGAGGGGGTTCTAATACCGCCCCCTTGTGTAACTGACTCCCGAACCTAAGATTTGGTTGTGACGATCATTTTATTTCCTAAAAGGTTTTATCGATATTTTCCTATTCCTTCATCGAAATTAATTAAAGTTCGGTGGCGACTTTGTTTAAACAGATTTTTTCCGCATTCATCACGATGTTTGTATTTTTCGAGGTACGACATATTAGTGTATTTTCATCAAAATACTTGAAGCTTAGAGTGTGAAAAAGAGGAAGTGTGAAAACTCTCCTTATCATGTCTGCATGATCAATGTTTTGTAAAAACAAAAGGTTTTTTTTTGTAAATTAATATGGCTAAATCACACACTTACTAAAAAACTTTTTCAAGGCTCTATTTCTAAAATAAAATAACCTAAAAATATTTTAGAGCCTAGCCCGATGAATTGGAAACTGTCAGAATGATTAGGACATGTTTTGTAAATTGTCCAATTGAATGGACCATATACCCAATCGATTAGATACAGGGAAAATGAGTTTATAATCGATTATGACAATGTCTTAATGAATGGTAATGACTCTCTATCAAATATTTCCAAAATGGCAAAAAATAATTGATTATTTACCTCATCTAATCAATTGGAATGACGACCCAATCGATTGGAAAATTAATTTGCCCAAAGATAGTTTCTTTTTTTAATTAACCTTTGGCCTATAAATAAAGGCTTTCCCCTCATTTTTTCACATCTAGAAATGTGATATTTCTCACCTTCCTCCCTCTCTCTCCCTCTCTCTAAATAATTATTTCTTTCTCTCACGTAAATTTGGCCATAGTGGTTTGAAAAAGGTTCTTTTGTTTAAGTGAGGAAATTATTATGAAAAGGGTAATATTGTAAATTCCCCAAGAGTTCTGTTTCCTCTTGAGTGAATCTCTCTTTCTTTGGAAGTTTCTGTTTAGGTTCGAAGCTAAACCCGTAAAAGCTTTCGTTGGGTGATTTAGTATTAAGTCCTTATTTGGTTCGTGAGTTGAGCCACTTAAGGAAGAACTCTCTTTCTGGATTCTTTAAAATAACCAGTGAAAAATACTATCATCGGTTCTTGAACTCAAATCGGTATAAATTCTTAGTTGGTTCAAGATATGATTGTATAAAATCACGTTTCAGATCGTTGCCATCCTATTATTAAACCTAGATTTTGATCACATGATAGTCAATTCAAAACTCCACATTGGTTTGATATAAGTCCATATAAAATCTTAGTTTATATTGGGGACTAACCGCTCGAAGCTTTGTTCATGTTTAGAAGTAGGACTAATCGCTTCATTTCGTTGTTCGTTAATTGGTTGAAAGTTAACCTGAAACTTCATTTTTCCTTGTATAAGGGGGTTCCTACGCTTAAGCTTCTAAAATATCATAAGAGTTAATTGATACTCTTAATATCAATTATTGGGGAGGGGAGTAGGTCACTTCATTTACATTGAAATCTTAAAAATCTCAAGTATCATCTCTTTTCCCTTATATCTGTACTTTCCGCATATTTTCTTTACATGGTTTTTCTGCTGCAAAATTCAAATGTTTTCTTGAAAATATTTTTGAATTGTGATTTAAAAAAAAACCAACATTTTTCAAATATCCATAATTCACCCCCCGATCTGTCGTTTGTGTGTGGAGTCACACATTAAACAAGTGGCATTAGAGCTTAATGTTTATTCAAATACTAATTGTCTTAGGAGGAGGAGGAGGAATTCCAACACTATCTCTAACAATAGATCTTACTAAATACACCTCCTTCATTCAATGGTGATAAATTTTTTAAATATCGAAAGTTATATTTAAAATCTTTATTCAAAGTTTTAATTTTGAATTTTGGGAAATAATATTCATTGGTTTGTTATCCTTAATAACCACATAAATGGAGTAGTAGTAGATAAATTTATTTTCCTTTGGATTGTCGAGGAAAAGATAAAGTTTGAAATTGATTTTAAAACTAATAAAATTTCAGTTTTGTCTTTAGATGATGTTCCGTTTAGGAACCATAAATGAGAGGAGAAACAAAAATGATGGCAGATTGTGGCTTCCAATGCAGTGGAGTGAGGGGACCTGCAAGATGAGAACTCCAACACTCATAAAGTATTTATATAAGGAAGAAGATTCAAGTGAAATTGAATTTGAAATTACACACACACACACACACACACACACACACATATATATATATATATATATATATATATATATATATATATATATATATATATATATAATAGATAGATAGATAGATAGATAGATAGATAGATAGAGAGAGAGAGAGAGAGAGAGAGAGAGAGAATGAACTAACTATTTGTCACTAGTGATTTGTGGTTTTTTTTTGGATGCATTTACAATTTATATCTTTTGTGATAATGAAGATTTTGTGTATTTGAATGGAGTGGGACCCGTTCCTGATGGTTGGTTGGGGTTAACATGATCGGTCCAAAATAGTCCAAGGTTGATTTGGTCGGTCCAGTGTATTCCCCCAATCTATTGTCAATGTTTAAAGTAGGCGGGGGTTTGATATTGCAGGCCCGAATGTCGACCACCCATTGATTATTTTAAGATATATGAATAAGAAGCATTATATTTCTTAAGGAACCATGCATTTAATGTGATATACATCAAGTCTCTTTTCATATATATCATCATTATGAATCTTGAGAATTTAATATTTTGAATGTTGCGTGTGAGTGATAAGACATGTTTGGTGAAACCTTTTTGCATTCTAGAACATAGTTTTCTATTAGGGGAATATGTATCTTTTTTTTTCTTTTTGAGCCTTTATTTTCCATCCAAAGAGTTATTTCATTCTTTATCATTTCATTTTCTTGCAACTGCAAAGTTAGTGCAATATGAGTAAGAAATCACTTAAAATTATTCACAAGTACCAGAAGGAAATTTCATATCCTTGGATGGACTCTATTTACTCTTCCATTATTTCTGCTTTTGCCAAACCAGATGGTCTTGCCGATGTTTTTTTCCAGAAATTGATTTATCTTTTAACTAGGGAACCCTGAGTCCTTCTAAAGACAAGAGAATATATGATAAGTATGTCAATTACGCTATTCCTTTTCATGAATGTGTTTTCTCTATCATGGGCCTTCGTATCCCATTTACTGCTTTTGAGATAGAAGTTTTGAAGCATTTGGGAATGGATCCCTCGTAACTCCACCTTACAAGCTAAGTACAATAACGTCTATTAGTATTTATGTGAGTATATGAATGGAAGACCTTACATGTTCCTCTTATTTCATATCTTCAAATGCCTTTATGACTCGACGTCCTGGACTATGGGTAGAGGGTTGCTTTGTCTCAAGCTGAATATTCACGGGTTTGAACCTCTTCTGGAGTTTGATGACAGTCCGTCATTGCATCTAATTATTCGAAGAATTGGGGAAAACAAGAGAAATATGAGCCAAAATGATGAACAAAGGCCCAAGAATGAATGAAGAATAACCAAGTATGAAAGAACGAGACTTAATGGAAATTCTGGTGCAAAAAGGGTGAATTTTACGCAAATATTGGAATAATCACACGCGCCATCACGCGTTATCCCGTGCATGATAAAGGAGAAAGAGATTCACCGCATGAGAGGCTTCTATAATATGCGTGATGGGTGTTTTTATGGGCTTTTTCTTATGCATTCTAATCCGTCCAGAGTGTTTTTTAAGGGGATTTTCAGTAATTTGACAATGGTTACAAATTTCGGAGATTAGAGCACAATTTTGAGAGCATTTGAAACCATTGAATGTCATATCTTCAAGTGACTTCCTATGTTATTTACATCTATCGATTATGGAATTATTTTCTAAATAATGTGTAGCTAAATACTAATAGGTTAGGTTGTGTTATGATGAACCTATTTCTATATTATTCGATTCTATGTTGATTTGATTGTAGTATGATCCTATTGAATTATAATTCCATTAAGTTATTTTTTAATCTTAATGCTTTTTATTTGAGATACTTTGTTAATCTGATTTTGGACACATAGGGATTACTGGCCCTTAGCCTATGTGTTGGACCTAGGGTAACTATTCTACTTACGCTGGTCGAATATAGATAGGATACCCCGAGTAGTGGCATAGGAATTAACGTTATATATATTGTCTAACCCTGCTTACGTTGGCGGACTAGGGATAGAAAGCTCTGAGTATTTATTAGTTAGTTATTTTGTGAGGTATCAGGTATAACGGTTGTGTTAATTCACCATTAGGTTATAGTGATTAGATCATTCATACATGGTATCAAACATCAAAAATAGAGGAATATGAGATTCTAAAATACAACCTGACCGCTTTGTGACATTGTTTACTTGTTTATTTACTTTTCACATTGAAATATTCAACCTCCCCTTATTTATTGTTTTCCTTTAAATTGCACAATCATTGTCTTGTTCAATCATAGTCCTTGTGGGTTCGGTCTTTTTATTTATGAGATATTATTGGTACACTTACCGAGAAGTCATCAGAGCTTCCGCCTTTTGATGATCGGTTCTTTTTAGTAACCCCCATTGGCCCCGAAGTTTATGTTGCAATTTTCAATGTTGGTGTTGGAATGGAGGGGAGATATGCCAACTTGTTTTCCAAGTATTGAAATGAGGGTCACTTTCAACTAGGGAATCATTTTTTCTTATAATACGGAAATAAATCTCTAATGAGGCTTGATATTAGAAATCTTGGTCGGTGAAGTTCATCAACAATCTGGGTTATATGGGGGAGCTACACCGGTGATGGAGGTTGATAAGAAACATTTATAGCATATTATTGATGGCAGGTTGTTGATAAAATCCCATTCTCGAAAAGAGGAAAAAAACCATTTTTGGCAAGCTTTAGGACTTTGGGGGTTTATAATATTTTTAACTTGTATGTCTCTAATGTATACCCTTTGATGTGTGCAACATGCATAAATAATGAATAGTAGCTCCATCTTATAAGACGAGGAGTATGGTTGATCAGAAATAATGTTGCATGAGAGAACCTGTCGACTATATCAAATTCCCCCGGTCGTACTACTCTCCCTTTACTGATAGGATATGGTTCTCATTCCGTCGAAGGTCGCCAACCCCCACATTTGGACGAGGACCGTGCTTATATTGATAGCCTCTTTGGTCCAGTTATAGAGAAAGAAACGAGTAAACTAACAAGGTATACCCGTTGTGCATAAGATGTCATGACTCTTGGTGCATCCGACCACTAGGAGGCTTTTTGGTCTAATTGGCACCACACTGAAAAGAAACAGATAAAGGACAAATTCCATGACCTATAGCTTTAGTGGAATAAGTACCTTCATAAATAAAAGGGAGCTTTTACCTCTCTTTCAGTGGGACAAAGTCTATTAAACATTTTTAACATTGCATACAATCGTGTAAATCTTGTGCACCCATTATATAACGATGCATCCTTGTCCCTGCATAAAGTATCATAAATATCCAACTTTCCTAAAAGAATCTTCTCTAATATCATGTATCATATATTTTATTCGATTATCCATAAGCACGTACACTTCATGTCTATGTGACGTAATAGTTTGTTTTATACAACTTCACCATGTGACGTCTATATTGTATAATTTTGATAAATTTCATCACAACTTAGGTGATGGAATATTTATTTCTTTATAGATTTTTGGATATTCCCACATATAACACAAGGATAATAAAAGATTAATTCCATTATTTCCAGGATGATTTTGTTCTGCGTATTCAAGGAATTCATGAACTCCTTTCTCATATATTGAACCTAATCTATTAGCTTTCATCCAACTACGATCCATAATACATTATGAAATTTATGTAAAAAAAAACTTGTAAAATCATTTAACAATACAACAATATAACAACACAACAACAATGTTCTTAATATAACAACTTACTAAATCCATTTTCAACTATTTGGAAAAACAATATATATCGTAATACAACAATACAACAACATTGTCAACATCATGTTAAAAATCAATACAACAACATTATAAGTACAAAATAACAGCAACAACAACAATATATAATATTCTCAACAATATAAAAACAATCTCAATCTCTCTAAATATCAACAATATATAACATTCAATCATAATCAAAATAACAAATAGCAACATTAAAACTCAACACGCCTTCTAGCATGAAAGGTGATGAAATATTTAATGTATCATAACTCTGAAAAATAGGAAGAAATCAATAAATGATTTTCATGTACGCTTCTTGAAGTTTTTTCAACGTCCTTGATTCGAACCTAAAATGATGGAGATTGCTTGGTATCTTCTATTACCTTCTTATGTTCTTTCACTAGGGAATTGTTGTGTTATGAAGTAAATAAACTAATAAATGTTATGTTTTAATATTAGAGAAACAATTTTCACCACGGTTGTCTAAAAATATTGTAAAGATATATTATAGATACACCATGGTTTCTCTTCACAACCGCGGCAAAATTAGTTAAGGATTTGTTTATAAAATTGAACAAGTGTGTCATTCACCTTTTTACTAGACCTAACTATTTTGTCTTTAAACTTCATATTCCATTCTTCATAAGTTAATATAGTATATTAAAAATTTTGGTTTAAAGATTAATGTTAAGGTTCAGTTTATCAAGTAAATGATATGTTTGAACCTTAATAATGAACTTTAATTCAAAAAATTTACAGGTAGTAAAATTGAATGAATATATTTTACACGAAGTATATCTATGATTGTAAAACCTATAATTTTCTGTATACTCTAACTTTGTGATATTGTGAAAACTAAACTATATGTTGAAGGTGTGAGAAAACTCAAGAAATGGGGGTTTGAATTAGGTTTTCAAATTGAAAGCTTTTTGTGAAAGCAATAAACAAATCAAGAGAGAAAGACACATGATATATCCTGGTTCACTTGAAAAACTATCAAGCTAATCCAGTCCACCCGCCAAGGTGATTTTGCCTTGTCACAAAGACTTAATCCAATATAATAAACTTATTAGAATGCACAAGCAATTGTTGTGACTAACAACCACTAAGACTCATTGTCCTAGTCTTCCTAAAGATTTAGACCTCACTGATCCTTTAGGGAACACAAACAACTACTTGCAATAAAGGTTTTTTTACAAATAATTTGCTTTTACACAAGCAGGGTAAACACAATGAATATCTAGAAGAAAAACTATACATACAATATGAAATTTTACATGGTGATTCAGTGTTGTCTAAAGTCCTCATTTTTCTTCAAGTGATCACATCCTTATATGGCCAATAAAAGATCTGTTAGAGGGAAGATCAATAATTCTTGAATGAGCTGGCTATTGAAGGAATTTCGTTACGCAAGCATGAAATTCGTACATCAAATCTGTCCTTTTTCCACAAAATTAAGGTAATGGAATGGAATGTCTTCGTACTGTGTACTTTTCCCTCGTAAATGTTAACCTTATCTTCTGTTTATCAGAGGCTTCTGGTAGAAAGACGTTTGAAGCATGAGTAGAAGAATAGATAACCGGGTCTTCAGAATCTCAAGTCTTCAGAATCTTCAGAACACGTTCACCAGAACCTTGTCTTTAGAATCTTTTGCACTTAGTCTCCAAAACCTTTAATCTTCAGAAACCTTAAGTCTTTAGAATCTTTAGAACTTTATTCAAAAAAACCTTGTCTTCAAAATTCTTCAGAACTTAGTCTTCGGAAGATAACGAATTCAGAAGCTTACCAGGCTTCAAAAGTAGAACATCACATTCACGCTTAGAATACATAATCCAAGAGAGCATTAAAGTAGCAACATAATGTCTTCTTAGGATCTTTCTGAATGTGATCAAATATAGAAGCAATCTTGCTTCTTTGGTACATAAAAGACTTTTGTCATACATAATGATCACATATGGTCTTTATCAATCAACATAACATGTTTGTTAAATCTACAGAATAACAGACGTTAGAGCATCAAAATTGTTCTCACAAAAATACTCCTTTGTTATCATCAAAACATAGAGATAAGATGCAAAACCAAATATTGTTCTTAAAATCTCCCCTTTTTGATGATGACAAAACCATGTATTTTAATAGAACGATTTATACAGGGTAATCACCATAAATAACACATTTGGAGTTAACCTAAAAACTCTCCCTGAATCTGTTAGTCTCAAAATTTCATTTATGCTTGTTCAGAGTCTCCCTCTGAGTCCAAGACTCACAAAATAAATTTTGAGTTTCCAGAACATAAGGATAGAGAAGGAATACTTCCCTAAGACAAATCATCAAACTTTGACTATAACACCTGATCTTTATCTCATCACTTGGTTACTATTAAAACTTGATGAATGATCAAAACTTTATTCTGAGCCTGATTAGAGAATGCCTCGTACCACGTATCAGAACTTTTTTCCTTGATTATTTCATTCTCATGACCAAAACACTACACTTTTGGTGAAGTTTACAACTTCCTAAGTATCAAAGAGTTTGATGTGATAGATTCCTCTTTCTATGCATTCAGATAGTCCATGACTTCTAAATAGAGCATGTCTTCTAAATAACATATTGTTTTAGAGAATTGAATTGACTTTCTTTCAAGGAGATCTTAACTTCTGACACTTTAGTTCTGAGTTATATACTTTTAGAAGGTTTACAACTCATGAACAATATGATATCAAGCAAAATATCTTTACTTTCAGAAAGTTCACAACTTCTGAAAAATATTAGCTATATCTTTTTTGAATAAACATATGTTCACGAAGTGCACAACTTCGAATATATGAAGTATTAGAGTTGAATTCATCCATAAAATGTTTAGTGAACTTATTCCAAGTTCCTTAATTGAAACATCAAACAAACAGTTAGTGGCAAAAGCATTTTATAATGTTTGAGTTCGAGATTTTGAGAATTGCTACTGTCAAAATCATTTTACTTTCTCCTCCTTTTTGTCATGATAAAAATGATGTAATAAAAGTAACAATAAAAAAAAACAAAGACAATAGAAATAAAATTCTAAGAGGTAGCCTAGATTTTGTCTAAGGTTTGGGGGGAGGAGGGAGCCTCTGAAGGATCTGAGCAAGAGCATTATGAATGTTGATAGCGACTTTATCTTGCTTGTCCATTCTTGATCTAAAGAGATCTTGTTCCTTCTGAATACTCTCTAGAGTCTTCAATACTGGATTAGAAGTAGATGATTCAGTACACTTAAGAGCCTTCGAAGCATCTTCATTTTCTTTCATAGCAGCCTCTCTCTAAGCAGCTTCCTTTGCTTACCTAGCAAGTCTTTCAACCATTTCCCTCTCAGAAGCATTCAAATGAAAGCTTTTGAAAAAACTTATTGTTCAGAGCTAGTATCTTCAGAGATAACTTGCTTGCCTTTATCATATGTGACATTAACTAAGGTAGCATTCTTAGGGGTAGGAAGACATAAAGGAGCAAATTTTTGCTTCAAGACTTCCATTGAGGGTACAAGACACAAATGGAAATTCTTATCAGCCAATTTATATCTAAAATTATTCATCCAAGAGATTTTGGAATCAACCCATTCCCTGTAGTTTTCCCAAGCTAAATCACTTGCAGTTGGATTTGAGATCTGAGACTAATCTGAATAGCATCATCAAGACGATTCTTGAACTCTAGATCAAATTTCCTTAGTATCTTACCAATATTGGGATTTTTGGGCTTATAGATATTTGGGAATTTGATTGTTAAGTCACAAAGGTTGGGGCTTGGATCATGGCCATATGCACTAGGTATGACAAGAGAGGGAAGACCTTCATATTCTTCAAAGTTAGAGACATTGAAGATATGATCAACATTGGTTAAGTCTTCGGGAGTGCCCTCAGACATTTGCTTATTTGGATTTTGAGAGTGGGGAGCATTAACTAATGGCGGTATGATGGGTGAAGGTAGTGATGATGAACGAGGTATATGAGTCATATAACTAAAGGAGGAATGTTGTTCAGGAGCACATTTTTAGACACATTTTCTATAGGTTATGATGGTGGTGAAGTTGATGTAGTGATGAGTGATGAGTGATGGAGATGGAGTGGTCAACATTGGTAAGATAGCATTGGAAACACCAGAACTAGACACAAGCAATGAATTATCGAGAGATGGATTATATTTATTACCAGCAGGAGAAATATGAGGAGTTGTCTGAGAAGATACATGATTATCAACAATAAACATGGATTGAGTTTAATCACTAATAGGAACTTCATCCTCAGTGGTTGATGTAGTTTCCATTTTTGACCTTTTTTAGACAATCCTTCACCATCAGCAAAACTTTTCTTCTTTCCTTTCCTCTTTTTTCTTAGGGAGCTCTGGAAGATTGTCTGGTAGATTTTCCAAGTCAATCCATGCATCTAGAATATCATCTTTGAATCCAACAGGATAATGACAATTCTTCTAGATGATAAAGTCTGTTAAAAGAAGTAAATCTAGAAATTGGAATCCTCATGGCTTCAACTACTTCCTTAGGTGGAAAAACAACAGGATGAGTGATCTTTTCAATGACTTTCATACTCTTCAGATTATTTGATTGGAAGACGCTTATAACCGCTCTTTTTAACTTGTCTGTTTCTCCATTGATAAAAAGATCATCAACAATTCATGATTCAATAAGAATGTCAGAAATGATTATGTCGTAAGAGATATAATTTCCCTTTTTTGTAGAACCAATTCATGATCGATTCTTTCAGGAATCTGAAAAAAATGACCGGGAGATGTATCTTTATCCCTTTCAACAAAAAAGTATAGAACATACTTTTGAGAAACATTAATATAGTATGAAGAATGAGTAGGATGACGATGGTTAACACTTACTTACTTAATCTTGAACCAAACTCTCAGAGAACTTCTCAGAAGAGAAGACGATGAATCATTCTTTGAGTCAAAATCAGTTCCTTCTTTGAAGATAAAGGCCGCAATTTTAGCTTCCTTTTTCTTATCTACCAGAACACTGGAGATTCTTAAGCTGTTTCCATCATGCGTTACCGAATCAGAGAAAGTCTTTTCATAATGACAATTCTTCTTCCAAAAATAGAGGAAATGATAACATTTATGCTTGCTAATGCATGAACCCAAAAATCTTTAACCAAGCACATATATATAGGTCTTTTCAATCTCTTAAAGCATAACTCCATCCTTGGAATTCAAGAGCCTAAGTAAGATCACATCCATTAGCCTTTAAATTGTTGAAACCCACCATTGTTTCACAAATGACATGAAGCTCCTCAATTGATGTGTGTAGAATGATAGGAAAAGTATCAGGAATAGTTAGCTGACTAACTTGATGCGGAGTTTGAGAAGATCATTTAGAAGATTCAACCATTGTTGATGAGAGATGACTGTTTAAAATAAAGATAAAGATGGAAGGTTGATAGCGAATAGTTATTCTGAAAGGGAATTCAGGGTTTAAAAAAACTAAAAGTGTGGGAGAAGTGAGCGTAGTGTGAAGTGTTAGTGGAATGAGTATATATAGGTACTAAGAAAGAAATTAGCACACTTAATCATGATTACAAATAATAAATGCACAATAATAAGGGGAAGGCGTAAAGATTTTAACTTATTTTCAAGAAAACTTACAAAACCCAATGTGTCAAATCATGATTACACATGTTCAGCAAATGGGACAGTTGTCACCACTATCGTTCACACATTATCAGCGAAAGGACAACATTCATTGTCATGACTATTCATAATCTAGAGGATAAATCAAAAGATTTTCTCTTTAAAAGAAACGTTCCAAATCATGAAGCTTTCACACTTTAGAAAGCTCATGTTTCAGAATTATACATGTATTTGACGGGACATGCTTCTGATAATGACATCTTCTAACTGGTAGAATTATCTTTATTCAGAAAGTAAAATAAAATAAATATTTTCTTAAAGTCAAAATCTCTTTTTACAGAAAGAGACTAAACATATTCTGATAAAATTTATTTTGGACAAAAATCCATATTTAAATTCCTTAGAATGAACTGAAAACTATCTTCAACAAAGGGTTTTGTAAAGATATCAGCACAATGATGATCTGTATCTATAAATTTTAAAGATAAAATCTCTTTCTGAACATCGTCTTTGATGAAATGAAGTTTAATTTCAATGTGCTTAGCTCATAAATGTAAAATGGGATTCTTACTTAAGAAAATAATAGATGTGTTATCATAGAAAACGGGAATGTTACCCTCATTAATTTGAAAATCTTCAAGTTGATTCTTCATCCAGAACACCTGAGTACTGCAAAGAGATGATGAGATATACTCTGCTTCTGCAGTAGATAGTGCAATGGTTGATTGACTTTTGCTTGCCCAAGAGACAATGTTGTTTCCCAGAAACTGATAGTTTTCATAAGTAATATTCCTTTCTAATATGTCTCCAACATAATATGCATCACAATAACCAGATAGCTTGTACTCTGATGTTCTCTTATACATCAATAGTTTAGAAAATGAATTTAATCAATACTGCTTATTAGGGGTTCTTTCATGGAAAAAAGACTAAACGTTACCTCAATTAGTTTGATAAAACACAATTATTGTTGTTGTTATAGTAGTTTAAATGTATTTTTTATCCCCTTATTCTTAAAGAGTAAATAAAAAACTAGTCAGTCCACTTAATTATTTGCCTACTCTCTATATGATTTATCCTCCTTACATCAAAGTCCATGCTTTTTTTTCCTCTACATAACCAAATCTCCTAAACCTATTTTGCATCATTTTTTCTATTATATGTGTTATACCTCAACACTTTCACTAATATTTTCATTTCTAAGCTTGTATTGTTTAGTCTTACCATACATCCAACACAACAACTCATCTTTGCAACACTTAGTTTATTCTCACGTTGGTTTTTAACCATCTAATATTCTTCTATCTTGTACAATATGACATGTCTTACAACTGTTTGAAAAAAATGTTCATTTTAAGCGGTACTTTCATATCAGATAAAATTCCTTAGGCCTTCCATTATTTCAATCACACAACTCAAATTTTATGATTTATGTCTTCTTCTATTTCTCTATCATTTATACTACATACTTAAGATAACTGAATTGCGTAATTTATTATATTAGTTGATCTCAAACTTTCACATCTAATTTAGAAACACTTCTACTTTTACTAAATTTACATTCTACATACATTGTTTCACTTTCTGTTTAGTCGGACATCATGTATTTCTAAGACTCGCCTTTAACCTCTTATTTAAATCTCCATTTAACTCTCCAAGCAAAATTATATTATATGCACACAAAAAAGACATATTTATTGACACTAATTCTCGAATGTATTTCGTAAATATATCCAAAATTAAAATAATAAACAAATATTTGGTAGAATCTTAATGCATTCTTATTATGAGAAAATTGTTGTCTTTGATTGAATCCTAAAATGAATAAAGAAATTGAATACAACCAAATAAAAAGGAATGTTTCACCTTGGTTTCAAAACCAAAACTCAATGGTTAACATCACCCACAAGTAAAATGTTACACATAACACTACCAAAAAAAATCGTCTCATTCTATTTCCCCATCTATACTCTTGAACAACAGCCTGTCACCTCTTATCTATTGCCACGTGGTAGACATACTGATCCATTTGGACCACAACTCCCCACGTGTCTGTGGGGAACCCTGCCGGACTGCAATGCCACCTGGACCCCTTATATGATCCAGTTTAGGACCACTTTTGAGGCATAGTACCCTCTCATGTTGTAACACAACCCATTCTGTTCTCATAAGTGCTATTCTTTCAATTATTTCATGTCGTTTTCCTTATGGGCCCATCTCTTAAAAGGCCTCTCTCAAGCCCAACACTCTCAACATCTTCATTATTTATATGCCTTTGTTTTCCTTTTATCTTTCACTTTTTCTTTATAACTCATTTAATTTTCTCCCTTTTGCTAGCCAATAACCCCACATCAACATATATATAATATCACACATTTATTTACAATAACTGTTTTGAAAATCAAACCAAATCTTAGAAGAAAAAAAAGGATTTAAGGCTCCATCCGAATCGAGGAGAAGCCACTGTCTAACAAATCAAAGTATAATGTAATTATGTACACTGTCTACCAATAAGGAATCAAGTAAAATAATCGGTAAACGGTTGAAAATAGAAATGTTAAAATGGACTAATCCATATGAGTCGGTTTGTTCGACTTAAAAATAATAGAGTTTGAATCTTAAAATTGGAGTTTATATTTTTCAGAAATTTTTTTAGTCCAACTCTAAAAGATATACTATCCATTAGAGCTAACATGTATAGACTGTAGGTAGCCCATTAGATCTGTATAACTATTAAAATTAGAGTTCATATTTTTTAGGATTTTTCTCTTTTAAATTTTATATATTTTAAATTTTATATATTAATATAATTAATATTATTTCCTAGTAAAAATATATTATAATATTTATAAAATATAATATAGTACTTAAAATTTTATTATGTTTAAAATAATATAATTTTTAATTTAATTTATAATAAATATTATGTGATTTTTATTTTAGTTTTTATTATGAAATCTATTTAGGATCGGATAGTCTAAAATCCATCTAGGACCAGACTTAGGTAATACTTTTTAAACTCATATTACAAATGATTTTTTTTGTCTCAATCCTAAAAAAGCCCGATATTTGTTGGAACCGATCCGTTTAGAGCCAAATAATTCATTTTGATAAATCTCCTAGAACGCGGTCTATGCAGAAAGAAATATTCCTATTTCTGATTATACATGATATAGTATACCTGATCTTTGGATTAGATGTTAACACCAGTGTATAAGTTTCATTATAATTTTGTATAATTTAAATAATAATTTAAATTGTTGAATTATGATTTAAAAATGTAGGGTGGAGCCATAGTCCATACTAGGAGAATATTGGACCCCCTACTGTGTTCTTCTAAGGGATAGTGACCCTCAAGATAAGGACATGCATATTTGATTTTCTTGTCCCAAGAACAAAAACCCATCAAATAATGATACATATATGGTATCTATCTTGTGGCTTTTAACTGTCTAATTAAATATATAGGGTATAATTCTTACATTTTGTCAAAAGCAATTCAAAATAAACTTTTGGCATTTTCTGTTGGACTTATATATATCTTTGTCATTCAAGATAGCTACATTTTTTGTAATTATTACCTAGCTACTGCGAAGGAATTTTAAGGTGTTCTTTTGTAAGAGAAAACAAACTTGATATACTGATAAGTCAGTAATGAATTAATTAGTTAGAGAAGCCCCTAGTTTTCTTTTTAAGTTTCAACTGATTTGTCTCAACATGGAACAGAATGAAGTATATAATCTAGAGACAAGCAAGAAGAACATAGGCAAATATATATATATATATATATATATATATATATATATATATATATATATATATATATATATATATATATATATATATATATATATATATATATGAGTAAGTTTAATAGACTTATTCCAAATTATAACCATTGATTTTCATTAATCTAACGGTTTTAATTGAGAAAAATATTTCCAAAAATAAATTGATTAAATGATCAATTAAAACCGTTATATTAATGAAAATCAATGGTTATGATTTGAAGTGAGTCTTTTAAACTTACTCCTGGACTAAGAATATTCTCACTTATATATATATATATATATATATATATATATATATATATATATATATATATATATATATATATATATATATATATATATATATATATATATATATATATATATATACCCAATGACCAGGCATGACCCAATCCACTCCTACACACAGGACGACCCAATAGCCCAAATCTCATAGGGACCCATTGGTTGTATGTCCCTCAGTCGAGGAGGACTTGTCAACTACGGTTACCCATGGTCGGATTCCTCTGCTCCTTCAAGACTTTTGTCCGACACCCGCAGGAGTCACCTAGATTCAACCGAAGATAACTTCTGCTCGGATATTCCTATGCCCGACGCGCATCCCATTCGACTAGATATGCTCGCCCCAACTACTAGTTTTTGCCACTTACCTATTTTCGGGGGTAGGGGTGTACATGGGCCGGTTTGGTTTGAGTTTGGCCAGATCCAATACCTAACCCATATAGGACACTCCGGTTTGCCCAAATATTTTTTCTATTTTATTAATGTTAAATAAGTAAATGACGAATCATCATATTTTTTCATTAAAATTATTCGAACATTTTTATCTTCTTAAATAAAATTAGATAACCTATTTTTAATTATTTTTAACATCTAAAATAATAAATGACAACATCAACTAATACAAATTATCATAAAATACTAGAAATAAATTAAAGTTGTATGACATAAAATTGTATTAGTATCAAAATAACCAAAGAGTGAAATATTTAAAATTAGTTAAAGTTATAGTTCACTAAAATAGTAAATATTCAAAAGACAAAAATTGTAACAATTAAGTTAATATTCATCAAAATTATTAAAATTGTAATAATAAATGTTTGATTAATGGGTCAGTGGGTTTTGTGGGTTTTGGTCCGGGGAGCCTGACCGTTTCCAAGACGGGCGTACCACAACGGGAGAGCGATGAAACCATTCCCCCACTCAGGGAGCCTGACCGTTTCCAAGACGGGCGTACCACCTCCTCCATCACCAGAACCATCCATGCAACCTGAGATCAACCCTACTGATCACACCCTGATTCCCATTCTCGAGGGGACTAATCAGACGCTCGCAGCCTTGGTTGAAACAACCAACAACATCAACCTCCTAATTTTGCGCCAAGGCAAAAGGCTAAAAGCTTTAGAAGATGCACGACGTACCATATCCCCCTCTCACGCGAGGAGACCTTGCAGGTCCCGCAGTAGGTCACACGGATGACGATAGAATCACCACCACCCAGAGGCAGCTGGGTCTATCAAGAAATGGACTCGTTTGTCTCCTCGACGACACAAGTTCCCGGAGACAAGTAAGACCAGGAGGACTCTCCAAGCAGGAACATGACCATCGCCTGAGGGCACAAGAAATCGATCAAGATCCCATTCCCCTCGTCGATATCGGGACATCCGTTCTCGCTCTGCCTCCCATGATTCTAGTGACGAGGATGAACCTCGCGGGCCTTTCTTCAACGAGATCATGTCCACAAGGCTACCAAAAGGGCTTGAGAAGCCTCCTCCCTTGGGGACCTACGATGGAACGAAAACCCATACAAGCATATTGAGAACATCGACGCTCTCCTCGATTATAGAGGTGTCCGAGGAGCAATTAAATGTCGTCTTTTCCCTACGATGCTGAGGAAGGGAGCTATGGCCTGGTATAAAAGCCTTACTCATTAATCCATCACATCCTGGAGATTGCTCGGGAGAACCTTTTCCCGACACTTCACCGCTTTGCGATGTCATTCTAAGACTGGGGCCTCTTTGGAGGCGATCATTCAGGGCAAGGATGAACCCATGTGGGCATACATCGAGAGATTTAATAAAGAAGCCTTCCATGTCTCAACCACGAATGACATGAAAAAATATATTCTTGAACGAGGGCTCTGTCCTTATAGTGATTTTAGGAAAGCCGTGGGCATTGAGACGCCGACCACGCTTGATGTTTTTCTCCTCAAAGCACAAGCATATATCCAATACATGGAGAAAGAGGAAGCCAACAATTTCCGAGATACAAGGTGTCACGAATATGTCAAGCCGTCTAAATCTGAAGACCCCTCGACATCCACCGGGGAGGTGAAAAACGAAAGGAAGGTCGCCCCCGTGAACTGCGGGAGCATAAAAGCCCATCCAGAAGGTTTCACAACTACACACCCCTCATCGTCTCGAGGGAGAAAATCTTGTCTGAAAGTGCTAACTCTGAGTTCCGCCAGGTGGGCGCCAGGTTTCCAAAGCAGTTTCCGACTAAGCCAAATACAGACAAGACGAAGTATTGTCGGTTTAATAAGTCCCACGGGCATAATAGTGACAATTGCATCCACCTGAAGGATGCCATCGAGATACTCATTCGAGACGACCATCTGAAGCAGTTCACCAAGGGGAAGAAGGCTCCCCGACATGAGGTGTAGGAGGCTTGAAAATTCGAAGAAACCACCTCTCTAGCCACAAAAGCCAATCTCTAGGTTTCCCTCAGCATCACGTGGGAAGAGGATTTCTACGTCCCCGAAGCATACACCGATCCTTCTTATTTCGCCGCATACATCCCGTGGGAGTTCTTCCCCTCTGCAATGGTAATTTCAGGTTGCGAGCACAACAAAGTCACAGTGGGGTTGATAAAGCGACGCTTTGATCAACTAATCAGCACCAGCTCCAACTAAAATACCACTCTTGCTTGATCCTCCCCGCGGGGGATCAACACCCATTTCCTTCTACAAGGAGGACCTACTTGACGACGCGTCTAACGCCAGCATCTCCCTACTCGTCTATGCACAAATGGCCAACTTTGACGTTCGGAGGATCCTGGTCGACCAAGGAAGCTCTGTCGATATCATGTTTTCCCAACTCTTCGTAACCTTGCAGCTCAATGAGACACATCTGACACCCTACGTAGGGTTAGATCTCTAGGGGTTCAACGGGACTGTATCCAGACCCTGGGATTATGTCGACCTGATAGTAACCTTCGGAGCAGGGGAACCGCTAGGGCCATCAAGGTACAGTTCCTCGTGATTGATTGCCCATCATTGTATCAATGCATATTAGGTTGCCCAACCCTCTCTGAGATGATTGTTGTACTATCCATGGTACATATGAAGATGAAGTATTGTACCTCATCAGGACAGGTATCCACTATTCACGGGGATATCGAAGCTGCTCGTCGGTGCTTCGAGGCTGCGTCCAAAGGGCTCAACGCCATAATCGCCAAGCCAAAGTAAGCCAAAGCCACCCTTCCCTGCAGTTCTGAGGAACCAAAGCCACTCCCTCAGGTAGATTCGATTGATATCGATAGCAGGTTTACCGGAGAGGAGGAAAAAACACAGCGGACCGCAAAGCTTTCTTCGTCTACTCGCCTAGTGCCCGACGCAGACTTCGAGCTGGTTGCATTAGGTGAAGATCCTGCCAAATGAGTGAAGATCGGAGTTGACCTCCCAGACCTCACGAGGAAGTAGCTGAAGGCGTGCCTCAGGGAGAACTTTGATCTGTTCGCGTGGAGCGCAACTGAGATGCCGGGGTTGGATCTAGAAATGGCATGCCACCATCTGACCATAGATCCCTCCGTCTGAGCAGTAGCATAATGCAGGAGGAAGCAATCCCCAAAAAAGATAAAGGCAATCGAGCAGGCCGTAAAAGACCTCCTAGAGGTGCACTTTGTAATTGAGGCCATGTATACCACCTGGCTCTCAAATATTGTATTAGTCAAAAAGAGCAATGGAAAATGGCGCGTGTGCGTTGACTACACTGATCTCAATCGGGCTTCCTCGAAAGACATTTACCCTTTTCCTAACAATGATAAGTTGGTTGATAATTTTGCAGGTTTTAAATTATTGTCGTTCCTCAACGCCTACTCCGGGTATAATCAAATACCCATGGCCGTGACCGACAAGAAATACACCGTTTTCATGACCAAATAGAGCAACTATTTCTACAACGTAATACCCTTCGGCTTGAAAAACGCGGGCGCGACCTACCAACGAATGATGAACAAAGTCTTTCGAGCAGAAATCAGGGACATGCTCAAAGTTTACATGGACGACATGATCGTTAAATCCCACGAGGAAACCGATCATTCTCTCCACTTAAAGAAAATTTCCGATCAAGCACACAAGTGCAAAATGCGATTTAATCCAGAAAAATGAACATTCGGGGTACGCGTTGGAAAATTCCTCGGCTTTTATCTGACCGAAAGGGGAATCGAAGCAAACCCCGACAAGTGTCGAGCATTCGGCGAAACGGCCACGCCAAAATCCAAAAAGTCCATCTAGTCACTAAACAGGGTCCTCACCTTGCTATCTCGCTTTGTGGAAAAAATCTGCCCAGCACGCGCTACCCCTCTTCAAGCTCATCTGCAAAGAGGTTGCTTTAGAATGGACGGAGGAGTGCGAGCAAGCCTTGGCATACCTCAAGAAGGCTCTGTCAAAACCCCTAGTTCTCTCCTGACCAGAGAACTAGGAGACTTTGTTTCTATATCTTGATGTCGCTAACGAAGCCGTAAGTGCCGACCTCATAGGGGAAACACCCTAGGCACAAAAATCGATCTATTTCACGAGTAAGGCCCTACAAGGGCCCGAGCTCAGGTATTAGCAAATTGAAAAAGTTTCCCTTGCGCTCCTCCATAAGGCGAGGAGACTCAGGCACTAATTCCCGGTGCTCACAATCGTCGTAGGAACATACCAACCCATCAGGCAACTCCTCGGTCGACCCGACATGGTCAGAAGGAAGCTCAAATGGTCATTGGAACTATCTGAGTTTGACATCCGACATGAAAAGCAGATCAACCCTTAAATCACAAGCCCTGGCTGATTTCGTGGCTGAAATGATCACCCTGGAAAACCAAGTATGCACGTCCAGGAGATGGACCATTTTTGTGGATGGAACATCAAGCTCAATGGGAAGTGGAACAGGGACTATCCTAGAAAACGAGGAGGGTATCCTGATAAAGGCATCCCTCACTCTATCTTTTCCCACCTCCAATAACTAAGTAGATTACGAATCCTTCCTCGTTGGTCTAAGGCTCGCTGACAATCTAGGAGCCAAAAAGATAATCATCTGTACAGACTCTCAGCTCATGGCCTTGCAGGTCAAAGATGAATACCAAGTTAAAAACGATAATTTGTCAGAATACCTGACTATGGTCAAGGAAAAGATTACAAAGTTTATAGTCGTAGAAGTCAAACATGTTCCTCGTGAACATAATGTGTGAGCGGATGTGCTATGAAAACTTACGAGCACAAAAAGGAAAGGTGGAAACAAATCTATTATATAGGAGATACTTCCTCGACCTAACATTGAAAAGACATCCTCGACGATAGACGTAAACATCATCGGCGATACCAACTGCTGGATGACCCCGTACTACAAATACTTAACTAATGACGAATTGCACCAAGACCCACAGGAGGCCAGGATAGTTAGGCGACGAGCCTACTCATACGTGTTAGTCGAAGGAAAACTCTATCGGCGAGGATTATCCATTCCCCTCCTCAAGTGTGTCGAGGAAGAATTGATTCCTCATATCCTGCGTGAAATCTACGAAGGCATCAACGACCAACACCTAGGCGGGAGATCTCTAGAAAGGAAAGCCCTTCGAGCAGGGTACTATTGGCCGACAATGCAGAACGACATCAAATAGCACGTAAAAAATGCGATAAATGCCAACAACACGGGGACATACACATAGCACCTCCAAACGAGCTTAAAATAATGTCCTCCCCGTGGCCATTCGCATTGTGGGGCCTGGATATCCTTGGTCCCTTTGTCATTGATTCAAACCAAAATAAATACTTGATCGTCGAAATAGACTATTTCACAAAGTGGATAGAAGCCGAGGCTCTAGCCAAGATCACAACCCTCAACAAATTGTGTTTCTTCAAACGTAACATCCTTGCTCGGTTCGGGGTACCCCAAGCCATAATTACCGACAATGGGACACAAATCACAAATAAAAATTTCCAGGAATTCGTTGCCAACGTAGGAACTAAGCAACACTTCGCTTCAGTCGAGCACCCACAAACCAACGGGAAGACCGGAGTAGCGAACTTGGTCATCCTTCGAGGCCTCAAATGAAGACTAGATGAGATTAAGAAACGATGGGTTGAGGAATTGCACAACATCTTATGGGCATACCGGACCACGCCTCATTCTAGAACTGGGGAAACCCTTTTCCGACTAGCATACAGAACAAAGGTCGTTATCCCCATAGAAATGCACATACCGACTAGCATACTCTTCTGTCTATTCTTACTTTGGCATTAGTAGTCGAAGAGATTTAGGGGCGTGTACCTGTAAGGTACTCTAATGCCAAAGTAAGAACGGGCAGAAGAGTATGCAAATACGAGTAAAAGTGTTAAGGGAGTGAACATTCGATACCTGACCCTCTCATTTGAGAGGGTTTAAAAAGAGCCCCAAATACTTGGCTATTGGTCCCTATTTTGGGCCTGGATCATGGATCCCTCGAAAATCAGTAATTGCCAGAAACTAGCCATTGGGACGAGCATATTTGGTTGGATGGGATCCGCGTCGGGTATAGGAATATCCGAGCAGGAGTTATCTTTGGCTGAATCTGGGTGACTCCTGCGGGTGTCGGGCTTAAGTCTTGAAGGAGCAGAGGAATCCGACCCAAAGTAACCGTGATCGACAAGTCCTTTTCGACTGAGGGGCATAAAGCCAATGGGTCCCTCTGACATTTGGGTTATTGGTCCCTCCTGTGTGTAGGAGTGGATTGGGCCATGCCTAGTCATTGGGACAGTCCAGAATAGGAGCCCCCAAGTCGTTGCTTCTGGTCGTAGAAGTGATGACTTAAGGATGGTCAGCTACGTATAGGGTGAAGCTGAGACTTGTGATATTCTTTAGTCACTTAGCTCGATATAGATGAACCTGTGTACCCCTGGGCATTAAAATGTGGTCGGCGGACAAGGATCCCAACAATTATGCTGAGAAGTCACGTCACACCTGCGCCTTGGGAAGAATGTGTATTTAATGCGTAATGATGGCTACTCTACGACCATCCCTAGGAAATGAGTATGTCGTTTATAGGTTATAGGTCACATGTTCCCGTGTATGTGCTGAAGGAGGTTATAAGTAGGGCGTTGGGACTCAGTTTCATACTTTTCGTTCTCCGCTATTCTACTCGACAAAGACAAGTCCTCGAGCTCCACCGCAAACCACCAGCTGCCACCATTTCCAACGAGGAAAGCCAAACAACCACGCCAAAACCTTCTAAAACTTGTATGTTTCTTCATCTATCTATCTATTTTTCCTTCTGATTCTTGCTGATTACATAGATGCATGTGGTTAGGATAGATTTTAGGGTCAATAGGACCCATAATTTAGACTGTTAGGGTTTCGATACAGCGTCCCCGTTTCTATATAGTGGTTGATGTGTGATATGTTGTCATCATTGTGATAATTAGGGCTTTTAGAGATGTTCCTCGTGGCTCCATACGACAACTCTAGTTGAACTTCAATTGGAGTTTTTGGCTTCAGCACGGAGTCATCTGCTAGTTGATGTGAACCAGTAGTCTGATATCTTAGAATTCCCCCTTCCTCGTATAAATACCTGGTTGTTATAGGGATCGTGGACCACTTTTAATAAGGGCTTAGGTTGAGGACACGGTCCTCGTTCCTCTGCGCGCCCTTTCACTTGATCAACAGTGGAAGGGTGGATTTGATTTAACTCATCAAATTCACGTTTATTTTCGCTGCTTTTCAGGTTTAAAGATGTCTAGTAACGTACCCGCCCATATAGACATGGAAGAGCTTTCTAGTGACACAACTTCGTCCCCGAATCATTATGATGAAACAATGTCGAGAAGAACTACTTCTGCCTCGAGTAATTCCGAGGAAACCACCTCAAATCATGCCGAACCTGATGACCCCGAGGAGAACGACGAGGATCAAAATATGCCTATTAAAGAATGGGCTGCTGAGGAGCCACTGACTCTGCAATCAATAAACTCCCAATCCTTAGAGGGTCTTGATCTGGTGGTCGGGAACCATGAGGATTGTCTTATCAGATATCATTGCGAGGAAGATCGTATCTAGTTATCCTATGGCCCCAAAAGGTTCCCCATGTATGACATCTTCTTTAAGGAGCTCAGATTTAGGTTCCCCTTCTCAGACTTTCAGGTTTCCGTGTTCGTCCACTTAGAGCTTTCACCATTGTGGCTGCATCCAAACTCGTTTGCTTTCATAAGAGCTTTCAAGATGACCTGTGGATACTTGAAGATTGGAGCGACCATTCCCCTATTTTTCCACATATTTCATCTCCAAAAGCAGGCCGTGCAGGGGAGATATGGCTGGGTCTCCCTCAAACAAAAGAAAAAGATTTTTAAATCCTACTCTGAGTCGATCAGAGAATTCAAGGATCGATATTACCTGGTCGAACCGATCTAAGTTCGTGCTCAAAATTCGTGCAAAATATGGGGGGTAGATACTGATGATGAAGGGAAAGTTTGTTTGATGAAACGGGGAAGGAGGTGCCATTCTTATGCTGAAATTCCATTTTTCTTGGTCGCGCGACCATTTCAGGCATGGTACCGAGGAGTATTTAGCCATAACATATGAGCTAAGTGACGAGGATCAGAGTAGCTATGATGCTCTGATGAGCTATGTTTCTAGGATTACCATGACCATGTATGTAGACAAGCAGGGTCATGCAATCTTGGACAAGGACGAGGGTGCAAAAGTGACCCCCAGATTAATAGAAGTGTCCAAACGTCTTGTTTGTAAGACAGATGAGGACGTCTTACCTTGGTAGTCTTTAGAGTTATTCGTTTGCTTTGAATTTGTGATCGTATATTTTTTGTGCTCTAACTCGGTGATGAGGGTCTTAGCGATGGCCTCCATGTACGCCAAAGGAACTTCCATTAAGGAGCAAGAAATCCAGAGGCTGAAAACTCTTGTCTGCTTCCGAGGATAGGGCTAATGCATCTTAAGAGTTTTTGAAGGAAGCTTCGAAGAAGATCAAGGAGCTGAAAGAGTCCCTGGTTGATGCTAATTTGGAGAGGAGAATGGCCAAGGATGAATTTGCTCGCCTTAAGGCTACAATGGCTCCTACTGAGGACGAACATGAGGATTTGAAGTCGCTGGTGACCCGGGTTGAGTTGATCTCGAAGATCGAGCAAGGGGAAGAGAACCTCGGGGAGATAACGGGTGTGGCGTTTAAAAACACGGTGGATCAACTGAAGATCGTCAACCCCGGGGTGGTACTCAACAAGGAGGGCATCAATGACATGTACAAGGTCAAGGATGGAGAGATCTTTGTACCCGATTTCCTTAGACAGCTGAAACAGGATGACACGACTATGGCCAAAGGGAACTAGGGGGTCTCCGTTGACGCTCAGCCAGCTGCAGGTGCAATCATTTGAAGATCTTGTTGCTTTTTCGCTTTTTAATTTTGTTGGTTGCCTTGTGTAAACACCCCAAATTTGCCCTCACCCATTCACACCATGGCTTTTGATCATTTCATATGCATAAACACAATCATATCATCTCATATCTCATTTTTGATTCACTGCATAGTTTCTGAGTCATCTGCATCTAGGGTTTGTGACCTGAGCAATCCAGGAGCTTCTTGAGCCACTCCAAAAGCCAGCAATCACTTCAAAGGGATCCATATGTGTTCTTATATCATACTACATCTTCTCAAAGTCAAGATTTCAAAAGAATCACAAGAACTGAGGTTTGTGTGGAAGCAGAGCCAGGATAGACTGCACAGTTGACTGGAAATTAGGGTTTTGGTTTCAGAGGCCATAACTCCAAATTTTTTGGTCATTCTTGTTTCCATTGGTCTCTATATGGTATAGGGAGTATGCATATCAAGTTCCATGAAGAAATTCCATGGGGAAGTCATCTGATCAAGAGTTGACTTTCTGGACAAGTCAGTGTAAAAATCAGGGCAACTAAGGCCCCCAATGACCCAACCAATGGGTGATCTTCATCATTTTGAGTGTATATGATCTTTATTTGATCATGGAAGAAGGTTGAAGTCCACAAAAATCAAGAATTTGGAGTTTTTGCAAGTGTTGACTTTTTGGGCATAGTTGACTTTTCAAGAATGCTTCATTTTAGGTCATTTTTCAAGCCTTGATTCTTGATCCAAAAATGCTTCAAATGGAAAAACTTTGGTCATGAAAGTTGTAGATTACATCTTTCCCTTTTCAAAAAGTACAAGAACATGACCAAATTCTTCTTGGATCAAAAGTTATGATGTGACAAAGTTGGCAAAAATCATTGATTTTCAAGATATGCACCAAATGAGAATTTTGCAAAACCATGAACCAATGCCATTTGTAACTTCTAATTCACTTCAAACCATTACACAAACATTCTATGTGACCTAAAAATCAGAATTGGACCAAGGTTTCACATGGTTATGGTTTGTGTAACAAGACTTTTCTCATGAAGTTTCAAAAAGTAACAAGTTGCAAAACCACTCATCACACTTCCTACAACTTGCAACATTGGATGCTGACTTTGGCTAGCCTTTCCCCTCACCCTTGCTGCGCAGCCCATGCTTTGTACTAGCCTAGATACCAAGCCATACTTCTCTTACACAAAAGGTGGACTTTGAGCAAAAGCAAACTTACCAATCAATGTAGGCCATGTCAAATCATCTGATCACTTGGATTAAAATATACTATCCATTTGCAAGCCATTTGATAGAAGAGGCAAGGCTGAAACACTCTCAAGCACCACATACACAAAAACACACCATTTTGCATTTCCCTTCGAATTTGTTTCCACAGCTCACAAACACAAAAGCCAAGTCCATAGATCAAATCACCATGTTTCATTGACCCCAAACCCACAAGACCCAGGCCTGAAACAAGCCCTAGCATCACTTCTCCATTTTCACTCCATAAAGCAAAAGCTTTCGAATCTGCTTCTACAAGCCATAAACACTCAAACAAATTCCACACATCAACTCACCTTGCACCACTGACCAGAAACCACCCACTACTTTGGCCTGAAACCCTCCATAACTCAAATACGATTTTCACATGTCCTTGGTCAGAACTCCTGCAAACTCATTCAAGAGGCTGTTTAAACTCCAACCAAGTATCCAAAGCTTCAAAGGGGGATCATTAGAGCCTGTTTGAGCCAAGGAGCTAGCCAGAAAGTGCCAGAAGTCAGAGCTTCAGTTCAGGTGAGCTTCATGAACATTTTTCCCAGGAGCTTGTTTTTAAGTTCTTAATTGGTTCTCTATGTTCCACTGTTCATGATGATGTGTTTGGTTTCGAAAATCATTGAGTTTTGAGCATGTATGATGTCTCTGAAATTTTGTGACCTAAAGCCCTTTTGCTTCGATTCAGCTTTGTGGTGTGAAATAAATTTGTTTTGGCTATGGATTCTTATTATATGATGCGTGGGGTTGATTTCTGGGCAAGAAAATCAGGTTTTAGTGAGCTAGGGTGAGAGTTAGCATTTTTCAGGGAGGAAGCTGGCCGGAGAAGACGACCGGAAGTCTTCTCCGGCCGCCTGAGAGTAATTAGCCATTTAATTAGGGTTAGGGCAAAATTCAAATATGGACCCTTGGATCTGGCTTCCCGCGCGCGTGTGTATGGTCCAGATCATGTCATTAGTTCATAATCAGGTTTAATTAGTTTAATTAATTGAATTTAAGAAGTTTGAATGTGGGCCTTTGATCTGCGCGCGCAGTCAACCCATTCATTGTCAGGCTCAATCTCAACCCTCCATTGTGCATACTTCAGATTAAATTCATTTTAATTTAATTTCTTCTCATTTTATTTGCATAATTTATTAAAAATAGTAAAAAATGTGTAAAAATTATGAAACTTTTTCTCATAAGTTTTATTAATTTTTATGACACAAAAATATTTTTGTTTTTATTTTTATCATTAAAAAAGTATTTTTAAATATTTAAAAGATTATTTTTAATTGATTAATGGAAATTAATTTATTAAAAATACTTTTAGGTATCTAAAAATCACCAAAAAATTCATGAAATGTTCTAAGACATTTAGAAACATTGTCCAACCTTCAAACCAAATTTCTTTTTTGAACTTGATGCATTTTGAGAATTTTCCATTGAATTAAATCATTTTTGTGCATTATTTTGATCCTAAGTTCAAAAAAATCATTTCTGCCTATCTATGAAGAGTTGGACATTGATTCTTCTTGAATTGCATTGTGTTTAGCATGTAGTTTGTGAGATTAAATGGCCATGATTTGATCTTTCATTTTCAATTTGTTTGACATTTCTTTTGTTTAAGAACCCTAAAACCCTAGGTATCTTAAGAAAACCATAACTTGAAATTGGTTAAGAGTTGAGATTTCCCCTTTGGACCTTGGTTTAGTATGGGATTAGGGATCCTTTGAGTGGCATTTTCAATTTTTTATCCTTAGGGTTTGCTTCTGTTTTTGGTTTTTGTTTGATGTTTGGTTCATAAGCCCTAATTTGGGCTTCCATTTGCATCTTTCTTGCATTCCCTTGCATAACATGACTTGCCATGACATTTCTAGCATCCATTTGATTCATGTGACATCATAAGACATATTGCAAGCATGTTTGATCATTGCATCATGAATATGCCATGTTGTATGCCATGTATGCTTCATAACTTTTCATGTATGTTCATGTTCCTTAACTTGCATCACTTGCATCCATGATCTTGTATGAACATCTCCATGCCTTGCCTCATGTTTGTAGCACTCCATAGCATCATCATCATCATCAACATGCTTCTGGTTTTGTTTCTCATCATGTCATCTCATCTCATTTTACATTGCATTGCATTTCTTTTCTAACCTTTCAGGTGGTAAGTAACTTTGAGAAGTGAATTTGCCTTCACTTCTCATAACTTTTCTTTTCATCTCTCTTGCATCCATTGCTGCATTTTTACATGTGTATGAGATTGAGCTTGCTCATTCTTCTCCTTCCCACTTTCTTTCTTCAAGTGACTTGACTTCTTGAATGAAGCAAGTCACTTTGCTTCTCTTGATCCTGTTCATCTGCCTCCTGGTGGCTCCTTTGAAGATTTCTCTTGAAAACCTCACAAACCTTAGGAACAACCAAGCATGACAATGATTAGGGTTTTGATTAGTCTCCCCTCTTAGATTTTACCTTTGTGTCATCTCTTTGAGTCTTCTCTTCTCACCTCATAATCAGGGACTAAACCCTAAAGGCTTTAAGGCTCTGTGATTAAGCTTATGCCTGCATCCTTCTCTTAGGATGGAGTGTATAACTTTAATCCTAAGTGTTAAACCCTTAATGTGTTTAAATCTCTTAATCAATTCACTTAATAAATCATCAAGACATCACACTCGTAACTTGGGCCTTGCATTAGGGTTCTAATTCTTCCTTAATTGGTTAAGAAGGACTAACCCTAGTGTTAATGGACAAGTCCCCCTCAAGTTGTCTTACAAATCATAAAATCCACTTCATAATCATACCACTAGCTAAAATCCACTTAACCAAAGACTTGTTTTGTCATGAGTTTAATCCCTAATCATGGATTAAGTTGAGGAGCATTCCTCAGCTTAAACATTCTCATCTATTATCCTTCTATTAGGATGGTGTAATGAGTTTGTTTAATCTTTGATTATGGCTTAACCTCATTACTTAACACTAGACAAAAAACCACAAAAACATCTAAATAATCACAAGTAGGTTAATGATCTTACTCCTACACCATGATGATTAAGTGTGAGAATCTGACTTCACACTTAAGGTATTCTCATTACCTAATCAGAGGGAAGATGTGATGAGTTTACTAACCCATTGGTTTAGGCTTAAGCTCATTAACTTATGACAAACTTTCAAAAGCAATAAAAGACTGAAAACACAAAAACAAACAATAATCGTCTCCTCCGGGATTCTTTTCTCATCACCTTCACTCACAAACGAGAACTTGCTTCTTCCGTCTAATGCAAGACAGTTTGCACCTGAGCCAGACAGGTCATACACTTGAGCATAGACAAGCAAGCAGTTCACAAGTCAATTCATCTTTCAGTCTCTTTGGGTCGAACTACGGTGTTCTGACTTCCTCATTGCACGAGAGGATACGTAGGCATAACTTAACGGTTATCGAACAAAAGTCTCTGTATATTCCCCCTCTTTCTAGCCTCATTCTTTTAGCCTCATGATATTGAGCATTTCACTCCTGTTCTTACACTGACACTTCACTTATATACTTCACTTTTCTCTTACACTGACACCTGTACATTTTGTTTTCCAGCTCTGTTACACACAAATTGCACTGACACTACCCCTTTAAAACACAAATCTTTTAAGCGTGGATCCCGTCGAGTACGGCGGACAATCTGGGTGCTAATACCTTCCCAGGTTGTAACCAACCCCCTTTCTCAGTCTCTCTGGTTCGCAAACCGTCTTGTCCATCTCTTTCTAGGTCTATGCAGCATTACCTTTCCTCCGGGATAAAAATGCCTAGCTGGCGACTCTATTCATCTCCAGTGAGTTCACGGCTGTATGTTCTCATTGTCCCTCTCGCCGACCGTTCGCGTCTGTACCTTTATCTGGGCCTGGTCCCATTTATCGGGAGCGACAGCTTGGCGACTCTGCTGGGGACCCTTATATTGCAACCAGGGCTTCTGGTTCTTTTTGTGGGTTCCTCCTAGCGCTTGTTTGATTTGTGTTTACTGGGGTGTTATGTGCTTATTTGTGTTTGTATTTTTGTATTTATTTTTGCTTTATGTGCAGTTGCTTTACTGTTTTCTTTATTGCTTTTGTATATATCATACTGTCATGCTGCTGGCTGGATCTGGTTTTTGTCTTGGTGGGTGGGGTTCTATTGAGAGTCAAGGTCCTATACCTGGGACCTGAGTGACACCTAGGCTAGAGTGAATCATATTCTTTCCCATTCCATTTCGGTCTGGTGCGGGAATATGAAACACGGTTCAGATATGGGTTTCTTCTTGAGAACTCTGTGTTGCAGATTTCCTGCAATGCTAGGGCTATCTGGGAAGCCTGCTAAGTCTGGATGACCTTTTAGTATTGACCTTCAGAAACTGAGGTGAATTAGAGGAGGAACTTTTATGGTTATTGTAAACGCTGTACCTCCGGGTTAGAAGTGTTTACACTTCTCATAACTGATCCAAGTCTGAGGATCCTTGTTTTAGAACATCACCTGTGAGGGGGTTGGGCTGTTTACAGGTTTGCAGGTACCTTGACCTCAGAATACCCTGTTACTTTGATTGTTTAAGAGTACTCCATGTTGGACAGTTCTTGTGATTCTAAACCCAGGACATGTGACTCTTTATTTGAGTCCCCCACCTTGGTTACTGGATTTTTAGACCTCCTTCTGGATTTCTCACATACATGGACCTATATTAGGGCTTTTGATCAGATCCAGATCAGTCACAGACCCTTGCATATCATTTGCATACATAATCATTGCATCATATTGACATTTGCTTATTTGTGTTTCAGGGTATCCATCTTCACTTTTGGCTAGTTTTGACCCCATCTTCAGTAGTGACCTATCTTCACCAGCATCTGCTTCAGTTATCACCAACATCAGCTAATCAGTGGCTCATTACTTCAGCATTATCATCAGCACCTGTCTCTACTCAGTCTTCAGCATCATGGCTCCTAAAAAGAGCAATATCACCTATCACTTCTTCCAGCCAGAGCTATCAGACATCAGGAGGATTCAAACCCTGATCACTCCAGATCACATACCATTGTTCAGGGAAAGTTATGGAGATATACTTGATATGGTTATGGATCTGGACCCATCACAGAGAAGCCTGATCCACACCTGCATTCAGTTCTATGATCCCCCACTGAGATGCTTCACCTTTCAAGACTTTCAGCTGGGCCCTCTATTGGAAGAGTACTCTTCATTAGTTGGTATGCCTATCAGGGGTGGAATCCCTTTCAACCCTGAGATGGTCTTTCCTGCTAATGGAGAAGTAGCAAAAGCTTTGCATCTGGAACCTGTTTTGATTGAGCAGCATATGACCTCTAAAGCTGGAATCCCTGGTTTTCATTTGGATTTCTTGATTTCTCAAGCTACCCTGAAAGCTTCTTTAGGAGAGTGGAAGGCTGTTTGTGCCTTGTTGGCTTTGAGCATATATGGAATTGTGTTGTTTGCAGATGAGCCTCGATTCATTAGCAAGAATGCAATCCATCTGTTCATCTTGAAGAACCCAGTGCCCACTTTATTGGGGGATCTCTACTATTCAGTGCATCAGAGGAATGAAAAGCAGAGGGGAAGATTAGTGAGGTGTTGTGCTCCATTGTTCCACACTTGGCTTCTCAAGCATCTACCCAGGACAGATGCATTTCTGAACCCTCATCAGCAGAGCAACTGGGCTAAGAGACTCACTGCTCTAACTTCAGCAGATATCAGATGGTGCACTCAAAGCACCAAGGGCAGGGATATCATCACCAGCTGTGGGCATTTTCCCAATGTGCCCCTAGTAGGAGTTAAGGGTAGTATTAATTACAACCCTCTGCTGTTCAGAAGACAACTGGGCTATGCACTGGTCCACACTCCTAAGGCACAAGACTTGGTTGAGACTCTTTATTGCGAGAACAAGATTAATCTGGCTATGGTTAGGCAGGCGGCCTAGGCCTGGGATAATGTTCAAACTAAGGGAATAACCATTTTGGGGAAGTGCAGCAATGTGGCATCAGCACAATATTATGAGTGGTCTCGTGCCAGGGCCCAATTCTCTGGGATGCCCTTTACTATAGAAGATATGCCTGAATCATCTTCACCACCCCCTGCCACTATCAGTTTGGAGGAGTTTGAGAGCTTGAAGGAAAGAAATGAGAAGCTAACCCAGGCCTTGCAGAAGACCCTCCGGGAGAGGAGTGAAAGTATGAGGGAGATTGAGAGATTGGAGAAGTTGAGAGTGGAGCATCTTGTTAAGATTGAGAAGTCTGGGGATTATATCAAAAAGTCTAAAGCGGGAGAACAAATCCTGAAGAATGCTTGCAAAGAAGCCCAGTTCCAGAGAGCAAGGACAGACTTGTATTTGAAGGAGAGTCAAGCCCGGTGGGTCAGGATCACCGAGGCTCGTACCCTGGAAGACAAGAGAGTTCAAGACAAGATGGAGCAGCTTGAAGCTAATGCAAAAGAGCAACAAGAAGCCCTGGCAGCAGCCCAGAGGGAGATATCAGAACTGAAGGTCAAAGCAGGGGTGAAGAGGTCAAAGGACCAAACTCAGCACAAGAAGCTCACTACAGCTGTTACAACCCGGAATCTCCTCATCAGGAATCTCACGGAGCGTCCGGCTGATCCTGTGACCGAAGCACTTCTCAAGGAAGTTCGTGAGGATGAGTTTGGTCTTGATGTTTGACCATTTGTTTGTTGTTGCTTTCATTCCATGTACTTTTATTTTCTTTTCTTGTGATGTATTTTGACCCCTCAGAGGGCTTGTACTTGTAAACAAACTATGTACCATTTTTGTTTTTGTAATGTATGTGTTAGTTCGTTCCATCCGAGTTCACTTCGAAAGCAACATCAACAGCATCTTCAAGGGTCTGGAAGGGTCAAAACTGAATGCCAAACCGGATACCTTGAGAACAAATAAGCATAACTGCATTGCATGCTAACCCTTTGTTTGTTTTGTAGGTTTTGTTTTATTGTTGCTAACCTCTGTTGTGATGCCTCAGGAACTATTGCTAGGCGCCGGGTATTTCCCCTCAACCGTCCGCACCGTTATCCAACCCGAAACAACCTTCCGGGCATTCAAATGGATTAGATGCAGCAGGACCTTACTGAGGTCAGAAATCAAATGGCAAATGAAAGGCTAGAGATGAGGAATCAAATGACTCAGTTTATGGAAGTTATGAACAACATGGCTCAGAGCCAGGAAAGATTGAGGGCTATGGTGGAGAGGCAAAATCAAGAAGATCCACATATAGGGACTGCCGGCACCAGTAACAATGAAAGGGTCCAACCCCATGTTAACCCCCTGTCTTTGGACCACACCTCCATCCTGAGGTCAATATTCCTGCAAATGTTCAAGGGACTGCCACTGCAGCCAGGGTACTTCAAGAAGACCCCCAAGAGGACCAGTTTACAGTAATGGGTGTTGGGGAAGAAGCTTATGATAGAAGGTTGGATGAGATAGCTGAGAAATTGAGATCCTTAGAGTCTCAAAACTCTCTGGGCTTCGACGTCATGGACATGGGCTTGGTAGACGGGGTCAGGATTCCCCATAAGTTCAAGCCTCCTAGCTTTGAAAGATACAACGGGACTTCATGTCCCCGGACTCATTTACAATCATTTCTGGGAAGGCTGAAGGCCTATACTATGGATGAGAAGCTCTGGATGTTCTATTTCGAAGACAGCTTGACTGGAGCGTCAAGAGAATGGTACTCTCACTTGACAAGGGCAACTATTAGATGCTGGAAGGACCTGGAAGAGGCCTTCATCAGACAGTATCAGTATAACTTAGACATGGCACCCAACAGGACCCTCCTGATGGGAATGTCACAGTCGTCAAGGGAAAGTTTCCGAGAATATGCCCAGAGATGGAGGCAATTGGCCGCTGCTGTTCAGCCACCTATGTCTGAACGAGAAATGGCAGATATGTTCATGAACACCCTTCAGGGAACTTATATTGACAGGCTGGCTGCTTTCTCTTCCACTAGCTTTGCGGATGTTGTCATAGCTGGGGAGAGAATCGAAAGCCTATTGAAGATGGGTAAGATCTCAGACAACGGTGCAAGCTCGTCCAATAGTACAAGAAAGCCTTTTGCAGGCCCGAGAAGAACTGGAGAGACCAATGCCATCCACACCAACAGGGGCAGGCCCCAATATGTTCAAAGGTCAATAGCAGCAGTCACCATTCCTGCTCCAGCTCATCCTCTACCAGTCTATCAACCTCCGCAGCAAAACTATCAGCAAAAACCTCAGTACCACCAACAAAATCAGTATCCTCCAAGGAATTACAACAACAGCAACGCCAATAACAACAGTCAACAAAGGCCATTTCAGCAGAGGCCATCTCAAGCTAATAGGGTGATCGATCCAATCCCTATGCCATATGCTACCCTGCTGCCACAACTCCTGAAACTCAACCTAGTTGAGCTAAGGACGCTGGCACCTCCAGATCCCAACAGTCTACCCAGGAACTATGACTCCAACGCTAGGTGTGCCTTCCATTCAAACGCACCTGGCCACAGTACAGAAAAGTGCAGAGCTCTGCATATGAAGGTACAAGACCTGGTAGACTCGAAAGCTTTGAATTTCGCACCACCACCCAATGTCAATAAGAACCCGATGCCAAACCACGGTGGTCCCAGGATTAACGCTATTGAAGAAGACAAGCCGTCTTATTTAATAACCAGTGTGGGCCAGATCAGGACACCGTTGGTGGAAATCAAAGCTCAGCTCTTGGAATGTCAAATGTTCCCGGGGTGCGAGTTGGGTTGTGCTTACTGCAATATCTCAGTAAATGGGTGCGATAATTTGAGGAATGGCATAGATGGCCTTATTCAGAGTGGCCAGCTTCAGATCACCACATCATTTCCAACAAATCCAGCAATCTCATCAGCAACGGTTTCAGAACCTCCTACAACTGCAGCATCCATTGTTCCTGACAATTCTTCACTTTCATCAACAAGTACTTCATCTGTCATTTCAACTGACCAGATGTCAACAAGTGTTCCTTCTACAACTCCAGCACCACTCCATTATGAAGCTCCTACAACAACAACATCCATTCTTCCACCATTGTCTCCTACAATGCCAGTAACAAACCATGAAGATGTCTCAACTGTTACCATATTCTATGATCCTGAAAACAACTCTGTCTACAACTCAGAAGGTGCTGCTCCCATCAGAGCACCAGTTACAATTTATTTTGATCCACAGACTATCACAGTTCCTTCAGCAGCCGCAGTCAGTCCAGTCACTATCACGGTGCCTGGACCGGTACCTTATGAAAGCAGCAATGCCATCCCCTGGCATTACGGCTCTGACTTGTACTGTGAAGGACAAAGAATCACTTTTGAATCATCAACCCCTGCACCACAGATAGACAATGTGGGCGGAGGCGGAGGCTTCACTCGAAGCGGACGTCTCTTTGCCCCACAAATTCAGAGACCCACAGCCGAAGCAGAAGCTACTGCCAAGGCAAAAGGGAAGAGCCCTGTGCAGGAAGATCAAGCTGTTAAAGAAGCCTTGAAGACACCATTCGATCAAGAGGTTGATGAGTTCATGCGAATCATCAAAAAGAGTGATTATAAAATAGTGGATCAGCTTCATCAGACGCCTTCCAAGATCTCAATCCTATCATTGCTTATGTGCTCCGAAGCTCACCGGAATGCACTACTCAAAGTCTTGCACGCAGCTTACGTGCCTGAAGAGATCACTGTCAATCAGCTGGAAGCTGTAGTGGGGAATGTTAATGCTAGTCACGGACTAGGGTTCACCAATACTGATTTGACAGCGGAAGGCCGCAACCATAACAAAGCCTTACACATAACCATGGAATGCAAAGGTGCTGTCCTTTCCCATGTGCTGGTAGACACGGGGTCATCCCTCAATGTCTTACCCAAAAAGGCCCTGGTGAAGCTAGAATATGACAGATTGGCGTTGAGACCCAGCAACCTGGTGGTAAGAGCCTTTGATGGTTCAAAGAGATCGGTTCTGGGAGAGATTGAGCTGCCCGTAACGATTGGCCCGCAGACCTTCAAAACTATCTTCTATGTGATGGACATTCAGCCTGCCTACAGCTGTTTGTTGGGTAGGCCATGGATCCATGCTGCTGGCGCCGTGACCTCTACCCTTCACCAGAAGTTAAAATATGAGTGGGAGGGTCAAATCGTTACAATCTGCGGAGAGGAGGACATTTTTGTCAGCCACCTGGCAACCTATAAGTACATTGAAATGGACGGGGAGATCCATGAAACAATGAGCCAGGGGTTTGAAGCTTTGAATGTGAATGAAACATCTGCTGTGCCTGGTACTTCAATATCGTCATACCAACAAGCCCGGAAGGTTGTTGAGGGAGGAAACGCCCAAGGCTGGGGCAAACTGCTATCGGTGGAGAAGAAAGAAGACAGATTTGGGTTGGGTTACAAACCAACTCAACAAGATCAAGCAGCGGCTGCGAAAGAGCCCAATTTTGTGAGTGGGGGATGCTTACCCCTGATGCCATCAACTGTCTGGAAGACGAGCTGGAAGAAGAACGCAACCTGGAAAGCTGGATTCGTCCAAAGATCCCGAGGAGCAGTATCTCGAACTGGTCTTCCCAGGAAATTATAAAAGTTACTCATGCAGAGTAATTATTATTTCCTGTATTTTTATAGCATGCATCAAAGTCTTGCATCTTGCCCAAGATGACAAGACTCATTTTGTAATCGGGTCATCTGTACTTTTTGTGCAAACAAGATTAATCAATGAAATATCAGACATCTTTTTGCAAATGAGTCTTTTTCTTTCCCGCTCACTGTTTTTCCATTTTTCTTTTTTGTACAAAAAATAAATGGCAGTGTTTTCAAAATGACAATTTTATTTCACTTTTCTAAAACAAGATTAAAATCAAATCACTAAAATGAACAAACTTAACCCTTGCAGAGGATGCCTTCCAGACAGCACCGACAACATCACGGCTATGACTTCGTATGACTTTGACAATCCAATCAATCAAGCTGATGAAGGGGTTGAAGAAGAATGTGAGCTTCCTGAAGAGCTAGCCAGGTTGTTAAGACAAGAGGAAAAGGCTATTACTCCTCACCAGGAGGAGGTTGAAGTGATCAATCTTGGTACAGATGAAGACGTGAAAGAGGTTAAAATCGGGGCCTGCTTACAAGACTCAGTGAAGAGACAACTGGTTGACCTGCTTCAAGAGTATGTGGATGTGTTTGCTTGGTCTTATCAAGACATGCCGGGTTTGGATACCGATATTGTTGTGCACAAGCTGCCTTTGAGGGAAGAATGCCCGCCAGTTAAACAGAAACTACGCCGTACTCGTCCAGACATGGCAATGAAAATCAAAGAAGAGGTACAAAAGCAATGGGACGCCGGGTTCCTTGCTGTGACTAGCTATCCACCATGGGTTGCTAACATAGTACCTGTGCCTAAGAAAGACGGCAAAGTAAGAATGTGTGTTGACTACCGGGATCTGAACAGAGCTAGCCCGAAAGATGACTTCCCATTACCTCACATTGATGTATTGGTTGATAACACAGCTCAGTTCTCGGTATTCTCCTTCATGGACGGATTTTCAGGATATAATCAGATTAAAATGTCACCTGAAGACATGGAGAAAACAACTTTCATCACACCCTGGGGCACGTTCTGCTACAAGGTAATGCCATTCGGACTCAAGAATGCCGACGCAACATATCAACGGGCTATGGTAACATTATTCCACGATATGATCCATAAGGAAATCGAGTGTTATGTGGATGACATGATTGCCAAGTCCCTTACAGAGGAAGATCACCTGGTGAATCTGCTGAAACTGTTCAAGCGTCTGAGGAAGTACCAACTGAAGCTAAACCCTAACAAGTGCACGTTCGGGGTGCGATCTGGTAAGCTGCTGGGATTTATTGTAAGTGAGAAAGGGATTGAAGTTGACCCTGATAAAGTCAAAGCCATCCAAGAGATGCCTGCACCGAAGACAGAGAAAGAAGTTCGAGGGTTCTTAGGTCGATTAAACTACATTTCACGGTTCATATCTCACCTTACAGCAACCTGTGAACCCTTGTTCAAACTACTAAGGAAAGAACAAACGGTCAGGTGGAATGAAGATTGCCAGAAGGCATTTGACAAGATCAAGAAATACCTGCAAGAACCTCCAATCCTTATGCCTCCAGTTGAAGGAAGACCTCTAATCATGTACTTGACAGTATTAGAAGAGTCAATGGGGTGTGTGTTGGGCCAGCATGACGAGTCTGGTCGAAAAGAGTATGCAATATACTACCTAAGCAAAAAGTTTACCGACTGTGAACAACGTTATTCACTGCTCGAGAAAACTTGCTGTGCTTTAGCGTGGGCTGCTCGCCGACTAAGGCAGTATATGTTGACCCACACTACCTTGTTAATCTCAAAAATGGACCCAGTCAAGTACATATTTGAGAAGCCGGCGCTTACCGGACGGGTTGCAAGATGGCAAATGATTCTTACAGAATATGACATCCAATACACTTCTCAGAAAGCCATTAAGGGAAGCGTATCGTCCGAATATCTTGCTGAGCAACCCATTGATGATTACCAGCCTATGAGATTTGACTTCCCTGATGAAGACATCATGTTCATTAAAGCAAGAGATCATGAAGAGCCTATTCACACTGAAGGGCCCGACCCGGAAGAAGAATGGACTATGATGTTTTACGGGGCTGTTAACATGAATGGTCGTGGTGTTGGTGCAGTACTCATTACACCTAAAGGAGTTCACATGCCTTTCTCGGCAAAACTCACTTTCAACTGCACTAACAACGAAGCTGAATACGAAGCTTGCATTATGGGTCTTGAGGAAGCCATTGACCTCAGGATCAAGACATTGACCGTATTCGGAGATTCAGCTCTGGTAGTTAATCAGACCAACGGAAAATGGTACACCCACCAAGATCATCTGATACCTTACAGGGATTATACAAGGAGGTTATTGACTTTCTTCACAACAGTCAAGCTTGAGTACATCCCTCGGGACGAGAACCAGTTTGCAGATGCTCTTGCTACCATTTCATCCATGATCAAAGTTCAAGCTGCTAACTTTGTACCTCAGATTTCAGTGTCCAGACTCGACAGGCCAGCATATGTGTTCGCAGCAGATGTTGTCAAAGATGATAAGCCTTGGTTCCATGACATTAAATGCTTCTTGGAGGATCAAACATACCCACCTGAGGCATCTTCCAATGATAAGAAGACTTTGAGAAGGCTTGCTGGAAGTTTCTTTCTGAACACCGATGGGTCTTTATACAAAAGGAACTTTGACATGGTACTCCTCAGATGTGTTGGTAAGACAGAAGCAGACTTGTTGATGCATGAAGTGCACGAAGGATCCTTTGGTACCCATGCAGGAGGGCATGCCATGGCCAAGAAATTGCTAAGATCAGGCTATTATTGGATCACGATGGATGCAGACTGTTGTGCCCATGCCAGAAAGTGCCACAAATGCCAGATCTATGCAGATAAAGTGCATGTACCTCCCAATCCTTTGAATGTAATGTCTTCACCCTGGCCCTTTGCTATGTGGGGCATTGATATGATTGGCAAGATTGAGCCAACTGCTTCGAACGGCCACAGATTCATCCTGGTCGCCATCGACTATTTTACCAAGTGGGTTGAAGCAGCCTCATATGCAAATGTTACAAGACAAGTGGTAGCCAGATTTCTGAAAAGAGATATCATCTGTCGATACGGAGTGCCCGAGCGAATCATTACTGATAATGGTTCCAACTTGAACAACAAGATGATGGCTGAATTATGCCGGGACTTCAAGATCCAACATCACAATTCTTCTCCTTACAGACCAAAGATGAATGGTGCTGTTGAGGCAGCTAACAAAAATATCAAGAAGATTGTGCAGAAGATGGTAGTCACTTACAAAGACTGGCATGAAATGCTACCGTTTGCCTTGCATGGGTACCGCACGTCTATCAGAACTTCCACTGGGGCAACACCGTATCAGCTTGTGTACGGAATGGAAGCAGTCCTACCTGTCGAAGTTGAATTACCCTCTTTGCGAGTATTGATGGATGTTAAACTGAAGGAAGCAGAATGGGTTCGGGCCCGATACGAACAATTGAGTCTGATTGAAGAAAAGAGATTGGCTGCAATCTGTCATGGGCAATTATATCAAAAGAGAATGAAGAAAGCCTTCGATCAGAAAGTCAGGCACCGAGAATACCAAGTAGGAGATCTTGTGCTGAAGAGAATCCTCCCTCCTCATACAGACCACAGGGGCAAATGGACTCCAAATTATGAAGGACCATTCGTGGTAAAGAAGGTTTTCTCTGGTGGAGCACTGATGCTCAGTACCATGGATGGTGAAGACTTCCCGTCCCCTGTGAATTCAGATGCAGTTAAAAAATACTTCGCATAAAAAGGACCCGCTGGACACAAAAACAGAATGTAAGTCCAGGCAAAAATAGGGCATCCCGGCGAGTCAAAAACAGAATAAGAGACTCGGGCAAAAATAAGGGAAAATAAACAAAAAATATGTACACCCGCTGAGTTGAAAAGCCGCATTGGACAACTCAGGCAAAAATGGGTATCCCGATGGATTGAAAACCCGAAAGGGCGATCCATGCAAAATAAGGGAATAAGCGAACAACTGCATTCTGAATTCGTCTGTATCGCCTACAACTTGGTAAACCTCGAAAGGATCAAGGCTCCTATCAGAATCAGCCTTCTTCAGAAAGCAAGACGAGAAGAGCGTCAACAGTCATACGGGTCTTAGCAAGAGGAGAAGCTCCTTCAAAGCATCGTCAACACTGCCAACACTTTGTTTCTCAATTTGTAACAATCTCCTCATTTCAGGGGATATGTTCCTTTGACTGTATCTCGCCAATTCAGGGCATATGAATTAATAAAATCAGATTTTCAGTCATGCCTCATTTTGTACATTTTATTTGCAAAAAATGTCTGATGTCTTAAAAGAAAAAAAACTGATTGCATAAGAATACAGATGCTTATCCTCAAAAGTAAAAACATGCTTGCAGGAAATTTTGCTTACTCTCGGAAATATTTAAACTCCTATGACGGAATCCAGTAAGGGATACCTCGGGATTATCTTGTGCGTCTCTCTATCTTTTTCAGGATTGCAGGTATCCAGAGCGCAACTTGGGGCATATAAGCTTCATCCCAGCAAGCTGGCAAATCGACACTCAATTTCAGCACCCAAAGTGCTCTTTCCCCAGCTAAGTTGCCTCTCATTACTCTCCCTAGCTGAGTGGCCAACAACTCTCCCAGCCGTAGTACCAATCATCCCTCCTCAGCAGAATGCAAGAATCGGGGAATCATCTCCCCACAGAACTCCAGCCTCTGTCCAGAAGAGCAGCGCATGAAGGATCACAACAGAGTGAAGAAAGCTTCTACAAACCCCAGCTGGGTCTCTCATTTATTAGGACAGGTCTATCAGTGACCCATATCCCCAAGCAAATGTCATCTTATTAGATCTACCAATGATCTCATCCCCAGCTGGGATGTCCATTTCAAGCGGATCGGCCAGAGATCTTCGCAGCAACGGGATCCGAGTCCCGGTTCGGTGTCTTTGCACAATCATAGCATTCGCATCATATTCACCCACAAAGCGTAGCATTCCGTTTAATACGGAGCATTACGGCAAAAATCAAACATATAGCATAATCACAAGCCATGTGAATAATGACAGTTCATCAATGTACAGAAAAATCCCCCAGAGTCCCCAGCAAAAGCAGTTGCCCCACAAAGCACAAACACCAGTATATACACCTTTTGACACCCGTCCGTGTCATCACTCCCCAGTAAGTCACCTGAACACTCTTTACAAACAAGACCACCCGTATTACAGATACTTTCTGGCACCCGGCAGAGAGCCAAAGACATCCTCTTTGCACTCACATATACTTGTATATACAATTCCTTGACACCCGTCCGTGTCATATCCCCAGCACAGTCGCTTACACTTTTACAACCCATGTACTTGTTAATATTATTATACTTTGACACTCGTCCGTGTCACCCTCCCCAGCGGATAAGCACTCATTTATACAATACTACTCATACTACTCATACTTATACAGATACTCGTCCGTATCTTGTATACACCGTTTATATCCCCTCAGATTCAGCACTCGTCCGTGTTCTTTGTTAACCAGTTGGTACTCGTCCGTACCATCATCTCAGAACATTGCGTCTAGTGTTCGTTTCTACATGATACTCGTCCGTATCATAGTCTTAAGGATGCTCGTCCGCATCTTTAATCCATACACCGTGTCAAACACTTGTGTCTTCTTGAATTTAGACACTCGTTTGTGTCTACTTTTCCCCAGAAGAGTCTCTTCAGATACAACGCTCGTTCGTGTTCTCTGTTAACCAGATGATACTCGTCCGTATCGTCATCTTGGAACATGTGTCGGTATTTGTTTCTACCTGATACTCGTCCATATCATAGTCTTAAGGATGCTCGTCCGCATCTTTAATCTATACACAACATCTAAACACTTATACTTTCTTTTCGGTTGTAAATACTCGTCCGTGTTTACTATATCCCCAGTAGATCGCCAACAAAGCTTTTTTCTTTTTATCTAACACTCGTCCTGTGTTATGATAAACCCTGAGAGCAGCCGTACCTTGCTGAGTGGTCGTCCTCCACTTCTTGATGGTCGTCCTCCATCATGCTCGTCCGATGGCCGTCCCCATCGTTGATTTTAGCAGCCGTCCCCTGCTAGGTGGTCGTCCTCCACCTCGTGATGATTTTCCTCCATCATTTTATCCAATGGCCGTCCCCATTGTTGATTTTGGTTATCTGACATTCGTCCTATGTCATGACAAACCTTGAGAGCAGCCGTCCCCTGCTAGGTGGTCGTCCTCCACCTCGTGATGATTTTCCTTCATCATTTTATCCAATGGCCGTCCCCATTGTTGATTTTGGTTATCTGACATTCGTCCTATGTTATGACAAACCTTGAGAGCAGCCGTCCCCTGCTAGGTGGTCGTCCTCCACCTCGTGATGATTTTCCTTCATCATTTTATCCAATGGCCGTCCCCATTGTTGATTTTGGTTATCTGACATTCGTCCTATGTCATGACAAACCTTGAGAGCAGCCGTCCCCTGCTAGGTGGTCGTCCTCCACCTCGTGATGATTTTCCTTCATCATTTTATCCAATGGCCGTCCCCATTGTTGATTTTGGTTATCTGACATTCGTCCTATGTCATGACAAACCTTGAGAGCAGCCGTCCCCTGCTAGGTGGTCGTCCTCCACCTCTTGATGGTCGTCCTCCATCATGCTCGTCCGATGGCTGTCCCCATCATTGACCTTTTATCCGATGGTCGTCCCCATCGTTGATATTTTCGGCAGCCGTCCCCTGCCAGGTGGTCGTCCTCCACCTTTGATGGCCGTCCCCATCATAATTCCCTTTATTCCCCAACAGAGCAGCCGTCCCCTGCTAGGTGATCGTCCTTCACCTTTGATGACCGTACCCCATCATCTGTTTATTTCATTTATTCTTTAACCCGATGGCCGTCCCCATCGTGGTCCCTTTTCTTTTTAGCCCGATGGCCGTCCCCATCGTTGTTTACTTTGCTTTATGAACTTGATGGCCGTCCCCGTCATGTTTCATTAACCCCCGGAGATTTTTACAGTTTTATCGTGATGGCCGTCCCCATCATATATTTCATTTTCCCCAGCTAGTCGGCCGTCCCCGTCTTAGCTTTATTCTTTTATCCCCAGCATGTCGGCCGTCCCCGTCATTGCTTTATTTTCCGCACTTTTCTCAGCATGTCGGCCGTCCCCGTCATTGCTCTTTACCCAGCAGTCGTCCTCTGCTCGACGGTCGTCCTCCGTCGCCCACACTTTACAATATACTTTATTTTCCTTTTACAATCTATATCCCTTTTCTTCTTCATTCTGTGAGTGCAAATTTTGGACTGTCTTTGGTATTCAACCACAAGTTATCTTGTTTGCCTGTTAAGCCGTTGCTTACATCCTGCACAGCTAACTCATGCTTGAATAGGGGCAGCTGTAAACACCCCAAATTTGCCCTCACCCATTCACACCATGGCTTGTGATCATTTCATATGCATAAACACAATCATATCATCTCATATCTCATTTTTGATTCACTGCATAGTTTCTGAGTCATCTGCATCTAGGGTTTGTGACCTGAGCAATCCAGGAGCTTCTTGAGCCACTCCAAAAGCCACCAATCACTTCAAAGGGATCCATATGTGTTCTTATATCATACTACATCTTCTCAAAGTCAAGATTTCAAAAGAATCACAAGAACTGAGGTTTGTGTGGAAGCAGAGCCAGGATAGACTGCACAGTTGACTGAAAATTAGGGTTTTGGTTTCAGAGGCCATAACTCCAAATTTTTTGGTCATTCTTGTTTCCATTGGTCTCTATATGGTATAGGGAGTATGCATATCAAGTTCCATGAAGAAATTCCATGGGGAAGTCATCTGATCAAGAGTTGACTTTCTGGACAAGTCAGTGTAAAAATCAGGGCAACTGAGGCCCCCAATGACCCAACCAATGGGTGATCTTCATCATTTTGAGTGTATATGATCTTTATTTGATCATGGAAGAAGGTTGAAGTCCACAAAAATCAAGAATTTGGAGTTTTTGCAAGTGTTGACTTTTTGGGCATAGTTGACTTTTCAAGAATGCTTCATTTTAGGTCATTTTTCAAGCCTTGATTCTTGATCCAAAAATGCTTCAAATGGAAAAACTTTGGTCATGAAAGTTGTAGATTACATCTTTCCCTTTTCAAAAAGTACAAGAACATGACCAAATTCTTCTTGGATCAAAAGTTATGATGTGACAAAGTTGGCAAAAATCATTGATTTTCAAGATATGCACCAAATGAGAATTTTGCAAAACCATGAACCAATGCCATTTGTAACTTCTAATTCACTTCAAACCATTACACAAACATTCTATGTGACCTAAAAATCAGAATTGGACCAAGGTTTCACATGGTTATGGTTTGTGTAACAAGACTTTTCTCATGAAGTTTCAAAAAGTAACAAGTTGCAAAACCACTCATCACACTTCCTACAACTTGCAACATTGGATGCTGACTTTGGCTAGCCTTTCCCCTCACCCTTGCTGCGCAGCCCATGCTTTGTACTAGCCTAGATACCAAGCCATACTTCTCTTACACAAAAGGTGGACTTTGAGCAAAAGCAAACTTACCAATCAATGTAGGCCATGTCAAATCATCTGACCACTTGGATTAAAATATACTATCCATTTGCAAGCCATTTGATAGAAGAGGCAAGGCTGAAACACTCTCAAGCACCACATACACAAAAACACACCATTTTGCATTTCCCTTCGAATTTGTTTCCACAGCTCACAAACACAAAAGCCAAGTCCATAGATCAAATCACCATGTTTCATTGACCCCAAACCCACAAGACCCAGGCCTGAAACAAGCCCTAGCATCACTTCTCCATTTTCACTCCATAAAGCAAAAGCTTTCGAATCTGCTTCTACAAGCCATAAACACTCAAACAAATTCCACACATCAACTCACCTTGCACCACTGACCAGAAACCACCCACTACTTTGGCCTGAAACCCTCCATAACTCAAATACGATTTTCACATGCCCTTGGTCAGAACTCCTGCAAACTCATTCAAGAGGCTGTTTAAACTCCAACCAAGTATCCAAAGCTTCAAAGGGGGATCATTAGAGCCTGTTTGAGCCAAGGAGCTAGCCAGAAAGTGCCAGAAGTCAGAGCTTCAGTTCAGGTGAGCTTCATGAACATTTTTCCCAGGAGCTTGTTTTTAAGTTCTTAATTGGTTCTCTATGTTCCACTGGTCATGATGATGTGTTTGGTTTCGAAAATCATTGAGTTTTGAGCATGTATGATGTCTCTGAAATTTTGTGACCTAAAGCCCTTTTGCTTCGATTCAGCTTTGTGGTGTGAAATAAATTTGTTTTGGCTATGGATTCTTGTTATATGATGCGTGGGGTTGATTTCTGGGCAAGAAAATCAGGTTTTAGTGAGCTAGGGTGAGAGTTAGCATTTTTCAGGGAGGAAGCTGGCCGGAGAAGACGACCGGAAGTCTTCTCCGGCCGCCTGAGAGTAATTAGCCATTTAATTAGGGTTAGGGCAAAATTCAAATATGGACCCTTGGATCTGGCTTCCCGCGCGCGTGTGTATGGTCCAGATCATGTCATTAGTTCATAATCAGGTTTAATTAGTTTAATTAATTGAATTTAAGAAGTTTGAATGTGGGCCTTTGATCTGCGCGCGCAGTCAACCCATTCATTGCCAGGCTCAATCTCAACCCTCCATTGTGCATACTTCAGATTAAATTCATTTTAATTTAATTTCTTCTCATTTTATTTGCATAATTTATTAAAAATAGTAAAAAATGTGTAAAAATTATGAAACTTTTTCTCATAAGTTTTATTAATTTTTATGACACAAAAATATTTTTGTTTTTATTTTTATCATAAAAAAGTATTTTTAAATATTTAAAAGATTATTTTTAATTGATTAATGGAAATTAATTTATTAAAAATACTTTTAGGTATCTAAAAATCACCAAAAAATTCATGAAATGTTCTAAGACATTTAGAAACATTGTCCAACCTTCAAACCAAATTTCTTTTTTGATCTTGATGCATTTTGAGAATTTTCCATTGAATTAAATCATTTTTGTGCATTATTTTGATCCTAAGTTCAAAAAAATCATTTCTGCCTATCTATGAAGAGTTGGACATTGATTCTTCTTGCATTGCATTGTGTTTAGCATGTAGTTTGTGAGATTAAATGGCCATGATTTGATCTTTCATTTTCAATTTGTTTGACATTTCTTTTGTTTAAGAACCCTAAAACCCTAGGTATCTTAAGAAAACCATAACTTGAAATTGGTTAAGAGTTGAGATTTCCCCTTTGGACCTTGGTTTAGTATGGGATTAGGGATCCTTTGAGTGGCATTTTCAATTTTTTATCCTTAGGGTTTGCTTCTGTTTTTGGTTTTTGTTTGATGTTTGGTTCATAAGCCCTAATTTGGGCTTCCATTTGCATCTTTCTTGCATTCCCTTGCATAACATGACTTGCCATGACATTTCTAGCATCCATTTGATTCATGTGACATCATAAGACATATTGCAAGCATGTTTGATCATTGCATCATGAATATGCCATGTTGTATGCCATGTATGCTTCATAACTTTTCATGTATGTTCATGTTCCTTAACTTGCATCACTTGCATCCATGATCTTGTATGAACATCTCCATGCCTTGCATCATGTTTGTAGCACTCCATAGCATCATCATCATCATCAACATGCTTCTGGTTTTGTTTCTCATCATGTCATCTCATCTCATTTTACATTGCATTGCATTTCTTTTCTAACCTTTCAGGTGGTAAGTAACTTTGAGAAGTGAATTTGCCTTCACTTCTCATAACTTTTCTTTTCATCTCTCTTGCATCCATTGCTGCATTTTTACATGTGTATGAGATTGAGCTTGCTCATTCTTCTCCTTCCCACTTTCTTTCTTCAAGTGACTTGACTTCTTGAATGAAGCAAGTCACTTTGCTTCTCTTGATCTTGTTCATCTGCCTCCTGGTGGCTCCTTTGAAGATTTCTCTTGAAAACCTCACAAACCTTAGGAACAACCAAGCATGACAATGATTAGGGTTTTGATTAGTCTCCCCTCTTAGATTTTACCTTTGTGTCATCTCTTTGAGTCTTCTCTTCTCACCTCATAATCAGGGACTAAACCCTAAAGGCTTTAAGGCTCTATGATTAAGCTTATGCCTGCATCCTTCTCTTAGGATGGAGTGTATAACTTTAATCCTAAGTGTTAAACCCTTAATGTGTTTAAATCTCTTAATCAATTCACTTAATAAATCATCAAGACATCACACTCGTAACTTGGGCCTTGCATTAGGGTTCTAATTCTTCCTTAATTGGTTAAGAAGGACTAACCCTAGTGTTAATGGACAAGTCCCCCTCAAGTTGTCTTACAAATCATAAAATCCACTTCATAATCATACCACTAGCTAAAATCCACTTAACCAAAGACTTGTTTTGTCATGAGTTTAATCCCTAATCATGGATTAAGTTGAGGAGCATTCCTCAGCTTAAACATTCTCATCTATTATCCTTCTATTAGGATGGTGTAATGAGTTTGTTTAATCTTTGATTATGGCTTAACCTCATTACTTAACACTAGACAAAAAACCACAAAAACATCTAAATAATCACAAGTAGGTTAATGATCTTACTCCTACACCATGATGATTAAGTGTGAGAATCTGACTTCACACTTAAGGTATTCTCATTACCCCTAATCAGAGGGAAGATGTGATGAGTTTACTAACCCATTGGTTTAGGCTTAAGCTCATTAACTTATGACAAACTTTCAAAAGCAATAAAAGACTGAAAACACAAAAACAAACAATAATCGTCTCCTCCGGGATTCTTTTCTCATCACCTTCACTCACAAACGAGAACTTGCTTCTTCCGTCTAATGCAAGACAGTTTGCACCTGAGCCAGACAGGTCATACACTTGAGCATAGACAAGCAAGCAGTTCACAAGTCAATTCATCTTTCAGTCTCTTTGGGTCGAACTACGGTGTTCTGACTTCCTCATTGCACGAGAGGATACGTAGGCATAACTTAACGGTTATCGAACAAAAGTCTCTGTATATTCCCCCTCTTTCTAGCCTCATTCTTTTAGCCTCATGATCTTGAGTATTTCACTCCTGTTCTTACACTGACACTTCACTTATATACTTCACTTTTCTCTTACACTGACACCTGTACATTTTGTTTTCCAGCTCTGTTACACACAAATTGCACTGACACTACCCCTTTAAAACACAAATCTTTTAAGCGTGGATCCCGTCGAGTACGGCGGACAATCTGGGTGCTAATACCTTCCCAGGTTGTAACCAACCCCCTTTCTCAGTCTCTCTGGTTCGCAAACCGTCTTGTCCATCTCTTTCTAGGTCTATGCAGCATTACCTTTCCTCCGGGATAAAAATGCCTAGCTGGCGACTCTATTCATCTCCAGTGAGTTCACGACTGTGTGTTCTCATTGTCCCTCTCGCCGACCGTTCGCGTCTGTACCTTTATCTGGGCCTGGTCCCATTTATCGGGAGCGACACCTTGCATGCCATGACCTTTGTCCTGCTTGGGGGAGTTGTTCCCTCGTTTATGTAATATCTGAACAAGTTGGTCCATGTGGCCGTATTTCTAATGTTTTTGTTTTCTCCGACCTCGACGGTTGTTTTATTATCTTCCTGTTGTTTGTGCACGTGTGTTCGTCGGAGGACACACTTTAATTCTTAAATTTTTACTAAGTGTTTTTATGATGTTCAATCGCTTAGATGTTCGCTTTAAAAACGCGTGCGATGTTCTTTTTTATATGCCCCATCGGGACTAGGAGTTTGTTTATATGTTTAGGGAACTATGTTCGATTCATGTATGTCTGAAGGTTTAGGGAACCGGTGCTCGAGTCACAATGATGACCCGTGCTCTGAAGCGTGAACTTCCCATCACGAGTTGGGTGTTCTACCTGGTCGTGGTACGAAGACGACGACTGACTTGGTTGAGGATCCAATCGTGTGACGGTGATATTCCTTGTACATGAGGGAAATCCCGTCGAAGAAAAGATTTTGGTATGCGATACTTGTGTAACACCCCAAATTTGCCCTCTTCTTTTTAAGCATCATCATGTCATAATCATCATAAGCATATCATATCTTTGGCATCTTTGCATGGAAAAGTAAAGCATAACATTCTCATGTTCTAGCATTAGGCATATGATCAACTATTGGTGGATTTGAGGCATTACAAGCTATAGCAAGAGGCCCAGTGGACTTTTCCAAGTCCCATGAAGAGTCTACATGACACTCACAAGTTCAAGATCCTTTACAAAAGCCCAGGAGGTTGGGAGATCATCAGGGAATCCAAGCTAGGGCAAGCTCCTACACAATGGTTCCTAAATTAGGGTTTCACTTTCAAGAAGGAATTCTTTGTGACTTTGGCCATTTCATGTGGTCAAAGTCTCTCATATGATAAGAGGATCCTAGGGATGAAATTTGGTGAGAAAATTCCTTGTGGAAGGCAGCTATTTCATCAGTTGCTTGCATAAGAAGAAACTGGTCAACTGTGCATTTTAAAAGTCAACTATGAGAATTCAAGGGGTCCAACCCAATTTTTCAAGTCAAGGTATGTCCTTAGGACCTTAGAAGAGATTTGGCAAAGTCAAGGAACAAGAATCAAAGGGTTTTGAAGAAGTTTCCATTTTTGGCATATGGTTTGTTTTGAAACTTTCCATTTTTGGCAACTTTTGCCCTAATTTTCAAAGGCTTCTTTCAGGGTAAAAATGATCTCATTTGAATTTCCAATAAACATGAAAGTTGTAGGGTAGGTTCTCCCATTTTCAGAAAGTACAAGTACATTTTCATAGCCCTCATGGATCAAAAGTTATGGCTTTCGAAAGTTACTTATTTTTTAGGGTTTACCTTAAAATCTAAGTTTCCACCAAGTGCAAAAAGCATTGCAAGTCATTTTTAAGCTGACCTATGGACAAATTAAGATCATGACATCACAAGGCATTGCATGAGACACATTTTGCTCAAAATAATTCACCAAATTCGTGCATGGGTTAAGAGATATTCCATGAAGTGCATTTTTGCAAAATCACAAGAAAAGCATGTTACACTCACATCCAAGGGCCAGGATGGATCCAAAGGCAATGAGGGATTTAAATAAAGTCAAAATGTGCACATGAGGGAAGCATTTCACGCGTGTGTGAAGCAATCACAAATTTCATGCATTTTTGCATTTTCACCTCAATCACACTTCTCATGCCACCATTACTTCAGAAACCCTAATCAGGTGAAAGAATCAATGATATAAAAGCCAAACATGCACTGAATTCGGGCACACACACTCTCATTTCTCAGATTCAAAATCTCTTGCATCTCTTGAATTTTCCTTCGAAACTCTCTCCTCAAGCTCTCATTTCATAATCTCTTCTCATAATCACCGTCCTTGAGCTCTGAGGATCACATTGCACTCATTGATTCAAGCTGAGAGTGAGGATTTCATCAAGTGCCATTCAAGAGCAGCAAGGGTCGAATCTCAAGATCTAGGAGAATTCAAGGCTTCTTTTGCATTTATTTTGCAATAAGAAGTTAAAAGGAGCAGATCTGCAGCTGGAGGGATCTTATTTTGGTGTTTTGAAGGATCTTCGAGTTCAGGTATGCTCTGAAATTTTGAGATCTGGATTTGGAATTAGATGCTTGCATTGTGTTGTGCTTGTTGTGCTGATGACTCTGTGATGTTTAGATTCGAAAATTAGTGAATATTGAGAGTTTTATGTTGATCTGAAGTTTGATGTACACAACTGTTTCTCTTCGATTTGGCTTGATCTTTGATCTATTGTGATTTTCATTGCCATATTTGGATTCACCGTGTTTTAATCTATGGATCTGGAGCTTGTGATGAATTTCTATGTAATTTTGTTCATGAGTTTGAATTTTCCGGTGCAGGAGCTAGGGCTCCGTCACCGGATTCTGGAAATTTGAAAATGAAGAAGATGATGTCTGAACCCTAGGATATTTGATCTGGACGATCCACACACTTCCAGCACATTAAAATCGTACACTCCCTCTCACGTGCTTTCATCTTATATTTTAATCTAAATTAAACTTCATGTTTTGCACCACACCATAGCTAATGTGTACACGCGTGCTGATTAACTGGATTTGTTGACTTGGTGTTATTGTTTGACTTGATCTCACACGTTGGCTGGATCCATTGGTTTTTTTTCCAGATTTAAATGAATTTCCATGGTAAATGTTGTGCACTCACGTTGAATCCACTGGGCTCAGAGTTCTATTCGCACCTCTCCTTCTTATAAGCCCAAACAATTTGAATTGAGTTTCTTACTTATCACACCCCTGGCTCATTTAATTCTTTTTTATTTTTTTATTTCATTTCAGTTTGATTTTTAATTTTTAAAAATTGAAATAAGTTCATAAAAATTCCAAAAAATCCATGTATGATATTTTGAGTTTTCTTTAATTTTTGACATTTTTATTTTCCATTTATTTTCATTTTCCACGCTGGAATTAATTTCTTCTTTTATTATTTGATTTTTATTCACTTTTAAAGCATGATGTCTTGTAGAATTTATATTTTGACTATTACTTTGAATTTTGGATTGATTCTTTTTGCTCTTGATTCATATTGAAATCTAGTTTGTTGATGATTTTTCTTCTGATTTATAGAAGCTTGCTTGATTATTTTTTATCCTTAGCTTGTGCATGAAGTTTCATAACCCTAATCCATGTTTAGACTCATATTTGACCTACTTAGCTTTTGATTTTGATCCTATTCTTTTGGCATGTTAATATTGTATGTTTGAAGAGTCTTTGTGCAAGTTTGTGGAATTTTTGGATGAATACTTGATTTGATTTGATTTTTGTTCTTTGCTTATCTTCTTTTGCATCCTTTTTGGTCATATGTTTAGTCCTTAGGTTGGGAGGGCACTTGTGCCAACTCCCTTAGGTTGTTTAGAACCCTTTAAGGATAGGGATACCTCTCTGGTCTTTGAATGATGTATGTACTTTGAGAATTTTTGTGATTGCTTGACTTTGAAGTTCATTCACTTATGTACATGTTCACCTCACTTCTTATGCTTCTTTGCTTCCCATATTGATAATGTTTAAGTTTGTATCCTTCTACTCTTCATCTGTTGTGTTGTTTAGGCACATTCTTGACATGTTAGGGTTCTGGTCTTGAAGTTTGTGATGTTTGTTTGCTTGGTTTGCTTTGTGTTATCTCATGTTTGTTTTGCTTTGTCATGATAATCCATAATGCTTCATGTTGAAATGTATAGTCCTTTTCTCATTCTTGTGTTGTGTATTTGAATTTGACACTTGTAATTGAGATTCCAATTCTGGTTGTGTTGCTTTGGTTTGATCTTATGCCTATTTGGTGTTGCATTTGTTCTCATTTGCTTTTGTCATGATATTTGCTTATGTTACTAACCATTTCAGGGGCTATGGTAAGTGAGAGGTGTGGATGTGATTCCCACATCTCCAATTCTTATCTCTTCTCTTTTCATGATATTCTTTTATTTGAGTTTGTTGGGGCTTAGGCCATCCTTTCTTATTCTCTTCTTTCTCTTCTTATCTCTTCCTCCTTTAGGGTAGTAAACCTCACTAACCTAGAACCTCCTTTGCATGATAACAATTAGGTGTTAGTCCCCCATTAGACTTTTACCTTTAAGATCATTTTGTTTCTTTCTCTTCTCATCTCAAACAAAAACTATAAAAGACACTTAATAAAGATTGAAGTGGTCTCCTGTGCAATAGCTTTATTCCATGAAACACTTGTAGTTTTCCCATCTTGGGATAGTACAAGCTTGTTCATCATGATGCACAAGTCTGATCTGGATACCATCTTCATCAAGAAAATTATAAAAAACACTTCTTCATTCAAAAATACAAAAACATTTAATAAATTCAATGAGTTAGTGAGCTTAGGCCCTAATCTCTGGAACCAAGTTTTGGGGATCTTCTCCTTACTTGAGTGTGCTTGTTCTATTATTCCATCTTGGAATGTAGTAGCAAGTACACATTCCATGGAAAAGAGCTTGAGTTCACTTCCTTGTGCCACACTCATAAAAAGCTTCTAAGAAACACAAACAAACAATAAGTGTCTCTCCTTCGGGACTTCTTTTCTCATCACCTTCACTCAGTCCGCGAACTTGCTCTTACTTGTCATTTTGCAAGACGGTAACGCACTCGTCGTCCGAGCCTGCAACACCTAAGCATTGACATAGGCAGTTCAAGCCTTAATACACAAGCAATCTTTTCTACCCCTAGTTAGGGGAAATACGGCGAATCTGATCCTCATTGTCCAGATGAGGTACGTAGGCAGCGGGGTAGGGCCCGTTTGAGCACAATCTTTATTTCCCCTACATTTTTCCTTTTCATTTCTTTTTCATTTCTTTCTCAGTTCCTTTTCCAGTTTCAGTTTCAGTTTTGCAACAACTTTCATTTCTTCACCCTTTGAAACAAATTTCTTTGCAAGCGTGGATCCCGTCGGGTACGGCGGACGATCTGGGGTGCTAATACCTTCCCAGGTCGTAACCGACTCTCGAACTCAGTCTCTTTGGTTCACAGGACCCATGTCCTTCCTTTTCTTTTCCTCTGGTTTGTGCAGCATTACCATTCCTGTTCCTTCGGGATAAAAATGCCTGGCTGGCGACTCTACCTCTTTCCGCGCCACTTTTGCTTTTGTACCAGGATGGAAATCCAGGGAGCGACAGCTGGCGACTCTGCTGGGGATCGAACCCAGAATCTCTGGTTCCCTTGAGAGTCTCTCCTAGCGCTTGCGTGTTTCTGTTTCTTTGGGTGTTGATTGTTTGTTGTTGCGTGTTTATTTTACTGTTGTTTATTTACAATTTATTTACAACTTTATTTATAGTTTTCAGTATTTATTTTCCTGCATCATATATTATTACTGGACTGTCTGGACTGGATCTTTTCTGTTTGGTGGGACTTGGGTGATACTGTTACTGTGAGATGAGCTCATTACCAAGGCTCGAGTGCACCTTAGGACTTAGAGTGGTTCCACTTTGGCCTCATGAGATCTTGTCATGGGGGTAGTAGTGAGTTTCACGCCCAGATTTGTGACCGTCTTGGAAATGTCTTGATTTGGGGATCTTCCTCTTTCATTTCATAACCTTGATAGTTATGTGCAGCTAGGGACCGATCATTGAGAACCTTGTGGAAACATCCCTCTCCAGTGGTGACAGTGGCATACCACATTGTGTGGCAAACCCATTCGCACTCGAGGGCCCACCTGGAACTCACATAGGATGACCTTGTTTTCCCGGACTCAACTGAGGCCTTCCTGCGTAGGATATAATGCCAAACCGATTCCCTGGTTTGGTCATGAGCCATTTCTTTGAAATGGTGAACGTATTATTGCTATTCGGCTTTGAGAGTCCGTGATGTTTGACCCGGAGCACACCAGTGAGATTGGGAGGGGTTTACAGGTTTGCAGGAACCCCTGACCTCCACATACTGTAAACACCCCAAATTTTCCCTTACTAAGTTCACACCATGGCTTGTGAACTTTTCATTTGCATTAATTCAATCATATTATCTCATATTGCATTTTTGCTTCACTGCATTGGTTCAAAGTCATTTGCATCTAGGGTTTGTGATCTGAGCAATCCATGAGCCATCTGAGCAACTCCAAAGGTCTTCAATCATCTCAAGAGGGTCTATGTATGTTCAATCATCATATTATATCCTCCCAAGATCAAGGAAGTCAAAGAATCACAAGAACTTGCAAGGCATGGAAGCAGAGGCAGCTTTAACTGCACAAATGACCTAGAATTAGGGTTTTGGTTTCAGAGGCCATAAATCAAAATTTTTTGGTCATTATTGTTTCTATTGGTCTCAATATGATATAAGGATCATGCATACCAAGTTTGATGGAAAAATCCATTGTGGAAGTCATCTGATCACTGGGTAACTTCTTGAGCAAGTTAGAGCCAAATCAGGGCATCTGAGACCCCCATCAATGGACCCAAGGTGGATTTTTCATCAAATTGAAGATATATGGTCTTTATTTGATCATTAAAGTGTTTATAAGTTCACAAATTTGAAGAAAAATGAGCTAAACCAAAAGTTGCCAAATATGGAAATGACTTGTAATGTAAACTTTCCATTTTGGGAAAGTTTTTCAACTTCCTCTTTCTTAACCAAAAATGCTTCAAATGAAAAATTATTGGTCATGAAAGTTGTAGATTGGATCATTACCTTTTCAAAAATTACAAGAACAAGACCTAATTCATTTTGGAACTCAAGTTATGGCTTTCCAAAGTTGGCAAAAATCACATAATTTCATGTTTCATGCCAAAAGGGATTTTTTTGCAAAACCTCATGCCAAACCATTTTGTGGCCTCAAATTGACTTCTAACCATCATACAAACATAACAAATGACTTAAAACTCAGAATTGGCCCAAGAATCCCAAGATTTCATGACTTGTACATGAAGAAATTTCAAAAGGGGCCAAAGTTCACAAAATTACAAAACCTCCCACAACTTCCCACAAACTTGCTAAATTTCCACAAGTTGCATTCCATGGACATCCTTGAATCAAGATGCGCCAGACACCCCCTTGTCCTTGGCCTGAAACAACCCATACCTCAAAGGATTACAAACCTTGAATTTTTGCATTTTGCACCATACCAATCACACTATGCCATTACCAACTTTCTGACCAATCACAATACCTTATACTAATCAAAAGCAAGCCAAACATAACAAGAAGCAAGCCTGAACTCTCCCATAAATAAGCATTCACAAAAACCTCCCTCTTTGCATTTTCTATCGAAACACACAACTCAGCCACTCATTCTTCAAACCAACACCACCATTCATCTCAACATCAATCACTAAGCATTTCCCACCCTTCACTTTGCCCTAAAAGCCACCATACACAAAACACGATTTTTGCCCCCTTTGAACTGAACTTCACTGAATCTTAAAAGGAGGCCACAAAAACTTCAGCCAAGCATTCCAGAAGCATAAGGGGATCAAGAAGAGTGGAAAAGCACCAAAGAAAAGCTCAGACAGTGCCATTTTTGAAAGCTTCAGTTCAGGTAACCTCAAGAACAAATTTTCTAGAAACTTGATTTTAGGTTATAGAATTGTTCCTCATGTTGTGCTGGTCATGCTGATGCTTTTCTTTTTGAAAATGGTTGAGTTTTAAGGATTTTATGTTGCTCTGAAACTTTGCCCGTAAAACATGTTTTGATTCGATTCTCATGATTCACGAAAAATAAATGAGTTTTGTTGTGTGGTTTGTGTTTAGTGACGTTCAAGAATTGATTCTGGAGAGTTTAGAGAGCTTTAGTGGTGTTTTGAGAGAGATTGAGTGAGAGAGCTGCCGGAGAAGATGACCGGAACACTGTTCCGGTCATCTGAAAGTCATTAGGGTTCAGATTAGAGTTTAATTACGTAATTAGGGCAAGTTTGAATTTCATCCGTCCAGATGCGCGCGTGGTCTTTCCCTCCCTTTACAGATTTGAATTCCAGCCCTTAGATCAACATATTTTTCCTTTTATTAATTTTTATTTCATTTTCTTTATTTAATCTTGCACGATTTTTTAAAAATAGTAAATATAGTCAAAAAATTCTGAAATTTTTTATCAAACCTTTTATTAATTTTTCAGAACCCAAAAATATTTTTATTTTTTATTTTTTGCATTAAAAAATATTTTTAAATCATTTAATTGTTATTTTTAATTAGTTAATGAAAATTAATTAATTAAAAATACATTTAGGTATTTAAAAATCACAAAAACAATCAGAGAGCATATTTAGACATTTAGAAACATTTACAAAGTCACCACACAAATTTCTTTTTGGTTTTGATCATGCTTTGACATTTTTCAAATGAATTAGTGTTCTTAAACTTGAATATTTTTAACCCTAACTTCAAAAATTCATAACTTTTGAACCAAAGTGAGTTTGTGAATGATTCTTTTTGCATTATGCTGTGAATGATTCTTTTTGCATTCACATCCCTTGACATACACTTGCATCATCTCTTAGCATCATTAACATCATGAACATGCTTCTGGTTTTGGTTTGCATCCTTGCATTCATTTCATTTTCATTTCATTTCATTTCCTTATGCTAACTTTTCAGGTGGTAAGTGTTTTGAGAAGTGAATTTGCCTTCACCTCTCACAATCTTTTCTCATCTCTCTTATACATCCTTGCTGCATTTTGCTTTTGCATTAGAGTGGGCTTGCTCATTCATGTTCTTCCTTCACTTTCTTTCTTCAAGTAACTTATCTTCTTAAGTGAAGTAAGTTAGCTTGTTTCTTCTGCTTCTCCTCCTTTCATCTGCTTCTTCCTTGGTGGCTTTTCTTGAAGATCTCTTGCAAGCCTCATAAACCCTAGGAACACCCAAGCATGATCACAATTAGCGTTTGATTAGTCCCCCCATTATTTTTACCTTTGTTTCATCTTTTGTGTCTCTTTTCTCATGTCATAATTAGGGACTAAACCTCCAAGGATTTAAGGCTTTGTGATTAAGATTATGCCTGCATCCTTCTCTTAGGATGGAGTGTATAACTTTAATCCTAAGTGTTAAACCCTTAATGTGTTTAAATCTCTTAATCAATCCATCTAATAATCACTAAGACATCAAGCTTGTAACTTGGGCCTTACATTAGGGTTCTAATTCTTCCTTAATTGGTTAAGAAGGACTAACCCTAGTGTTAATGGACAAGTCCCCCTCAAGTTGTCTTACAAACAATAAAATCCACTTCTTAATCTTACCATTAACTAAAATCCACTCTAATAAAGGCTTTGTTTTGTCATGAGGTTAATCCCTCATGGATTAAGTTGAGATATCTTCCTCAGCTTAAATGTTCTCATCTATTATCCTTCTATTAGGATGGTATAATGGGTCCATTAAATCCTTGATTATGGCTTAAACTCATTACCTAACACTAAAAAATACCAAAAACATCTAAATAAATGCAAGTAGGTTAATGATCTTAATCCTACATCATGGTGATTAAGTGTGAGGTGTTTACTTCATACTTAAGGTATTCTCATTACCCCTAATCAGAGGGAGGATGTGATGAGTTTACTAACCCTTGGTTTAGGCTTAAGCTCATTTTCTTATGACAAACACAAAAAGCAATAAAAGATTGAAAACACAAAAACAAACAATAATCGTCTCCTCCGGGATTCTTTTTTCACCTCATTCACTCATAAACGAGAACTCGCTTCTCCCGTTTAATGCAAGACAGTTAGCACCTGAGCCAGACAGGTCATACACTTGAGCATAGGCAAGTAAGCATTTCACAAGTCAATTTCATCTTTCAGTCTCCTTGAGTCAAACTACGGTGTTCTGACTTCCTCATTGCACAAGAGGATACGTAGGCATAACTTAACAGTTATCGAACAAAAGTCTATGTCTATTCCCCCCTCTTCCAGCTTTATTCTTTAAGCCTCATTGTCTTGAGCTTTGCACTCTTTCCTTGCACTGACACTCTTTATTTCACTTCACACTTCTTTTGCACTGACACTTGCATTCATTTCCAGCTTTTGCACACAGATAACACTGACACTACCCCTTTAAACACAAACTTTCAAGCGTGGATCCCGTCGAGTACGCGGACAATCTGGGTGCTAATACCTTCCCAGATTGTAACCAACCCCCTTTCTCAGTTTCTCTGGTTCGCGACCATCTTATTCATCTTTTTCTAAGGTTTATGCAGCATTACCTTTCCTTCGGGATAAAAATGCCTAGCTGGCGACTCTTTTCAGTTCACCCTTGTGTTCTCTCTCTTTCGTCGACCGTTCGCGTCTGTACCCCTTCTGGCCCTGTGTCATTTGGTGGGAGAGACACATACCCTCATTATCAGTATGGTCTTTTTTATGATTTGATCCTTATGGTTCTGGATTTCTTGATCTCTTGGTTCTGAGGGTTTCTATCAGATGGTTATGGCTCAGAGAATCTTGGTTTTCAGTTATCAGGGGGTCCTAATATCTAGTATCCAGATGGTCTTGAGTTGATCATATACCTGCATTGCATTTGCATCGCATCATACTCGCATTAATTATTTATGTCTCCATTTTTCAGGTTGTTGTTTATAGTTTAGCACCCAGTTCTGGTAATTGTAAGCTCTCCAGATGGCAGAAGTTAAGAAAATTACAAGAAAGAAGAATGTCCATTACACTTTTCTCCAACCAGAAATCAAGAGTGTTCAGAGACTAGCAGGGCTGATGAATGATCAAGTTCTTGGGAACTTCAGAAAGAGGTATGGTCAGATTTTGAAGTACATGGATAAACCTACTGCAGACCAGAAGGATAGCTTGCACACTTTGCTTCAGTTCTATGAGCCCTTGTTGCGGTGTTTTGTATTTCCAGATTATATCTTGGCTCCTACCTTGGAGGAGATTTCTAGCATTTTGGGTATTCCTGTCAGAGATACTTTGCCTTACTATGGGTCAGAGATAGTTCTCAAGGAAGAAGACATATCCAGAGTCTGTCGTATACCAGCTGCTAAGGTCAAGAAAGCTTTGAAGGACAGTGAGGGCAGAGGACTTCCTTGGGATGTGCTTATACTAGAAGCTGAAGAGTATGCCAAAGAGAGTAAGTGGGGAGATTTTGGTGCTGTGGTGGCCTTGATGGTATATGGATCTAGTCTTTTTCCGGGAGAAAAGGAGTTTGTAAGCTTGGAGGTGATTTCCATTTTTGCTAATGTGCCTTTGCTAGGAAGAAAGGGTGTGATCAGTTACCATCCAATCTTAGCCAGGAAACAATTTGGCTATCCTTTGAGGGATCCACCAAGTATGGAAGAATTAGCTGAGTCTTTGTACTTTTCTGTGGAGGGAAACAAAGAGTTGGTCATACAAGTATCTCAGGCTTGGGCTCACAGTGTGAAGAAAGGAAAGAAGGATTTTGGAAGGGTAGATCCCAAGACATATCCTCCTTTTGCTACATGGTTGCAGAAGCGTGTAGAAGAAGTGCTCATGCCATTTTCAGTGGAAGCTCCATTGTATCCCAAGGAGGTGCCATGTCAGAATACCGTTTCTCTTGAAGAATATAAGAAGTTGAAAGCTCAGTTGCACGAGATCCGGATAGAGAATGCTGAAATGGTCACATTGTACCACCTTGCCAATCGTGCTAAGAATGAAGCAGAGGAAAAGCTACAGAAGATGCAAGTCTCATTAGAAGCCAAGGAAAAGGAGTTTGCTGGAAGAGAAGCTCACTTTCAGAGGTTAGGCTTAATGGAATCAAAAAGAGAAGCGGAGCGTAAGAAGACTTTGAAGACTCTTAAAGAAGTTCGCCAGTCCATTGTTTGGTTGCAGGGCCAAAGGGAACAGGAGCAGAAGAAGTATAAAGAAAAGGAAGAGTTTTTCGAGGTACAGATGGCCTTCAAGAAAGAAGAAGTAGAACAAGTTCACAAAATACGAAGAGAGAAGACTCAACAATTGGCACAGAGCCAGATGGCCTTGGAGAAGGCATTGAAGGAGATTGTAGAGCTTAAGCAGAGAGCAGGCGTGAAGAAGAACCGGACAGAGGTGATAGCTGCAGAAGAAGAACCTGAGTCTTTCCTTTAGTCTAGATTTTTAATTTATTGTTCTTCAGACTACCTACAGGCTTGTTGTAGGAGTCTTGCTTTATCTTTTTGTTCATGTATTGACTTGTAACCCTCTGGGGAATTTGTTTGTGCTCTAACTTTGGCTGTCAGTGGGTTATTCATGTTATGCAATGTTAAATCCCAATTACCATTTTTGAGTATGCAAAACCTGTTTGCGACTGTTGAGATCTGAACACTCTTCAAAGGGAGAGTTTGAAAATTAATGCTCAAAGGGGCTATCTGGAGCAAATACCAGAACTGGGGCATATAAATGCCTAAACTTGGAAACATGAATAGTTACATTGCATGCATATAATGTGTTTGTTGTTTTGCAGGTAGTTCATCAGTTTCCTAACGTTTATGTCATTTTAGGCACTATAGCTCCCAGGAAGGTTCGAGAACAGCCAACCGTGCACAGATATCCTATAAGAGTAAACAGAGAGAAAGAGAGTAATGGATCAGATGCAGGCATATCTAGCTGACTTGATAAAAAGAATGGACAACTTCATAACCCTCATGGCTGGGATGGGTCAAACTCAGGAGCGCTTGCGCGAGATGGTGGAAAACAATCAGGCCAGGAACAATGGGACCGCCGATGGAGGTAATCGCAATGGGACTGGAGCCCGTCAAGTTGAAATCCCTGTGGCGCAACCAGGGATTACTATTATCAATGATGGACTGAACAACATGCAGATGGATGGGCAAAATGAACAGTTTACTCTGCTGGACGAGGCAGAAGGCCAAGGGGCTGACATGAACAGAAAGTTTGATGAGATGGCTGAGCAGATTCGTGCGATTCAATCTTAGAGCTCTCTGGGGTTTGATATCACTGACTTGGGCTTGGTGCCAGGGGTTAGAATTCCCTACAAGTTCAAGGTTCCTAATTTCGATAAGTACAACGGCACGACATGATCAAAGACTCACCTCCAGTCTTTTGTCAGAAGAATCGCTGCACACACAGATGACGAGAAGTTGTGGATGTACTACTTCCAGGATAGCCTTGTGGGGGCCTCCTTGGAGTGGTACATGAAGCTGAGCAGGGTTAATATTCGAAGCTGGAAGGATCTAGCAGAGGCATTTGTGAAGCAGTATGAATATAATTTGGATATGGCTCCTAATCGTACTCAGTTGCAGACCATGTCTCAGAATGCTAAAGAAGGGTTCAAGGAGTACGCTCAGAGGTGGCGTCAGCTTGCTGCTAGAGTACAACCTCCCTTGTTGGAAAATGAAATGGCGGATATGTTCATGGGAACACTTCAGGGGGGTGTTTATTGAGAGGTTGGCATCTTGTTCAGCAACAAAGTTCAATGACATTGTGATAGCAGGAGAGAGGGTTGAAACTCTTTTGAAGATGAGGAAGATTCAGGACACCGGTGCGGGTAGCTCAAGCGGTGTGAGGAAAGCTTTTAATGGACCTCCGAGAAGAAGAGAAGGAGAAACTAATGCTGTGTACGGCCGAGGTCGGGGCCGGGGATACAGAAGATCCTATGAGTAAGTTGCAGTTGTCACTATTCCATCAAATCCTGTGCAACAAACTCAACCACAACAGCAACAACAACAACAGCCGCCGCGCAATAATTATCAGCAAAGACCTTATCAACCGAGATAAGCTCGTCCAGCTAACAGGGTACTTGAAGCCATTCCAATGACGTACACGGCGCTGCTTCAGAGGTTGTTAGACTTGAACTTGGTTCAATTGAGTACATTAGCACCACCTCCACCTGGAGAGCTTCCAGTGGGGTATGATGTTAATGCAAGATGCCCGTTTCATTCAGGAGCTCCCGGGCACTCAACAGAGAAGTGCAGAGCATTGCATCAAAAATTTCAAGACTTGATTGATTCAAAGGCGATTAACTTTGCGCCGCCTCCTAATGTTACATCAAATCCCATTCCAAACCATGGAGGGGCAAGGATAAATGCTATGGACGGTGGTGAGAGGTTAAGCTTGATTTTGAATGTGGAAGAAGTGAAGACTTCATTGCTGGTTGTGAAAGATAGGTTGTTGAAAGGACAAGTATTCCCAGGGTGTGGTTATGACTGTAAAGGATGTCTGAGTTCAGTTAATGGTTGTGAAGACTTGAAGGTTGGGTTACAACATTTGATTGACAAGGGGTCGCTAAAGTTTGATAAGGTTGATGATAGAAAAGATTGTACGTCTACCATAACAATTTACTTTGATCCTGTTGAAGTTCATGTCCGGAGGGATCCTGTGACTATCTATGTTCCAGAGGTTAGTCCTGTTACCATTACTGTTCCAGGACCAGTTCCTTATGCTGATGACAAAGCCATCCCGTGGCACTATGGCTCCGATGTGTATGTGGAAGGTCAGAAGGTGGAAAGTAAGGCAGTAACAATTGACCCGACTGTGGTGAATGTCGGAGGAGTTGGTGGATTTACAAGAAGCGAATGTCTTTTTGCTCCTCAAGCTCTCAGAGGAGATCCTGAAGCTGAAGCTGCTACAAAGGCAAAGGGCAAACAGATAACAACCGAAGAAGTGACCACTCCTACTGCCGGGCAAGGTACTTTCGAAAATGAAGTCGAAGAGTTTATGAGGATAATAAAGAAGAGTGACTATAAAGTGGTTGAACAACTGAATCAAACTCCGTCTAAGATATCGATTATGTCCTTGTTGATGTGTTCTCCGACTTATAGGGAAGCTCTACTAAAAGTCTTGCAGATGGTATATGTGCCATAGGAAATAACGGTTAACCAGTTGGAGGCTGTAGTAGGCAGTGTAAACGCCAGCCATGGTTTTGGCTTCACGGATAGAGATCTTACTTCTGAAGGCCGCAATCACAACAAGGCCCTGCATATCACCATGGAGTGTAAGGGTGCTGTCCTATCACATGTCCTGGTTGATACATGCTCTTATCTCAATGTGCTCCCTAATAAGGCCTTGATGAAGTTGAATATTGATGGCATTGTGTTGCGACCCAGTGATTTAATTGTGAAAGCCTTTGATGGGTCCCGGAGGTCTGTGTTCGGGGAGGTTGAGTTACCTGTGAAGATAGGATCTCAGGTGTTCAAGAGCACGTTCTATGTCATGGATATTCAACCTGCTTACAGTTGCTTACTAGGACGTCCCTGGATCCATGCTGCAGGCGCGGTGACATCCACATTGCATCAGAAGCTGAAGTATTTGGTAGATGGTCAGGTGATCACTGTGTGTGGAAAAGAAGATATCTTTGTGAATCATCTGTCAACTTTTAAGTACGTCGAAATGGACGGAGAAATTCATGAAACGTTGTGTCAAGCTTTTGAAGCAGTCAATGTTAGTATTCTGGCTTCGGCAGAGAGGAAAAACGAGAAGGAAGGGACTTCCATCTACTCCTACAAGCAAGCCAAAGAAGTGGTCCAATCAGGAAGCACCCAGATCTGGGGCAAGTTGCTAGAGTTGGAAAAGAAAGTTGATAAGTTCGGTCTTGGTTACCAGCCTGGTGGGTCCAACTGGCCTCATGGTGGTAAGGCCATAACTTTCATAAGCGCCGGAATGCTCGATCACAACAACATCTGTGCAACAAGTGAAGAAGGGGACCGTGACTACGACTAGGATAGCTGGATTCACCCATGTGCACCTGGGGAGGAGCTCCGTAACTGGTCTATCGAGGATTTCGTTTAAGTTACTTGGCAATCAAAGTAATTTACTTGTTTCCTTTTTATCATGTTGCATGTCAATCCTGCACTCTGCCCAAGGTGCAAGGATCCATTTGTAGGGCCACCATGCTTTTAATGCATTTACTTTTTCCATGAAATAAAGGACATTTTTCAAGCAAATTGTGTTCTCTTTCTTTCGTTTTAAAATTTTTCACACAAAAAATAAAATGGCAATGTCTTTTTCTTTTCTTGTGTTTATGTGTTTGCGTCTCTTTTGAAAAAAGAACAGATTCTGAAATAAGCACATCATCTGTGCAGTGTTGATCATCCGGATTCTAGTGATAACGTTCCTGCTATGACCATGCATGACTTCGACAATCCTATCTACCAAACTGATGAAGGGGTGGAGGAAGACTGTGACTCCCCGAAGAATTGGTCAGGTTGTTGAAACAATAGGAAAGGGGCATTCAGCCTCATCAGGAAGAGATATAGATCATCAACATCGGGACTGAAGATGTAAAGAAGGAGATAAAGATTGGGGCCAGTTTGTAGGCCGAGGTAAAGAAGGAGTTGATTGGTATGCTACGCGAATATGTGGATATCTTCTCCTGGTCGTATCAAGATATGCCAGGGCTAGATACTGACATTGTTGTGCATAAGCTACCACTAAGAGAAGACTGTCCTCCAGTGAAGCAAAAGTTGAGAAGAACTCGTCCTGATATGGCGATGAAGATCAAGGAGGAAGTTCAGAAGTAGTGGGATGCCGAATTCCTTGCCGTAACTAGTTACCCACCTTGGGTAGCTAATATTGTGCCTATACCAAAGAAAGATGGCAAAGTTCGGATGTGCGTTGATTATCGGGATCTAAATAGAGCAAGTCCAAAGGATGACTTCCCATTACCTCACATTGATGTGCTGGTAGACAACACCGCTCAATTCTCGGTATTTTCTTTCATGGATGGCTTCTCCGGGTATAATCAGATCAAAATGGCACTGGAAGGCATGAAGAAAACAACGTTCATTACCCCGTGGGGTACATTATGCTACAAGGTTATGCCCTTTGGGTTGAAGAACACCGGGGCAACGTATCATCGGGCTATGGTCACATTGTTCCATGACATGATACACAAGGAAATTGAATGCTATGTGGACGACATGATTGCCAAGTCCCGAGACGAAGAAAAGCATCTGGTCAATCTCAAAAAGCTGTTTGACAGATTGATAAAGTATAAGTTGAGGTTGAATCCAAACAAGTGTACTTTCGGCGTGCGTTCCGGAAAATTGCTGGGTTTAATTGTTAGCCAAAAAGGAATTGAGGTGGATCCTGCAAAAGTAAAAGCAATACAAGATATGCCTGCACCGAAAACAGAAAAGGAAGTGCGCGGGTTTTTAGGGAGATTGAATTACATTTCACGGTTCATATCTCATCTAACTGCCACGTGTGAGCCAATATTTAAATTGCTGAGAAAAGAACAAACTGTCAGGTGGAATGAGGACTGTCAAAGAGCCTTTGAAAAGATAAAAGAATATTTGCAGACACCTCCGATTCTAATGCCTCTAGTCCCAGGACGGCCACTTATCATGTACTTGATTGTGCTAGAAGGGTCAATGAGGTGTGTTATAGGCCAACATGACGAGTCTGGTCGAAAAGAGTATGCTATTTACTACCTTAGCGAAAAGGTTACCGACTGTGAATCCCGTTACTCGCTGCTCGAGAAAACTTGCTGCGCTTTGGTATGGGCTGCTCGCCGACTAAGACAGTATATGTTGACCCATACCACACTACTAATCTCAAAAATGGATCCTGTCAAGTATATTTTCGAGAAACCAGCATTAACCGGAAGGGTTGCAAGGTGGAAAATGATCTTAACAGAGTATGACATACAATATACTTCCCATAAAGCCATCAAAGGAAGTGTATTATCAGATTATCTTGCACAACAGCCACTAGAAGATGACTATCAGCCAATGAAATTTGATTTCCCTGATGAGGACATCATGTAACTCAAAGCAAAAGATTGCGAGGAACCACTTATGGAGGAGGGGCCAAACCCTGAATCCAAATGGAGATTGATGTTTGATGGGGCAGTCAATATCAACGGACATGGAGTTGGTAATGTTCTTATCACTCCTGAAGGTGTTCACTTTCCCTTCGCTGCCAGAATTACTTTTGGTTGCACCAACAATGAAGCGGAATACGAGGCATGCATAATGGGAATAAAGGAGGCTATTAATCTTCGGATTAAGACCCTCGATATATTCGTAGATTCAGCCCTCGTTATCAATCAGATTACCGGCAAGTGGTATACACATCAAGAACACTTAGTTCCTTATAGGGACTATGCCAGAAGGCTGTTGACGTTCTTTACAACGGTTAAGCTTCAGTATATACCACGAGATGAGAATCAATTTGCCGATGCATTGGCTACTCTTTCTTCGTCTATCAAAGTCTTGTGTTGGAATTACGTGCCTAGGATTGACATTTCCAGGCTTGACGCACCCGCTTATGCTTTCTCTGTAGATGCAGTGTCTGATGAGAAACCTTGGTACTTCGATATCAAGCTCTTCCTGGAAAAACAAGAATACCCAGTTGGGGCATCATCCAATGACAAGAAGACCTTAAGACGACTTGCTGCTAGTTTCTTCTTGAATATAGATGGGGTTTTGTATAAGAGGAACTTTGACATGGTCTTGCTCAGATGCGTGGATAGACACGAAGCAAGCCTGTTAATGCAAGAAGTCCATGAGGGATCTTTCAGTACTCATGCAAGAGGACACGCAATGGCTAAGATGTTGTTGAGATCGGGGTACTATTAGATAACGATGGATGCAAATTGTTGTTCATACTCCCGTAAGTGCCACAAGTGCCAGATTTATGCAGACAAGGTGCATGTTCCTCCCAGCCCGCTCAACGTCATGTCATCTCCTTGGCCCTTTTCTATGTGGGGCATTGACATGATTGGGAAAATAGATCCTACTGCTTCAAACGGTCATCGTTTCATTTTGGTCGCGATTGATTACTTCACTAAGTGGGTTGAAGCAGCATCCTATGCCAATGTCACTCGTCAAGTGGTAGCCAGATTTTTGAAAAGAGACATTATTTGCAGATACGAAGTACCCGAGAGAATCATTACTGACAATGGTTCTAATTTGAACAACAAGATGATGGCAGAGTTGTGTCGGGACTTCCAGATTCAGCATCATAGTTCTTCTCCTTATCGACCAAAGATGAATGGTGCAGTAGAGGCGGCTAATAAGAATATTTAGAAGATTGTGCAAAAGATGGTTGTCACTTACAAGGATTGGCATGAGATGTTACCATTTGCGTTGCATGGGTACCGAACGTCAGTCAGGACGTCAACCGGGGAAACTCCTTTCTCATTGGTATATGGTATGGAGGCAGTCTTGCCTGTTGAGGTAGAAATTCCTTCATTGTGTGTGATGATGGATGTGAAGCTTGATGAGGCTGAGTGGGTACGTGCTCGATACAATCAATTATGTCTAATTGAGGAAAAGAGATTAGTTGCTATCTGTCATGGTCAGCTTTATCAGAGGAGGATGAAGCGAGCATTCGACCAACGAGTATGTACTCGGGAGTATCATGTAGGCGAGCTTGTGCTCAAGAGGATCGTTCCTCCAGGTTCAGACCACAGGGGCAAGTGAACCCCAAACTACGAAGGACCATTCATAGTGAAGAAAGTTTTCTCAGGTGGAGCACTGATGCTCACCACTATGGATGGAGAAGATTTCCAATCCTTTATTAACTCGGACGCAGTTAAAAAATACTTCGCATAAAAAGAACTGCTGGACACAAAAACAGAATTAAAGTCCAGGCAAGAAAAGGGCATCCCGGCGAGCTAAAAACAGAATAAAAAGCTCGGGCAAAAGTTAGGGAAAACAAATAAAAAAATGTACACCCGCTAAGTTGAAAAGCCACATCGGACAGCTCAGGCAAAAAAGGGTATCCCGGTGGATTGAAAACCCGAAAGGGCGATCCACGCAAAACAAGGGAATAAGCGAACAACTGCGATCCGAGTAATCTGAACCAAAGCATCATTTCGTACAGTCTGGCAATATCAGAAGGATAGGAATCAGTCCCCTCATCTTTTTAGAATGTAAAGGTAAGAATGGAAAGTTTTGAAGACATGCTTGTCATAGAAGGAAGGAAACTCATTGGGATGTCGTGCCCATTGCCATTAAGATAGTTTATTTTCTCAATTTTATGGTAGCTACCTCTTTCCAGGTGGTCGCTTCTTAATGTAAAAAATTTACCTATTCAGAGGCCTTTCAATAAAAGAATATTCAGTCAAAAAGCTGTGTTGTGTTTATTTTTGTTTGCAAAAATGTCCTGAATTTTTGGCAAAAAAGAACATTGCATTTAAAACATGGTGTTTGATTTTTAAATGAAAAAATGACATTGCAGGAAACATTTTAAACCATATTTGAGTGTCGGGTGACGATGGATGAATAGATCATACCATGCAAGTCTCCGGGGCACATATGTGTTTTCTGTTGTTGCAGGTTTTGCAGGATGGTGTCACATTTTCCCAAACAGAATCTTCCCCAGAAGAGTTAGGGCAAGTGGAATCCCCAAGCGGATTATCTCTCCACAAGAGAAGTATGCCCAACAGGTAGATGAATGCCTAATTCCCCCATAGAGTTTATAACTGTCAGAACTCTTTTCCCAGCAAAGGTTATTTGACCAAGCATCTCCCAGCCGTGTTTGAAGATCGTCATTCCCCCGCAGAGTTTCATGATTGAGATACAACCATCATTGGAATATCCCCAGTGAGGTCGCCAATTTATTTTTGGTCAGTGTGATGATACAAACAGTTATTCATCCCCAGTCAGAATTAGGCATTGTCAAAGCCTCTTGACATGGTTCTCTCCTGCAGAGTTGTGATTCTTGTTGCCAATCAGGCATTTGTTTGATGCTCGTATGCACCCCCCAACACTCGTCTGTGTTTGATAATTGCTTTTGCTCATATGCACGCCCTATCACTCGTATGTGTTTGTTATCTGTTTGTTTCTCGTCTGCATTCCCCAACGCTCGTCTGTGTTTGATATTTGGTAGTTGCTCGTCAGCATTTCCCCAACACTCGTCTGTGTTCACACTTTGTTATTGCTCGTTTGCTTTCCCCAGCAGTCGCCCATGGTTGGTAGATGATGTTGCTCGTCTGCACTTCCCAGCACTCGTCTGTGTGTAACTTCCTTTTGGTGCTCGACACTTGTCTGTGTTTGAACTTAGGTGATGCTCATATGCATTCTCCAACGCTCGTCTGTGTTTGTTATCCGTTTGAAGCTCGTTTTCATTGTTTGGATACTCGTCTGTATCATCCCTCACACTCGTCGGTGTTAGCCTATAGCCTTATGTGTTGATTTGATAATCATTCTGGTACTCATTTGTATTGCTACTCCAATTGCTCGTCTGTGTTGGATTTCTGGTACTCGTCTGTATTGCTACTCCAAATGCTCGTCTGTGTTGAGTTTCTGGTATTCGTCTGTACCAGTGGCTGATATTCGTCTGTATCATCGCCTGAAGCGCTCGTCTGTGTTTCTTGGATCACCGTCTGATATTCGTTTGTATCATGGACTTATGGCGCTCGCCTGTGTTCTCTTGATAATCATCCCATACTCGTCTGTGTTGAAGAGGTTTGAAGTCCTGACGGTGGGATTAAACGTCAAAATAGTTACCGGTCTTGGCGTAACAGGTCATCCGAAGGAGGTTCGTCTGTCTCAAGCACCACTTATCTACGAAGGATTTGTGAGGAGGGTTCGTCAAATCCTAATGTCGCACCTGGCGTAACAGGTTATCTGAAGAAGACTCGTCTGTCTTAGACCATATAGCTGCAAATAATATATGAGGAAGGTTCGTCTATCCTGATTATGCATGTCTATCCCACAGACTTAAGTGCATCACCGGTCCTGGCGTAAAGGTTTAGCTGAAGGAGATTCGTCTGTCTCAAGTCATATATTTTATGAAATGTATGAAGAGGGCTCGTGTGTCCAGTCCCTGGCATAACAAGTATACGTGATGAGGGCTCGTATGTCCAGCACCTGGCGTAACAGGTCTGTTCGAAGAAGACTCGTTTGTCCAAGTTTTCCTTGTATGGCGTAACAGTTCAACTTGGAAGGAGCTCGTCTGCTTTTTCTTCACTTCACTCACATCATCATTTGGACGGGTTTATTTCCCATTTGCTTGCATTCTCCAGCAGAGTGCAAATTTCAGGTTTTCTTGGTATTCAACCACAGTTCATCTTAAACGGTCGATAGCCCGTGCTACCGTCCTTTTCAGATTAACAGTTGTTTGAATAGGGGCGGCTGTAACACCCCAAATTTGCCCTCTTATTTTTAAGCATCATCATCATGTCATAATCATCATAAGCATATCATATCTTTGGCATCTTTGCATTGAAAAGTAAAGCATAACATTCTCATGTTCTAGCATTAGGCATATGATCAACTATTGGTGGATTTGAGGCATTACAAGCTATAGCAAGAGGCCCAGTGGACTTGTCCAAGTCCCATGAAGAGTCTACATGACACTCACAAGTTCAAGATCCTTTACAAAAGCCCAGGAGGTTGGGAGATCATCAGGGAATCCAAGCTAGGGCAAGCTCCTACACAATGGTTCCTAAATTAGGGTTTCACTTTCAAGAAGGAATTCTTTGTGATTTTGGCAATTTCATGTGGGAAAATTCTCTCATATGATAAGAGGATCCTAGGGATGAAATTTGGTGAGAAAATTCCTTGTGGAAGGCAGCTATTTCATCAGTTGCTTGCATAAGAAGAAACTGGTCAACTGTGCATTTTAAAAGTCAACTGTGAGAATTCAAGGGGTCCAACCCCATTTTTCAAGTCAAGGGATGTCCTTAGGACCTTAGAAGAGATTTGGCAAAGTCAAGGAACAAGAATCAAAGGGTTTTGAAGAAGTTTCCATTTTTGGCATATGGTTTGTTTTGAAACTTTCCATTTTTGGCAACTTTTGCCCTAATTTTCAAAGGCTTCTTTCATGGTTAAAATGATCTCATTTAAATTTCCAATAAACATGAAAGTTGTAGGGTAGGTTCTCCCATTTTTAGAAAGTACAAGTACATTTTCATAGCCCTCATGGATCAAAAGTTATGGCTTTTGAAAGTTACTTATTTTTTAGGGTTTACCTTAAAATCTAAGTTTCCACCAAGTGCAAAAAGCATTGCAAGTCAATTTTAAGCTGACCTATGGATAAATTGAGATCATGACATCACAAGGCATTGCATGAGACACATTTTTCTCAAAAGAATTCACCAAATTCGTGCATGGGTTAAGAGATATTCCATGAAGTGCATTTTTGCAAAATCACAAGAAAAGCATGTTACACTCACATCTAAGGGTCAAGATGGATCCAAAGGCAACGAGGGATTGAAATAAAGTCAAAATGTGCACATGAGGGAAGCATTTCACACGTGTGTGAAGCAATCACAACTTTCATGCATTTTTTCATTTTCACCTCAATCACACTTCTCATGCCACCATTACTTCAGAAACCCTAATCAGGTGAAAGGATCAATGATATAAAAGCCAAACATGCACTGAATTCGGGCACACACACTCTCATTTCTCAGATTCAAAATCTCTTGCATCTCTTGCATTTTCCTTCGAAACTCTATCCTCAAGCTCTCATTTCATAATCTCTTCACATAATCACCATCCTTGAGCTCTGAGGATCATATTGCACTCATTGATTCAAGCTGAGAGTGAGGATTTCATTAAGTACCATTCAAGAGCAGCAAGGGTCGAATCTCAAGATCTAGGAGAATTCAAGGCTTCTTTTGCATTTATTTTGCAATAAGAAGTTAAAAGGAGCAGATCTGCAGCTGGAGGGATCTTATTTTGGTGTTTTGAAGGATCTTCGAGTTCAGGTGTGCTCTGAAATTTTGAGATCTGGATTTGGAATTAGATGCTTGCATTGTGTTGTGCTTGTTGTGCTGATGACTTTGTGATGTTTAGATTCAAAAATGAGTGAATATTGAGTGTTTTATGTTGATATGAAGTTTGATGTACAAAACTGTTTCTCTTCGATTTGGCTTGATCTTTGATCTATTCTGATTTTCATTGCCATATTTGGATTAACCATGTTTTAATCTATGGATCTGGAGCTTGTGATGCATTTCTATGTAATTTTGTTCATGAGTTTGAATTTTTCGGTGCCGGAGCTAGGGCTCCGTCACCGGATTCTGGAAATTTGAAAATGAAGAAGATGATGTCTGAACCCTAGGATATTTGATCTGGACGATCCACACACTGCCAGCACATTAAAATCGTACACTCCCTCTCACGTGCTTTCATCTTATATTTTAATCTGAATTAAACTTCATGTTTTGTACCACACCATAGCTAATGTGTACACGCGTGCTGATTAACTGGATTTGTTGACTTGGTGTTATTATTTGACTTGATCTCACACGTTGGCTGGATCCATTAGTTTCTTTTTTTTCCAGATTTAAGTGAATTTCCATGGTAAATGTTGTGCACTCACGCTGAATCCACTGGGCTCAGAGTTCTATTCGCACCTCTCCTTCTTATAAGCCTAAACAATTTGAATTGAGTTTCTTACTGATCACACCCCTGGCTCATTTAATTCTTTTTTATTTTTTTATTTCATTTCAGTTTGATTTTTAATTTTTAAAAATAGAAATAAGTTTATAAAAATTCCAAAAACATTCATGTATGATATTTTGAGTTTTCTTTAATTTTTGACATTTTTATTTTCCATTTATTTTCATTTTCCACGCTGGAATTAATTTCTTCTTTTATTATTTGATTTTTATTCACTTTTAAAGCATGCTGTCTTGTAGAATTTATATTTTGACCATTAATTTGAATTTTGGATTGATTCTTTTTGCTCTGGATTCATATTGAAATGTAGTTTGTTGATGATTTTTCTTCTGATTTTTAGAAGCTTGCTTGATTATTTTTGATCCTTAGCTTGTGCATGAAGTTTCATAACCCTAATCCATGTTTAGACTCATATTTGACCTACTTAGCTTCTGATTTTGATCCTATTCTTTTGGCATGTTAATATTGTATGTTTTAAGAGTCTTTGTGCAAGTTTGTGGAATTTTTGGATGAATACTTGATTTGATTTGATTTTTGTTCTTTGCTTATCTTCTTTTGCATCCTTTTTGGTCATATGTTTAGTCCTTAGGTTGGGAGGGCACTTGTGCCAACTCCCTTAGGTTGTTTAGAACACTTTTAGGATAGGGATACCTCTCTGGTCTTTGAATGATGTATGTACTTTGAGAATTTTTGTGATTGCTTGACTTTGAAGTTCATTCACTTATGTACATGTTCACCTCACTTCTTATGCTTCTTTGCTTCCCATATTGATAATGTTTAAGTTTGTATCCTTCTACTCTTCATCTGTTGTGTTGCTTAGGCACATTCTTGACATTTTAGGGTTCTGGTCTTGAAGTTTGTGATATTTGTTTGCTTGGTTTGCTTTGTGTTATCTCATGTTTGTTTTGCTTTGTCATGATAATCCATAATGCTTCATATTGAAATGTATAGTCCTTTTCTCATTCTTGTGTTGTGTATTTGAATTTGACACTTTTAATTGAGATTCCAATTCTGGTTGTGTTGCTTTGGTTTGATCTTATGCCCATTTGGTGTTGCATTTGTTCTCATTTGCTTTTGTCATGATATTTGCTTATGTTACTAACCATTTCAGGGGCTATGGTAAGTGAGAGGTGTGGATGTGATTCCCACATCTCCAATTCTTATCTCTTCTCTTTTCATGATATTCTTTTATTTGAGTTTGTTGGGGCTTAGGCCATCCTTTCTTCTTCTCTTCTTTCTCTTCTTATCTCTTCATCCTTTAGGGTAGTAAACCTCACTAACCTAGGACCTCCTTTGCATGATAACAATTAGGTGTTATTCCCCCATTAGACTTTTACCTTTAAGATCCTTTTGTTTCTTTCTCTTCTCATCTCAAACAAAAACCATAAAAGACACTTAATAAAGATTGAAGTGGTCTCCTGTGCAATAGCCTTATTCCATGAAACACTTGTAGTTTTCCCATCTTGGGATAATACAAGCTTGTTCATCATAATTTTCACTTTCACACCAAAGAGGATTTTGTGCAATTTCACATACCAAGTCATTTTGTGACCTCCAATCACTCTCTAAGCATCATACAAACATACTACAATGCATTGATACCAAAATTGCCCAAAGAATCATCCTATTTCATGCCTTGAACTTCAAGAAATTCAAAAGGGGCCAAAACTCTTCAAATTTGCAAAAGGGGATGAAACTTCTCACACACTTGCTGCATCACCCCAAAACACTTTCCATGGTTCTCCTTGATCCTTGCTGAGCCAGGACATGCCCTAAAACAGCTGCAACATGAGCCCATACCTCACACCTAATGTTGACATTTTGGCAACTTGCCCATACCAATCACCACAGGCCACCACCCACTTTCTGACCTATCAGACAATGTTATGTGGATGAAAAGCAAGCCAATCCATAACACACACAAGCTCAGATCATTCCATACACCAAGTTTCCCAAAAATCACCTTCAAGTAAAAACCTTCGAAACTTTCTGTCCAGCCATCAAACTTCAAAACAAACTTCACCATTCATTCAGAAATGATCCATAGAACATAAACCAACCATCAAACAAGCCTCAAAGCCCCTCTACACAAAACACGATTTCTGGCCAGTTGAGTTGCAAGCCCTCAATCCAGCCATTCTAAACTCCTTCCAAGCATTGCAACTTCGTCAGGGGGTCTAACAAAGAGGATTTGCACAAGAGAAGAGGTCCAAAAGCTCCAGAAGTGAAAGCTTCAGCTCAGGTAGCTACCTTTGAAATTTTTTCCAGAACTTCTCTTTTATGTTATAGAATGATTCTATGTGTTCCCCTGATTTCCATGATATGATTTGTTTCAAAAATGGTTGAGTTTTAAGCATTTCACAAGCTTCTGAAATTTTTGTTTGATTTTCCGTTTTGCTTCGAATCATGCTGTTCATGTGAAATAAATGAAATTTGTTGGTTGATTCTTGTTTAGAGTGATGCGAGGATCATTTCTGGAGAGTTTGAGAGCTTAGGGTTGCGTATTAAGTGAGATAGCATGTTTGGCTAGCCGGAGAAGATGACCGGAGCTAGCTCCGGTCACCTGAAAGTGTTTAGAACCCTAATTAGGGTTTAATGGCCAGGTTTAAATGTCAGCCCTTAGATTTAGGTTCCCGCGCGCATGAGTGGTTCAGATCACTTCACTTAAGTTTAATTATTAATTAATTAGGTTAATTATTTAATCAAGCCAGATTCAATCCAGGCCTTCCATCTGCGCGCGCAGTCAAAGCCCATTTAAACCTCATCCATTGGATCAGTTGACTTCCTCCTAAATTCATTTTTATTTCATTTTAATCCTATTTTCTTTACCATTTTATTTAAAATAGTAAATATCATCCAAAAAATATTTTCTTCTGCATTTTAATTTCAAATATTTTTCTTCACCCAAAAACATTTTTATTTTTATTTTTTGCAATAAAACACCATTTTAAAAATATTTAAATGTTTATTTTAATTAATTAATGGAAATTAATTAATTAAAATACCATTTAGGTTTCTAAAAATTCCAAAAAAAATCATATTGCATCTTAGGACATTTAGAAACATTGTTAAACAATCCATACAAATTTATTTTTGGTTTTGATCCAACTTTGGCATTTTTATTGAATTTAGGGTTCATAAAATTCCCTTTTTGGAACCCTAACTTTAAAAATTCTTTTTTTCCTAACCATGAAGGGTTTGACAATGGTTCATTTTGCATTGTTTTCCATATAGCATGTAGTTCCTAGGATAATTTTGTTGTGAATTTATCTTGCATTTTTCATTTGATTTGCATTTTCCCTCTTAAGGTACCCTAAAACCCTAGTTAACTTAGAAAAATCACAACTTTCTTTAGGTTAAGAGTTAGACCTTCTCCTTTGGGGTGTGATATCATATGGGGTTAGGGTTCCTTTGAGTTCATTTTCAAATTTTTATCATGTGGTTTGCTTCTGTTTTTGTCATTTGCATCTCATCCTTTCATGTAACCCTAATCTTGCATCCATACTTGCATCTTACATTGCATTGCATGAACATGTGAACTTGCCATGACATTCTAAGCACTTGTATTCCATCTTAGACATCTTAAGACATTGCTTGAACATTTCTTGGTCATTTCTTCATACATTTGCTATGCTTTGCATCCATTTCATTTCATAAACATCCATGTGTTGTCATACTTCAAAGCATGCCTTACTTGCATCCAATCTCTTGTATGAACATTCATAACACTTGATATGACTTTGCACTGTCTCATAGCATCATTTGAATCATGTGTTTGCTTCTGGTTTTGGTTTTTTTACTTTTGCATATGTTTCATTTTCATTTCATTTCTTTCCTTATGCTAACATTTTCAGGTGGTAAGTAATTTGAGAATTGAATTTGCCTTCACTTCTCATTTCTCTTCTCATTCTTCTTATGCATCCTTGCTGCATTTTTATTTGTCTTAGAGTGAGATTGCTCATTCATTTTCATCTTTCACTTTCTTTCTCCAAGTTACTTATCTTCTTCAGTGAAGTAAGTAACTTGTTTCTTCTGCTTTTCCTCTCATCTGCTTCTTCCATTGGTGGCTTCTTTGAAGATCTCTTTTAAGCCTCACAAACCATAGGAACACCCAAGCATGACAATAATTAGGGTTGTGATTAGTCCCCCTTTAGCTTTTACCTTTGTGTCTTCTTTGTGTCTCTCTCCTCACCTCATCATTAGAGACTAAACCTTTAAGGCTTTAAGACTTTGTGATTAGGGTTATGCCTGCATCCTTCTCTTAGGATGGAGTGTATAACTTTACTCCTAAGTGTTAAACCCTTAATTTGTTTAAACCTCTTAATTAATCCATCTAATAATCACTAAGACAATAGCTTGTAACTTGGGCCTTGCATTAGGGTTCTAATTCTTCCTTTATTGGTTAAGAAGGACTAACCCTAGTGTTAAAGGACAAGTCCCCCTCAAGTTGTCTTACAAACTTAAAATCCACTTCTTAATCCCATCCTTAATTAAAATCCACTTTAATAAAAGTTTGTTTTGTCATGAGGTTAATCCCTAATCATGGATTAAGTTGAGGTATCTTCCTCAACTTAAGTGTGCTCATCTATTATCCTTCTATTAGGATGGTGTAATGGATTCACTAATCTTTGATTATGGCTTAAACTCATTACTTAACACTAAACAAAAACTCAAAAACATCTAAATAATCACAAGTAGGTTAATGATCTTAATCCTACATCATCATGGTAATTAAGTTGATATATTTATCTCATACTTAAGGTATTCTCATTATCCCTAATCATAGGGAGGATATGATGAGTGTCGCTCCCACTAAATGAAGCCGGGTCAAATAGGGTACAGACGCGAACGGTCGGCGAGAGGAGGGTGTGAGAACATACAGGAGTGAACTCACAGGGAATGAATAGAGTCACCAGCTAGGCATTTTTATCTCGGAGGAAAGGCAATGCTTCATAGACCTAGAAACATATGGATAAGACGGTTGCGAACCAGAGAGACTGAGAAAGGGGGTTGGTTACAACCTGGGAAGGTATTAGCACCCAGATTGTCCGCAGTACTCGACGAGATCCACGCTTAAAAGATTTGTGTTTTAAAGGGGTAGTGTCAGTGCAATCTGTGTATAAAGAGCTGGAAAAAGATGTATAGGTGTCAATGTAAAAGAAGTGAAGTGTATAAGTGAAGTGTCAGTGTAAGAACAGAGTGAAATGCTCAAGATCATGAGGCTAAAGAATAAAGCTGGAAAGAGGGGGAATATACAGAGACTTTTGTTCGATAACTGTTAAGTTATGCCTACGAATCCTCTCGTGCAATGAGGAAGTCAGAACACCGTAGTTCGACCCAAGGAGACTGAAAGATGAATTGACTGATGAACTGCTTGCTTGCCTATGCTCAAGTGTATGACCTGTCTGGCTCAGGTGTGAACTGTCTTGCATTAGACGGAAGAAGCAAGTTCTCGTTTATGAGTGAATGAGATGAGAAAAGAATCTCGAAGGAGACGATTATTGTTTGTTTTTGAGTTTTCAGTCTTTTATTGCTTTTTGAAGTTTGTCATAAGTTAATGAGCTTAAGCCTAAGCCAATGGGTTAGTAAACTCATCACATCTTCCCTCTGATTAGGGGTAATTAGAGTACCTTAAGTGTGAAGTCAGCTTCTCACACTTAATCACCTTGGTGTAGGGTTAAGATCATTAACCTGCTTGTGATTATTTAGATGTTTTTGGTGTTTTTGTTTAGTGTTAAGTAATGAGATTAAGCCATAATCAGGGATTAAACAGACTCATTACACCATCCTAATAGAAGGATAATAGATGAAAATGTTTAAGTTGAGGAAAGCTCCTCAACTTAATCCATGATTAGGGATTAAACTCATGACATAACAAGCCTTTGATTAAGTGGATTTTAATTAATAGTATGATGATGAAGTGATTTTTAGGGTTTGTAAGACAACTTGAGGGGGACTTGTCCATTAACACTAGGGTTAGTCCTTCTTAACCAATTAAGGAAGAATTAGAACCCTAATGCAAGGCCCAAGTTACAAGTTTGATGTCTTGATGATTATTAAGTGGATTGATTAAAGGAATTAAACACATTAAGGGTTTAACACTTAGGATTAAAGTTATACACTCCATCCTAATAGAAAGATGCAGGCATAAGCTTAATCACAAAGCCTTAAAGCCTTTAGGGTTTAGTCCCTGATTATGAGATGAGAAGAGAAGACTCAATGAGACACAAAGGTAAAACTAAGTGGGGGACTAATAAAAACCCTAATTATTGGCATGCTTGGTTGTTCCTAAGGTTTGTGAGGTTTACAAGAAAGATCTCTAGAGAAACCACCAGGAAGCAGATGAGAGGAGCAAAGAGAAGCAAAGTAACTTGCTTCATTCATGAAGTCAAGTCACTTGAGGAAAGAAAGTAATAAGAAGAAGAATGAGCAAGCTCAATCTCAAACACAAGATAAAATTCAGCAATGATGCATAAGAGAGATGAAAAGAAGTTGTGAGAAGTGAAGGCAAATTCACTTCTCAAGGTTACTTACCACCTGAAAAGTTAATGAAAGGAATGCAATGCAATGCAAGATGAGATGAAATGACATGATGCAAATCAAAACCAGAAGCATACACATGATTCTAATGATGATATGAGATGATGTAAACATGAAACAAAGCATGGGGATGATCATACAAACTTATGGATGCAAATGAAGCAAGTTAAGAACCATGATCATACATGAAAGGTTATGAAGTGCAAATGGCATACAATGTGGAAAATGCAAGATGCAATGATCAAACATACTTCTAATATGTCTTAAGATGTATGATGAATCAAATGGATGCACAAAATGCTATGGCAAGTCATGGTATGTGAGCAAATGCAAGATGAATGCAAAAGGAAGCCCAAATTAGGGTTTATGATCAATGCATCAAACAAAAACCAAAACCAGGAGCAAGCACCAAGATAAAAAATTGAAAATGCACTCCAAGGATCCCTAAACCTATACTAACTCACTGCCCAAAGGAGAGGTTCTAACTCTTAACCTAATGAGGGTTATGAATTTCCTAAGTTTTCTAGGGTTTTAGGGTACCTTAACAAGAAAAATGCCAAACAAATTGAAAATGAAAGATCAAATCAAACCAATTTAATCCTACAAACTACATGATATGCAAAAAACAATGCAAAAAGAATCAAAGTCCAACCCTCAATGGTTAGGCAGAAATGATTTTTTGAAGTTTGGATCAAAATAATGCTTTGAAAATGAATTAATTCCATGGAAAATTATCAAAGTGCATCAAGATCAAAAAAGAAATTTGGTTTGAAGGTTGGCAATGTTTCTAAATCATTTTAAAGGTTTCATGAATTTTTTGGTGATTTTTAAATACCTAAAAGTATTTTTAATTAATTAATTCTCATTAATTAATTAAAAATAAACTTTTAAATGATTTAAAAATAATTTTTAATGCAAAAAAAATGTTTTTGGTTTCTGAAATTAAATAAAAGTTTGTACAAAAAATTTCAGAATTTTTAAAATTGTTTTACTATTTTTTATAAAATGGAGAAAACAAATGAATTAAAAAGAAAAATAAAATGAAATTAATCTGAAAATGGAAAAGTCAACATAATCAATGGCCAGGGTTTGAACTCACGCGCGCGGGAAGAGACTTGGCGCCACATCCAAGGGCTGAGATTCAAATCCACATAATTATGATTAGCCCTAATTAATTGTGCCCTAATGACTTTCAGGCGACCGGAACACTGTTCCGGTCGTCTTCTCCGGCTATCTCATCTCTCAATCTCTCTCAATATGCCATGAAATCATGCCAAACTCTCCAGAATCAATCATTAATCATCACTAAACCTAAACCCCACCCCAAAATCCATTCATTTCCACTGAAACATGAGGAACGAATCAAAACGGAAAACAACACAGAAATTTCAGAGATCAAATACATCCTACACACGCAACCATTTTCAATGATTCAAAGCTTAAAATGATCAGCACATCACATAGAATCAGTTTGTAACTCAAATCACAAGTTCTGGAAAAATGTTCTTGGATGATACCTGAGATGGAGCTTTCGATTCCAGAGCTTTCAGGCTGTTTCTTTGGCTCAAATCTACTCCACTGATCCCCCTAAGAAGCTTGCAAGGTTTGCTTGAAGCTTGCAATGGCTGGTTTGAGAGTTTGCTTGAGTTCTGCTCAAAGGGGGACAAAAATCGTATCTGGCTTATGTGAGGTTTCAAGGATGAATGAAGGCAGGGAAATGATCAGGAGGATGTGGTGATATGTTCTGTGAAGTTTGTTTGTGAGTTTGTAACTTGTGCAAGCAGTTTCGAAAGCTTTTGCAAGTTGGGGTGAAAGTGAGAATGCTGTGCTATGGATGGTTTCAGGCCTGTGTTCCTGTTGCTTTGGCTTGCTTTTGGCTTCTATAAACAATTGTGATTGGTCAGATGAAGTGATGTGTGCTTTATTGATTGGTATGGCTCAAGTTGCCAAAATGTCAAAGTTGTGTAAGAGGGGTATGGGCTACTTTCTAGCCAAGGACAAAGAGTGTGTCCTGCGCAACATGATGTGGAGAAAGGCCTAGGATGGTTCAGCAAACTAGCCAGCAAGTGGATGATAAACTATGATGAGTTTTGCAACTTGCCTTGCTTTTGATCTTTATGAAATATCTTGATCCATATGCCACAAAAGTGAGAAGTTTCTTGGCCCATTCTGATTTTTAAGTGTTGTGTGATCATGTTGTGAAGTTTAGAAATTCATTTGATGACTTGATTTGCCTTGAGAAGTGAATTTGCAACTTTGCCTCTTTGGTGGAAACTTTGAAATTTTGTGATTTTTGCCAACTTTGACAAACCATAACTTTTGATCCAAAATGAATTAGGTCATGTTCTTGTACTTTTTGAAAAGGGAATGATCCATTCTACAACTTTCATGACCAAAGTTTTTCCATTTGAAGCTTTTTTGAATAAAAAAGTAAGGTTTGAAAAAGTTGCCTAAAATGACAATTTCATTAAAAGTCAAACTTGCCCAAAAAGTCAACTTTGCAAAAGACTTGAAATTCTTCAATTTTGTGAACTTCCAACATCTTCCATGATCAAATAAAGATCATATGAAATCAAAAAGATGAAGAACACCCTTTGGTTGGGTCATTGGGGGCCTCAGATGCCCTGATTTTTCACTGACTTGCTTGAAAAGTCAACTCTTGATCAGATGACTTCCCCATGGAATTTCTTCATGAAAATTGATATTCATACTCCCTATGCCATATAGAGACTAATAGAAACAAGAATGACCAAAAAATTTGGGGTTATGGCCTCTGAAACCAAAACCCTAATTCTAGGTCATCTGTGCAGTCAAGCCTGGCTCTGCTTCCATACCATTCTCAGTTCTTGTGATTTTTTGACATTCTTGACTTTGAGAGGATATAATATGATGCTTGAACATACATGGACCCCTTTGAAGTGATTGATGTCCTTTGGAGTGGCTCAAGAAGCTCTTGGATTGCTCAGGTCACAAACCCTAGGTGCAGATGACTTTGAATCTATGCAGTGAATCAAAAATGTGATATGAGATGCTATGATTGAGTTTATGCAATATGAAGAGATCACAAGCCATGGTGTGAATGGGTGAGGGCAAATTTGGGGTGTTTACAGCTGCCCCTATTCAAACATGAGTTAGCTGTGCAGGATGTAAGCGACGGCTTAACAGGCAAACAAGATAACTTGTGGTTGAATACCAAAGACAGTCCAAAATTTGCACTCACAGAATGAAGAAGAAAAGGGATATAGATTGTAAATGAAAGTAAGGTATATTGTAAAGTGTGGGCGACGGAGGACGACCGTCGAGCAGGGGACGACTGCTGGGTAAAGAGCAATGACGGGGACGACCGACATGCTGGGGATAAAAAGAACCATGATGGGGACGGCCATCAAGATAAAGTTGTAAGATTCTCTGGGGATTAAATGAAACATGACGGGGACGGCCACCAAGTTCATAAAGTAACCAACGATGGGGACGGCCATCGGGCTAAAAAGAAAAGGGACCACGACGGGGACGGCCATCGGGTTAAAGAATAAATGAAATAAACAGATGATGAGGTACGGTCATCAAAGGTGAAGGACGATCACCTAGCAGGGGACGGCTGCTCTGTTGGGGATAAGATGAGGGACGGTCATCTAAGGTGGAGGACGACCACCTGGCAGGGTACGGCTGCCGAAAATATCGCGACATAGGACGAATGCCGGATAAAAGGTCAACGATGGGGACAGCCATCAGACGAGCATGATGAAGGACGATCATCAAGAGGTGGAGGACGACCACCTAGCAGGGGACGGCTGCTCTCAAGGTTTATCATGACATAGGACGAATGTCAGATAACCATAATCAACAATGGGGACGGCCATTGGATAAAATGATGAAGGACGATCATCAAAAGGTGAAGGACGATCACCTAGCAGGGGACGGCTGCTAAATATCGCGACATAGGACGAATGTCGGATAGAAAGGGTCAACGATGGGGACGGCCATCGGACGAGCATGATGAAGGACGATCATCAAGAGGTGGAGGACGACCACCTAGCAGGGGACGACTGCTCTCAAGGTTTATCATGACATAGGACGAATGTCAGATAAAAGGGAAATTTTGCTTTGTCGACGATCTACTGGGGAAAAGTAAACACGGACGAGTGTTTACATCCAAGAAACAAAAGGTATAAGTGTTTAGACTTGTGTATGGATTAAAGATGCGGACGAGCATCCTTAAGACTATGATACGGACTAGTATCAGGTAGAAACAAATACCGACACATGTTCAGAGATGATGATACAGACGAGTATCAACTGGTTAACAAGGAACACGGACGAGTGTTGAATCTGAAGGGATTCTTCTTGGGAATAGTAGACACAGACGTGTATCTATGTTCAAGAAGACAACAGTGTTTGACATAGTGTATGGATTAAAGATGCGGACGAGAATCCTTAAGACCATGATACGGACGAGTATCAGGTAGAAACAAACGCTTGACACATGCTCTGAGATGATGATACGGATGAGTACCAACTAGTTAACAAAGAACAAGGACTAGTGTTGAATCTGCGGGGATATAAATGGTGTATACAAGATACGGACGAGTATCTGTACATGTAAAATAAGTATGAGTGGTGTATAGATGAGTGTTCAACTTGCTGGAGAGAGTGACACGGACGAGTGTCAAGAGGGTTATATACAAGTATATGATTTACAAAGTGTTTATGTTACTGTGCTGGGAAAATGACATGGACGGATGTCAAGGAAATGTATACATATAAGTATATGCGAGTGCAAAGAGGATGCCTTTGGCTTTCTGCTGGGGATATGACACGGATGGGTGCCACAAGGAGTATATACTGATGTTTGTGAACGTGAGGCAACTGTTTTAGCTTTAGCTCTCTGTTGGGGAATCTGGGGAGCATTCCGTATACTGTTGACGGGTTGCTATTATTCACAAGTGTTTGATTCAGACCAAGACTTATGATTATGCTACATGTTTGATCTTTGCCGTAATGCTCCGTATTAAACGGAATGCTACGCTTTGTGGGGGTGAATATGATGCGAATGCTATGACTATGCGAAAGATACCGATCTGGGATTCGGATCCCAATGCTGTGAAAATTTCTGGTTGATCTGTTTGAAGTGAACATCCCAGCTGGGGATGAGATCATTGGTAGATCTGATGAAATGATCCTGCTTGGGGAGATAGGTCACTGATAGACCCATCCTTGGTAATGAGGGGACCCAGCTGGGGTTCGTAGAAGCTTTCGTCGCTCTGTTGTGATTCCTTCATGCGTTGCTCTTCTGAATAGAGGCTGACACTCTATGGGGAAGCAGTTTCCTGGCTTTTGTACTTGGCTGAGGAAGAATGATTGGCAATTCGGCTGGGAGAAGCAACAAGTGGTAACTCAGCTGGGGAGAAAGCACTTGGGTGCTAAGACTGAGTGAGTGTTGATTTGCCAGCTTGTTGAGATGAAGCTTTCATGCCCCATACTGCGCTTTTTAATACCAGCAATCCTGCAAAGACAGAGAAACGCACAAGTAATCCCGAGGCATCCCTTACCAGATTCCATCACAGGAGTTCAGACATCCCCGGGAGTATGTATATTTCCTGCGAGCATGTAGTTTTTATTTTGAAGATAAGCATCTGTATTCATGCAATCAGTTTTTTAAGACATCAGACATTTTGCAAATGAAAATAAAATGTACGAGACGAGACATGACTGAAAATCTGATTTTATTAATTCATATGCCCTGAGTTGGCAAGGTACAGTCAAAGAAACATATCTCCTAAAATGAGGAGATTGTTACGAACTGAGAAATAAAATGCTGGCAACGTTGATGATGCTTCAAGGAGCTTCCCTCTTGCTATGACTCGTATGACTTTTGACGTTCTTCTCGTCTTGCTTTCTGAAGAAGGCTGATTCTGACAGAAGCTTGATCCTTTTGAAGCTTAACCGGTTGTGAGTGATACAGACGAATTCAGAATGCAGTTGTTCGCTTATTCCCTTATTTTGCATGGATCGCCCTTTCGAGTTTTCAATCCATCGGGATACCCATTTTTGCCTGAGTTGTCCAATGCGGCTTTTCAACTCAGCGGGTGTACATTTTTGTTTATTTTCCCTTATTTTTGCCCGAGTCTTTTATTCTGTTTTTGACTCGCCGGGATGCCCTATTTTTGCCTGGACTTACATTCTGTTTTTTATGTCCAGCGGGTCATTTTTATGCGAAGTATTTTTTAACTGCGTCTGAATTTACAGGGGACGGGAAGTCTTCACCATCCATGGTGCTGAGCATGAGTGCTCCACCAGAGAAAACTTTCTTTACCACGAATGGCCCTTCATAGTTTGGAGTCCATTTGCCCATGTGGTCTGTATGCGGAGGGAGGATTCTTTTCAGCACAAGATCTCCTACTTGGTACTCTCGGTGCCTGACTTTCTGATCAAAGGCCTTCTTCATTCTTCTTTGATACAATTGCCCCTGACAGATTGCAGCCAATCTTTTCTCTTCAATCAGACTCAGTTGCTCGTATTGGGATCGAACCCACTCTGCTTCGTTTAGCTTAACATCCATCAATACCCGTAGGGAGGGTAGTTCAACTTCGACAGGTAGGACTGCTTCCATACCATACACAAGCTGATACGGCGTTGCCCCAGTGGATGTTCTGATTGACGTGCGTTACCCATGCAAGGCAAACGGTAGCATCTCATGCCAGTCTTTGTAGGTGACTACCATCTTCTGCACAATCTTCTTGATATTCTTATTAGCTGCCTCAACAGCGCCATTCATCTTTGGCCTGTAAGGAGAAGAATTGTGGTGTTGGATCTTGAAGTCCCGACATAGCTCTGCCATCATTTTGTTGTTCAAGTTGGAACCATTATCAGTAATGATTCGCTCGGGAACTCCATATCGACAGATGATATCTTTCTTCAGAAATCTGGCTACCACTTGCCTTGTAACGTTGGCGTAGGAAGCTGCTTCGACCCATTTGGTGAAGTAGTCAATGGTGACCAAGATGAATCTGTGGCCATTTGAAGCAGTCGGTTCAATCTTGCCAATCATGTCAATGCCCCACATAGCAAAGGGCCAGGGTGAAGACATTACGTTCAGAGGATTGGGAGGCACATGCACCTTATCCGCATAGATCTGGCATTTATGGCATTTTCTGGCATTGGCACAACAGTCGGCATCCATTGTGATCCAGTAATAGCCTGATCTTAACAACTTCTTAGCCATTGCATGTCCTCCAGCATGGGTACCAAAGGATCCCTCGTGCACCTCGTGCATCAACAAGTCTGCTTCTGTTCTATCAACGCATCTGAGGAGTACCATATCGAAGTTTCTCTTGTACAGGGAACCATCGGTGTTCAGAAAGAAACTACCAGCAAGCCTTCTTAAAGTCTTCTTATCATTGGAAGATGCCCCAGGTGGGTATGTTTGATCCTCCAAGAAGCACTTAATGTCATGGAACCAAGGCTTATCATCTTTGACAACATCTGCTGCGAACACATATGCTGGTCTGTCGAGTCTGGACACTGAAATCTGAGGCACAAAGTTGGCAGCTTGAACTTTGATCATTGACGAAATGGTAGCCAGAGCATCTGCAAACTGATTCTCGTCCCGAGGGATATACTCAAGCTTGACTGTTGTAAAGAAAGTCAATAACCTCCTTGTATAATCCCTGTAAGGTATCAGATGCTCTTGGTGTGTGTACCATTTGCCGTTGGTTTGATTAACTACCAGAGCTGAATCTCCGAACACGGTCAAAGTCTTGATCCTGAGGTCAATGGCTTCCTCAAGTCCCATAATGCAAGCTTCGTATTCAGCTTCGTTGTTAGTGCAGTTGAAAGTGAGCTTTGCCGAGAAAGGCATGTGAACTCCCTTAGGTGTAATGAGCACTGCACCAACACCACGACCATTCATATTAACATCCCCATCAAACATCATAGTCCACTCTTCTTCCGGGTCAGGCCCTTCAGTGTGAATAGGCTCTTCATGATCTTTTGCTTTTATGAACATGATGTCTTCATCAGGGAAGTCAAATCTCATAGGCTGGTAGTCATCAATAGGTTGCTCAGCAAGATATTCAGACAATACACTGCCCTTGATGGCTTTCTGAGATGTGTACTGAATGTCATATTCCGTGAGAATCATTTGCCATCTTGCAACCCGTCCGGTAAGAGCTGGTTTCTCGAAAATGTACTTAACTGGGTCCATTTTGGATATCAATAAAGTAGTGTGGGTCAACATATACTGTCTCAGTCGGCGAGCATCCCACGCTAAAGCACAACAAGTTTTCTCGAGCAGTGAATAACGTTGTTCACAGTCGGTAAACTTTTTGCTCAGGTAGTATATTGCATACTCTTTTCGACCGGACTCGTCATGCTGGCCCAGAACACACCCCATTGACTCTTCTAATACTGTCAGGTACATTATTAGAGGTCTTCCCTCAACTGGAGGCATAAGGATTGGTGGTTCTTGCAAGTATTCTTTGATCTTGTCAAAAGCCCTCTGGCAGTCTTCATTCCACCTGACCGTTTGTTCTTTTCTTAAAAGCTTGAATAAGGGCTCACAGGTTGCCGTAAGGTGAGATATGAACCTTGAGATGTAATTCAATCTACCTTGAAACCCTCGAACTTCTTTTTCAGACTTCGGTGCAGGCATTTCTTGAATGGCTTTGACTTTATCAGGGTCAACTTCAATCCCCTTCTCGCTCACAATAAAACCCAGCAGCTTACCAGATCGCACCCCGAATGTGCATTTGTTGGGGTTCAACTTCAATTGGTACTTCCTCAGGCGCTTGAATAGCTTCAGCAGATTTACCAGGTGGTCTTCTTCAGTGAGGGACTTGGCAATCATGTCATCCACATAACATTCGATTTCTTTATGGATCATATCGTGGAATAATGTTACCATAGCCCGTTGATATGTTGCACCGGCGTTCTTCAATCCGAATGGCATCACCTTGTAACAGAACGTGCCCCAGGGTGTGATGAAAGTTGTCTTCTCCATGTCTTCAGGTGACATCTTGATCTGATTGTATCCTGAAAATCCGTCCATGAAGGAGAATACCGAGAACTGAGCCGTATTATCCACCAATACATCAATGTGAGGTAATGGGAAATCATCTTTCGGGCTGGCTCTGTTCAGATCCCGGTAGTCAACACACATCCTTACTTTGCCGTCTTTCTTAGGCACAGGTACTATATTAGCAACCCACGGTGGATAGCTAGTTACAGCAAGGAACCCGACGTCCCACTGCTTTTGTACCTCTTCTTTGATCTTCATTGCCATGTCTGGGCGGGTACGACGCAGTTTCTGTTTAACCGGTGGGCAATCTTCTCTTAAAGGCAGCTTGTGCATAACAATGTTGGTATCCAACCCTGGCATATCTTGATAAGACCAAGCAAACACATCCACATATTCCTGAAGCAGGTCAATCAGTTGTTTCTTCACTGAGTCTTGTAAGCAGGCCCCGATTTTAACTTCTTTCACATCTTCATCTGTACCAAGATTAATCGTTTCGACCTCCTCCTGATGAGGAGTGATAAACTTCTCCTCTTGTCTCAACAATCTGGCTAGCTCTTCAGGAATCTCATACTCTTCTTCAACCCCTTCATCAGCTTGATTGATCGGATTGTCAAAGTCATACGAAGTCATAGCCGTGTTGTTGTCGGTGCGGTCTGGAAGGCACTCTCTGCAAGGGTTCAGTTTGTTCATTTTAGTGATTGATTTTAATCTTGTTTAAAAAAGTGAAATAAAGTTGTCATTTTGAAAACATTGCCATTTATTTTTTGTACAAAAAGAAAAAATGGAAAAACAGTGAGCGGAAAAGAAAAAAGACTCATTTGCAAAAGATGTCTGATATTTCATTGATTAATCTTGTTGCAAAAAAATTCAGATGGCCCGATTACAAAATGAGTCTTGTCATCTTGGGCAAGATGTAAGACTTGATGCATGCTTAAAATATACAGGAAATAATAATTACTCTGCAGGAGTAACCCTTATAATTTCCTGGGAAGACCAGTTTGAGATACGGCTCCCCGGGATCCTTGGACGTATCCAGCTCTCCAGGTTGCGCTCATCTTCCAACTCATCTTCCAAGTTGTTGACAGCATCAGGGGTGAGCATCCCCCCACTAACAAAGTTGGGCTTCTTAGCAGCCTCTGCTTGATCTTGTTGAGTTGGTTTGTAACCCAACCCAAATTTATCCTCTTTCTTCTCCACAAGCAACAGTTTGCCCCAGCCTTGAGCATTCCCCTCCTCAACAACCTTCCTGGCTTGCTGGTAGGATGTCATGGAAGTCCCAAGTACAGCAGATGTTTCATTAATATTCAGGGCCTCAAACCCTTGACTCATCGTTTCGTGGATCTCCCCATCCATCTCAATGTATTTGTATGTATCCAGATGGCTAACAAAAATATCCTCCTCCCCACAAATAGTAACGACTTGGCCTTCCCACTCAAATTTTAACTTCTGGTGAAGGGTAGACGTAACTGCGCCAGCGGCATGAATCCATGGTCTACCCAACAAACAGCTGTAGGCCGACTGAATGTCCATCACGTAGAAGGTCGTTTTGAAAGTTTGTGGGCCAATCGTTATAGGCAACTCAATTTCTCCCAGAACTGATCTCTTAGAACCGTCAAAGGCTCTCACTACTAAGTTGCTGGGACGTAATGCCAATCCTTCATACTCCAGCTTCACAAGGGCCTTTTTAGGTAAGACATTGAGGGATGATCCTGTGTCTACCAGCACATGAGAAAGAACTGCACCCTTACACTCCATGGTAATGTGCAAAGCATTGTTGTGGTTGCGGCCTTCCGTAGTCAAATCAGTGTTGGTAAATCCTAGTCCATTACTAGCATTAACATTTCCAACCACAGCTTCCAACTGATTGACTGTAATCTCTTCTGGCACATAAGCTGCGTGCAAGACTTTTAGTAGTGCGTTCCGATGAGCCTCGGAGCACATAAGCAATGATAGAATGGAGATCTTGGAAGGCGTCTGGTGAAGCTGGTCCACTATCTTGTAATCACTTTTCTTGATGATTCTCATGAATTCATCAACTTCTTGATCAAAAGGTGTTTTCAAAGCTTCTTTAACAATTTGCTCTTCTTGCACCATGCTTTTCCCTTTTGCCTTGGCAGCAGCTTCTGCTTCGGCGCTGGGTCTTGGAATTTGCGGGGCAAAGAGACGTCCGCTTCGAGTGAAGCCTCCGCCTCCCCCCACATTGTCTACTTGCGGTGAAGAAGTTGATGATTCTAGAGTGATTTTATGTCCTTCGCAGTATAGATCGGAGCCATAATGCCAAGGGATGGCATTACTGCTTTCATAAGGTACTGGCCCAGGCACTGTGATAGTGACTGGACTGATGGCAGCTGCAGAAGGGACCATGATAGTCTGTGGATCATAGTATATTGTGACTGGTGCTCTGATAGGAGTGACATTTTGTGAGTTGTAGGCAGAATCATTTGCAGGATCATAATAAATTGTAACTGTTGAGACACTTTCATTGTTTGCTGTTGATGTTGTAGGAGACACTGTTGAGTGGATGGGTGTTGTTGTTGTAGGAAATTCTGAATGAAGGGGTGCTGAAGTTGTAGAAGGGATGTTTGTTGATATTTGGTCCGTTGAAGTAACAGATGAAACATTTGTTGATGAGATTGAAGAGTTGTTTGGAACAATTGTTGTTGTGGTTGTAGGAGATTCTGGAACTGTTGTGAAGGAGATTGCTGGATTGGTAGGTATTGATGTTGTGATTTGAAGCAGGCCACTCTGGATGAGACCATCTATGCCATCTCTCAAGTTATCACACCCATTCACTAAAATGTTGCAATAAGCACACCCTAGCTCACATCCCGGGAACATTTGACATTCAAGGAGTTGAGCTTTAATCTCCACCAAGGGTGTCCGAATCTGACCCACACTGGTTATCAAGTAAGACGGCTTGTCTTCTTCAATAGCATTGATTCTGGGCCCTCCGTGGTGTGGCATAGGGTTCTTGTTAACATTTGGTGGTGGTGCAAAGTTCAGAGCTTTAGAATCTACCAAGTCCTGTACTTTCATGTGCAAAGCTCTGCACTTTTCTGTACTGTGGCCAGGTGCATTTGAGTGAAAAGCACATCTGGCGCTGGCGTCATAATTTCTGGGTAGACTGGCAGGATCTGGAGGTGCCAATGTCCTTAGCTCAACCAGGTTGAGTTTCAGGAGTTGTGGCAATAATGTGGCATAGGGCATAGGGATCGGATCGATCACCCTATTGGCCTGAGAGGGTCGCTGTTGATATGGTCTTTGCTGATTGTTGTTACTGGTGTTGTTGTTGTTATAATTTCTCTGAGGAGGATACTGAGTTTGTTGCTGGTAATTTTGTTGCTGTGGTTGATAAGCTGGTTGAGGATGAATTGGAGCGGGAATGGTGACTGCTGCCACAGACCTATGAACATATTGGGGTATGCCTCTGCTGGTATGGATAGCATTGGTCTCACCAGCTCTTCTTGGGCCCACAAAAGGGTTTCTTGTGTTGCTGGATGAGCTAGCACCATTGTCAGAAATTTTGCCCATCTTTAACAGGCTCTCAATTCTTTCCCCGGCTATGACTACATCAGCAAAGCTAGTGGAAGAAAAGGCAGCTAGCCTATCAATGTATGTCCCTTGGAGGGTGTTCATAAACATATCAGCCATCTCCCTCTCTGACATGGGTGGCTGGACAGCAGCAACAAGCTGTCGCCACCTCTGAGCGTACTCCCGGAAGCTTTCTCTGGATGATTGTGACATTCCCATCAGGAGGGTCCTGTTGGGAGCCATATCCAAGTTGTACTGGTATTGTCTGATAAAGGCCTCAGCCAAATCCTTCCAGCACCTGATGGTTGCTCTGGTCAAGTGAGAGTACCATTCCCTTGAAGCTCCTGTTAAGCTATCTTCAAAATAAAACATCCATAGCTTTTCGTCCATGGTATATGCCTTTAGCCTCCCCAGAAAGGATTGCAAGTGGGTCCGTGGACAGGAGGTTCCGTTGTACTTCTCAAAGCACGGAGGTTTAAATTTGTGGGGAATCCTGACCCCGTCCACTAAGCCCATGTCCATAACATCAAAGCCCAAAGAATTCTGGGACTCTAGGGATCTCAGTTTCTCAGCAATCTCATCTAGCCTTCTGTCATAGGCTTCCTCCCCAGCTCCCATCACTGTGAACTGATCTTCCTGGGGGTCTTCTTGCAGCACTCTACCTGCAGTGGCAGTCCCTTGCACATTAACAGGGATGTTGATCTCTGGATGAAGGTGGGGTCCATAGACTGGAAGATTAACATGGGGTTGAACTCTCTCATTGTTGCTTGTCCCAGCAGTCCCTAGATGGGGGTCTTCCTGATTCTGCCTCTCTACCAGTGCTCTTAGTCTCTCTTGGCTTTGAGCCATATTATTCATCACCTCCATAAACTGAGTCATCTGATTCCTCATTTCTAGTATTTCATTGGCCATTTGGGTCCTGACCTCTGTAAGGTCCTGCTGTACTTGGTCCATTTGTATACCCGGAAGGTTGTTGCGGGTTGGATATCTGTGTGGACGGTTGAGTGGAAACACCCGACGTCGAGCAATAGTTCCTGAGATCACAACAGAGTTAGTAACAAAAACAAAACAAACCTACAAAACAAACAAAGGTTAGTATGCAATGCAGTATGCTTATTTGTTTCCAAGGTATCCGGCTTGGCACTTGGTTTTGACCTTTCCAGACCCTTGAGGAAAATGCTTGTGATGTTGCTTGAAAGAAACTTAGATAAAACAAACTAATGAATATATTACAAAAGTGAATGATACATAACTTGTTTTTTTTTTACAATTCATGCCCCTGAGGGGTCAAAATACAACATAAGAAAATGAAAAGTACAATGAAATGAAAGCAACAACAAGCAAAAGTCAGACACCAAGACCAAACTCATCCTCCTGAACTTCCTTTAGAAGTGCTTCAGTCACAGGATCAGCTGGACGCTCTGTGAGGTTCCTGATAAGGAGATTCCTGGTAGTAACAGCTGCAGTTAGCTTCTTGTGTCGACTCTGGTCCTTTGACCTTTTCACACCAGCTTTAATCTTCAACTCTGAGATCTCTCTCTGGGCTGCTGCCAGGGCTTCCTGTTGCTCTTTTGCACTAGCTTCCAGCTGCTCAATCTTATCCTGAGTCCTCTTATCCTCCTGAGTACGAGCTTCGGTGATCCTGACCCACCTAGCTTGACTCTCCTTCAGATACAAATCAGTCCTGGCCTTTTGGAACTGAGCCTCTTTGCAGGCATTCTTCAAAATCTGTTCTCCAGCCCTTGCCTTCTTGATATAGTCTTCTGACTTTTTAATCCTGGCTAGATGCTCCACCTTTAGCTTTTCCAACCTTTCAATGTCCAGCCGACCATCACTCCTCTCCCAGAGGGTCTTCTGTAGAGCCTGAGTCAGCTTCTCATTTCTCTCTTTCAACTTCTCAAACTCCTCCAGGCTGACAGTAGCTGGAGGTGGTGCTGTGGAAGGTCCAGGCACATCTTCAAGGGTGAAGGGCATCCCAGAAATTTGAGCCCTGGCATGAGACCACTCATAGTACTGAGCTGAGGCCACATTGTTGCATCTTCCAAGAATGGTTACTCCTTTAGTCTGGACATTGTCCCAAGCCCAGGATGCTTGCCTGACGATAGCCAGATTAGGCTTGATCTCACAATAAAGGGTCTCAGTCAGATCCTGTACTCTAGGAGGGTGGACCAATGCATAGCCCAGTTGTCTTTTGAATAGCAGAGGGTTGTAGTTGATGCAACCCTTCACTCCTATCAGAGGTACATTGGGAAATTGCCCACAACTAGTAATGATGTCTCTGCCCTTGGTGCTCTGAGTGCACCACCTGATATCACCTGAGGTTAAAGCAACAAGCCTCCTAGCCTAGTTCTTCTGCTGGTGAGGGTTCAAGAATGCATCAGTCTTTGGCAAATGTTTGAGCAGCCAAGTATGGAACAAAGGAGCACAACATCTCACTAATCTTCCCCTTTGCTTCTCATTCCTCTGGTGGACAGAGTAGTAGAAATCTCCCAGTAAGGTGGGCACTGGGTTCCTCAGAATGAAAAGATGGATTGCACTCTTGCTAACAAACTTAGGCTCATCTGCAAAAAGTATGACCCCATATATGCTAAGGGCCAACAAAGCACAGACTGCCTTCCACTCTCCCAAAGAAGCCTTCAGGGTAGCCTGAGAGGTCAAGAAATCCAGATGTAGACCAGAGATTCCTGCTTTGGTAGTCATATTCTGCCCAATCAGAACTGGTTCCAGATACAAGGCTTTTGCCACCTCTTCATTACTAGGGAAAGCCATCTCAGGGTTGAAGGGGACTTCACCCCTGATAGGTACACTAATCAGTGATGAATACTCTTCCAACAAGGGTCCCAACTGAAAGTTCTGGAAGGTGAAGCACCTCAGAGGGGGATCATATAACTGCAAGCAAGTATGAATCAAGCTCCTCTGTGAAGGGTCCAAATCCATAACCACATCAAGGATTCCTCCATAATGTTCTCTAAATAGTGGTATATGGTCTGGAGTAATCAGGGTTTGAATCTTCCTGATGCTAGCCAACTCAGGCTCAAAGAAATGATAGGAGATGTTACTCTTCTTGGGTGCCATGTTGCTGAAGAAGAGCTGAGACAGATACTGAGAAAAACACTGAAGATGGGCCACTGACAGGCTGAGACTGGTGATGCAAGTGACTGAAACAGGTAGCTGATAGCTGAAGTAAGTACTGAGGAAGCTAGGTCTATGCTGATGAGGGGGGTCAAAACCAAGCCAAAATATATGATGTGGATACCCTGAAAAAACAAATAAGAAAATGTTAAAATGATGCAATGATGATGTATGCAAATGATATGCAAGGGTTTGTGACTGAGCTGGATCTGATTAACTGCCTTGATATAGGTCCATGTATGTTCAAGAAATCCAGATGGAGGTTCATAAGTCCAGCAACCAAGGTGGGGGGACTCAAATAAAGAGTCACATGTCCAGGGTTAAAAATCACAAGAACTGTTCCAAAATGGAGTACTCTTAATCAAAACAACAGGGTATGTTGAGGTCAAGGGTACCTGCAAACCTGTAAACAGCCCAACCCCCTCACAGGTGATGTTCTAAAACAAGGATCCTCAGACTTGGATCAGTTATGAGAAGTGCAAACACTTCTAACCCGGAGGTACAGTGTTTACAATAACCATAAAAGATCCTCCTCTAATTCACCTCAGTTTCTGAAGGTCAATACTAAAGGTCATCCAGACTTAGCAGGCTTCCCAGATAGCCCTAGCACTACAGGAAATCTGTAGCACAGAGTTCTCAAGAAGAAACCCATATTTGAACCATGTTTCATATTCCCGCACCAGACCGAAATGGAATGGGAAAGAATATGAACCACTCTAGGCTAGGTGTCACTCAGGTCCCAGGTATAGGACCTCAACTCTCAATAGAACACCCTCCCACCAAAGCAACAAAACAGATCCAGCCAGCACAGTATGACAGTATGATATATGTAAAGCTATAAAGGAAGCAATAAAACAAATTGTTCATAAAGCAAAAATAAATACAAATACAAGCACAAATAGCACATAACACCCCAGTAAACACAAATCAAACAAGCGCTAGGAGGAACCCACAAAAAGAACCAGAAGCCCTGGTTACAGTATAAGGGTCCCCAGCAGAGTCGCCAAGCTGTCGCTCCCACTAAATGAAGCCGGGTCAAATAGGGTACAGACGCGAACGGTCGGCGAGAGGAGGGTGTGAGAACACACAGGAGTGAACTCACAGGGAATGAATAGAGTCGCCAGCTAGGCATTTTTATCCCGGAGGAAAGGCAATGCTGCATAGACCTAGAAAGATATGGATAAGACGGTTGCGAACCAGAGAGACTGAGAAAGGGGGTTGGTTACAACCTGGGAAGGTATTAGCACCCAGATTGTCCGCCGTACTCGACGAGATCCACGCTTAAAAGATTTGTGTTTTAAAGAGGTAGTGTCAGTGCAATCTGTGTATAAAGAGCTGGAAAAAGATGTACGGGTGTCAATGTAAAAGAAGTGAAGTGTATAAGTGAAGTGTCAGTGTAAGAACAGAGTGAAATGCTCAAGATCATGAGGCTAAAGAATAAAGCTGGAAAGAGGGGGAATATACAGAGACTTTTGTTCGATAACTGTTAAGTTATGCCTACGTATCCTCTCGTGCAATGAGGAAGTCAGAACATCGTAGTTCGACCCAAGGAGACTGAAAGATGAATTGACTGATGAACTGCTTGCTTGCCTATGCTCAAGTGTATGACCTGTCTGGCTCAGGTGCGAACTGTCTTGCATTAGACGGAAGAAGCAAGTTCTCGTTTATGAGTGAATGAGATGAGAAAAGAATCCCGAAGGAGACGATTATTGTTTGTTTTTGAGTTTTCAGTCTTTTATTGCTTTTTGAAGTTTGTCATAAGTTAATGAGCTTAAGCCTAAGCCAATGGGTTAGTAAACTCATCACATCTTCCCTCTGATTAGGGGTAATGAGAGTACCTTAAGTGTGAAGTCAGCTTCTCACACTTAATCACCTTGGTGTAGGGTTAAGATCATTAACCTGCTTGTGATTATTTAGATGTTTTTGGTGTTTTTGTTTAGTGTTAAGTAATGAGATTAAGCCATAATCAGGGATTAAACAGACTCATTACACCATCCTAATAGAAGGATAATAGATGAGAATGTTTAAGCTGAGGAAAGCTCCTCAACTTAATCCATGATTAGGGATTAAACTCATGACATAACAAGCCTTTGATTAAGTGGATTTTAATTAATAGTATGATGATGAAGTGATTTTTAGGGTTTGTAAGACAACTTGAGGGGGACTTGTCCATTAACACTAGGGTTAGTCCTTCTTAACCAATTAAGGAAGAATTAGAACCCTAATGCAAGGCCCAAGTTACAAGTTTGATGTCTTGATGATTATTAAGTGGATTGATTAAAGGAATTAAACACATTAAGGGTTTAACACTTAGGATTAAAGTTATACACTCCATCCTAATAGAAAGATGCAGGCATAAGCTTAATCACAAAGCCTTAAAGCCTTTAGGGTTTAGTCCCTGATTATGAGATGAGAAGAGAAGACTCAATGAGACACAAAGGTAAGACTAAGTGGGGGACTAATCAAAACCCTAATTATTGTCATGCTTGGTTGTTCCTAAGGTTTGTGAGGTTTACAAGAAAGATCTCCAGAGAAACCACCAGGAAGCAGATGAGAGGAGCAAAGAGAAGCAAAGTAACTTGCTTCATTCAAGAAGTCAAGTCACTTGATGAAAGAAAGTAATAAGAAGAAGAATGAGCAAGCTCAATCTCAAACACAAGATAAAATGCAGCAATGATGCATAAGAGAGATGAAAAGATGTTGTGAGAAGTGAAGGCAAATTCACTTCTCAAGGTTACTTACCACCTGAAAAGTTAATGAAAGGAATGCAATGCAATGCAAGATGAGATGAAATGACATGATGCAAATCAAAACCAGAAGCATACACATGATGCTAATGATGCTATGAGATGATGCAAACATGAAACAAAGCATGGGGATGATCATACAAACTTATGGATGCAAATGAAGCAAGTTAAGAACCATGATCATACATGAAAGGTTATGAAGTGCAAATGGCATACAATATGGAAAATGCAAGATGCAATGATCAAACATACTTCTAATATGTCTTAAGATGTATGATGAATCAAATGGATGCACAAAATGCTATGGCAAGTCATGGTATGTGAGCAAATGCAAGATGAATGCAAAAGGAAGCCCAAATTAGGGTTTATGATCAATGCATCAAACAAAAAACAAAACCAGGAGCAAGCACCAAGATAAAAAATTGAAAATGCACTCCAAGGATCCCTAAACCTATACTAACTCACTGCCCAAAGGAGAGGTTCTAACTCTTAACCTAATGAGGGTTATGAATTTCCTAAGTTTTCTAGGGTTTTAGGGTACCTTAACAAGAAAAATGCCAAACAAATTGAAAATGAAATATCAAATCAAACCAATTTAATCCTACAAACTACATGATATGCAAAACACAATGCAAAAAGAATCAAAGTCCAACCCTCAATGGTTAGGCAGAAATGATTTTTTGAAGTTTGGATCAAAATAATGCTTTGAAAATGAATTAATTCCATGGAAAATTATCAAAGTGCATCAAGATCAAAAAAGAAATTTGGTTTGAAGGTTGGACAATGTTTCTAAATGATTTTAAAGGTTTCATGAATTTTTTGGTGATTTTTAAATACCTAAAAGTATTTTTAATTAATTAATTCTCATTAATTAATTAAAAATAAACTTTTAAATGATTTAAAAATAATTTTTAATGTAAAAAAAAAAATGTTTTTGGTTTCTGAAATTAAATAAAAGTTTGTACAAAAAATTTCAGAATTTTTAAAATTGTTTTACTATTTTTTATAAAATGGAGAAAACAAATGAATTAAAAAGAAAAATAAAATGAAATTAATCTGAAAATGGAAAAGTCAACATAATCAATGGCCAGGGTTTGAACTCACGCGCGCGGGAAGAGACTTGGCGCCACATCCAAGGGCTGAGATTCAAATCCACATAATTATGATTAGCCCTAATTAATTGTGCCCTAATGACTTTCAGGCGACCGGAACACTGTTCCGGTCGTCTTCTCCGGCTATCTCATCTCTCAATCTCTCTCAATATGCCATGAAATCATGCCAAACTCTCCAGAATCAATCATTAATCATCACTAAACCTAAACCCCACCCCAAAATCCATTCATTTCCACTGAAACATGAGGAACGAATCAAAACGGAAAACAACACAGAAATTTCAGAGATCAAATACATCCTACACACGCAACCATTTTCAATGATTCAAAGCTTAAAATGATCAGCACATCACATAGAATCAGTTTGTAACTCAAAACACAAGTTCTGGAAAAATGTTCTTGGATGATACCTGAGATGGAGCTTTCAATTCCAGAGCTTTCAGGCTGTTTCTTTGGCTCAAATCTACTCCACTGATCCCCCTAAGAAGCTTGCAAGGTTTGCTTGAAGCTTGCAATGGCTGGTTTGAGAGTTTGCTTGAGTTCTGCTCAAAGGGGGACATAAATCGTATCTGGCTTATGTGAGGTTTCAAGGATGAATGAAGGCAGGGAAATGATCAGGAGGATGTGGTGATATGTTCTGTGAAGTTTGTTTGTGAGTTTGTAACTTGTGCAAGCAGTTTCGAAAGCTTTTGCAAGTTGGGGTGAAAGTGAGAATGTTGTGCTATGGATGGTTTCAGGCCTGTGTTCCTGTTGCTTTGGCTTACTTTTGGCTTCTATAAACAATTGTGATTGGTCAGATGAAGTGATGTGTGCTTTATTGATTGGTATGGCTCAAGTTGCCAAAATGTCAAAGTTGTGTAAGAGGGGTATGGGCTACTTTCTAGCCAAGGATAAAGAGTGTGTCCTGCGCAGCATGATGTGGGGAAAGGCCTAGGATGGTTCAGCAAACTAGCCAGCAAGTGGATGATAAACTATGATGAGTTTTGCAACTTGCCTTGCTTTTGATCTTTATGAAATATCTTGATCCATATGCCACAAAAGTGAGAAGTTTCTTGGCCCATTCTGATTTTTAAGTGTTGTGTGATCATGTTGTGAAGTTTTGAAATGCATTTGATGACTTGATTTGCCTTGAGAAGTGAATTTGCAACTTTGCCTCTTTGGTGGAAACTTTGAAATTTTGTGATTTTTGCCAACTTTGACAAACCATAACTTTTGATCCAAAATGAATTAGGTCATGTTCTTGTACTTTTTGAAAAGGGAATGATCCATTCTACAACTTTCATTACCAAAGTTTTTCCATTTGAAGCTTTTTTGAATCAAAAAGTAAGGTTTGAAAAAGTTGCCTAAAATGACAATTTCATTAAAAGTCAAACTTGCCCAAAAAGTCAACTTTGCAAAAGACTTAAAATTCTTCAATTTTGTGAACTTCCAACATCTTCCATGATCAAATAAAGATCATATGCAATAAAAAAGATGAAGAACACCCTTTGGTTGGGTCATTGGGGGCCTCAGATGCCCTGATTTTTCACTGACTTGCTTGAAAAGTCAACTCTTGATCAGATGACTTCCCCATGGAATTTCTTCATGAAAATTGATATTCATACTCCCTATGCCATATAGAGACCAATAGAAACAAGAATGACCAAAAAATTTGGGGTTATGGCCTCTGAAACCAAAACCCTAATTCTAGGTCATCTGTGCAGTCAAGCCTGGCTCTGCTTCCATACCATTCTCAGTTCTTGTGATTTTTTGACATTCTTGACTTTGAGAGGATATAATATGATGCTTGAACATACATGGACCCCTTTGAAGTGATTGATGGCCTTTGGAGTGGCTCAAGAAGCTCTTGGATTGCTCAGGTCACAAACCCTAGGTGCATATGACTTTGAATCTATGCAGTGAATCAAAAATGTGATATGAGATGCTATGATTGAGTTTATGCAATATGAAGAGATCACAAGCCATGGTGTGAATGGGTGAGGGCAAATTTGGGGTGTTTACAATGAGTTTACTAACCCTTGGTTTAGGCTTAAGCTCATTAACTTATGACAAACATAAAAAACAATAAAAGATTGAAAACACAAAAACAAACAATAATCGTCTCCTCCAGGATTCTTTTCTCATCATCTTCACTCACAAATGATAACTTGCTTCTTCCGTCTAATGCAAGATAGTTAGCACTCGAGCCAGACGAGTCATACACTTGAGCATAGGCAAGCAAGCAGTTCACCAGTCTATTTATCTTTCAGTCTCTTTGAGTCAAACTACGGTGTTCTGACTTCCTCATCGCATAAGAGGATACGTAGGCATAACTTAATTGTTATCGAACACAAGTCTCTGTCTCTTTCCCCCTCTTCCAGCATTATCTTTTGAGCCTCATTCCTGAGCACCTCACCTCATTTAATTTTCTTGCACTAACACTTGTACTATCTTTTCCAGCTTTTGCACACAGATAGCACTAACACTACCCCTTTAAACACAATCTTTCAAGCGTGGATCCCGTCGAGTACGACGGACAATCTGGGTGCTAATACCTTCCCAGGTTGTAACCAACCCCCTTTCTCAGTTTCTCTGGTTCGCAACCGTCTTATCCATCTCTTTCCAGGTTTATGCAGCATTACCTTTCCCTCGGGATAAAAATTCCTAGCTGGCGACTCTATTCAGTTCACCTTCATCTTCTCTTTTCGCCGACCGTTCGCGTCTGTACCTTATTTGACCAGGTGTCTTTTCGGGGGAGCGACAACTTCTACGACTGTAAACTTTGTAATCTTTTCCTTGACCAGATTCAGGTATTTTGACAAATTGTCATTTTTAACTTGGTATTCACCTTTGACCGGCACGACCTTGATCTGAGAGTCTGTACAGATGATTATCGTTTTGGATCCTAGATTGTCGGCGAGCCTTAGACCAACGAGGAAAGCTTTGTACTCTGCTTGGTTATTGGAAGTGGGAAAAGACAGCGTGAAGGATACCTCTATCAGGATATCGTCCTTGTTTTCTAGGATAATCCCTACTCCACTTCCCATTGAGCTCGTTGCTCCATCCACAAAAATGGTCCATCTCCTGGACGTATAGACTTGGTTTTCCAGGGTAGTCATTTCTACCACGAAATCAGCCAGGGGTTGCACTATGAGGGGTAATTTGGTTTCATATCAAAGCCTTTAACAAGAAAGTCAAGCACCAAGTGTATCAGGCCGATGATTTGGTATTAAAGCGTATCATCCTACCGCAAGGTGATCCACGGGGAAAATTGACTCCCACATACGAAGGACCATTTGTAATAAAAAAAATATTCTCTGGTGGGGCTATGATGCTAACTACCATGGATGGCGAAGATTTACCACACTCTGTGAACACGAACATAGTAAAAAAATACTACGCATGAATAAGACCTGCTAGGATGACATGCTTAGGCAAAAATAAGGGCATCCTGACTAACCAAAGAGGTTCGGGCAGAAGTTAGGGATATATAAAAAACAATTGTACACCTGGCAAGTTAAAAACCTGAAAAGGCGACTTGGGCAAAAAAGGGTATCCCGGTGGACTAAAAACCTGAAAAGGCGGTCCAGGAAAAAGTTAAGGATTAAAGCATACGACTATGTTCCGTTGGATCACTCCTTTACTACCAGTTAGTCTTATTACCAATTTAAAAAAAACACCAAGTAGACCAGTTACCTCCTTCCAACTGCAAGGGAAGAGATGTTTGAAGATAATGGCAATAGCAGAGTCGAAATTTGATGGGATCGTTTACACATAGCTTTTCTTTTCTCATTTTTTGTACTTTTTAATTTTCTACGACAAATTCCTCTTACTAGGAGTTCTATCTCTTTGTTCAAAATTTCCTTTTTATAGGTCACTTTCAAAATCAATACTTTTCAGATTCAACTTTACTCTTCTCGTTTTACTTACACGTAAACATCCATTGGTTACTTTGAATAAATATATGCATTTGAATATGATTAATGTTTACCAAAAATACATATAAAATTACAATAATAGAATTTACTAAGGACTCGTGGAGGTTAGGATCCCCAACCAAACTTATATCCAACAAGTCTCCACAGATCCATCCCCACAGAATTATTCCAGCAAAATGTTTCAAGCAGTCTCTTCCACAACAAAGCTTGTATTTCCAACACTACAAAGTCCCTGACACGATTCTCTCCTCCAACAGAATCCATTCAATCCTTATATCCTAGAAGAGTTGATGCTTGGTCAGATAAATATATCAGGGGAATGTCCATCTCTTTTATCTCCAGTCAGAGTATATAGGAACTAAATCCTTCAATATAAAGCACGACGAACAACCTACTGAAGCAATGTTTTCATCCTCTTCAGCAACGAACTGAGATTTATTTTCCCAAGTCAATGAGTGCTACAACTATATAATTCATTCATACATCATCAACAACATATCATAGCATACGCATACAAAACGCATATAACCTTCACTTTTACATTAAGAGCATCATGCAATGCATTACATACATCATGACACTGCATAGAACTAACTTTTTTTCCAGGATTAATTCCCCAGTAGACGAACATCATCAATAACTTATTATCCTTCAGACCGACATCTTGGGCTACTACATCTCCCAGGATCACATCTATCAGTATCTCGGGCTGCTATATCCTCCGGGACTACCTCTATCAATATTTTGGGCTGCTATACCCCAAGGTCATATCTTGGACTACTCTATCCTCCAGGATTACATCTACCGGTATCTTGGGCTGCTACATCCCCCAGGATCACATCCATCAATATCTTGGGCTACTATATCCCCCGGGACTACCTCTATCATTATCTTGGGTTGCTACATCCCCCAGGATTACACCTCTCAATGTCATGGGCTGCTATATCCCTCAGGGCTACAAAATCAATATCTTGGGCTGCTACATCTCCTGGGATTACATCTATCTCCATCTTCGGCTGCTATATCCCCCCAAGGGCTACTTCAAACAATAGCTTGGACTGCTATATCCTCTATGATTACATATAACAACGTCTTGAACTGCTCTGTCCTCAAGGCCCACACCAAATAACATCTTGGTCTGCTACATCCTCCAAGATTACATTAATTTATGTCTTGGACTGCTTTATTCTCCAGGAAGTACATCTGAAAAACATTTTCTCCAGGATCTTCATTTTAGACAGTGTTTATCCTTCCAGTCTCCACCAGATATTCACTACTATGGATGACATCTTTAAGACCATTTTCGACAATATTATGTCAACTTATCAAATGACATCTTTAAGCCCATCTCCGTTAACCTTCAGTCAGCTCACCAAATGGCATCTTTAAGCCTATCCCAACAATGCAATCAACTAATAGCTTAATCTATGCGCTCGTGAGTGCAAATTTCTGGGCACTTATATGTTCAATCCTCTTCCATCTTCGGATCATAATTAGAAGAATTGCCAATCTAATTCCTCAGGTTTAAGAAGACTGAACAGGGGCAGCTGTTGTACCCCAAAATTTGTCCTCTGATTTTTAACTCTAACTGACTTTTTTGTTTCGCATTCATTTGCATCATCTTCATAGCATAGCATGTGTTTCGTCTTAATATTAGCCGGGATAATTTCTCGAATTTACAGACAGACTGGTCAAACTAATTTCCAATTGTGCCTAAAATCAGTAAACGAAAAATGTCAAATTTAAATTTTGCAAATGTTAGTAATATTAATCCATGGTTTACGTTGTTTAATATGACATCCTAAAAGTATTTTTACGACTATTTTTGTTCATATGTTGATCAGTCTGAGAAGTTTAAACGGTCATAATTTTATTTCAAACTCCGACCAAACGCTGTAATTTTCCAAGTCGTTTATTTTGTGCTGATTATTTTGATGTATTCGTTTTATTTTTTCGAGCACATAAGTACCCGACTTTTATTTTTTGAGTCCGTTTATTTTTACATTGTGCCTAGAGTAAATAAATAGATTGTTTAGTTTTATTTTTATTTTAATTATTTTAATTGTTAAACTTTAGTTTTTAAATTAATATTTTATTTGGGTTTCCAAATAAGCATTAAGGCCGATTATCATTAACCCTAATTTGGTCCTATTTATACTTACTATTGGTGCTGCTTAGAGATACCGAAAAAACAATACCAAATAAAGAAAAGAAACAGAGATAAGCACGATGCCTCATATGAATTCGTAGCTTCTCTATTTTATAATAGTTGTTTCGTTACCAGCACTGTTCGATTGGCATATACATATATTTTTTTCACTAACACATATACATAACTAGTATTTCAAACCTATACTATAACTTTTACTGTATCCCTATCATGAGTTTTCATTTAGGACATATGATTTCGTTTTTTCAGCTATGCACTTGGATATATATGCGTACATATTTTTAACGTATATTCTTTTTTTGGTTCCACCTTTTTCTATTATTTTTACTTTATTTTATTTTTTATATGTATGCGGGTCTCTAGTTTATATATATATATATATATATTGGTTGTGAATTCTATTTCTTTTGTATATTATATAATATGTGTGGATTATTACTATTTTATTTACATTTTGATTATGTTGTTCCGGTCGAATCGTGTCGATACGTTGTTTACATATTTGTGTGTATGAGTCGTGACTCTTGTGTTGATCCGATCCAGTTGTGATGATCGCAAATTTGCGTTAGCAACATTGTTGTTTTTTTTCTTTTAATAAATTTAGATCCGCATAATTTTTTATCCATATTGCGATGATCACATCAAGTGTAGCAAACTATTGGTAGATCGTATCAATTCAGGTGTTATTTTTTATTTATTATTGTATTTCGATTTTACACGTGCCCGACGGTTTAGCACGGTGACAATTCACCTTTAGCGCTTACCGATTCACGTTTCTATTTACACTTTTTATTTAATTTAATTTTATCATGCCATTGTTTTTATTCGATTTGCGATGACCGCCTAGGTGGTAGCAATTTGTTGTTATTTTAATTTGTTTTAAAATTCAAACTTCTCCCGATTCTATCGTTGTCATTTATTTATAATTCTTAGAACAAATGTATAAGCATAAATAAACTTGTAATTTATTTTCTGTATTTTACTTTCCACACTCCCTTGATCATGTAACTACCCCAAAGCCTCGTAATAGTTTAGGACTTTATTTTCCGTATTTTACTTTCCGCACCTTATAAACTGTTTAGATGTATGGATAGTAGGATTGCATGGCAAAATTAAAAACAACATAGAAAGCCTTAATAAAAGATTGAATAACTGAAAATAACACACCTTGCACACTTGCACCTTTAGGGTAGCCTCTCTTGTTGCCTTACGAATATTGGTCATGTCCCTCGAACATAGGGATATCTTAGAAAAAGATGCTTACGAATAAATCATCATAGTGTCCTACTAAAAGAAGATTATACTCCCTTGATGACCCTTGGAGTTGCCTACGAAAAGATGATCTCATCCCTCGATGACCCTTCGGAAAAATGATGATAGTCCCTTCGAATTGCTAAGGTATCCTTACATGTTTCCTTCTATGAACATTCAATGACCCTACACTTGTCCTTTATATCCAAAGATAAGACTACTTACTGATGTAATACCCCAAATTTTCCCTCTTTGTTTCATATCATATAGCATAGCATAAAGCATATGTATCTTGCATTTTGCATAGAAAAAATGAGGCATGACATTCATAGTTACAAGCATAGGGCATGTGATCAGTCATCCAACAAGTTATGATTCTTCAAAGTCAAGTTAGTAGACAAGTGGTCATTCAAGAAGCCTATAAGGGATCCTCATATCCTATACAAGCTCAAAGTCATCCTCAAAGCCCTAGAAGAGGGAGATTACATCAGAGGTTCAGAGGTCAAACTTTCTCCTATGTAGAGAAAACCCTAATTAGGGTTTTCCTCACATCAAGAATTCCTCAGAGCTTTGACCAATTCTTGTGGTTAAAGGCTTTGATATGATATATAAGGCCCATAGAGGAAATTTAATGCAAAAATTCATTGAGGAAGTCAGGTATTAGAGCAGTTACTTCTAAATGAAGCAAGACGTCAACTGGGCAGAAGAAGAGTCAACTGATGGTTTTCAAGGGCTTCAATCATAATTTTCAAGCTTTTAGACCTTCTTGAGGGAAAATGATAGCTTTGGTGATCACAAGAATCAAGAATCAAGGGTGTGGGAGAAAATTGCCAAAAATAGAAAGTGAATTGTAATGAAAGTTCCTATTTTTTGATATTTTGCCCTAATTTTCAACTCATTCTTACATGACCAATATTGCTCCAAATGGATTTTCTTAAAACATGAAACTTGTAGAGCATTTTATCCCCTTTACAAAAAGTCCAAGAACTTTTTCATAGCATGTGTGGTTTGGAAATTATGGCCATTTGAAGTTGGTGGATTTTTAGGGTTTACATATTTTCAAAACTTACACTAAATGAAAAAAGGCTTGTAATGCATTTCTAAGGCCTATAATACTTCAATGTTGGTTACTATATTCAAGGATATTGCATAGAAAGCCAATTTTCCCAAAGATGCATGGAAGTCGTGACTTTATGCATGAGATATTTCACACTTGGTCATTTTGCATTTTGTTTCAAAATTCAAAAACCAAAGCATTTTAAGCCTTATGATTGATCTAAAGGTCGTAAGTGAATAAAAAAGAAGCCAAACATGCACATGTACACAAGGTTGCACGCATATTTCCTCTCATAAAAAGTTTCATGCAATATTGCAAAATGATCCCTATCACACTTCCCATGCTTCGACTCCCTCTAAAACCCTAATCAGCATTTCAAATACATCATATAAAAGAGAACTCCACGAATTTTGCAGCCTCAGAAACTCTCATTTCACACTTTCAACTTTTCTTGCACTCTTGCATTTCCTTTAGAATCTCTCACACCATACACTCATTGCTTCAATACTTCACATATTCTTCATCCTTAGAGTGTAAGGATCACAAATCAACCATCAATTTGGCTTGAAAGCAAGGATTTCATACGGTGCCATTCAAAAGCATTTTAGTTTGAAACTCAAGATCTAGAGGGATTTGAAGCTCTATTTGCATTTATTTTTCAAATAGAGAAGCTAAGGAGTAGATCTGCACGTTTTGGATGATTTTTTGGTGTATTTCATAGACTTCAAGTTTAGGTATGCTTCTGAATCTTTAGATCTAGATCTTGTTTTTTTGCATGCATTGTGATCTGTTTGCTTCACTGATTATCCTGATGTGATTGGTTTTGAATTTGGTTGAGATTTGAGCATGTATGATGGATCTAAAGTTTTGATGTACAAGATGCTTCACTTCGATCCATGCATATCTTTGAGTGTTTGTTATTTTTGATTTCATATTCATGTTCAGCATACCAAAATGATTGGATCTGGAGATTTTAATTGAATTTGGTGAGGTTTTGTTCTTCGTATGCTTTTTTCGATGACCGGAGCTAGGGCTCCATCACCGAATTCTGGAAATGTTAATTTGCAGGTGAAGGAGGAAGACGAATTTGGTTCGTCCAATATTTGAATTGAACGGTGGATATGTTGCCAACACATTATAAATGAGCATGAGTTTCACATGACTTTATGTTTTCATATTAATTCGCGTGTGTGTCTGCCTATGGTTATTACGATGTACGCACATTTAGGTCTTTTGATTGCTTTGACTTTGTTGATTAGTTGACTATCTCATGAGCATGTGATCAATCCTTTGGCTGATGTTGTTGTTGACTTTTGACCAAGGCCTATAATATTTGTTGTATGCTGTGTGTGAATTGGACATGGGTTTCAATTGTTAATCAAACCTCCCTTTTAAGCCCATTTCTGAATGTCAACGTGACCTGAGTCCTATTTCACCTCCTTGCTTTTATTTCAATTATTTTATTTCCGTTTTCTTTTCAGTTTCAAATTTATTTTTTAAAACTAGTAAAACCCTTTGAAAAATTCTTTAAAAAATCACGTGACCCCTTTTGAGTTTTATAAAATTTGTCCAAATTTTATTTTTCATTTTCTTTTATTTTTGTGTCCTGAATTAATTGTCCATTTAATTTCTTGTTATTTGGTTCTTTCTTGCACAATCTGACTTGTCTAATTTCTATCTTGAGGTTGAAAATAGTTTTGCTTCAGATTCTTTTTGCTATGCCTTTTTAACATGTTGAGGTGTCTTAGTGATTTCTATCATGATTTTTAGGCCTTGTTTGGATAGTTTTTGACTTGTTTCTTTGTGTGGAAGTAAGTGAAACCCTAGTTGTGTTTGGACCAATTCTTTGATGGTGTTTGCTTCTGATTCTAGCTATGTGGTTTTGATATGATATTGGTACATGATTGAAGTTTCTTGGTAATTAGTTGTATATTTTTTAAGAAATGTTCATTATTTGTTTGATATTTATTCTTAACATGCCATATTTTGATGTAACTTAGAACTATGCTTGATTGTTTGGATAGAAGGGAACTTGTGCCACCTCTTAGGGTTTTGTTTTGTGATTGTTAACATGATATTAGACTCCTTGATCTTGTATGAGAGCTTTGTTTTTGCTTGATTGATGTTACTTGTTCACTAAGATACACATTCACATGCACGCCTTGTAAACACCCCAAATTTGCCCTCACTATTTTCTCACACCATGGCTTGTGATCTTTCATTTTTGCATAAGCATAGGCACACCATCTCATATTGCATATTTATTTCATCTGCATAGTCCATTTCATCTGCATCTAGGGTTTGTGATTTGGGCAATCCAAGAAGTGATCTGAGCCATCCCAAAGGTCTTGAAGCATGCCAAGAGGGTCCATGTGTGTTCCATGATCATAATATGCTCCCAAAAGTCCATGAAAGTCAAGGGACCACAAAGAATGGCAAAGGCATAGAGGCAGACTGAAGATTTCCTGCATAGATGACCTAAAATTAGGGTTTTGGTTTCAGAGGCCTTAATCCCAAATTTTTTGGTCATTCTTGTTTCTAATGGTCTTAATATGTTATAAGGATCATTGGGTAACTTCTTGAGCAAGTAAAGTCAAAATCAGGGCATCTTAGGCCTCTATCAAGGGCATCAAAGGGTCATCATCATCATTTTGAGTCTTTATGATCTTTATTTGATCTTAGAAGTGGTTGGAAGTTCACAAAGTTGAATAATTTCAAGCCAAATGCAAACTTGCTATTTTTGGAAATGACTTGTAATGGAAACTTTCCATTTTGGGAAAGATATTCAACATATTCTTTCATGACCAAAAATGCTTCAAATGAAAAATTCTTGGGCATGAAAGTTGTAGATTATGTCCTCCCATTTTCAAAAAGTACAAGAACATGTCTTGATTCATCCTAGAACTCAAGATATGACCTTTCAAAGTTGGCAAATATCCTATAATTTTCAAGTTCATGCCAAAGAGGGAATTTTGCAATTTCACTTGCCAAGCCATTTCATGACCTCTAATCAACTTCTATGCATCATAACATGTCAAGGAAACTCCAAAACATCAGAATTGCCCCAAGATTGCATGGTTTTCATGGCTTAGTTCACAAGAAATATCAAAATGACAATTATGCATAAACTTTGCAAAAACCATGACAACTCTTCATCCACTTGTGCCAACTGTATAAACTTGATCCTAAGGCCATTCATGAATCAAGCTGAGGCCAAGACACCCCAAAAGCCAGCTCTGACTCAGCCCATGCTTATGGTACCATAACTTTTGACTTTTTTTGCAAATAAAGCCATACCAATTAGCCTGTGCCACAACCACTCTCTGGCCAATCAACATTGTTTATGAAAGCATCAAGGAGCCCATTTCACACAATCTTGGAGCCTGAATCCTCAAGAACTCAAAAATCCCAAAAATTGCCATAACACTTCCTCTCTTCGAAACTCACTCCTCAGCCATCAAAACTTAAAATTTCCTTCACCATTCAACTCCACATAACCTAAGGATCAAATCCCACCCATCACTATGGCTTGAAACAAGCCCAAACACAAACATGATTTCTGCATACTCAGAACTGAAACTCATGATTCAGCAAAAATAAACTCATTCCAAGCATCACAATAGACTTAGGGGGACCAAAGGAGGTGGATTGCACAAAAGAAAGGTCCAAAAAGCTCAGATTTTGGAAAGCTTCATCTCAGGTAACCATCAAGAACATTTTTTCATAAGCTCTATTTTAAGTTCTTAAATGATTCTATGTGTTCCCTTGAGCATGATGATATAATTTGTTTTAAAAATGGTGAAGGAATGAACATTTTATGAACTTCTGAAACTTTGCCTGTATTTATGTTTTGATTCGATTCAGCTTGTTCATGAAGGATAAATGTTGTTTGATGTTTGATTTGAGTTGCTAGAAGTATGGGGATCATTTATGGGCAATTAATTTGGGGGTGGGGTAGCTTGTAGAAGGATTTAGGGTTTTTGGTTCACCGGAGAAGATGACCGGAGCTTAGCTCTGGTCACCTGAAAGTAGTTATCCCTAATTAGGGTTTAGTGCCCAGATTGATTGAGGACCCTTAGATGCGTGATTAACTTAAGATTTCAATGGACCATATTAGCTCATTAATACTAATTTCTGTTAAATTAAATAAATCATAATTAATTAGCCAGAATGAATCCTAACCGTTCAATAGCACGCGTAGTCAAACCCCTCCCCTCAAGTTTAAATCCTGGCCTTTGGATCCTTTGACTTTTTATTTTATTTATTTTTATTCATTTTCTTTGCATTTCTTTTGTTCATTTTATTAAAAATAGTAAAAACCATCAAAAAATTCTCAAACTTTGCATTTTTGTTTCAAATAATTTTCTTAACCTGAAAATTTTTTATTTTTTATTTTTTGCATTAAAAAGTATTTTTAAAATACTTAAATGTTATTTTTAATTAATTAATGGATTTTAATTAATTAAAAATGCATTTAGGTTTCTAAAAATCACCAAAAAATTCATGAACCATTCCAATACATTTAGAAATATTTTCAAACTCATCATACAAATTTATTTTTAGGTTTGATCATAATTTCACAATTTTCTTTGAATTAGGGTTCTTAAAAATCACATTTTTTAACCCTAACTTGAGAAATTCATTTCTGCCTAACCATGATGAGTCTGAACTTGATTCTTTTTGCATTGTTTCACATATTGCATGTAGTTTCTAGGTTATGTATCTCATGATTTTATCTTGCATTTTCAATTTGATTTGCATTTTCCCTTTAGAAGCATCCAAAAACCCTAGCAAACATAGGAATTTCATAACTTCCACTAGGTTAAGCTTCTGACTTTCTCCTTTGGGGTGTGATCTTGTATAAGTTTAGGGTTTGTTTGAGCTTAATTTCAATTTTTCATCACGGTGATTGCTTCTGTTTTGGTCATATGCATCTCATGTTGTCTTAAAACCCTAATTTTGCATCTTCATTTGCATTCCCCTTTGCATATCATCATCATATGAACTTGCCATGACATTTCAAGCATTTGTATGACATCTTAGACATCTTAGGACATACTTGAAACATTGCTTGATCATTTCTTCATTCATTTGCTATGCTTTGCATCCATTACATTTCATGAACATTCATGTGTTTTCATGCTTCTAAACATGCTTCCATTGCATCTCATCTTTGTATAATCATTCATATGCATCTTGTATGACTTTGCATAATTTCATATGCCATTTACAATGCATATTCACTTCTGAATTTGGTCTTTGCATCTCATTTCATTTCATTTCCTTTTGCTTTATGTCTTATGCATCTATACTAACATTTCAGGTACTTTTGGTAAGTTATCTGGGAGGTGGATTTGCCTTCACCCCCCACTTCTTCTTTCCTTTGCATATGGATTCTTATTTTCCTTGAAGTTAACTTGTTTCACTTATGTCTCTCTTTCTCCTTTCTTTATTTTAAGTTACTTATCTTCTTCAGGAAGTAAGTAACTTATTCTTCTTCCTCCTTCTCTTTTCATTTGCTCCTTCCTTGGTGGCCTTGAAGATCTTTCCTCTTAATCCTCACAAACTATAGGATATCCAAGCATGATAACTTTTAGGGTTGTAAATAGTCCCACCTAGCTTTTTACCTTTGAGTCTCTCTTCTCATCTCTTAATCAGAGGCTAAACTCTTGAAGCTTTAGGACTTTGGAATTAGGGTTATGCCTGCATCCTTATCTTAGGATGGAGTGTATAACTTTAATCCTTAGTGTTAAACTTTTAATTTGTTTACACCTCTTAATCAAAACACACTAATAATCACTAAGACTTTATCTTGTAACTTGAGCCTTACATTAGGGTTCTATCTCTTCCTTATGGTTAGGAGGGACTAACCCTAGTGTTTAATGGACAAGTCCCCCTCAAGTTGTCTTACAAACTATAAAACTCACTTCTTAATCTTATCCTTTAATTAAAATCCATCTAATAAAGGCTTGTTATATAATGAATTTAATCCCTAACCATGGATTAAGTTGAGGTATCTTCCTCAGCTTAAGTGTTCTCATCTATCATCATTCTATTAGGATGGTGTAATGAGTTCACTTTTCTGTGATTAGAGATTAAACTCATTACTTAACACTAAACAAAAACTCAAAAACATCTTAATAATCACAAGAAGGTTAATGATCTTAATACTACATCATCACGGTAATTAAGTTGAGATGCTTATCTCATACTTAAGTAAGCTCATTATTCCTAATCAGGGAGGATATAATGAGTTTACAAGCCTTGATTTAGGCTTAAGCTCATAATCCTATGCAAAACACCAAAAACAATAAAAAATTGAAAACACAAAAAAAAACAATAATCGTCTCCTTCGGGATTCTTTTCTCATCACACTCATTCAGAAACGAGAACTTGCTTCTTTCGTCTAATGCAAGACAGATAGCACTCGAGCCAGACGAGTCATACACTTGAGCATAGGCAAGCAAGCAGTTCACAGTCAATTTATTTTCAGTCTCTTTGAGTCGAACTACAATGTTCTGACTTCCTCATTGCATGAGAGGATACGTAGGCATGACTTAACAGTTATCGAACAATAGTATCTGTGTCTTCCCCCTCTTTCAGCATTCTTTTTTTAAAGCCTCAGTTCTGGAGCAATTCACCATTTTTCACTGACACTTGTACTTTCTTTCCCTAGCTTTTGCACACATATAACACATACACTTACCCCTCTTAAACACAATCTTGTAAGCGTGGATTCCGTCGATTACGACAGACGATCTGGGTGCTAATACCTTCCCAGGTCGTAACCAACCCCCTTTCTCAGTTTCTCTAGTTCGCAACCGTCTTATCCATCTCTTTCCAGGTTTATGCAGCATTACCTTTCCTTCGGGATAAAAATGCCTAGCTGGCGACTCTATTCAATTCATTCTTTCTCTTTTGCCGACTGTTCGCATTTGCACCGGGATGAAAATCTGGGGAGCAACATGCCTCACTACACTTCCAACTTCTTCATGCTTCTCCTATTTGACCTAGTTTGAGTTTGTATATCTTAATTGATGTTTGAATCTTCCTTATTAGGCACTTAATTAGCATGTTTAGGTTCTGACGTTGAGTTAACTTGTTGATGTTTAACTTGTTTGATGCTTCTAAGCACATGTTCTCATCATTTTCCTTCCATGATATTTTGTTAGTTGTTTGTATGACTCCTTGCACTCTTCTTTGTCTGGTGTTGTGTGACTAATCTTAGCATTCTTGTATTATGTTTAAGTTCTGGTTGTGATGGTTTGTATTGATTCTTTGCTTGTTCTTACTTTGTTTGAACTTACTTGGTCTTTACTTATCATTTGTGAATTTTTTTAACACTTTCAGGGGCTATGGTAAGTAAGAGGTGTGGATGAGATCTCCACACTTCAAACTTATTTCTCCTCTTTTCTTTTATACTCTCATTTGTGACTTGAGATGTGATTAGGCCATCATTTGTTCAACTTTTTCCCACCCCCCTTAGAGAACAACTTAACTTCTTTAAGAGACGTAAGTTGTTTTCTAGGATAAAATGATACCTCACTAACCTAGGTCCATATTTGCATGACAACAATAGGATTATTCTTTCCCCTTAGTTCTTTTACCTTTAAGATCCTTGGCTCTCTCTCTTCTCGTCTTCAAACTTAATTTCAACTCATCTAATAACTGACAAGTCTTCTCATGTGCCACGAGACTTTTCCATGGGGTACTTGCACACGTTCCATTTCTGGGCGAGGTGTAGGATATCTATCATGATGAATAGGTCTTAGCATGATACTACTTCACAAAGAAAACCTAAAAAACACTTCTTAATCCAAAACCACAAAAACACTTAATAAATGCCAATAGGCTAGTGTGTTTGAGCCTTCACTTGTGGGACTAGATTTGGGGATTTCCCCCATAGCTAGGTATGCCTCTTAAACATTCCATTTTGGGATGATGTAAGAAGTACACATCCCATTGAGTAAGACTTAGGTACACTCACCTATGCAAACCTCAAAGCAAAAACTCATAAAAAACACTGGACAAAGAATAAGCGTCTCTCCTTCGGGACTTCTTCTCTCATCACCTTCATTCATAACGTACGAACTTGCTCATACTTGTCACTTTGCAAGATGGTAACGCACTCGTGCCTGACGAGCCTGCTACACCTGAGCATTGATATAAGCAGTTAAAGCTTTAAAACACAAGCCATTTTCCTCCCTATTTAGGGGAACTACGACAACTCTGATCCTCATGTCCAGATGAGGTACGTAGGTAGTGGGGTAGGGCCCGTTTGAGCACTCTTTTATATTCCCTACATTTCCCCCCTTTATTTTCTTTTCTTATCCAGTTTCAGTCTTTCTTTTTACAACAACTATCATTTCTTCACCCTTTGAAACAGTTTCTTTGGAAGCGTGCATCCCGTCGGGTACGACGAACCATTTGGGGTACTAATACCTTCCCAGGACGTAACCGATTCCTGAACCCAGTTTCTTTGGTTCACAGGACCTCTGTACTTCCTTTTTCTTTTCTTCAATTTATGCATCATTACCTTTCCCGCTCCTTCGGGATAAAAGTGACTAGCTGGCGACTCTACCCTTTTCCGCACCACTTTCGTGTTTGTACCGGGATGGAAATCCAGTGAGCGACAACTGACTAATAGTTAGGACAATCCTATCTTTAACGAAAGAATAAAACAACATGAATGACCTTGAGTAGATAGAAAACCCTTAACCGCTTGTTCACAATTTCAAAGCAAAATTACTCTTTGCATTGTAATACCTCAAAATTTTCCCTCTCATTTCCTTAGCATTTTGCATAGCATTTAGCATGAACAAATTCATGAAATAATCAAAAACATTGCATCATATTATTCATAGCTGAGGCATAGGTATGTGATAAGTTGATTGGAGCAATTGAAGGCTATACAAAGGCAACCAAAGCTCCACAAAGCTTCTCAACCTTGTGCAAAGGGCTCACAATATCCCACAAGTCCTCACTTGAAGCCACAAGCCATGGAAAGATTTGAAATGATCAAAGGAAGCAAGCAGTGCAACATCTCTTGATGATAGGGTCAAATTAGGGTTTCATTTCTACTAGGCTTCTCAATGAAATTCTGATACAAGGTGGATTCCATTGTTTTATATATGATTTCAAGTGCCTAGGGTTCAAATTTCATCCATAGAAACATTTTGGAAGAGGTTCAATTGGCCAGATGACTAAAAATCAGGGATTTGGGGAAAAGTCAACCATGCTGCGGAAAAAGTCAACTCCTGACTTTTTGAGATCAAAATCATGAAATTATGATGACAAGGATCCTATGGTTCAAATTTGATCAAGAAATGATGGAGGAATCAAGAGAAATAAAGAAAACCAAAACTTACCATTTTTAGAAAATTAGGGTTTCCAAAAGTGGCAAGTTTTGACCATTTTTACAACAACTTCAAGAGAGGTCTTCTCCCAAAATATGAGGGATATCAAAATTCTACCTTGATTCAATTAAAGAGGGCATCTTAAGTTTTAAATCCATAGGTGGAACTCATTCATAGCATCAAAATTGAGTAAGATATGATCATTCAAAGTCGGTGCAAATAAAGGCAAACTAGGGCAAAACCAAGGCAGACCTTGCATCCTGCGCGCGTGCCAGACAAGGCATTCCATCAAACAAGTGGTGGGTCACAATGCAAGATATTTTTCTCCCTGTTAGAGGCCTCAAATGAAATTTCTTTGAACTACAAAGTTGTTCATTTCTATGTTTCCAATAACTTTGATGTTCAAAGATTTTTCATCTGATCAAAGGATTGAGAGCTATGGGAAGGCAAATAAAGGATGTTCAAACTGAAAACTCGCAGGGCACCTTGCCAAACGAAGGGCAAGCCACGCAGACCCATAATGCAGTATTGAGGTGTGATGTTCAATATATATTTGAGGTATCTAGAGTCCACATTTCATGTTGGTTTGAACTACTTACTTGTTATAGGAAACATCTCCTTCAATTTGATCACAAGAACTTCTCCATTTGGTGACTTGTTAATGAAGGTACATCCAAGGGAAGATCAATGTATGCCATCTGGTTACTTGTATGCTAAGGAATTGTATCAAGGCTTGAATCTAAGTCAGTTCAATTGGTAAACATCATTCACTATGTTATGATCATAAGGTATCCAATTGAAGGTGCAAATCATCCCATGTATGCACATACATCATAGCTGCCATGCACTATGATGATGGTTCAAGTGAATTAGAAGCCTCCTTCATAGACCAACTGCATTGTTCTCAGCTTCATCACACCTCATTGAAACCTCACTATAAGGCATGAACCTCACCACATTCAATCAATTTCGAGGCAAGCAAAATCAGCATTGCACCCTTGCACTTCACACCCTAAGTTGCTCAATTCACCATTAGTTAGAACTAACCATAGTTCTAACTGTTAAATGTGGTTAATAACTGTCAACCATGGATATAAAAGCTGAGCCTCTAACTGAATTGAAACACTTCATCTTTGCTCTGAAAATTTCACATTGCACTCATAAAATTCTCTCTGAATTTCTTCTACATTTTGCTTCGAAGAAGCTTCAATCTCCATCAACTTCCTTCATTCTCCCTCAGATCATCATCATTATCATCTTAGACACAAGCTCCATGAATTACATAGCTTGATTCTCCAAGGATCAGCCATTGCTTCTTCTTGTATTGCATTGCATTTTGGATCAAACCATCATCAACTTCATCAATTCAAGACTGAGCTTCATCCAATCATCTTCATCATCAAGTTTTGCACGATTTCCATGGAACTCACAGCTTGAAGAATCAAAGATCCACTACTGCATAACCTTACATTGCACTGCACCAGATCCAATTCCTCAAGATTTCCAAGTTGCAGAGTGTTTATTTCACTTTTAGTGTTCAAGTTCCAAGTCCAAGCAAATCATAGGATTCTCATCTATGGTTTTCCTCAACTTTTGATATCTCTGCAATTCATGTTCCATCATGAACTCTACTTGCTTGTTTCCTTCATTTCTTGCTAGTTTTGTGTTGTATTGAGCTCAATAGGATCAGTGTGATACTTGGCTAGTTGAAAGACACCATAAGTATGTAGATGCAATTTCTAGGTTGGATGATGTTTGCTTCGATTTGCTTTGTTTAGGGATGATAACTGAAAACTAAGGCTAGATATGGATTTAAGGTGAAGAGACGAGCAAGACTGTGGTCTTAGATTTTATTTTAGGGAAGATTGGTGGAATTCCCTAACCAGAGTGACCGGAGAAGGTGACCAGAGAATAGCTCCGGTCACCTAAACAATGCCCTAGTTGTTTCTATTAGATTAAAACGTAGCCATTAGATCAGTTCAATCCTAGGGTCATAAAAGCTCCAGTACATTAATGAATCACATGGGCCAGCACGTGCATTTTTACGAACCAAATCCTCAGCCTCCTTTTCACACCCCTATGCATTGTGTTTGAAGCCCAATTCAGTTGTTATTGTTACTGATTACACCCCCAAGGCCCATACAACAATTCAGCCTATTTTCAATTTTATTTCTTTTTTCTCATTTTATTCAATTTTCGTTTCTGACTTTAAAAAATACTTAAACCTCATAAAAAATTCCAATTTATTTCATATGAGGTCTTTGCATTTTTCCCTAATTTTCCCTAATTTTTGTTCATATTTTTATTTTACATTTTAATCAGAATTAATTTCTATTTTCTCATTTTTTGACCAATCTTATTGTTCATTTACTTTCTCCCAAACCAAAAAATATAAATATCCCATTCTTTTTGCATTAGTCAGAAGACTCATCAAATTTCCCCATCATATTTTTGTTTTGATTTTTAGCTCACCTTAAGCCATGTTCTGGTTTCATTCTTTCACACACATGCTCATAAACCCTAATCCATTTCCTCAGACCATTTGAACACTCTAAAATGAGATTTTTTGTGAGATATTTTGTATGAAATTCAACTTCTGGATTTTGTATTCAAGTGTCAATTTTCATAATTTTTCATGACCATTTAGGATTTTTTTCAAGTCACTTGGCTCACAAGTCACATTTTTGGTCCTCCTATTCCTCTCCTTTGGTACCATTAGCCTAAGGCCTACATGCCATTACTTTGAAGTCCAAATTTTTAGTCTCTTAGATTCTATAGGATGTATTTAAGTGTTAAGTACAATCCTTAGGTCTTCACCTTTAATTTTTAGGTTTTTCTTGAGTTTTAGGTCACATAGGTCCCATCTTAACCTAATCTCACTTCTCCTTCCATCTTAAACACTTCAAATTCAATTGTCACTTGATTTAAATTAATTTTATCTTTATTTTGAGTCTTATAAGTGTTTTGTGTTCATCCATGCTTTTTCATATCAATTGTAGAACCTTGTGCTTCTTTTTGAACTCCATTTGTCACCTAAAGGACCTTAAAAACCTTAATTTGAATACCTAGTCTTAGGAAACATCTTAACCCATCATTTGGTTTCATCTTTAGAACCATGCTTCCATGTGAATTTTCCCACCTTTCAATTTCACATTTGAGTACCTTTAACTTGAATATTTTCTTTCCCATTTGATCTATTCATTTCTTTCACTTCCATATAGTGTTAAGTTCTGGATTTTTCATTTACCTTTGAGTTTAGGAGATTTTGGGTTAATAAATACTTAGGTTATCTTTTTAACTTCATCCTTAGGGTTTAGTAATATTTAAGGCATAGTTTTATTTCAATCATATTAATCCCTTTAGTTACTTTTGAATTGATTTAGCTACTTACTTTTTAAGTGTGTTACCTCATAAGATGCCTTAGACCTAGGTATTAACCTTAGGAGTTCACTAACATCCTTCCTTAGCTACTGTGAGTTGTTTATTGAAGTTTGACATGTCATAATTTTTCATATTACTTCATCATGCTAGCATTTGTTTTGTAGGGGGAAGATGAGGTAATCATACTTCATTCCTATCTTATGCATTTAATTGTCTTTGCCTTAGCACTTGGTGCTTTGTTCATAGGCTTCCCTTTTGTTCTTTAGATTCAACTTATCTTCCTTAGGAAGTAAGTTTAATTCTAACTTGCTTTTCTTCTCCTTAGGTTAGAATACCCCATGAACCATAAGATCACCTTTTGTACATAATAAGATAACTTAGGGTTGTGTCTTAGTCCCACATTAGCTTTGACCTTTTGCCTTTTGAGTCTTCTTTTCTCATCTTCAAACAAAATCAATAAGACTTAATAAATACATGAAAGAATCTCTTGTGTATAGCCTTATTCCATGGGGAACTTACATTCATTCCATCTTGGAATAATGTAAGCTTTTCTAGAATGATGTACAAGTCTTATCAAGAGGTTATTTCACAAAGAAAATCTAAAATACATTTCTTCACAAAAGCTACAAAAATATCTAATAAGTTCAACAAGCTAATGAACTTAAACCCTAATCCTTAGGAACAAGTCTTGAATAAATTCTCCTTACTTGGTGTGTTTGTTCTACTATTCCATTTTGGAATGTAGTAGCAAGTATACATTCCATGGAAAAGAGTTTGAATTCACTTCCTTGTGCCAAATTCATACAAAGCTCTTAAAAAGCAAACAACAAACAATAAGCGACTTTCCTGCGGGAACTTCTTTTCTCACCTCATTCATTCTCAACGCGAACTTACAACGACTTGTCTCGCATGCAAGACGATAAATGAACTCGTACCAGACGAGCCTACAACACCTAAGCATAGACATACGCAGTTCGAGCATAAAAAAACACAAACAAATAGTTCCCGCCTTAGTTAGGCGAACTACGTCGACTCTGATCCTCATTTTCCCAATGAGGTACGAAGGCAGTGGGGTAGGGTCCATTTGAGCACATTCTTTATTTTCCCTACATTTTCCCCTTTCTTTACATTTCCCCCTTCTTTCCTTTCTCATTTCAGTCCCCTTTTCGCATTTCCATTCCAGTTAGTAGTTCATTTGTTCAGCAATAGTTATATTCTTTCTCACCCTTTGAAACAAGCAAACAAGCGTGGATCCCGTCGGGTACAACTGACGATCTGGGGTGCTAATACCTTCCCAGGTCGTAATCGACTCCCAAACCAAGATCTTTGGTTCGCATGACCTTATCCTTTCCTTCTTCCTTAGGTTTGTGAAACATTACCTTTCCCATTCATTCGAGATAAAAATGTCTGGCTGGCGACTTTACCTTTTCCGCGCCACTTTCGTGTTTGTACTAGGATGAAAATCCCTGGAGCGACAGCTGGCGACTCTGCTGGGGATCGAACCCAGAATCTCTGGTTTCGCTCGTAGAGTTAATCCTAGCGCCTGTTTGTTTTTGTTTCTTTGAGTGATTATATGTGTGTTGTGTGTGTTGTTGTGTTTATTTACTGTTTCGCTTACAATTTCTTTTACAACTTTATTTACTGCTTACAATATTTATTTTCACATGCATCATATATTGGACTGTGCTGGTTTCATTTTTTCTGTGGGATGGGATTTGTTACTATGAGATAAGCCAAATACCCGACTTGAGTGCACCTAAGACATAAAGTGGTTCCACTTTGGCTTCATGGCATCTAGCTATGTTGGTATTAGTGAGTTCAACGCCTTGACTTGTGACCTTATCGGAAATGTATTGATGCCGAAATCTTTCTGGGGCAATACACAACCTTGATAGTTATGTATAGTCAGGGGACCGATCAATGAGAACCTTTGTGGAAACATCCCTCTCCAGTGATGACAGTGGCATACCACATTTGTTGGCAAACCCACTCGCATCTGAGGGCCCACTGGGAACTCACATAGGATGGTCTGGTTCTCTCATAGGAATCCAGTTAAAGCGAAATGTTCGCATGACGACAGTATTGTACCCTTCGGGGTGAATGTATTATTGTTTCTCGATTCAGTGCTTGAAGCTGGGGACTTATGAGGGATGCTTGTTTCCTTGGACTCAGCTAAAACCTCCTTGAGTAGTACATAATGCCAAACCAATTCCCTGATTTGGTCATGAGCCATTTCTCGAAGATGGTGAACGTATTATTGCTATTCGGCTTTGAGAGTCCATGATGTTGACCCGAGTAGCACACCCGTGAGATTGGGAGGGGTTTACAGGATTGCAGGAGCCTTGACCTTCAACATACCCACTGTACCAACATGCTTCAATGTTATGATCTGTTCTGTTACACATGGATTCTGAGATCTTAACCTCTGATCAAAGAGATATTTGTGATGATGTTATGACCCTGCACAGACACTTGATTATATGATTGACACCACACAGACACATCACTGATCACATGCCTTGCCTTGCATAAGCATCATAACATCATTAATCATTTGTGTTCTTTTTTATTCTCAGGGTCTATATTACTTCCTATTCCCGGTCATATTGCTGATTCAAGATGGAGATTCCAAGGAAGAAGAATGTCCACTATACTTTCCCACAACCAGAGACAGAGGGTATTCAGAAGTTGGTTAGCTTGATGGGTGACAAAGTTCTTGATGATTTCAGAGGGGAGTTTGGAAAGATTCTGGACTATGTGAATAAGCCAACAATTGACCAGAGGGATAGTTTGCATTCCCTATTGCAATTCTATGATCCACAACTATGGGTCTTTGTTTTCCCAGATTACATCTTGGCTCCTACATTGGAAGAGATCTCCAGCATCCTCAGGATTCCCATAAAAAATAATGCTCCTTACTATGGCTTAGAGAAGATGCCTTCATGCAAAGACATAGCTGACTCTTTTCATTTGGATTTTTCCAAAGTTAGTAGAGGGCTAGATGTCAGTAAAGGTAAAGGAATTATCTTGGATTTTCTTGTTAAGGAAGCTCAGGATCTAGCCTCTGAAAACAAATGGGCTAAGTTCAGTGCATTTCTTGCTTTGATAGTGTATGGGATTAGCTTATTTTCAAGTGAGAAAGGATTAATCAGCATGGAGTCTATCACCATCTTTGTCAGAAGAAACCCAGTGCCTACCTTGCTGGGTGACTTTTACTATGGGGTTCACCACAGGAATGAAAAGAGGAAAGGACATGTGAACTGTTGTGCTCCCTTGTTTACTGACTGGTTTGTAAGGCAACTCCCAAAATCAGGGCCTTTCCAGGATTTGAAACAATCTTGGAAGTGGTCCAAAAGATTGATGGGCTTAACCTCAGATGACATTGCTTGGGGATTCAACAGGGATCTTGTAGGCAAAGAAATCTTGGTCAGTTGTGGTAGCTTCCCAAATGTGCCCTTGATAGGAAGGAAAGGTGGAATCAGCTACAATCCTACCTTGTCCAGAAAGAAATTTGGTTATCCTTTGTGAGACTTACCATTGATTGAGGATATGAGTGACTCACTATACTTTCCAGTAGAAGGTAACCTGCAGATGAGCTTGCTAGCATCCCAAGCTTGGGATGCTAGAGTGATGAAGGGGAAGAAAGACTTTGGGAGCGTAGATCCCAAGACTTATGATCCTTTTGCCACCTGGTTGGAAGATCGTGTAGAAACTTTGTTGCTCCCATTCTCTAAGGAACCACCTCTCTACCCTAAGGAAGTAGCCCCCATAGCTTCAGTTCCTCTTCAGGAGTATCAGAAATTAGAGGCCTTGGTTAAGCAACTCAGGATAGAGAATCAAGAAGCCAACAACTCATGCCAGAAGCTGAAGATTCAAAACCAGAAATTAGAAGAAAGAGCTCATCAAGCGTAGGAAATGGTCAGGCTCAAGCAGCAAGACTTTCAGGAGAGGGAGCTCTATTTCAAGAAAAGGGGATTAGCTGAAACTCACAAGGCGGTCCAGTGCCGGAAAGACAAGAAAGAGTTGAATGAAGCTAATGAAACTATCACCTTATGGCAAGAGAAATGGGAAGACAACTTGAAGAGACAGAAGGAGCTGGAAGTCAGGTACAAGTTAGAGATCAAAGGCCTTCAAGATTCTTGGGATGAACAAGGAGAGCTCCTTCAGAAGGTCCACCACCAAGAGAAGAGTCATCTTCAAAATCTAGCAGAGAGTCAACAGGCATTGAAAGATGCGTAGAAAGAGATAAAAGAGTTGAAGTTGAGAGTTGATGTCAAGAAGACCAAGACTGAATCCATTGCAAATAAGGAGAGTGAGAAGGTATTCCTGTAACAAATTAGGGAGTTGCATGCCTCCTTTGACCTTAGGGATCTCCTGATTCAAAAGCTCATACAGGAACATAACCATCCAGATATAGCCCGGTTGCTACAAGGTGTCAAACGCCTTAGCTGGAGGTTATAGGATGTAGATCTTCCTAGGCTTTAGTCTTGTATTCATATGATTTGGATTACCCACATGCTTGTTGTGGGAGTTCTCTCTCTTGATGTACTTTTTCTCTTTGATGTATGAACTTGTACCCTATGAGGGCTTTTCTATTCCAATTTTCTTTTGATTTACCTAAAGTCTCTGGTTGTTATCTGTTGCACGGACACGAAACATTAAATACTACCACTTCACATCTGAATGTGACACAAGGTTTTTCTTGCAAATTCTATTTTCTCAACACCGGAATGGGAAAGTAAACAAAACCTTGAGGATAAAAGGAACACATTGCATTGCATACATATCATTTGCATTTTTCTTTATTTTGCAGGTTTCTCCAGGTTACTTAACTTATCTGCATTTCAGGAAAAGATTGCGAGAGCTGCCAAGACCCGACACTTCAGACAAAATATTCGTCATCGGTATACGACATGCAACAACCAAAGGACTGTCATGGATGCTATGCAAAATGAGCTCAATGAATTCCGCACTAGAATGGGGGAATTTATGGTCATGATGCAAGGGATGGCCCAAGGACAACAAGATTTGAGGAAGGCTATACATGGGCTCAATCCTCCTCAGACTGACCCTCCTGTACTCACTCTAGAGGTTCAAGTGAATCCTCCCAACACCAACAATGGAACAGGTGGGCCTCCAGTTCCAAAGACTGGCACACAAACCCTCATTCCTACTATGGACCGGCAAGAGGACCAGTTCCCTTCTTTTAACAATGATATGGGGTTTGGCGGGGAAGGAAATTTTCAGGACTTTTTGTTGCTTGCTGAAAAGGTCAAGGCCCTTGAGTGTAGAGACACTCTTGGGATAGATGTAGCTTACATGGGCTTAGTTCCTAGGGTGGTCATTCCTCCCAAACTCAGGCCACCAACTTTTGACAAATATAACGGTAACTCCTGCCCCAAAACTCACCTGCAGACGTTCTACCGAAAGATTGCTGCCCATACTAGGGACGAGAAACTCTGGATGTACTATTTCCAGGATAGTCTCTCTAGAGGATCCTTGGAATGGTATATGAAGTTGGAGAGAATTTCCGTTCAAAGCTGGAAAGAATTGGGAGAAGCTTTTCTTAAACAATATTAGTATAACATTGATATGACGCTTAGTCGCACTCAGTTCCAAAGTTTGACATAGAAAAATTCAGAAAGCTTCAAAGATTACGCACAAAGATGGCGTGAAGTGGCCTTCAGGGTGCAACCACCATTTCTAGAAAGAGAAATGGTAGACCTTTTCATGGACACCCTTCCTGGGCATTTCATGGAAAGGATGGCCGAGTGATCTTCAAGCGGGTTTTTAGATATTATCTTGACTGGTGAGAGGATAGAGAGTTGGATTAAGCAGGGAAAGATCCAGAATGGTGGTGCTTCAGCTTCCGGCGTTAAGAAACCTTTCATGAAGAAGAGGGAAGGAGAGAATGGGGAAGTGTATGCATAGAGAAGCGGAGGCAATAGAGGTGTTTATCAGCAAGTGGCTCCTGTCACTATCTCAGCTTATCCTAATCAATAGCAAGTTCAACAACCGCAACAGCAACAACAATGCCAACAAGGTTATCAGCAACAGAGGGCGCCCCGTCCCTATTATTCTCAGAAGACCAGAGAAAGGCATCTTGAAACTCCACCTATTTCTTACTCATATCTCTTGAAGAATCTTCTCCAACTCCAAATGATCCAGCTCATAAATTTACAACCTCCGAGGCCGGGGAAACTCCCTGAAGGTTATGATACAAACGCCCGATGCAAATTCAATTCCAGAGCCCTCGGTCATACTACAGAAAACTGCAAAGCCCTGAAGCACATCGTTCAAGACTTGTTAGATTCCATAGAGATTAATTTTGCTCCCACTCTGAATGTGATACAGAACCCCATGCCTCCTCATGGAGGTACTGTTGGGGTAATTGATGATGGAGAGAATCTGAATTTGGTGCGTGATGTCAATGACCTGCAAACTCCGTTGAGTACTGTCAAAGCTTGTTTGGCCCAGATGGGTATCTTTCCAGGTTGTAAGAATGATTGTCCAGATTGTGCTAAGGCTCCTGATGGTTGTTAACACTTGAAAAAGGGGATACAGAGTATAATTGATGAAGGGGTCCCGCGGTTTGACAAAGTTGCAAAAGAGAAAGAAGTTTCTATGGTGACCATTTTCTATGATCCATCCCAAGCTCCTCCTCAAGGCAGAGTGGCACTAATAACTATCACTATTGTAGGGCCAATGATGTACCAAAGTGATAAGGCCATCCCTTGGCATTACGGAGGTGAAGTGTATTGCAACGACCAGAAGCAAAATTTGGCCACACCTATTATATCCCCAGCTCAAGTAGAGAATTTTGCAGTAGGAGGTTTTACTAGGAGTGGAAGGTTGTTTGCGCCGGAGACACTGAGAAATAGTGTAATACCACCCAGAGATACTGTAGAAGCCTAGGCTAAGGCTAGAGGGAAGCAACTAGTGACTGCTAGTGAGCCTACACTTGTGATTGACCTTGACATTACATTTGACAAATAAGCCGAAGAGTTTTTAAGAATCATCAAGAAGAGCGATTATAAAATCGTGGACCATTTGCAATAGACTCCATCAAAGATCTCCATATTATCTCTTTTAATTTGTTCTGACTCTCACAGAAAAGCTCTCTTGAACATCCTGAACAAAGCTTATGTACCTCAGGATATCTCAGTGAACCAATTAGAAACTGTGGTGTCCAGTGTCAACGCCAGTCATGGATTGGGTTTTACTGACATGGACCTAACATCTGAGGGTCGTGCCCACAATCAGGCACTTCATATTTCTTTGGAGTGTAAAAGTGCTATGTTATCTCATATATTGGTGGATACTAGATCATCACTGATTGTTCTTCCCAAGAAGGCATTAATGAAGTTGGATTATGACGGAGTTATTCTGAAGCCCAGTGACCTGGTGGTTTGAGCGTTTGATGGATCGAGAAGATCAGTGTTTGTGGAAGTGGACTTGCCAATCAAGGTAGGCCCGCAAGTCTTCAATACCACATTCTATGTAATGGACATACAGCCTGCATATAGTTTTTTACTGGGTAGGCCCTGGATACATTCGGCAGGGGCAATATCGTCTACGCTTCATCAGAAACTGAAATTCGCCTGGGAAGGGCAAATCGTAACGGTCTGCGGAGAGGAGGATATCTTTATCAGTAATTTGGCTTCATTTAAATATGTAGAGATGGACACTGAGATAGTTGAGACTCCGTGTCAAGCTTTAGAGCCCTTGAGGACTGAATTGGCTTCTTCATCAGCAGCTTCTTCTGAAGAATCTAAGAAAGGGGTTTCCATAAATTCTTATAAACAGGATTTGAAGGTAGTGGAATCAGGAATACGAGAAGGCTGGGGCAAGCCATTAGAAGTATCAGAAAAGAATGACATGTTTGGTGTTGGCTACCATCCTGGGAAGTCATCATCTGAATAGAGCGCCAGAGGTCGTCAAGGCCCGATTACCTTCACAAGTGCAGGATTGGTTGATTACAGGAGTATCAGTGTGGTGCAAGATGACTCAGGTCATAGTGATTGTGACTTGGACGAGTGGATCAAACCTTGTGCTCCAGAGGCTCAGCTCAACAATTGGTCATCTGAAAGACTCATTTCAGTCACTTCCTTTAAAGAGAAATGGTTTTTTCTTTTGTCTTTCCTGTATTCAAGCGTTATGCCTTACCCGGGGCATAATAGCTCATTGTAAGGGTTCCTTTGTTCCTAACACAATACCATGATCATTAATAAAGCTGATGTTTTTCATTCATCCATTGTGTTCCTTGTCTTTCATTTTTTGCTTTTGTTTTCAAAAAAGAAAGAAAAGTTATAAAAAAGATGGCAATGTTTTCATTTTTTCAAACTCTATCTAAAACCTTGCATGAATCATCATTCATGCAGGTGCTCTTCACCGGGTCCTATCAATGACGACCCTGCTATGGCTGAGTATGACTTTGACAATCCGATTTACCAAGCCGATGAGGAAGGTGAAGAAGATTACGAACTACCTGAAGAGTTAGCCAGATTTCTTAAACAGGAGGAAAAGATGATTCAGCCACATGAAGAGGCCCTCGAAGTGATAAACATGGGTACCTAAGAAGACAAGAAAGAGGTAAAAATCAGGGATGTGTTAGAAGAATCTATCAAGACACGTCTAATTGACATGCTTCGAGAATAAGTTGATGTCTTCGCTTGGTCTTACCAAGACATGCCTGGTTTAGACACAAATATTGTGGTGCACAAGCTGCCTTTGAGAGAAGATTGCCCGCCAGTGAAGCAAAAGTTGAGACACACACGCCCTGATATGGCAATCAAAATTAAAGAGGAAGTACATAAGAAATTTGATGTTGGTTCTTGGCAGTGACCAGTTACCCTCCATGGGTTGAAAATATTGTGTTGGTCCCTAAAAAAGACGGTAAAGTCAGGATGTGTGTAGACTACAGGGACTTGAACCAGGCCAACCCTAAAGATGATTTCCCTCTGCCTCATATAGACGTGCTTGTTGACAACACTGCCCAGTTCTCCGTATTCTCTTTCATGGATGGGTTTTCAGGTTATAACCAGATTAAGATGTCTCCCGATGATATGGAAAAGACTACCTTCATCACGCCTTGGGGCACCTTATGTTATAAGGTAATGTCGTTTGGTCTTAAGAACGCTGGAGCCACTTACCAACGGGAAATGGTGACGCTATTTCACGACATGATTCATCATGAGATTGAGGTCTATATTGATGATATGATAGCAAAATCCCAAACGGAAGAAGAGCATTTGGTTAATATAGCAAAGTTGTTTGATAGACTCCGGAAGTTCAAATTGAGGTTGAATCCGAACAAATGCACCTTCGGGATCCGTTCCGACAAGCTACTGGGTTTCATTGTTAGTGAGCGGGGAATTGAGGTTGACCCAGCCAAGGTAAAAGCCATCCAGGAGATGCCTGAACCAAGAACTGAGAAGCAAGTACATGGTTTCTTAGGGAGACTAAACTACATTGCACAGTTTATCTCACACCTAACTGCCACGTGTGAGCCTATCTTCAAACTTTTGAGGAAAAATCAGGCTATCAAATGGAATGAAGACTGTCAGCAAGCCTTTGACCGAGTCAAGTAGTATTTGTTAGAACCTCCAATTCTCATACCTCCAGTACTAGGGAGACCCTTAATAATGTGCCTTACTGTGCTTGAAGGTCAATGCGATGTGTGTTGGGTTAGCAAGGCGAGTCTGGTCGAAAAGAGCACGCCATTTATTACCTTAGCAAAAAGTTTACCGATTGTGAGACACGCTACTCACTACTCGAGAAAACTTGTTGCGCTTTGGCATGGGCTGCTCGCCGACTAAGACAATACATACTGACTCACACCACTTTCCTAATTTCCAAGATGGGTCCTGTAAAGTATATCTTTGAGAAGCCGTCTTTAATAGGAAGGGTAGCCTGATGGCATATGATTCTAACGGAATATGATATCCAGTACACTTTGCAAAAAGCAATCAAATGGAGTGTATTGTCAGAATATCTGGCTCAGCAGCCCATTGCCGATTATCAGCCTATGAAGTTCGAGTTTCTGGATGAGGACATCATGTTCCTCAAGTTGAAAGACTATGAAGAACCGCATCCGGAGGAGGGGCCAGACCCTGAATCCAAATGGAAGTTGATGTTTGATGGAGCTATGAACGTTAATGGAAACGAAGTAGGTGCTGTCATTATCTCACCAGAGGGTGTCCATATGCCTTTTGCTTCTCGACTGACTTTTGAATGTACCAACAACAAAGCCGAGTATGAAGCTTGCATCATGGGGGTTGAAGAGGCAATCAACTTGCGAATCAAGAACCTCGAGATCTTCGGAGATTCTGCTCTGGTGGTGACCCAAGTCAATGGAAAATGGTTAGTTCATCAACCTCACCTGGTTCCTTACAGGGATTATACCAGGAGGTGTCGCTCCCACCAAAATGACACCTGGTCAGAAGGGGTACAGACGCGAACGGTCGGCGAAAAGGATGAAATGAAATAGAGTCGCCAGCTAGGCATTTTTATCCCGAAGGAAAGGTAATGCTGCATAAACCTAGAAAGATATGGATAAGACGGTTGCGAACCAGAGAGACTGAGAAAGGGGGTTGGTTACAACCTGGGAAGGTATTAGCACCCAGATTGTCCGTCGTACTCGACGGGATCCACGCTTAAAAGATTTGTGTTTTAAAGGGGTAGTGTCAGTGCAATTTGTGTATAGAAAGCTGGAAAAGGATGTACAGGTGTCAGTGTAAAAGGAAAGTGAAGTGTGATATGTATAGTGTCAGTGTAGAGACAAAAGTGAAATGCTCATGATAATGAGGCTAAGAAAATGATGCTGGAAAGAGGGGGAATATACAGAAACTTTTGTTCGATAACAGTTAAGTTATGCCTACGTATCCTCTCGTGCAATGAGGAAGTCAGAGCACCGTAGTTCGACCCAAAGAGACTGAAAGATGAATTGACTTGTGAACTGCTTAGTTGCCTATGCTCAAGTGTATGACCTGTCTGGCCCAGGTGCAAACTGTCTTGCATTAGACGGAAGAAGCGAGTTCTCGTTTGTGAGTGAATGAGATGAGAAAAGAATCCCGGAGGAGACAATTATTGTTTTTTTTTTGTATTTTCAGTCTTTTATTGATTTTGAGGTTTGTCATAAGTTAATGAGCTTAAGCCTAAACCAATGGATTTAGTAAACTCATCACATCCTCCCTCTGATTAGGGGTAATGAGAATACCTTAAGTGTGAAGTCAGCTTCTCACACTTAATCACCATGATGTAGGATTAAGATCATTAACCTACTTGTGATTATTTAGATGTTTTTGGTGTTTTTGTTTAGTGTTAAGTAATGAGGTTAAGCCATAATCAAAGATTAAACAGACTCATTACACCATCCTAATAGAAGGATAATAGATGAGAATGTTTAAGCTGAGGAAAGCTCCTCAACTTAATCCATGATCAAGGATTAACTTCATGACAAAACAAAGCCTTTATTAAATGGATTTTAGTTAATGATAAGATGAAGAAATGAGTTTTTAGGGTTTGTAAGACAACTTGAGGAGGACTTGTCCATTAACACTAGGGTTAGTCCTTCTTAACCAATTAAGGAAGAATTAGAACCCTAATGCAAGGCCCAAGTTACAAGCTTGATGTCTTGATGATTATTAGATGGATTGATTAAAGGAGTTAAACACATTAAGGGTTTAACACTTAGGATTAAAGTTATGCACTCCATCCTAATAGAAGGATGCAGGCATAAGCTTAATCACAAAGCCTTAAAGCCTTTAGGGTTTAGTCCCTGATTATGAGATGAGAAGAGAAGACTCAATGAGACACAAAGGTAAAATCTAAATGGGGGACTAATCAAAACCCTAATTATTGTCATGCTTGGTTGTTCCTAAGGTTTGTGAGGTTTGCAAGAAAGATCTTCAGAGAAACCACCAGGAAGCAGATGAAAGGAGCAAAGAGAAGCAAAGTAACTTGATTCATTTAAGAAGACAAGTCACTTGAAGAAAGAAAGTAAGAAGGAGAAGGATGAGCAAGCTCAATCTCAAACACAAGACAAAATGCAGCAAGGATGCATAAGAGAGATGAAAAGAATTTGTGAGAAGTGAAGGCAAATTCACTTCTCAAAGTTACTTACCACCTGAAAAGTTAGTGAAAGGAATGAAATGCAATGCAAATGAGATGCAATGACATGATACAAACCAAAACCAGAAGCATGAGTGTGATGTTAATGGTGCTAAGAGATGATGCAAACATGAGGCAAGGCATGAGAATGATCATACAAACATATGGATGCAAGAGAAACATGCTTAGAACCATGAACATACATGAAAAGTTATGGGATGCAAATGACATTCAACATGGCAAATGAAAGATGCAATGATCAAACATGATTCTAATGTGTCCTAAGATGCATTATGAATCAAATGGATGCACAAAATGTCATAGCAAGTCATGGTATGCAAGCAAATGAAAGGTGGATGCAAATGAAAGTCCAAATTAGGGTTTATGATCAATGCACAAAACAAAAATCAAAACCAGAAGCAAACATCATGATAAAAAATTGAAAATGCATTCAAAGGAACCCTAAACCTATACAAACTCACTGCCCAAAGGAGGGGTTCTAACTCTTAACCTAATGAGGGTTATGAATTTCTTAAGATTGCTAGGGTTTTAAGGTACCTTGTCAAGAAAAATGTCAAACAAATAGGAAATGCAAGATCAATTCATGCCAATTTAATCCTATAAACTACATGCTAAACATGATGCAATGCAAAAAGAATCAAGGTCCAACTCTTAAAGGCTAGGCAGAAATGAATTTTTGAAGATTGGATCAAAATAATGCCTTGAAATGAAATTAATTCCATGGAAAATTGTCAAAAGACATCAAGATCAAAAAATAAATTTGGTTTGAGAGTTGGACAATGTTTCTAAATGATTTTAAATGTTTCATGAATTTTTTTGTGATTTTTAAATACCTAAAAGTATTTTTAATTAATTAATTCTCATTAACTAATTAAAAATAAACTTTTAAATGATTTAAAAATAATTTTTAATGAAAAAATTAAAAATAAAATGTTTTTGGTTTCTGAAAATTAATAAAAGCTTGGATAAAAATTTTCAGAATTTTTCAATAGGTTTTGCTATTTTAAAATAAATGTAGAAAACAAATGGAATTAAATGAAATAAAAATAGAATTAAATGAAAGTAATCAAATCTGAGGGCCAGGATTCAAACAAGAAAGGGAGGGAATTGACCAGCGCGCGCATCTGGACGGCTCACATTCAAACTACGCTAATTAAGTCATTAACCCTAATCTGAACCCTAAACATTTTCAGGTGACCGGAACAGTGTTCCGGTCATCTTCTCCGGCCAACCATTCATGCAATCTCTCTTAATACGCATCCCTAAGCCCTAAAACTCTCCAGAAATGATCCTCTTCCCAACCCCAACAAGAATCAACCATCAAAATTCATTTATTCATCATCAAATCCATGAATCGAAGCAAAACGGAAAAGAACACAGAAATTTCAGAAGCTCATGAAATACTTATTTCTCAACTATTTTCAAAACTAAACACATCATGGCAATCATTGAAGCATGTAGAATCATTCTATAACATAAAATGAGAGTTCTGGAAAAATAAATGCCATGGCTACCTGAGCTTGAGCTTTCGAATCAGGGACTTTCTGGCCAGTTCTTTGCTTCAAATCCACTCCTATGAACCTCCTAAGAAGCTGGCAATGCTTGGTTGGAGTTTAAATAGCCTCTGGAGAAAGTTTGCAGAATCTCAGTTCATGAAATGTGAAAAATCTTGTTTTTGATTGTGGAGGTTTTAGGGCAAAATGAGGGCAGGGAAATGATCAGCAAGGTTTATGGAGTTGAGTGGTGGAAAAAGTTTGAAGGTTTGATGGCTGAATCAAAGGATTCGAAAGCTTTTGCAAATGGGAGGATTTTTGAGTATGCTGTCTCTTTGGAGCTTTCAGGCTTGTGTATGTTATGTGTTGAGTTCCATTTTGTCCACTTATCACAACTAGAGAGGTCAGAGGAGTTGGTGTGGACTGTTGTGATTGGTATGGCTCAAGTTGCAAAAAGTCAAGCAAGTTGTACTTGGAGGTATGGGCAAGTGGCAGGCTGAGATAGGGGCATGGCTATGTGCAGCAAGGATCAAGGAGTGTCATGGAATCAGATCTTGTGAGCTGGCTCAAGTGGATGAAGAGTTATGGATCATTTTGCAAACTTGTGAACTTTTGCCCCCTTTGAAAATTCTTGCTCCATAAGTCATAAAAATGAGTGATCTCTTGATGCAATCTGACTTTTAGGTCTTGATTCATGTTGGTATGAAGATTAGAAGTCCATTTGATAGCACAATTTTCCTTGGCAAGTGAATTTGCAACTTTGCCTCTTTGGTAGAAAACTTCAAATTTTGTGATTTTAGCCAACTTTGACAAGCCATAACTTTTGATCCAAAATGAATTAGGTCATGTTCTTGTACTTTTTGAAAAGGGAATGATCCATTCTACAACTTTCATGACCAAAGTGTTTTCATTTGAAGCATTTTTGAATCAAAAAGCAAGGGTTGAAAAAAGTTTCCCAAAATGGCAATTTTCATTATAAGTCAACTTTCCCAAAAAGTCAACTTTGCAAATGACTTGAAATTCTCCAATTTTGTGAACTTATAACCTCTTCTATGATCAAATAAAGATCACACATAATCAAAATGATGATGAACACCCTTTGGTTGGGTCATTGGGGGCCTCAGATGCTCTGATTTTGCACTGACTTGTTCAAAAAGTCAACTCTTGATCAGATGACTTCCCCATGGAATTTCTTCATGAAATTTGATATGCATGCTCCCTATACCATATAGAGACCAATAGAAACAAGAATGACCAATAAAATTGGAGTTATGGCCTTTGAAACCAAAACCCTAATTCTAGGTCATCTGTGCAGTTAAACCTGGCTCTGCCTCCATGCCATTCTCAGTTCTTGTGATTCTTTGATATTCTTGACTTTGAGGAGATATAATATGATGCTTGAACATACATGGAACCCTTTGAAGTGATTGATGGCCTTTGGAGTGGCTCAAGGAGCTCTTGGATTGCTCAGATCACAAACCCTAGATGCAGATGACTTTGAACCAATGCAGTGAATCAAAAATGTGGTATGAGATGCTATGGTTAAGTTTATGCATATGAAGAGATCACAAGCCATGGTGTGAATGAGTGAGGGCAAATATGGGGTGTTTACAGGAGGTTACTAACTTTCTTCAAGAAAGTCAAGCTGAGTTATATTCTACGAGATGAAAACCAGTTTGCTGATGCTCTAGCAACTTTATCATCCATGATTAAAGTTTGCCAAGAGAAATACGTACCTCAAATCATGGTCTCTTGTCTTGAAAGACCTGCCTATGTCTTTGCAGTTGATAGTGGTGAAGATAACAAACCTTGGTATCATGATATCAAGCAATTCTTGAAGACTCAAGTGTACCCGACTGGGGCATCCAGTAAAGACAAGAAAACTCTCAGAAGGCTAGCAGGTGGATTCTTTTTGAATCAGGATGATGTGTTATGCAAGAGAAACTTCGACATGGTTCGACTCAGATGTGTGGATAGACACGAAGCAGACCTATTGATGCAAGAGGTTCATGAAGGCTCATTCGGTACCCATGCCGGAGGACATGCTATGGCAAAGAAACTGTTCAAATCGGGGTATTATTGGATCACCATGGAATCCGATTGATGTAAATATTTCCGCAAATGTCACAAGTGCCAGATTTATGTTGATAAGGTCCATGTACCTCCGAATCCATTGAGTGTCATGTCTTCACCTTGGTCGTTCGCTATGTGGGGCATTGATATGATTGGCAAGATTGAGACAACAACTTCTAACAGTCACCGCTTCATCCTGGTTGTTATAGACTATTTCACGAAGTGGGTCGAAGCGGCATCTTATGCCAATGTTACTAAACAAGTGGTAGCCCAGTTTATCAAAAGAGATATTATTTTCCGGTATGGAATTCTCGAAAGAATCATTACTAATAATGGTTCTAACCTCAACAACAAGATGATGGATGACTTGTGCCGGGATTTCAAAATAGAGCATCACAACTCTTTGCCATATCGCCTAAAGATGAATGGCGCTGTCGAGGCAGCCAACAAGAACATCAAGAAAATCGTGTAGAAAATGGTTGTGACATACAAATATTGGCATGAGATGCTACCGTTCACGCTACATGGTTACCAAACATCGGTGCGTACCTCAACAGGGCAACCCCGTTCTCACTGGTGTATGGTATGGAGGCAGTCCTACCAGTCGAAGTAGAGATCCCTTCATTGAGGTTAATGATGGACGTTAAGCTAGATGAAGCTGAGTGGCTCCGTTCCATGTACAATCAACTGAGCCTTATTGAAGAGAAACGCCTAACAGCTGTGTTACATGGACAGTTGTACCAACGGCGAATGAAACAGGCTTTTGACAACAAAGTACGGACTCAACGGTACATACCAGGCGACCTGGTGCTGAAAAGGATTCTTCCTCCTCTTAACAATCACAGGGGCAAGTGGACACCCAATTATGAAGGATCATTCATGGTTAAAAAGGTTTTTTCAGGTGGAGCCTTGATGCTAACAACCATGGATGGAGAATACTTCCATTCCCCTATCAACACATATGCAGTAAGAAAATACTTCATGTAAAAAGATCCGTTGGATAAAAACAGAATAAAGATCCAGGAAACAATGGGCATCCCGGCGAGCCAAAAAACAAAATAAAAGGCTCGGGCAAAAATTAGGGAAACATTGAAAAAAAAGTACACCCGCTGAGTTGAAAAGCCACATCGGACAGCTCAAGAAAAAAGGGGTATCCCGGTGGAGTGAAAACCCGAAAGGGTGATCCACACAAAAGAGGGACTAACACGAATGACCGCGGTCTGTGAAATCGATAATCCATCTGCAACTAAGGTTATTCCAAGGGTTGAGGGCCTGTCCAGTCTTCTTTCTCAAGGGGCGGAACAAGCGAATAATTTTGAAGATATACAAGTCATAGCCGGGTCGAAAATTGATGAGATCCATTTTTCACATTGCCAATAGGATAGTTTGTTTTCCATTTGGGCGATTTCCTCTTTCCATGGAATTGCTTCTTGATATAATGCCTATTCATGGCTGTTTTCCGAATCAATAAAGTCAATTTTAGTCAACTTGTGACTAGTTGCTTTTGTTTTTGTTTTTTTATCTAGCATTGATTAATTGCAAAAACGTCCAGCAAACTATGATTTGTATTGTGTTGTGAACATTCGAATACTTTCTAACCCATGCAGGAGAACAAAAACATCTAATAAAACTTTAAAAAGGGTGTTAAGTGGTCGGGATGGTGATTCATACCATAAGCCTGGGGCATAAAGGTCCAAACTAACTCTCTATGTTTCATACCATCAGTTGTGTTTACGCAGGTGCAGATACAGGCGTTGCTAGTAGAGCTAAAGTGGATTTCCAGAAGGAATATTTCAACAGTACTTGAACCAGAACAAGTGTCTTCTCGTGTGTCTCCTGTTATCCCCGGTAGAGGTGAGAGTTGAAATCTCCATCAGCAAAGCAATTGAAAGTTGGTGTCCAATACAAGCAGAGACTTCCCTTCCATACAGGGGAAATCCCTAGCAGTACAAGGGGTGTTTTTGTCTCCCCAGCAATTTTCTTCCTCAGCAAGGTCATACCTTTGGTTCTCAACCTAGTCGGGAGGTTTTCACTTCCCCATTAGAGTTCAACGAGTAGCGTGCCTAGCAAAGAATGGTCCATCTCCGGCAAGGTCTTGGCTCTCCAGTCCCAAAGTCCAATTTATTTTTGGAAATGGCAGCAGTTCAGAGCCGGCATATCATTAACAACGTTCCCTGCAGAGTTTTTTTCTTCCCACGGAGATTGACCAGATCAGTGTAGTGATCATCAGTTCTCCCCAGTCTAGCTACCTAGGATACTTGCAGTCTCCTTGTCAGGATATCTCTTTGCATTTGCATATGCATAATCATCATTAAATTTTCATCCTCCAAAGCGTAGCATTTCCACCATCATAAAGCATTACGCCATAAATCCAAATATGTGCATGCCAACATGGGCCAGTTTTGAGGTATATTACATACGACCCGTAACATCTTTTCAACATGAGATGCTCCCCACAGAGGATACCTATACCATTATCCAGGCATCTTTGTCTTTCCAAGTCATTGTTTTTCATCATTATCGAGTTTCGTTTTGTACAATGGTCTCATTTTTAAGCCCTGTTTGGTACAACAGGCCCTAATTTCGTGGCTTGTTTCGCACAACAGTCACGCCGCAGGTTCTCGTTTTGTACAATGGTCCTGTTTTACTGGGCTCTCATTTATGTACAATGATCATGTTCCATTATCGAGTTCCATTTTGTATAATGGTCTCGTTTTTAAGCACTGTTTGGTACAACACGCCCCTATTCCGTGGTTTGTTTTGCACAACAGTCACGTCGCAGGTTCTCGTTTTGTACAACGGTCCTGTTTGACTAAGCTCTCGTTTATGTACAACGATCCCATTCCATTATCGAGTTCTGTTTTTTACAATGATCTCGTTTTTAAGCCTTGTTTAGTACAATAGGCCCCCATTACGTGGCTTGTTTCGCACAACAGTCACGTCGCAGGTTCTCGTTTTGTACAACGGTCCTATTTGCCTGGGCTCTCGTTTATGTACAACAATCCCGTTCTACCTTGTTCTACTCCCGCTACCTATTCAGAGGTAAAAAAAACAATGATAAATAATTGCAGATGACATTTTCCTTATCCACGTTGTTCAAATTTCCAAGTTTTATTCGAGTATTCAATCACTCCATACCTCGAACGTCTAAAAGCCAGTGCAATTATTCGTTCGGGCTTGCAAATGATTGAATAGGGGACCCTGTAATACCTTAAAATTTTCCCTCTCATTTGCTCAGCATTTTGCATAGCATTTAGCATGAACAAATTCATGAAATAATAAAAAACATTGCATCATATTATTCATAGCTGAGGCATAAGTATATGATCAGTTGATTGAAGAAATTGAAGGCTATACAAAGGCAACCAAAGAGCCACAAAGCTTCTCAACCTTGTGCAAAGGTCTAACCACATCCCACAAGTCCTCACTTGAATCCACAAGCCATAGAAAGATTTGAAATGATCAAAGGAAGCAAGCAATGTAACATCTATTGATGAAAGGGACCAAATTAGGGTTTCATTTTTACTGGGCTTCTCAATGAAATTATGATCCAAGGTGGATTCCATTGTCTTATATATGATGTCAAGTTCCTAGAGTTCAAATTTCATCAGTAGAAACATTTTGGAAGAGGTTCAATTGGCCAGATGACTGAAAATCAGGGATTTGGGGAAAAGTCAACCATGCTGAGGAAAAAGTCAACTCCTGACTTTTTGAGATCAAAATCATTAAATTAAGGCTACAAGGATCCTATTTTTCAAATTTGACCAAGAAATTATGGAGGAATCAAGAGAAATCAAGAAAACCAAAACTTACCATTTTCAGAAAATTAGGGTTTCCAAAAGTGGCAAGTTTTGGCCATTTTTGTAGCAACTTCAAGACAGGCCTTCTCCCAAAATATGAGGACTATCAAAATTCTACCTTGAGCAAATTAAAGAGGGCATATTAAGCTTAAAATCCATAGGTGGAACTCATTCATAGCATCAAAATTGAGTAAGATATGATCATTCAAAGTTGGTGCAAATCAAGGCAAACTAGGGCAAAACCAAGGCATGCCTTGCATCTTGCGTGCGTGCCAGGCAAGGCATTCCATCAAACAGGTGGTGGGTCACAATGCAAGATATTTGTCTCCATGTTATAGGCCTCAAATGAAATTTCTTTGAACTACCAAGTGTAAACACCCCAAATTTGCCCTCACTAAGTTCACACCATGGCTTGTGATCTTTCATATTTGCATTAGTCTAAGCATATCATATCATATTGCATTTTGTGTTTCACTGCATAGTTCAAGTTCATCTGCATCTAGGGTTTGTGATCTGAGCAATCCAGGATCCATCTGAGCCACTCTAAAGGCTACCAATCATTCCAAGAGGGTCCTTGGATGTTCAATCATCATATCATATCCCTCAAAGATCAAGGAAGTCAAAGAATCACAAGAACTTGCAAAGCAGAGCCAGGGTTTCACTGCACAGATGACCTGAAATTAGGGTTTTGGTTTCAGAGGCCATAACTCCAATTTTTTTGGTCATTCTTGTTTCTAAGGGTCTCTATATGTTTTAAGGATCATGTGTACCAAGTTTGATGAAGAAATTCATTGTGGAAGTCATTTGTTCACTGGGTAACTTCTTGAGCAAGTCAGAGAAAAATCAGGGCATCTGAGGCCCCCATCAATGGAACCAAAGTGGATTTTTCATCAAATTGAAGTTATATTATCTTTATTTGATCATTGAAGTGCTTGGAAGTTCACAAAATTGAAGAAAAGTGAGCTAAACCAAAAGTTGCCAAATGGAAATGACTTGTAATGTAAACTTTCCATTTTGGGAAAGTTTTTTCAACCTCCTCTTTCTCAACCAAAAATGCTTCAAATGAAAAATTGTTGGTCATGAAAGTTGTAGATTGGATCATTCCCTTTTCAAAAAGTACAAGAACAAGTCCTAATTCATTGTGGAACTCAAGTTATGGCTTGTCAAAGTTGGCAAAAATCACATAATTTTCAAGAATGCACCAAAGAGGGATTTTTTGCAAAACCACTTGTCAAGGCATTTTGTGACTTCAAACACACTTCTAAGTATCATAACATCATAGTGCATTGCATAAAGATCAGAATTGCCCAAGGAATTGTGTCATTTCATGTCTTGCATTTCAAGAATTTCAAAAGGGGCCAAACTTCATAGAATTTGCAAAATGACACATAACTTTGTTTCAACTTGCTGAATTGCCTCAAAACCATTTCTATAGACCTCCTTAATCCATGCTGCGCATGGACAAGCCAAAAATCCAGCTACACCATTGTCCATACCTCAAGTACATAAGTTGGTGACATTTTGGCAACTTGTCCATACCAATCACCACAGTCCACCACCCACTCTCTGCCCAACCAGGACTCTACAAGCATGCTTTAAGGATCATATTTCATAAGACACACAAGCTGAAAGCTCCAAGAACTCAGCATACACAAAATCACTCCAACTTGAAAAATCCTTCGAATCTCTCAGCTCACATACTCAATCTTCAAACTTCTTTCACCATTCATCTTAGAATCATCAATAGATCACAAAACAACCATTAAAACAACCAAAAACACCCCATAAGCAAAACACGATTCTTGGCTAGTTGAAGTGCAATCACACAAACCAGCCAAAACAAACTCCTTCCAAGCATCAAAGCATCATCAGGAGGTCAAGGGGAGTCATTTTGGACAAGAGAAGTGGCCAGAAAGCTCAGTGTGAGAAAGCTCAAGCTCAGGTAACTTCTTCAAACTTTTTTTTTTCCAGAAGTGCTATTTTAAGTGTTTAGATTGTTCTTCATGCTTTGTTGATCACCATGATATGTTTACTTTTGAGAATGGTTGAGAAATAAGCTTGTATGTGTGTTCTGAAAGTTTTGCCATTTTTGATTTTCTCTTCGAATCTTGTTTATGAGCCATGATAAATCTGTTTTGAGGTTGAATTTGAGTTCAGGAGAATGAGGGGAGTTGATCTGGAGCTTTAGAGCTCCAGAAATAACCTAGGGGTGAAGTTTAGGGTTTGCTCAGGGAGAGTCTGGCCGGAGAAGATGATCGGAGGTCTTCTCCGGCCACTTGAAAGTAATTAAATGCTTAATTAGGGTTAGGGCTAGGTTTAAATGAGGGCCATCGAATATCTGTTTCCCGCGTGTGATGAATGGTGTGGATCATTTCATTAACTTAATTTCTGGATTATTTAATTATTTAATTAGGATTAGCTGAATTTAAATTCTAGCCGTTGGATAGTGCGCCAGGTCAAACCAAAAAACCCCCAGTTTAAATGTGAGCCACTGGATCAGATTACCTTTGTTTAATTTCATTTTTATTTCATATTTTCTCATTTGTTTTGCACAATTTATTTTAAATAGCTAAAAAATCCTAAAAAATATTTTTCTTCTGCATTTTGCATCCAAATAATTTTTTCACCGAAAAATATTTTTATTTTTATTTTTTGCATTTAAAAATCATTTTTAAAATATTTAAATGTTTATTTTAATTAATTAATGGAAATTAATTAATTAAAATATCATTTAGGTTTCTAAAAATCCCAAAAAAAAATCATATTGCATCTTAGGACATTTAGAAACATTGCCATACCATTCATACAATTTTCTTTTTGGTTTTGAACAATCTTTGACATTTTTCTTGAATTTAGGGTTCATAAAATTCCTATTTTTGAACCCTAACTTCAAGAATTCTTTTCTGCCTAACAATGAATGGTATGACATTGATTCTTTTTGCATTAATCTTCATATAGCATGTAGTATCTAACATATTTTTGTCACAAATTTCTTTTGCATTTTTTATTTGATTTGCATTTTTTCCCTTTAGGTACCTTAAACCCTAGATAACTTAGAAAATTCATAACTTCCTTAGGGTTAAGAGTTAGGTCTCCTCCTTTGGGGTGTGATATCATATGGGGTTAGGGTTCCTTTGTGTCCATTTTCAATTTTTTATCTTATGTTTTGCTTCTATTTTTGACTTTTGCATCTCATGTTGCATTAAAACCCTAATTTCTCATGTTCATTTGCATACATCTTGCATATGCCTTCATACATGAATTTGCCATGACATTTCTTGCATCCACATGACATCTAAGACATCATAGGACACATTAGAATCATACTTGATCATTTCTTCATCCATTTGCCATGATATGTATTCATTTCATTCCATGAACATTCATGTGTTTTCATGCTTCTTACATGCTTCATTTGCATTCTCATCTCTTGTATGATCATCCATAGCACTTGACATGCCTATGCATCATCTCTTAGCATCATTAAAATCATGTTTATGCTTCTAGTTTTGGTTTTCATCTCTGCATTTGCTTCATTTTCATTTCATTTCATTCCTTTATGCTAACTTTTCAGGTGGTAAGTGTAAACACCCCAAATTTGCCCTCACCCATTCACACCATGGCTTGTGGTCATTTCATATGCATAAACACAATCATATCATCTCACATCTCATTTTTGATTCACTGGATAGTTTCTAAGGCATCTGCACCTAGGGTTTGTGATCTGAGCAATCCCAAAGCATCTTGAGCCATTCCAAGGGCAACCAATCAACTCAAAGGGGTCTATGTGTGTTCATACATCATGTTCTATCTCCTCAAAGTCAAGAATGCAGAGGAATCACAAGAGCTAGGGTTTGAGTGGATGCAGAGCCAGGTTGAACTGCACAGTTGACTGAAAATTAGGGTTTTGGTTTCAGAGGCCATAACTCCAATTTTTTTGGTCATTCTTGTTTCCATTGGTCTCTATATGGTATAGGGAGTATACATATCAATTTTCATGAAGAAACTCCATGGGGAAGTCATCTGATCAAGAGTTGACTTTTCAGACAAGTCAGTGCAAAATCAGGGCATCTGAGGCCCCAATGACCCAACCAATGGGTGATCTTCATCATTTTGAGTGTATATGATCTTTATTTGATCATGGAAGAAGGTTGAAGTTCATAGAAATCAAGAATTTAGGGTTTTTGCAAAAGTTGACTTTTTAGGGCATGGTTGACTTTTCAAGAATGCATCATTTTAGGTCATTTTTCAAGCCATGATTTTGGATCCAAAAATGCTTCAAATGGAAAAACTTTGGTCATGAAAGTTGTAGATCTCATCTTTCCCTTTCCAAAAAGTACAAGAACATGATCTAATTCATCTTGGATCAAAAGTTATGGTTTGTTAAAGTTGGCAAAAATCACTAAGATTCAAGTTATGCACCAAATGGAAATTTTGCAAAGTCTTGAACCAAAGCCAAATGCAGCCTCTAATTCATTTCAAACTAGCACCTAAGCATTCTCTAAGTGCTAAAAATCAGAATTGGATCAAGTTTGCCCATGGTTTGGTTTGTGTAACAAGGCATTTTCTCATAGAATTCCATAAAGCAACAACTTGCAAAAGCTATCATCACATCTCACCCACTTGATTTCTTGGATGCTGAACCAGCCCTAGCTTCTCTCCATGCCATGCTGCGCCAGTCCATGTACTTATGCTAGCCTAGAACCAAGCCCATGCCTCTCTTACAACCAAGTTGACATTTTGCAAAAGTAAACATCCCAATCAATAAAGGGCATGTCACATCTTCTGACCAATCAGCATTGTTTATACAAACAATTTGCAAGCAAAACATCATAACACACAAGGCTGAAGCTAACACATTCACAACATTCACAAAACACTCCATTTTTGCATAAGCCTTCGAATTTCTCTCCACAGCATACAAACACAAGAACCATCTTCACCAATCATCTCACCACACTCCATAGGCCTCAAACCACCAAAGCTCAAGCCTGAAACAAGCCTGACCTGAGCTCCACCATTTCTCACCTTCCAAACCAGTTCTCTTCGAATCTCACTATACAGCCATCATACACTTCATCTCTCTTCACCAACAAGTCAAGCATACCACAAGGAGTCAAAACCACCCTTTACTTTGAACTGAAACAGCCTGTACACAAAGTGCATTTCCTGCTACACCAGAAGTGAATCTCTCAAAGCAGCTTGCCTAAGCTCATTCCAGGCTTTCCATTAGCTTCAAGGGGTTCAGGGGAGTTTGTTCTGCATCAAAGCAAGGCCAGAAGAGTTCATATTCACAGTTCTTCACCTCAGGTAGTCTCAAACTTCAAACTTTTTAAAGCTTGTTTCTTTTGTTACAAATTGAAAGTGCATGCTCTGAGGATCACTGTGATGTGTTTAGAATCTAAAATGGTGGGAAAATGAGCATTTGGTGAGTGTCTGAAAGTTTGGCCCCATTTTTATTTTGTTTCGATTCGGCTTGTTCTTGCTAGTAAAATGATGTTTGATCATGGATTTGGGTTGTAGGAAGTGTGGGAAATGTTTCTGGGCAGTTAATTTGACATGGGGTAGCCTGGATAAGAAACTAGGGTTTTGGTATGGCCGGAGAAGACGACCGGAGCTCATCTCCGGTCGCCTGAGTGTAATTAGGGCTTAATCCAGTAATTAAAGGCCATTTGAATTTGGGCCATAGGATCAGTTGACTCCCTTGACTTCCCGCGCGCATGAAAGGCCAGGATCTGTTTGCTTAACCCTAATTTCGTTTAATTAATTTAATCCTGTTTAATTAAGTCAGGTGCAATCCCCACCATCCATTCACGCGCCAGTCAACACTTTTGAACTCAGGCTCCATCCTGGCCTTCCATTCAGCTTACTTTTATTTTATTTAATTTTTAATTCATTTTATTTCATTAAATTTGTATATTTATTTTAAAATAGTTAAAAATTCTTAAAAATTATGAAACTTTTTCTTTAAAGTTTTATTAATTTTTAAGACCCAAAAATATTTTTTATTTTATTTTTATCATTAAAAAAGTATTTTTAAATATTTAAAAGATTATTTTTAATTGATTAATGAGAATTAATTAATTAAAAATACTTTTAGGTATTTAAAAATTACAAAAAAATTCATGAAATGTTCTAAGACATTTAGAAACATTGTCTAACCTTCAAACCAAATTTCTTTTTTGATCTTGATGCATTTTAAGAGTTTTTCATTGAATTAAATCATTTTTTATGCATTATTTTGATCATAAGTTTGAAAATTCATTTCTGCCAATTGGTGAAGGTTGAGACATTGATTCTTCTTGCATTGTCTTTTGTTTTGCATGTAGTTTTTAGGATAAAAAGGCCATGAATGGTTCTTGCATTTTCAAATTGTTTGGCATTTGTTTTGTTAAGAACCCTAAAAAACCCTAATAACTTGCAAAAATCATATCTTGAGTTTGGTTGAGAGTTGAGAGCTCCCCTTTGGGCAGTGGTTCATTATAGGTTTAGGGTTTCTTTGGGTGCCATTTTCCATTTTTTATCATGAGGTTTGCTTCTGTTTTTGGTTTGTGTTTGATGTTTGATCCATGAACCCTAATTTGGGCTTTCTTTTGCATCCCTCTTGCATTTCCTTGCATAACATGGTTTGTCTTTGCATTTTGTGCATGCTTATGATTCATTTGACATCTTAAGACATGTATAAAGCATCTTTGATCATTGCATTACATATTTGCCATGTCATTTGTCTTGTATGATTCATAACTTTTCATGCTTGTTCATGCTCCTTAACTTGCATCATTTGCATTCATGATCTTGTATGAACATCCCCATTGTCTTGCCTCATGTTTGCAGCACCTCATAACATCATAATCATCATCAACATGCTTCTGGTTTTGCTTAGCATCATATCATTTCATCTCATCTTGCATTGCATTGCATTTTCTTTCTAACATTGCAGGTGGTAAGTAAGCTTGAGAAGTGGATTTGCCTTCACTTCTCATACCTTTTCTTTTAATCTCTCTTGCATCCATTGCTGCATTCTTATTTGTGTTTGAGATTGAGATTGCTCATTCTTGTTCTTCCCACTTTCTTTCTTCAAGTGACTTGACTTCTTGAATGAAGCAAGTCATTTTGCTTCTCTTGATCCTGTTCATCTGCTTCCTGGTGGCTCCTTTGAAGATTGTTCTTGAAAACCTCACAAACCTTAGGATCATCCAAGCATGACAATGAATTAGGGTTTTGATTAGTCCCCCCATAGTTTTACCTTTGTGTCTCTCTTTGAGTCTTCTCTTCTCACCTCATAATCAGGGACTAAACCCTAAAGGCTTTAAAACTTTGTGATTAGGGTTATGCCTGCATCCTTCTCTTAGGATGGAGTGTATAACTTTAATCCTAAGTATTAAACCCTTAAGGTGTTTAAATCTCTTAATCAATTCATCTAATAAATATCAAGACATCACACTTGTAACTTGGGCCTTGCATTAGGGTTCTAATTCTTCCTTAAGTGGTTAAGAAGGACTAACCCTAGTGTTAATGGACAAGTCCCCCTCAAGTTGTCTTACAAACCATAAAAAACACTTCATCATCATACCATTAAATAAAATCCACTTAATCCAAGGCTTGTTTTGTCATGGGTTTAATCCCTAATCATGGATTAAGTTGGGGAGTTTTTCTCAACTTAAACATTCTCATCTATTATCCTTCTTTTAGGATGGTGTAATGAGTCTGTTTAATCCTTGATTATGGCTTAACCTCATTACTCAACACTAAACAAAAACCACAAAAACATCTAAATAATCACAAGTAGGTTAATGATCTTAATCCTACACCGAAGGTGATTAAGTGTGAGAATCTGACTTCACACTTAAGGTATTCTCATTACCCCTAATCAGAGGGAAGATGTGATGAGTTTACTAAATCCATTGGTTTAGACTTAAGCTCATTATCTTATGACAAATCTTCAAAAAAGCAATAAAAGACTGAAAACACCAAAAACAAACAATAATCGTCTCCTCCGGGATTCTTTTCTCATCACCTTCACTCACAACCGAGAACTTGCTTCTTTCGTCTAATGCAAGACAGTTCGCACCTGAGCCAGACAGGTCATACACTTGAGCATAGGCAAGCAAGCAGTTCATCAGTCAATTCACCTTTTAGTCTCTTTGGGTCGAACTACGGTGTTCTGACTTCCTCATTGCACGAGAGGATACGTAGGCATAACTTAACGGTTATCGAACAAAAGTCTCTGTATATTCCCCCTCTTTCCAGCTCATTTCTTTAAGCCTCATAATCCTGAGCAATTCGTTCTCATTCTTACACTGACACATCACTATACACTTCACACTTCTTTTGCACTGACACCTGTACATTCTTTTCCAGCTATTTTACACACAGATTGCATTGACACTACCCCTTTAAAACACAAATCTTTTAAGCGTGGATCCCGTCGAGTACGACGGACAATCTGGGTGCTAATACCTTCCCAGGTTGTAACCAACCCCCTTTCTCAGTCTCTCTGGTTCGCAACCGTCTTATCCATCTTTTCCTAGGTTTATGCAGCATTACCTTTCCTCCGGGATAAAAATGCCTAGCTGGAGACTCTATTCATCTCCAGTGAGTTCACGGCTGTGTGTTCTCACTGTTCCCTCTCGCCGACCGTTCGCGTCTGTACCTTCATCTGACCCGGTGTCATTTGTCGGGAGCGACAGCTTGGCGACTCTGCTGGGGAACCTTATATTGCAACCAGGGCTTCTGGTTCTTTTTGTGGGTTCCTCCTAGCGCTTGATTGATTTGTGTTTACTGGGGTGTTATGTGCTTATTTGTGTTTGTATATTTGTATTTTGTTTATTGCTTTATGTACAGTTGATTTATTGCTTTCTTTATAGCTTTATATTTTTCATACTGTCATACTGTGCTGGCTGGATCTGGTTTTTCTTTGGTGGGTGGGTATTTCATTGAGAGTTAAGGTCCTATACCTGGGACCTGAGTGACACTTAGGCTAGAGTGAATCGTATTCTTTCCCATTCCATTTCGGTCTGGTGCGGGAATATGAAACACGGTTCAGATATGGGTTTCTTCTTGAGAACTCTGTGTTGCAGATTTCCTGCAATGCTAGGGCTATCTGGGAAGCCTGCTAAGTCTGGATGACCTTTTAGTATTGACCTTCGGAAACTGAGGTGAATTAGAGGAGGAATTGTTATGGTTATTGTAAACACTGTACCTCCGGGTTAGAAGTGTTTACACTTCTCATAACTGATCCAAGTCTGAGGATCCTTGTTCTAGATCACTACCTGTGAGGGGGTTGGGCTGTTTACAGGTTCGCAGGTACCTTGACCTCAGAATACCCTGCTACTTTGACTTTGTTAAGAATACCCCATGTTGGACAGTTCTTGTGATTCTAAAACCCTGGACTTGTGGCTCTTTATTTGAGTCCCCTACCCTGGTTACTGGATTTTTTGACCTCCATCTGGAATTCTTGAACACACATGGATCTATACCAAGGCAGTTAATCAGATCCAGCTCAGTCACAAACCCCTGCATATCATTTGCATACATACTCATTGCATCATATTAACATGTGCTTATTTGTGTTTCAGGGTATCCATTTTTCATCTGGTTTTGGTTTTGACCCCATCTGCATCATTGACCTATCTCCACCAGCACTTGCTTCAGCTTGTCATCCATATACTTCAGTTACTTGCACCAGCCAATCAGTGGCTCATTTCTTTCAGCATCTTCATCAGCACTCTACTCAGTCTTCAGCATCATGGCTCCAAAGAAAAGCAACATCACCTATCATTTCTTCCAACCAGACTTATCAGACATCAGGAGGATCCAAACCCTGATCACTCCAGAGCACATACCCTTGTTCAGGGAAAGTTATGGAGATATACTGGACATGGTTATGGATCTGGACCCATCTCAGAGGAGCCTCATCCACACCTGCATTCAGTTTTATGATCCCCCATTGAGATGTTTCACCTTTCAAGACTTTCAGTTGGGTCCTCTTTTGGAAGAATACTCATATTTGGTTGGTCTGCCCATCAAAAGAGAAATCCCATTCAACCCTGAAATGGTCTTTCCCAGCAATGGAGAGGTAGCCAAAGCTTTGTATCTGGATCCTGTTTTGATTGAACAGCATATGACCTCTAAAGCTGGGGTCCCTGGATTTCATCTGGACTTCCTGATTTCTCAAGCTAGTCTGAAGGCCTCCTTGGGGGAGTGGAAAGCTGTTTGTGCTCTGTTGGCCTTAAGCGTGTATGGGATTGTGCTGTTTGCAGATGAGCCTCGATTCATCAGCAAGAATGCAATCCACTTGTTCATCCTGAAGAACCCTGTGCCAACTCTGTTGGGTGATCTCTATTACTCAGTCCATCAGAGAAATGAGAAGTAGAGGGGAAGATTAGTGAGGATTTGTGCTCCATTATTCCATGCTTGGCTTCTCAGGCATCTGCCCAGGACAGATGCATTTCTCAATCCTCATCAGCAAAGCAACTGGGCTAAGAGACTCACTGTCCTAACTTCAGCAGATATCAGATGGTGTACTCAAAGCACCAAGGGCAGAGATATGATCACCAGCTGTGGGCACTTTCCCAATGTGCCCTTAATAGGAGTTAAGGGAAGTATCAACTACAACCCTCTGCTGTTCAGGAGGCAATTAGGCTATGCACTGGTTCATACTCCTAGGGAACAAGATTTGGTGGAGACCCTCTACTGTGAGAACAAGATTAGTTTGACTGTTGTTAGGAAGGCTGCCTGGGCCTGGGATCATGTTCAGACTAAGGGAATCACCATTCTGGGGAAGTGCAATAATGTGGCATCAGTCCAATATTATGAGTGGTCACATGCTAGGGCCCGATTCTCCGGAATGCCCTTCACCATAGAAGACATGCCTGAGTCATCTTCAGCACCACCCCCTGCCACTATCAGTTTGGAGGAGTTTGAGAGTTTGAAGGAAAGGAATGAGAAGTTAACCCAAGCCTTGCAGAAGACCCTCAGAGAGAGGAGTGAAGGTGTGAGGGAGATTGAGAGATTGGAGAAGTTGAGAGTGGAACACTTGACTAAAATTGAGAAGTCTGGAGATTATATCAACAAGTCTAAAGCTGGTGAGCAGATTCTGAAGAATGCTTGTAAAGAAGCCCAGTTCCAAAGAGCAAGAACAGACTTATACTTGAAGGAGAGTCAGGCCAGGTGGGTCCGGATCACTGAGGCCCGTACTCTAGAAGACAAGAGAGTTCAGAACAAGATGGAGCAGATGGAAAAAGCCCTGGCAGCAGCCCAGGAGGAGATATCAGAGCTGAAAATCAAAGCAGGATTGAAGAGGTCGAAGGACCAAAGTCAGAGCAAGAAGTTGACTGCAGCTGTTGCAACAAGAAACCTTCTCATCAGAAGTCTTACGGAGCATCCGGCTGATCCTGTGACCGAAGCACTTCTCAAGGAAGTTCGTGAGGATGAGTTTGGCCTTGGGGTTTGATCATTTGCTTGTTGTTCCTTTTTCCATGTACTTTTGCTTTTTGTGATGTATTTTGGCCCCTTTGAGGGTTTGTGTTGTAAAATGAACAAATTGTATTATTTCACTTTTGTATTATATCTGTGTTGGTTTCTATCTGGATTCACATCAAAAGCAACTTCAACAGCATCATCTTCAAGGGTCTGGAAGGGTCAAAACTGAAGGCCAAACCGGATACCTTGAGAACAAATAAGCATAACTGCATTGCATGCTAACCCTTTTGTTTGTTTTGTAGGTTTTTGTTTTGTTGTTGCTAACCTCTGTTGTGAATCTCAGGAATTATTGCTCGCCGCCGGGTATTTCCTCTCAACAGGCCTCACAGGTACCCAACTAGAAACAACCTTCCGGGAATTCAGATGGATCAGATGCAACAAGACCTTACGGAGGCCAGAAACCAGATGGCAAACGAAAGGTTAGAGATGAGAACGCAGATGACGCAGTTCATGGAAGTTATGAACAACATGGCTCAGAGCCAGGAGAGACTGAGGGCCATGGTGGAGAGGCAAAATCAAGAGGAGCCTCATGTAGGAACTGCAGGCACCAGTAATAATGAAAGGGTGCAACCACATGTTACCCCCCCTGTGTTTGGTCCACATCTACATCCTGAGGTTAACATCCCTGCCATTGTTCAAGGAACAGCCACAGCAGCCAGAGTACTTCAAGAAGATCCTCAGGAGGACCAGTATACAGTAATGGGTGCTGGAGAGGAAACATATGATAGACGATTGGAAGAAATAGCTGAGAAGTTGAGATCACTGGAATCTCAAAACTCTTTGGGGTTTGACGTCATGGACATGGGTTTAGTAGAAGGGGTCAGGATTCCCCACAAGTTCAAGCCTCCATGTTTCGAAAAGTATAATGGGACTTCATGCCCCCGGACTCATTTGCAATCATTTCTGGGAAGGCTGAAGGCCTATACAATGGATGAGAAATTGTGGATGTTCTATTTTGAAGATAGCTTGACTGGAGCTTCGAGGGAATGGTATTCCCATTTGACAAGGGCAACTATAAGATGCTGGAAGGACCTGGCAGAGGCCTTCATCAGACAGTATCAGTATAATCTAGACATGGCACCCAACAGGACCCTCCTAATGGGAATGTCACAGTCTTCGAGGGAGAGCTTCAGAGAATATGCTCAAAGATGGAGGCAATTGGCTGCTGCCGTTCAACCACCAATGTCCGAGAGGGAAATGGCAGACATGTTTATGAACACTCTTCAGGGAACGTATATTGACAGGTTGGCTGCTTTCTCTTCCACCAGCTTCGCGGATGTTGTTATAGCCGGGGAGAGAATTGAAAGCCTGTTAAAAATGGGAAAGATCTCAGACAATGGTGCAAGCTCGTCCAGTAGTACAAGAAAGCCTTTTGTAGGCCCGAGAAGAACTGGCGAGACCAATGCCATCCACACCAACAGGGGTAGGCCCCAATATGTTCAAAGGTCAATAGCAGCAGTCACTATCCCTGCTCCAGCTCATCCTCAGCCAGTCTATCAACCTCCTCAACAAAACTTCCAACAACAACCCCAGTATCATCAGAATCAGTATCCTCCAAGAAACTTCAACAACAACTCCAACAACAACAATCAACAGAGGCCATTCCAACAAAGGCCATCCCAAGCTAACCGAGTGATCGACCCGATCCCAATGCCGTATGCTGCTTTGCTGCCACAACTTCTGAAACTCAACCTAGTTGAGCTAAGAACGTTGGCACCTCCGGATCCCAACAGTCTACCAAGAAACTATGACTCTAATGCTAGGTGTGCTTTCCATTCCAACGCCCCTGGTCACAGTACAGAAAAATGCAGGGCTCTGCATATGAAGGTACAAGACTTGGTAGACTCCAAGGCTCTGAATTTTGCACCTCCGCCCAATGTCAATAAAAACCCAATGCCAAACCATGGTGGTCCTCGAATTAACGCTATTGAAGAAGACCAACCGTCTTATTTAATAACAAGTGTGGATCAGATCCGGACACCATTGGTGGAAATCAAAGCTCAACTCCGTGAAAACAATATATTTCCGGGGTGTGAACTAGGGTGCCCATACTGCAATATTTCATGGAATGGGTGTGAAGATTTAAGGAATGGCATTGACGGCCTTATTCAGAGTGGCTTGCTACAGATCACTACATCATTTCCGACAAATCCGGCAACTTCATCAACAACGGTTTCAGATCCTCCTACAAATGCAACAACTATTGTTCCCGACAATTCATCAGCACCATCAATAAGTATTTCACCTGTCCTTCCAAATGATCAGTTTTCAACAGTTTCTCCTGCTACAACTTCAGCTTCATTCCATTTCGACTCTCCATCAGCAACAACAACAGTCCTTCCAACAGAACCTCCTACAACACCAGCAATCAATCATGAAGATGTCTCCACTGTTACCATATTCTACGATCCTGAAAATAATTCCGCCTACCATTCAGAAGGTGCTGCTCCCACCAGAGCACCAGTTACAATCTTCTATGATCCACACACAATTACAGTCCCTTCAGCAGCAGCAATCAGTCCAGTCACTGTCACGGTGCCTGGACCAGTACCATATGAAAGCAATAGGGCCATCCCTTGGCACTATGGCTCTGACGTGTATTGCGAAGGAAAAAGAATCACTCTGGAAACATCAACACCTGCACCACAAGTAGATAATGTGGGGGGAGGCGGAGGCTTCACCCGAAGCGGACGTCTCTTCGCCCCACAAATTCAAAAGCCTACAGCCGAAGCAGAAGCTGCTGCTAAGGCAAAAGGAAAGAGCCCTGTGCAGGAAGATCAAGCTGCCAAAGAAGCCCTGAAGACTCCATTTGATCAGGAAGTTGATGAGTTTATGCGGATCATCAAAAAGAGTGACTACAAAATTGTGGATCAACTTCACCAGACGCCATCCAAAATCTCCATCCTCTCACTGCTTATGTGCTCCGAAGCCCATCGGAATGCACTGCTTAAAGTCCTGCACGCAGCTTACGTGCCTGAGGAGATTACTGTCAACCAATTGGAAACCGTGGTTGGAAATGTTACTGCTAGCAATGGGCTAGGGTTTACCAATTCTGACCTGACAGTGGATGGCCGCAATCACAACAAAGCCTTGCACATAACCCTGGAATGCAAAGGAGCTGTCCTTTCTCATGTGCTGGTGGACACAGGTTCTTCCCTGAATGTCTTACCAAAGAAGGCTCTGGTGAAGCTTGAATATGATGGATTGGCATTGAGACCCATCAACCTGGTAGTAAGAGCCTTTGATGGTTCTAAGAGATCGGTGCTGGGAGAGATTGAGCTGCCTGTGACAATTGGCCCACAGACTTTTAAAACTATCTTTTATGTGATGGACATTCAGCCCGCCTACAGCTGTTTGTTGGGTAGACCCTGGATTCACGCCGCCGGCGCAATAACGTCTACCCTTCACCAAAAGTTAAAATTTGAGTGGGAAGGTCAAGTTGTCACAATCTGTGGAGAAGAGGATATTTTCGTTAGCCATCTGGCTACGTATAAATACATTGAGATGGATGGGGAAATCCATGAAACAATGAGCCAAGGTTTTGAGGCCTTGAATGTCAATGAAGCATCCGCTGTATCTGGTACTCCAATGTCATCTTACCAACAAGCCCGGAAGGTTGTTGAAGAAGGAACTGCCCTAGGCTGGGGCAAGGTCTTAGCTGTGGAGGAGAAGAAGGACAAATTTGGGTTGGGTTACAAACCAACTCAACATCAAGCAAAGGCTGCTGCAGAGCCAGGTTTTGTCAGTGGGGGGATGCTCACCCCCGATGCTATCAACTGTCTGGAAGACGAGCTGGAAGAGGAGCGCAATCTGGAGAATTGGATTCGTCCGAAGATCCGGGGGAGCAGTGTCTCGAACTGGTCTTCCCAGGAAATTATAAGAGTTACTCATGCAGAGTAATTATTATTTCCTGTATTTTTTATAGCATGCATCCAAGTCTTGCATCTTGCCCAAGATGACAAGACTCATTTTGTAACCAGGGCCATCTGTACTTTTGTGCAAACAAGATTAAATTAATGAAATATCAGACATCTTTTTGCAAACGAGTCTTTTTCTTCTCTGCTCACTGTTTTTCCATTTTTCTTTTTGTACAAAAATAAATGGCGGTGTTTTCAAAATGATAACTTCATTTCACCTTTTTCTAAAGCAAGATTAAAATCAATCACTAAAATGAACCAACTTAACCCTTGCAGAGAGTGCCTTCCTGACAGCACCGACAACAGCACGGCTATGACATCGTATGACTTTGACAATCCAATCAATCAAGCTGATGAAGGGGTTGGTGAAGAATATGAGCTTCCTGAAGAGCTAGCCAGGTTGTTAAGGCAAGAGGAAAAGGTTATTACTCCTCACCAGGAGGAGATTGAAGTGATTAATCTTGGTACTGACGAAGACGTGAAAGAAGTTAAAATCGGGGCCTGCCTACAAGACTCAGTGAAGAGACAACTGATAGATCTGCTTCAAGAGTATGTTGATGTGTTTGCTTGGTCGTATCAAGATATGCCAGGGTTGGATACCGATATTGTTGTGCACAAGCTGCCTTTGAGGGAAGAATGCCCGCCGGTTAAACAGAAGCTGCGCCGAACTCGCCCAGACATGGCTATGAAAATCAAAGAAGAGGTACAAAAGCAATGGGACGCCGGGTTCCTTGCTGTGACTAGCTATCCACCGTGGGTTGCTAACATAGTACCTGTGCCTAAGAAGGATGGCAAAGTAAGAATGTGTGTTGACTACCGGGATCTGAACAGAGCCAGCCCGAAAGATGACTTCCCATTACCTCACATTGATGTATTGGTGGATAACACGGCTCAGTTCTCGGTATTCTCCTTCATGGATGGATTTTCAGGATATAATCAGATCAAGATGTCACTTGAAGACATGGAAAAGACAACATTCATTACACCTTGGGGCACGTTCTGTTACAAAGTGATGCCATTCGGACTGAAGAATGCTGGTGCAACATATCAACGGGCTATGGTGACATTATTCCACGATATGATCCATAAGGAAATCGAGTGTTATGTGGATGATATGATTGCCAAGTCCCTTACAGAGGAAGATCACCTGGTAAACCTGCTCAAGTTATTCAAGCGTCTGAGGAAATACCAATTGAAGCTGAACCCCAACAAATGCACATTCGGGGTGCGATCCGGTAAGCTGCTGGGCTTTATTGTAAGCGAGAAAGGGATTGAGGTTGACCCTGATAAAGTCAAGGCTATTCAAGAAATGCCTGCACCGAGAACTGAGAAAGAAGTTCGAGGGTTCTTAGGTCGATTGAACTACATTTCAAGGTTCATATCTCACCTTACAGCAACCTGTGAACCCTTGTTCAAGCTATTAAGAAAGGAACAAACGGTCAGGTGGAATGAAGATTGCCAGAAGGCTTTTGACAAGATCAAGGAGTATTTACAAGAACCTCCGATCCTTATGCCTCCAGTTGAAGGAAGACCTCTGATTATGTACTTGACAGTATTAGAAGAGTCGATGGGGTGTGTGCTGGGCCAGCATGACGAGTCTGGTCGAAAAGAGTATGCAATATACTACCTAAGCAAAAAGTTTACCGACTGTGAACAGCGTTATTCACTGCTCGAGAAAACTTGCTGTGCTTTAGCGTGGGCTGCTCGCCGACTAAGGCAGTATATGTTGACCCACACTACCTTGTTGATATCCAAAATGGATCCAGTTAAGTACATTTTCGAGAAGCCAGCTCTTACCGGACGGGTTGCAAGATGGCAAATGATCCTTACTGAATATGACATCCAGTACACCTCTCAGAAAGCCATCAAGGGCAGTGTACTATCTGAATATCTTGCTGAGCAACCCATTGATGACTACCAGCCTATGAGATTTGACTTCCCTGATGAAGACATCATGTTCATTAAAGCAAAAGATCACGAAGAGCCTATTCACACTGAAGGGTCTGACCCGGAAGAAGAATGGACTATGATGTTTGACGGGGCTGTTAACATGAATGGCCGTGGTGTTGGTGCAGTACTCATTACACCTAAAGGAGTTCACATGCCTTTCTCGGCAAAACTCACTTTCAACTGCACTAACAATGAAGCTGAATACGAAGCTTGCATTATGGGTCTTGAGGAAGCCATTGACCTCAGGATCAAGACATTGACCGTATTCGGAGATTCAGCTTTGGTAGTCAATCAAACCAACGGGAAATGGTACACCCACCAAGATCATCTGATACCCTACAGGGATTATACAAGGAGGTTACTGACTTTCTTTACAACAGTCAAGCTTGAGTATATCCCTCGCGACGAGAATCAGTTTGCAGATGCTCTTGCTACCATTTCATCCATGATCAAAGTTCAAACGGCCAACTTTGTACCTCAAATTTCAGTGTCTAGACTTGATAGACCAGCATATGTATTCGCAGCAGATGTTGTCAAAGATGATAAGCCTTGGTTCCACGACATTAAGTGCTTCTTGGAGGATCAAACATACCCACCTGGGGCATCTTCCAATGATAAGAAGACTTTGAGAAGGCTTGCTGGTAGTTTCTTCCTGAATGCTGATGGGTCTTTATACAAGAGGAACTTTGACATGGTACTCCTCAGATGTGTTGACAAGACGGAAGCAGATTTGCTGATGCATGAAGTGCACGAAGGATCTTTTGGTACCCATGCGGGAGGGCATGCCATGGCTAAAAAGTTGTTAAGATCAGGCTATTACTGGATCACAATGGATGCAGACTGTTGTGCCTACGCCAGGAAATGCCATAAATGCCAGATCTACGCGGATAAGGTGCATGTGCCTCCCAATACTTTGAACATCATGTCTTCACCATGGCCCTTTGCTATGTGGGGTATTGATATGATTGGAAAGATTGAGCCGACTGCTTCAAATGGTCACAGATTTATCCTGGTCGCCATCGACTATTTCACTAAGTGGGTTGAAGCAGCCTCATACGCAAACGTTACAAGACAAGTGGTAGCCAGATTTCTGAAAAGAGATATCATCTGTCGGTATGGAGTGCCCGAGCGAATCATTACTGATAATGGTTCCAATCTAAACAACAAAATGATGGCAGAGCTGTGCCGGGACTTCAAGATCCAGCATCACAATTCTTCTCCTTACAGGCCAAAAATGAACGGCGATGTTGAGGCAGCGAATAAGAATATCAAGAAGATTGTGCAGAAGATGGTAGTCACCTACAAAGACTGGCATGAAATGCTACCATTTGCCTTGCATGGGTACCGCACATCAATCAGAACGTCCACTGGGACAACACCGTATCAGCTTGTATATGGTATGGAAGCAGTCCTACCTGTTGAAGTTGAGCTACCCTCTCTACGGGTATTGATGGATGTTAAACTGAGTGAAGCAGAATGGGTTCGGTCCCGATACGAACAACTGAGTCTGATCGAAGAGAAAAGATTGGCTGCAATCTGTCATGGGCAGCTATATCAGAAAAGAATGAAGAAAGCCTTCGATCAGAAAGTCAGGCACCGAGAGTACCAAGTGGGAGATCTTGTGCTGAAAAGAATCCTCCCTCCTCATACAGACCACAGGGGCAAATGGACTCCAAATTATGAAGGACCATTTGTTGTAAAGAAAGTTTTCTCTGGTGGAGCACTGATGCTCAGCACCATGGATGGTGAAGATTTCCCGTCCCCTGCGAATTCAGATGCAGTTAAAAGATACTTCGCATAAAATGACCCGCTGGACATAAAAACAGAATGTAAGTCCAGGCAAAAATAGGGCATCCCGGCGAGTCAAAAACAGAATAAAAGACTCGGGCAAAAGTAAGGGAAATAAATGAAAAAATGTACACCCGCTGAGTTGAAAAGCCGCATTGGACAACTCAGGCAAAAATGGGTATCCCGATGGATTGAAAACCCGAAAGGGCGATCCATGCAAAACAAGGGAATAAGCGAACAATTGCATTCTGAATTCGTCTGTATCACCTACAACTTGGTAAGCTTCCGAAGGATCAAGCTTCAATCAGAATCAACTCTCTCCAGAAAGCAAGACGAGAAGAACGTCATTGTCATACGAGTCATAGCAGAAGGGGAAGCTCCTTGAAAGCGTCGTCAACACCGCCAGCACTTTATTTCTCAATTTGTAACAAACTCCTCATTTCAGGAGATATGTTTCTTTGACTGTATCTTGCCAATTCAGGGCACATGAATTAATAAAATCAGATTTTCAGTCATGTTTCGTCTTTTACATTTACGTTTTGCAAGGAGTTGTCTGATATCTCTAAAAATACAATTGCATAAGTACAGATGCCTTTCTCTAAAATAAAAACACATGCTTACAGGGAATATACTTACTCTCGAAAGTACTTATCTCCTATGACGGAATCCAGTAAGGGATACCTCGGGACCTTTTGTACGTTTCCTTACCTTTGCAGGATTGCAGGTATCCAGAACGCAACCTGGGGCATGCAGGTTACGTCTCAGCAAGTAGGCGAATCATTACCAACTCGGTCTATCTTCCACATGGCACTAGAAGGTGCCCTTTTCCCCAGCGGAGTTGCCAAATCAGCATACACTCAAACTCAGCATCCGAAATGCTCTATTCCCCAGCTGAGTTGCCTCTTATTGCTCTCCCCAGCTGAGTTGCCTCTCACAATTCCCCAGCCGAGTTGCCATTCTTCCTCAGCAGAATGCAGAGATCAGGGAATCATCTCCCCACAGAATCTTCAGCCTCTATTCAGAAGAGCAACGCACGAAGAAGTCACAACAGAGTACATAAAGCTTCTACAAACCCCAGTTGGGTCTCTCATTTACAAGGATATGCCAACCGGTGACTTATATCCCCAAGCAGATACATCATTAGATCTACCAATGATCTCACCCCCAGCTGGGATGTTCACTTCAAGCAGATCGACCAGAGATCTTCACAGCAACGGGATCCGAATCCCGGATCTGTGCCCCTTTTGCATAATCATGGCATCCGCATCATATTCCCCCCCCCCAGAGCGTAGCATTCCGTCTAACACGGAACATTACGGCAAAAAAAAAAAATCAAACGCATAGCATAATCATAAGTCATGTCGTGAATTGAACACTTGTGAATAATGAACCGTTCATCACCATTGTACAGAAATCCCCATCAGAGTCCCAGCAAAAGCAGCTGCCTCACAAATCACAAACACCCGTATATACACCTTTTGGCACCCGTCCGTGTCATCATTCCCCAGTAAAGTCGCCTGAACACCCTTTACAAACAAATCACCCTCATTACAGAAACATCTTGGCACCCGTCTGTGTCATAATTCCCGGCAGAAAGCCAAAGACATCCTCTTTGCACTCACATATACTTATATACACTTTTTTGACACCCGTCCGTGTCATATCCCCAGCGCAGTCGCTTACACCTTCATCACCCATATACTTGTTAATATTACACTTTTCTCTTTTGACACTCGTCCGTGTCACTCTCCCCAGCAGTTTAAACACCCATCTATACAATACAATACTCACTACTCATGGTACGCTTATACAGATACTCGTCCGTATCTTACATACATCATCACTCGTAACCCCACAGATTCGGCAGTAGTCCTTGTTCTTTGTTAACCAGTTGGTACTTGTCCGTACCATCATCTCGGAACATCGCGTCTAGTGTTTGTTTCTACATGATACTCGTCCGTATCATAGTCTTGAGGATGCTCGTCCGCATCTTTAATCCATACACCGTGTCAAACACCTTTGTCTTCTTGAATATAGATACTCGTCCGTGTCTATTACTCCCCAGAAGAATCCTTTCAGATGCAACACTTGTCCGTGTTCTTAGTTAACCAGTTGATACTCGTCCGTATCATCATCTCTGAGCATGTGTCAGTTTGTTTCTACATGATACTCGTCCGTATCATAGTCTTAAGGATGCTCGTCCGCATCTTTAATCTATACACAATACCAAACACTTATACCTTTTGTTTCTTGGATGTAAACGCTCGTCCGTGTTTGCTATCTCCCCAGTAGATTGCCAACAAATTTTCTTTTTTATCTAACACTCGTCCTGTGTTATGATACCTTTGAGAGCAGCCGTACCCTGCTGAGTGGTCGTCCTCCACTTCTTGATGGTCGTCCTCCATCATGCTCATCCGATGGCCGTCCCCGTCGTTGATTTTAGCAGCCGTCCCCTGCTAGGTGGTCGTCCTCCACCTCTTGATGATCGTCCTTCATCACTTTATCCAATGGCCGTCCCCATTGTTGATTTTGGTTATCTAACACTCGTCCTGTGTTATGATAAACCTCGAGAGCAGCCGTCCCCTGCTGAGTGGTCGTCCTCCACTTCTTGATGGTCGTCCTCCATCTTGCTCGTCCGATGGTCGTCCCCATCGTTGACCTTTTCTATCCGATGGCCGTCCCCATCGTTGATATTTTCGGCAGCCGTACCCTGCCAGGTGGTCGTCCTCCACCTTTGATGGCCGTCCCCATCATATTTCTTTTATACCCAACAGAGCAGCCGTCCCCTGCTAGGTGATCGTCCTTCACCTTTGATGGCCGTACCCCATCATCTGTTTATTTCATTCATCCTGTAACCCGATGGCCGTCCCCGTCGTGGTCCCTTTTCCTTTTTAGCCCGATGGCCGTCCCCATCGTTGGTTACTTTACCTTTATGAACTTGATGGCCGTCCCCGTCATGTTTCATTAATCCTCAGAATTTTGCAGCTTTATCTTGATGGCCGTCCTCATCATGATATTTTATTTTCCCCAGCTAGTCGGCCGTCCCCGTCTTAGCTTTACCTTTTATCCCCAGCATGTCGGCCGTCCCCGTCATTGCTTTATACACTTTACCAGCATGTCGGCCGTCCCCGTCATCGTTTTGCTTCACATACCACCTTACCCAGCAATTGTCCTCTGCTCGACGGTCGTCCTCCGTCGCCCATACTTTACGATATACTTTGTTTTGCTCTTACAATCTATATCCCTTTTCTTTTTTCATTCTGTGAGTGCAAATTTTGGACTGTCTTTGGTATTCAACCACAAGTTATCTTGTTTGCCTGTCAAGCCGTCGCTTACAACCTGCACAGCTAACTCATGTTTGAATAGGGGCAGCTGTAAACACCCCAAATTTGCCCTCACCCATTCACACCATGGCTTGTGGTCATTTCATATGCATAAACACAATCATATCATCTCACATCTCATTTTTGATTCACTGGATAGTTTCTAAGGCATCTGCACCTAGGGTTTGTGATCTGAGCAATCCCAAAGCATCTTGAGCCATTCCAAGGGCAACCAATCAACTCAAAGGGGTCTATGTGTGTTCATACATCATGTTCTATCTCCTCAAAGTCAAGAATGCAGAGGAATCACAAGAGCTAGGGTTTGAGTGGATGCAGAGCCAGGTTGAACTGCACAGTTGACTGAAAATTAGGGTTTTGGTTTCAGAGGCCATAACTCCAATTTTTTTGGTCATTCTTGTTTCCATTGGTCTCTATATGGTATAGGGAGTATACATATCAATTTTCATGAAGAAACTCCATGGGGAAGTCATCTGATCAAGAGTTGACTTTTCAGACAAGTCAGTGCAAAATCAGGGCATCTGAGGCCCCAATGACCCAACCAATGGGTGATCTTCATCATTTTGAGTGTATATGATCTTTATTTGATCATGGAAGAAGGTTGAAGTTCATAGAAATCAAGAATTTAGGGTTTTTGCAAAAGTTGACTTTTTAGGGCATGGTTGACTTTTCAAGAATGCATCATTTTAGGTCATTTTTCAAGCCATGATTTTGGATCCAAAAATGCTTCAAATGGAAAAACTTTGGTCATGAAAGTTGTAGATCTCATCTTTCCCTTTCCAAAAAGTACAAGAACATGATCTAATTCATCTTGGATCAAAAGTTATGGTTTGTTAAAGTTGGCAAAAATCACTAAGATTCAAGTTATGCACCAAATGGAAATTTTGCAAAGTCTTGAACCAAAGCCAAATGCAGCCTCTAATTCATTTCAAACTAGCACCTAAGCATTCTCTAAGTGCTAAAAATCAGAATTGGATCAAGTTTGCCCATGGTTTGGTTTGTGTAACAAGGCATTTTCTCATAGAATTCCATAAAGCAACAACTTGCAAAAGCTATCATCACATCTCACCCACTTGATTTCTTGGATGCTGAACCAGCCCTAGCTTCTCTCCATGCCATGCTGCGCCAGTCCATGTACTTATGCTAGCCTAGAACCAAGCCCATGCCTCTCTTACAACCAAGTTGACATTTTGCAAAAGTAAACATCCCAATCAATAAAGGGCATGTCACATCTTCTGACCAATCAGCATTGTTTATACAAACAATTTGCAAGCAAAACATCATAACACACAAGGCTGAAGCTAACACATTCACAACATTCACAAAACACTCCATTTTTGCATAAGCCTTCGAATTTCTCTCCACAGCATACAAACACAAGAACCATCTTCACCAATCATCTCACCACACTCCATAGGCCTCAAACCACCAAAGCTCAAGCCTGAAACAAGCCTGACCTGAGCTCCACCATTTCTCACCTTCCAAACCAGTTCTCTTCGAATCTCACTATACAGCCATCATACACTTCATCTCTCTTCACCAACAAGTCAAGCATACCACAAGGAGTCAAAACCACCCTTTACTTTGAACTGAAACAGCCTGTACACAAAGTGCATTTCCTGCTACACCAGAAGTGAATCTCTCAAAGCAGCTTGCCTAAGCTCATTCCAGGCTTTCCATTAGCTTCAAGGGGTTCAGGGGAGTTTGTTCTGCATCAAAGCAAGGCCAGAAGAGTTCATATTCACAGTTCTTCACCTCAGGTAGTCTCAAACTTCAAACTTTTTAAAGCTTGTTTCTTTTGTTACAAATTGAAAGTGCATGCTCTGAGGATCACTGTGATGTGTTTAGAATCTAAAATGGTGGGAAAATGAGCATTTGGTGAGTGTCTGAAAGTTTGGCCCCATTTTTATTTTGTTTCGATTCGGCTTGTTCTTGCTAGTAAAATGATGTTTGATCATGGATTTGGGTTGTAGGAAGTGTGGGAAATGTTTCTGGGCAGTTAATTTGACATGGGGTAGCCTGGATAAGAAACTAGGGTTTTGGTATGGCCGGAGAAGACGACCGGAGCTCATCTCCGGTCGCCTGAGTGTAATTAGGGCTTAATCCAGTAATTAAAGGCCATTTGAATTTGGGCCATAGGATCAGTTGACTCCCTTGACTTCCCGCGCGCATGAAAGGCCAGGATCTGTTTGCTTAACCCTAATTTCGTTTAATTAATTTAATCCTGTTTAATTAAGTCAGGTGCAATCCCCACCATCCATTCACGCGCCAGTCAACACTTTTGAACTCAGGCTCCATCCTGGCCTTCCATTCAGCTTACTTTTATTTTATTTAATTTTTAATTCATTTTATTTCATTAAATTTGTATATTTATTTTAAAATAGTTAAAAATTCTTAAAAATTATGAAACTTTTTCTTTAAAGTTTTATTAATTTTTAAGACCCAAAAATATTTTTTATTTTATTTTTATCATTAAAAAAGTATTTTTAAATATTTAAAAGATTATTTTTAATTGATTAATGAGAATTAATTAATTAAAAATACTTTTAGGTATTTAAAAATTACAAAAAAATTCATGAAATGTTCTAAGACATTTAGAAACATTGTCTAACCTTCAAACCAAATTTCTTTTTTGATCTTGATGCATTTTAAGAGTTTTTCATTGAATTAAATCATTTTTTATGCATTATTTTGATCATAAGTTTGAAAATTCATTTCTGCCAATTGGTGAAGGTTGAGACATTGATTCTTCTTGCATTGTCTTTTGTTTTGCATGTAGTTTTTAGGATAAAAAGGCCATGAATGGTTCTTGCATTTTAAAATTGTTTGGCATTTGTTTTGTTAAGAACCCTAAAAAACCCTAATAACTTGCAAAAATCATATCTTGAGTTTGGTTGAGAGTTGAGAGCTCCCCTTTGGGCAGTGGTTCATTATAGGTTTAGGGTTTCTTTGGGTGCCATTTTCCATTTTTTATCATGAGGTTTGCTTCTGTTTTTGGTTTGTGTTTGATGTTTGATCCATGAACCCTAATTTGGGCTTTCTTTTGCATCCCTCTTGCATTTCCTTGCATAACATGGTTTGTCTTTGCATTTTGTGCATGCTTATGATTCATTTGACATCTTAAGACATGTATAAAGCATCTTTGATCATTGCATTACATATTTGCCATGTCATTTGTCTTGTATGATTCATAACTTTTCATGCTTGTTCATGCTCCTTAACTTGCATCATTTGCATTCATGATCTTGTATGAACATCCCCATTGTCTTGCCTCATGTTTGCAGCACCTCATAACATCATAATCATCATCAACATGCTTCTGGTTTTGCTTAGCATCATATCATTTCATCTCATCTTGCATTGCATTGCATTTTCTTTCTAACATTGCAGGTGGTAAGTAAGCTTGAGAAGTGGATTTGCCTTCACTTCTCATACCTTTTCTTTTAATCTCTCTTGCATCCATTGCTGCATTCTTATTTGTGTTTGAGATTGAGCTTGCTCATTCTTGTTCTTCCCACTTTCTTTCTTCAAGTGACTTGACTTCTTGAATGAAGCAAGTCATTTTGCTTCTCTTGATCCTGTTCATCTGCTTCCTGGTGGCTCCTTTGAAGATTGTTCTTGAAAACCTCACAAACCTTAGGATCATCCAAGCATGACAATGAATTAGGGTTTTGATTAGTCCCCCCATAGTTTTACCTTTGTGTCTCTCTTTGAGTCTTCTCTTCTCACCTCATAATCAGGGACTAAACCCTAAAGGCTTTAAAACTTTGTGATTAGGGTTATGCCTGCATCCTTCTCTTAGGATGGAGTGTATAACTTTAATCCTAAGTATTAAACCCTTAAGGTGTTTAAATCTCTTAATCAATTCATCTAATAAATATCAAGACATCACACTTGTAACTTGGGCCTTGCATTAGGGTTCTAATTCTTCCTTAAGTGGTTAAGAAGGACTAACCCTAGTGTTAATGGACAAGTCCCCCTCAAGTTGTCTTACAAACCATAAAAAACACTTCATCATCATACCATTAAATAAAATCCACTTAATCCAAGGCTTGTTTTGTCATGGGTTTAATCCCTAATCATGGATTAAGTTGGGGAGTTTTTCTCAACTTAAACATTCTCATCTATTATCCTTCTTTTAGGATGGTGTAATGAGTCTGTTTAATCCTTGATTATGGCTTAACCTCATTACTCAACACTAAACAAAAACCACAAAAACATCTAAATAATCACAAGTAGGTTAATGATCTTAATCCTACACCGAAGGTGATTAAGTGTGAGAATCTGACTTCACACTTAAGGTATTCTCATTACCCCTAATCAGAGGGAAGATGTGATGAGTTTACTAAATCCATTGGTTTAGACTTAAGCTCATTATCTTATGACAAATCTTCAAAAAAGCAATAAAAGACTGAAAACACCAAAAACAAACAATAATCGTCTCCTCCGGGATTCTTTTCTCATCACCTTCACTCACAACCGAGAACTTGCTTCTTTCGTCTAATGCAAGACAGTTCGCACCTGAGCCAGACAGGTCATACACTTGAGCATAGGCAAGCAAGCAGTTCATCAGTCAATTCACCTTTTAGTCTCTTTGGGTCGAACTACGGTGTTCTGACTTCGTCATTGCACGAGAGGATACGTAGGCATAACTTAACGGTTATCGAACAAAAGTCTCTGTATATTCCCCCTCTTTCCAGCTCATTTCTTTAAGCCTCATAATCCTGAGCAATTCGTTCTCATTCTTACACTGACACATCACTATACACTTCACACTTCTTTTGCACTGACACCTGTACATTCTTTTCCAGCTATTTTACACACAGATTGCACTGACACTACCCCTTTAAAACACAAATCTTTTAAGCGTGGATCCCGTCGAGTACGACGGACAATCTGGGTGCTAATACCTTCCCAGGTTGTAACCAACCCCCTTTCTCAGTCTCTCTGGTTCGCAACCGTCTTATCCATCTTTTCCTAGGTTTATGCAGCATTACCTTTCCTCCGGGATAAAAATGCCTAGCTGGCGACTCTATTCATCTCCAGTGAGTTCACGGCTGTGTGTTCTCACTGTTCCCTCTCGCCGACCGTTCGCGTCTGTACCTTCATCTGACCCGGTGTCATTTGTCGGGAGCGACAGTAAGTACTTTGAGAAATGAATTTGCCTTCACTTCTCATTTCTCTCCTCATCTCTCTTATGAATTTATTGCTACATTTTTCTTTTGCTTTAGAGTGATCTTGCTCATTCATATTCTTCTTTCACTTTCTTTCTTCAAGTAACTTATCTTCTTAAGTGAAGTAAGTTAACTTGTTTCTTCTGCTTCTCCTTCTTTCATTTGCTTCTTTCTTGGTGGCTTTTCTTGAAGATATCTTTCAAGCCTCATAAACCATATGAACACCCAAGCATGATAACAATTAGGGTTTTGATTAGTCCCCCTTAGGTTTACCTTTGTGTCTTCTTTTGTGTCTCTCTTATCATCTCATAATCAGAGACTAAACCTTTAAGGTTTTAAGGCTTTATGATTAAGATTATGCCTGCATCCTTCTCTTCGGATGGAGTGTATAACTTTAATCCTAAGTGTTAAACCCTTAATGTGTTAAAATCTATTAATCATTCCATCTTAATAATCACTAAGACATTAGCTTGTAACTTGGGCCTTGCATTAGGGTTCTAATTCTTCCTTAATTGGTTAAGAAGGACTAACCCTAGTGTTAATGGACAAGTCCTCCTCAAGTTGTCTTACAAACCATAAAATGCATTTCTTAATCTTACCATTAACTAAAATCCACTTTAATAAAGGCTTTGTTTTGTCATGAGGTTAATCCCTAATCATGGATTAAGTTGAGGTATCTTCCTCAGCTTAAATGTTCTCATCTATTATCCTTCTATTAGGATGGTGTAATGAGTCCATTAAATCCCTGATTATGGCTTAAACTCATTACTTAACACTAAAAAAAAAACTCCAAAAACATCTAAATAATCACAAATAGGTTAATGATCTTAATCCTACATCATGGTAATTAAGTTTGAGGTGTTTACTTCATACTTAAGGTATTCTCATTATCCCTAATCAAAGGGAGGATATGATGAGTTTACTAACCCTTGGTTTAGGCTTAAGTTCATTAACTTATGACAAACACAAAAAAGCAATAAAAGATTGAAAACACAAAAACAAACAATAATCGTCTCCTCCAGGATTCTTTTCTCACCATCTTCACTCACAAACGAGAATTTGCTTCTTCCGTCTAATGCAAGACAATTAGCACTCGAGCCAGACGAGTCATACACTTGAGCATAGATAAGCAAGCAATTCACAAGTCAATTTATCTTTCAGTCTCTTTGAGTCGAACTACGGTGTTCTGACTTCCTCATTGCACGAGAGGATAAGTAGGCATAACTTAACCGTTATCGAACAAAAGTCTCTGTCTCTTCCCCCCCCCTCTTCCACCATTATTCTTTAAGCCTCATTCCTGAGCATTTCACTTCACATCTCTTTTGCACTGACACTTGTATATTCTTTCCAGCTTTTGCACACAGATAGCACTGACACTACCCCTTTAAACACAAATCTTTTAAGCGTGGATCCCGTCGAGTACGACGAACAATCTGGGTGCTGATACCTTCCAGGTTGTAACCAACCCCCTTTCTCAGTTTCTCTGGTTCTCAACCGTCTTATCCATTTATTCCTAGGTTTATGCAGCATTAGCTTTCCTTCGGGAAAAAATTGCCTAGCTGGCAACTCTTTTCACTTCATCTTCATTTCTCCTTTCGCCGACCGTTCACTCTTGTACTGGGATGCAAATCTTCGGGAGCGACACCAAGTTGTTCATTGCCATGTTTCCAACAACTTTGATGTTCAAAGATTTTTCATCTAATCAAAGGATTGAGAGCTATGGGAATGCAAAGAGAGGATGTTAAAACTGAAAACTTGCAGGACACCTTGCCAAGCCAAGGGGAAGCCACGCAGGCCCATAATGCAGTATTGAGGTGTGATGTTTAAAGAGATATTTGAGGTATCTTTAGTCCACATTTCATGTTGGTTTTAACTACAAACTTGTTATACGAAACATCTCCTTCAATTTGATCACAAGAACTTATCCATTTGGTGACTTGTTCATGAAGGTACATCCAAGCGAAGATAAATGTATGCCATCTGGTTACTTGTATGATAAGGCGTTGTATCAAGGCTTGAATCTAAGTCAGTTCAATTGGTAAAGAACATTCACTATGTTATGATCACAAGGTATCCAATTGAAGGTGCTAATCATCCCATGTATGTGTAAACACCCCAAATTTGCCCTCACCCATTCACACCATGGCTTATGGTCATCTCATATGCATAAGTACAATCATATCATCTCACATCTCATTTTTGATTCACTGGATAGTTTCTAAGGCATCTGCACCTAGGGTTTGTGATCTGAGCAACCTCAGAGCTTCTTGAGGCATTCCAAAGGCCACCAATCAACTCAAAGGGGTCCATGTGTGTTCTTATATCATATTCCATCTCCTCAAAGTCAAAATTGCAGATGAATCACAAGAACTAGGGTTTGAGTGGATGCAGAGCCAGGTTGAACTGCACAGTTGACTGAAAATTAGGGTCTTGGTTTCAGAGGCCATAACCCCAAATTTTTTGGTCATTCTTGTTTCCATTGGTCTTTATATGGTATAGGGAGTATGCATATCAATTTTCATGAAGAAATTCCATGGGGAAGATATCTGATCAAGAGTTGACTTTTCAGACAAGTCAGTGCAAAATCAGGGCATCTGAGGCCCCCAATGACCCAACCAATGGGTGATCTTCATCATTTTGAGTGTATATGATCTTTATTTGATCATGGAAGAAGGTTGAAGTTCATAGAAATCAAGAATTTAGGGTTTTTGCAAATGTTGACTTTTTTGGGCATAGTTGACTTTTCAAGAATGCCTCATTTTAGGTCAATTTTCAAGCCTTGATTCATGATCCAAAAAGGCTTCAAATGGAAAAACTTTGGTCATGAAAGTTGTAGATCTCATCTTTCCCTTTTCAAAAAGTACAAGAACATGATCAAACTCTTCTTGGATCAAAAGTTATGGCAATGCAAAGTTGGCAAAAATCATTGTTTTTCAAGTTATGCACCAAATGAAAATCTTGCAAAGTCTTGAACCAAAGCCAAATGCAGCCTCTAATCCACTTCAAACCAGCATGTGAACATTCTCTAAGTTACAAAAATCAGAATTTGATCTAGTTTGCCCATGGTTTGGTTTGTGTAACAAGGCATTTTCATGAAAATCCATAAAGCTAACCAAGTTGCAAAACACTCATGATCTTCTCACCAACTTGCTGCATTGATCCTTGAGTCAAGCCAGCCTCCCTCCCTCACCTTTGCTGCGCCAGCCATGCCTTGTACTTGCCTAGACCTTGCCCATGCCCTATCTTACACAAAGTTGACCTTTTATGCAAAAGCAAACTTACCTATCATAGCAGGCCATGTCACATCACAAAACCAATCAGATTTGTTTATGTGTACAACTTGCAAGCTAAACATATCACAGGCCAAGGCTGAAACTCTCTCATTCACAACTTACACAAAAACCTCCCATTTTGCAACTTGCTTCGAATCCCTTCACACAGCAAGCAAACACTTCAACCACCTTCATCATTCAACTCAGCACACTTCATAGATCAAAAACCACCCAAAGCCCAAGCCTGAAACAGCCAGAAACTCTCACTGCCATCTCTCACCTCAGTTTGCAGTTTCACTTGAAACTATCACCATAGCTCACAAACACACAAACAAACACCATAGACCTTCTCCATTCATCCTCAGGATCACAAACAATCACTCACCATGACCTGAATGTGCCTGAAACACCATAGCCATTGTTGACTGAGCTTGAAGCAGTTCCATTCGAATCTCCTTCTCCAGCCAACACAAACTCATTTTGAGCATTCAAGCATCTTTGGGGGATCAAGTGGAGTGGTTTGCACAAAGAAAGGTGGCCAGAAAGTTCCTAAACTGAAAGCTTCAAATCTCAGGTAGCCTGAAATTAATTTTTCCAGAAATGACTTTTATTGTTACAAACTTGTTCTTCATGCTTGCCTGATCATTCTGGTACCACTGGTTTTGGAAATGGTTGTGATTTGAGCATTTAATTTGTGTTTGAAGCTTACGAACCCTAGTTTTTCTTTCTTTCGATTCAGCTTATTTAGGTAGAATAAATTTGTTTTGAGAGAGGGGTTTGGTTCGTGAGAGGATAAGGGTCATTTCCCTGGTCTTAGATTTCATTTTTGTAACGTTTTGAGGAAGTTGGGTGATTCTCAGGTGAGAGCTGGCCGGAGAAGACGACCGGAGGTCTTCTCCGGCCACCTGAAAGTCATTAGGGCTAATTGTCATTAATTAAGCCAGTTTGAATAATGAGCGTAGGATCAGTAGACCTTGTTGACTTCGCGCGTAGATAGAGGGCCAGGATCCCTTTGATTAGCCCTAATTCATCATTTAGTTTTAATTAATTGTAATTAGCTCAGATGCAATCCTGACCATAAGATCACGCGCCAGTCAACACATTTAAACCCTGGACGCATCCTGACCATCCCTTCTGTTTACTTTTTATTTTATTTAATTTTAATTCATTTTCTCTTCATTTAATTTGCATAATTAATTTAAAATAGCAAAAATGTCTTAAAAATTATGAAACTTTTTCTTTAAAGTTTTAATAATTTTTAAGACCCAAAAATATTTTCATTTTATTTTTTATCATTAAAAAAGTATTTTTAAATATTTAAAAGATTATTTTTAATTGATTAATGAGAATTAATTAATTAAAAATACTTTTAGGTATTTAAAAATTACAAAAAAATTCATGAAATGTTCTAAGACATTTAGAGACATTGTCCAACCTTCAAACCAAATTTCTTTTTTGATCTTGATGCATTTTAAGAATTTTTCATTGAATTAAATCATATTTTGTGCATTATTTTGATCATAAGTTCAAAAATTCATTTCTGTCAATTGGTGAAGGTTGAGACATTGATTCTTCTTGCATTGTTTTGTGTTTAGCATGTATTTTCAAGGATAAAAAGGCCATGATTTGTTATTGCATTTTCAAATTGATTGGCATTTGTTCTGTTAAGAACCCTAAAAAACCCTAATAACTTAGAAAAATCATATCTTGAGTTTGGTTGAGAGTTGAGAGCTCCCCTTTGGGCAGTGATTCATCATAGGCCTAGGGTTTCCTTGGGTGTCATTTTCCATTTTTACTTTAGGGCTTTGCTTCTGTTTTTGGTTTGTGTTTGATGTTTGATCCATAAACCCTAATCTGGGCTTTCATTTGCATCCCTCTTGCATTTCCTTGCATAACATGACTTGTCTTTGCATTTTGTGCATTCTTGTGATTCATTTGACATCTTAAGACATGTATAAAGCATCATTGATCATTGCATTACATGTTTGCCATGTCATTTGTCCTGTATGTTTCATAACATTTCATGCTTGTTCATGCTCTTTAGCTTGCATCATTTGCATTCATGATCTTGTATGAACATCCCCATTGTCTTGCCTCATGTTTGCAGCACCTCATAACATCATAATCATCATCAACATGCTTCTGGTTTTGCTTAGCATCATATCATTTCATCTCATCTTGCATTACATTGCATTTCTTTCTAACATTTCAGGTGGTAAGTAAACTTGAGAAGTGGATTTGCCTTCACTTCTCATAACTTTTCTTTTCATCTCTCTTGCATCCATTGCTGCATTTATGTTTGTGTTTGAGTTTGAGCTTGCTCATTCTTCTTCCTCCCACCTTCTTTCTTCAAGTGACTTGACTTCTTGAATGAAGCAAGTCACTTTGCTTCTCTTGATCCTGTTCATCTGCTTCCTGGTGGCTCCTCTGAAGATTGTTCTTGCAAACCTCACAAACCTTAGGACCAACCAAGCATGACAATGAATTAGGGTTTTGATTAGTTCCCCCATAGTTTTACCTTTGTGTCTCTCTTTGAGTCTTCTCTTCTCATCTCATAATCAGGGACCAAACCCTAAAGGCTTTAAGACTTTGTGATTAAGCTTATGCCTGCATCCTTCTCTTAGGATGGAGTGTATAACTTTAATCCTAAGTATTAAACCCTTAAGGTGTTTAAATCTCTTAATCAATTCACTTAATAATCATCAAGACATCACACTTGTAACTTGGGCCTTGCATTAGGGTTCTAATTCTTCCTTAAGTGGTTAAGAAGGACTAACCCTAGTGTTAATGGACAAGTCCCCCTCAAGTTGTCTTACAAACCATAAAATTCACTTCATCATCATACCATTAACTAAAATCCACTTAATAAAGGCTTGTTTTGTCATGGGTTTAATCCCTAATCATGGATTAAGTTGAGGAGTCTTCCTCAGCTTAAACATTCTCATCTATTATCCTTCTTTAGGATGGTGTAATGAGTCTGTTTAATCCTTGATTATGGCTTAACCTCATTACTTAACACTAAACAAAAACACCAAAAACATCTAAATAATCACAAGTAGGTTAATGATCTTAATCCTGCATCAAAGGTGATTAAGTGTGAGAATCTGACTTCACACTTAAGGTATCCTCATTACCCCTAATCAGAGGGAAGATGTGATGAGTTTACTAAATCCATTGGTTTAGACTTAAGCTCATTATCTTATGACAAATCTCCAAAAAGAAATAAAAGACTGAAAACTCAAAAAACAAACAATAATCGTCTCCTCCGGGATTCTTTTCTCACTTCATTCACTCACAACCGAGAACTTGCTTCTTCCGTCTAATGCAAGACAGTAAGCACTTGAGCCAGACAGGTCATACACTTGAGCATAGGCAAGCAAGCAGTTCACAAGTCAATTCACCTTTCAGTCTCTTTGGGTCGAACTACGGTGTTCTGACTTCCTCATTGCACGGGAGGATACGTAGGCATAACTTAACAGTTATCGAACAAAAGTCTCTGTACATTCCCCCTCCTTCCAGCTTTACTCTTTAAGCCTCATGATCTTGAGCATACTCTTTTCCTTGCACTGACACATCATTTATACACATCACATTTCTTTACACTGACACCTGTACATATTGCCTTCCAGCTCTTTTACACACAGATTGCACTGACACTACCCCTCTAAAACACAAATCTTTTAAGCGTGGATCCCGTCGAGTACGACGGACAATCTGGGTGCTAATACCTTCCCAGGTTGTAACCAACCCCCTTTCTCAGTCTCTCTGGTTTGCAAACCGTCTTATCCGTATCTTTCTAGGTCTATGCAGCATTACCTTTCCTCCGGGATAAAAATGCCTAGCTGGCGACTCTTTTCATCTCCAGTGAGTTCACGGCTGTGTGTTCTCACTGTTCCCTCTCGCCGACCGTTCGCGCTTGTACCTGGATGCAAATCTTCGGGAGCGACAGCTTGGCGACTCTGCTGGGGAACTTATATTGCAACCAGGGCTTCTGGTTCTTTTTGTGGGTTCCTCCTAGCGTTTGTTTGATTTGTGTTTACGGGGGTGTTATGTGCTTATTTGTGTTTGTATTTTTGTACTTATTTCTGCTTTATGTACAGTTGCTTTACTGCTTTCTTTATTGCTTTTGTATATATCATACTGTCATACTGTGCTGGCTGGATCTGGTTTTTCTTTGGTGGGTGGGTGTTCCATTGAGAGTTAAGGTCCTATACCTGGGACCTGAGTGACACCTAGGCTAGAGTGAATCATATTCTTTCCCATTCCATTTCGGTCTGGTGCGGGAATATGAAACACGGTTCAGATATGGGTTTCTTCTTGAGAACTCTGTGTTGCAGATTTCCTGCAATGCTAGGGCTATCTGGGAAGCCTGCTAAGTCTGGATGACCTTTTAGTATTGACCTTCAGAAACTGAGGTGAATTAGAGGAGGAGCTTTTATGGTTATTGTAAACACTGTACCTCCGGGTTGGAAGTGTTTACACTTCCCATAACTGGTCCAAGTCTGAGGATCCTTGTTCTTGATCATCACCTGTGAGGGGGTTGGGCTGTTTACAGGTTTGCAGGTACCTTGACCTCAGAATACCCTGTTACTTTGACTTTGTTAAGAATACTCCATGTTGGATAGTTCTTGTGATTCTGAACCCTGGACTTGTGGCTCTTTATTTGAGTCCCCCACCCTGGTTACTGGATTTATAGACCTCCATCTGGAATTCTTGAACACACATGGATCTATACCAAGGCAGTTAATCAGATCCGGCTCAGTCACAAACCCTTGCATTTCATTTGCATACATACTCATTGCATCATATTAACATTTGCTTATTTGTGTTTCAGGGTATCCACTTCCTTCTGGTTTTGGTTTTGACCCCATCTGCAGTTTTGACCTACCTCCACCAGCACTTGCATCAGTTTGTCAGCCATATACTTCAGTTACTTGCACTAGCCAGCCAGTGGCCCACTCCTCAGCATCTTCATCAGCACTCATCCTACTCAGTCTCAACATCATGGCTCCAAAGAAAAGCAACATCACCTATCATTTCTTCCAACCAGACTTGTCAGACATCAGGAGGATCCAAACCCTGATCACTCCAGATCACCTACCCTTGTTCAGGGAGAGTTATGGGGATATACTGGACATGGTCATGGATCTGGACCCTTCACAGAGGAGCCTCATCCACACCTGCATTCAGTTTTATGATCCTCCATTGAGATGTTTCACCTTTCAAGACTTTCAGTTGGGGCCCCTATTAGAAGAATACTCATCATTGACTGGTCTGCCCATCAAAAGAGAAATCCCTTTCAACCCTGAAATGGTCTTTCCTAGCAATGGAGAGATAGCAAAAGCTTTGCACCTGGAACCTGTATTGATTGAACAACACTTGACCTCTAAAGCTGGGATCCCTGGATTTCATCTGGACTTCCTGATTTCTCAAGCTAGTTTGAAGGCCTCCTTGGGGGAATGGAAAGCTGTTTGTGCTCTATTGGCCTTAAGTGTATATGGAATTGTGTTGTTTGCAGATGAGCCTCGATTCATCAGCAAGAATGCAATCCACTTGTTCATCCTGAAGAACCCTGTGCCAACTTTACTGGGTGATCTCTATTACTCAGTCCATCAGAGAAATGAGAAGCAGAGGGGAAGATTAGTGAGGATTTGTGCTCCATTATTCCATGCTTGGCTTCTTAGGCATCTACCCAGGACAGATGCATTTCTAAATCCTCATCAGCCAAGCAACTGGGCTAAGAGACTCACTGTCCTAACTTCAGCAGATATCAGATGGTGTACTCAGAGCACCAAGGGCAGAGATATGACCACAAGCTGTGGGCACTTTCCCAATGTGCCTTTGATAGGAGTTAAGGGAAGTATCAACTACAACCCTCTGCTGTTCAGGAGACAATTGGGCTATGCACTGGTTCATACCCCTAGGGAACAAGATTTGGTGGAGACCCTCTACTGTGAGAACAAGATTAGTTTGACTGTTGTTAGACAGGCTGCCTGGGCCTGGGATCATGTTCAAACCAAGGGAATCACCATTCTGGGGAAGTGCAATAATGTGGCATCAGTCCAATATTATGAGTGGTCCCATGCTAGGGCCCAATTATCTGGAATGCCCTTTACCATAGAAGACATGCCTGAGTCATCTTCAGCACCACCCCCTGCCACTATCAGTTTGGAAGAGTTTGAAAGCTTGAAGGAAAGAAATGAGAAGTTAACCCAGGCTTTGCAGAAGACCCTCCGGGAGAGGAGTGAAGGTGTGAGGGAGATTGAGAGATTGGAGAAATTGAGGGTAGAACACTTGACTAAGATTGAGAAGTCTGGGGAGTATATCAACAAGTCTAAAGCTGGTGAGCAGATTCTGAAGAATGCTTGTAAAGAAGCCCAGTTTCAGAGAGCAAGAACAGACTTGTATTTAAAGGAGAGTCAGGCCAGATGGGTCCGAATCACTGAGGCCCGTACTCTAGAAGACAAGAGAGCTCAAGACAAGATGGAGCAGATAGAAAAAGCCCTGGCAGCAGCCCAGGATGAGATATCAGAGCTGAAAATCAAAGCAGGATTGAAGAGGTCTAAGGACCAAAGTCAGAACAAGAAATTGGCTGCAGCTGTTGCAACAAGAAACCTTCTCATCAGAAGTCTCACGGAGCATCCGGCTGATCCTGTGACCGAAGCACTTCTCAAGGAAGTTCGTGAGGATGAGTTTGGCCTTGGAGTTTGATCATTTTCTTGTTGTTGTTCCTTTTCCATGTACTTTTGCTTTTGTGATGTATTTTGGCCCCTTTAAGGGTTTGTGTTGTAAAATGAACAAATTGTATTATTGCACCTTTGTAATATATTTGTGTTGGGGTTCACATCAAAAGCAACTTCAACAGCATCATCTTCAAGGGTCTGGAAGGGTCAAAACTGAAGGCCAAACCGGATACCTTGAGAACAAATAAGCATAACTGCATTGCATGCTAACCCTTTTGTTTGTTTTGTAGGTTTTTGTTTTGTTGTTGCTAACCTCTGTTGTGAATCTCAGGAATTATTGCTCGCCGCCGGGTATTTCCTCTCAACAGGCCTCACAGGTATCCAACTAGAAACAACCTTCCGGGAATTCAGATGGATCAGATGCAGCAGGACCTTACGGAGGTCAGAAACCAGATGGCCAACGAAAGGTTGGAGATGAGAACTCAGATAACACAGTTCATGGAAGTTATGAACAACTTAGCTCAAAGCCAGGAGAGGCTCAGAACTTTGGTAGAAGGGAGGAATCAAGAGGAGCCTCATGTAGGAACTGCAGGCACCAGTAATAATGAAAGGGTGCAACCACATGTTACCCCCCCTGTGTTTGGTCCACATCTACATCCTGAGGTTAACATCCCTGCCAATGTTCAAGGAACAGCCACAGCAGCCAGAGTACTTCAAGAAGATCCTCAGGAGGACCAGTATACAGTAATGGGTGCTGGAGAGGAAACATATGATAGACGATTGGAAGAAATAGCTGAGAAGTTGAGATCACTGGAGTCTCAAAACTCTTTGGGGTTCGACGTCATGGACATGGGTTTGGTAGAAGGGGTCAGGATTCCCCACAAGTTCAAGCCTCCTTGCTTCGAAAAGTATAATGGGACTTCATGCCCCCGGACTCATTTGCAATCATTTCTGGGAAGGCTGAAGGCCTATACAATGGATGAGAAACTTTGGATGTTTTACTTCGAAGATAGCTTGACTGGGGCTTCTAGGGAATGGTATTCCCATCTGACAAGAGCAACTATAAGATGCTGGAAGGACCTGGCAGAAGCCTTCATCAGACAGTATCAGTATAATCTAGACATGGCACCCAACAGGACCCTCCTAATGGGAATGTCACAGTCTTCGAGGGAGAGTTTCCGAGAGTATGCCCAAAGGTGGAGGCAACTGGCCGCTGCTGTTCAACCACCAATGTCTGAGAGAGAAATGGCAGACATGTTTATGAACACTCTTCAGGGAACGTATATTGACAGGTTGGCTGCTTTCTCTTCCACTAGCTTCGCAGATGTTGTCATAGCTGGGGAGAGAATTGAAAGCCTGTTAAAAATGGGTAAGATCTCAGACAACGGTGCAAGCTCGTCCAGTGGTACAAGAAAGCCTTTTGCAGGCCCGAGAAGAACTGGCGAGACCAATGCCATTCACACCAACAGGGGTAGGCCCCAATATGTTCAGAGGTCAATAGCAGCAGTCACTATCCCTGCTCCAGCTCACCCACAGCCAGTCTATCAACCTCTTCAACAAAACTTCCAACAACAACCTCAGTATCAGCAGAATCAGTATCCTCCAAGGAACTTCAACAACAACTCCAACAACAATAATCAACAGAGGCCATTCCAACAAAGGCCATCCCAAGCTAACCGAGTGATCGACCCGATCCCAATGCCGTATGCTGCCTTGCTGCCACAACTTCTGAAACTCAACCTGGTTGAGCTAAGAACGTTGGCACCTCCGGATCCCAACAGTCTACCAAGGAACTATGACTCCAATGCTAGGTGTGCTTTTCACTCGAACGCACCTGGTCACAGTACAGAAAAATGCAGGGCTCTGCATATGAAGGTACAAGACTTGGTAGACTCCAAGGCTCTGAATTTTGCACCTCCGCCCAATGTCAATAAAAACCCAATGCCAAACCATGGTGGTCCCCGAATTAACGCTATTGAAGAAGACCAACCGTCTTATTTAATAACCAGTGTGGATCAGATCAGGACACCATTGGTGGAAATCAAAGCTCAACTCCGTGAAAACCAAATATTTCCGGGATGTGAACTAGGGTGCCCATACTGCAATATTTCATGGAATGGGTGTGAAGATTTAAGAAATGGCATTGACAGCCTTATTCAGAGTGGCCTGCTACAGATCACTACATCATTTCCGACAAATCCGGCAACTTCATCAACAACGGTTTCAGACACTCCTACAAATACAGCAACTATTGTTCCCGACAATTCATCAGCACCATCGACAAGTACTTCACCTGTCCTTCCAAGTGATCAGTTTTCAACAGTTTCTCCTGCTACAACTTCAGCTTCATTCCATTTCGACTCTCCATCAGCAACAGCAACAGTCCTTCCAACAGTACCTCCTACAACACCAGCAATCAATCATGAAGATGTCTCTACTGTTACCATATTCTATGATCCTGAAAATAATTCCGCTTACCATTCAGAAGATGCTGCTCCCACCAGAGCACCAGTTACAATCTTTTACGATCCACAAACAATTACAGTCCCTTCAGCAGCAGTAATCAGTCCAGTCACTGTCACGGTGCCTGGACCAGTACCATATGAAAGCAATAGAGCCATCCCTTGGCACTATGGCTCTGACGTATACTGCGAAGGAAAAAGAATCACTCTGGAAACATCAACACCTGCACCACAAGTAGATAATGTGGGGGGAGGCGGAGGCTTCACTCGAAGCGGACGTCTCTTTGCCTCACAAGTTCAAAAACCTACTGCCGAAGCAGAAACTGCTGCCAAGGCAAAAGGAAAAGGCCCGGTGCAGGAAAATCCAGCTGCCAAAGAAGCCCTGAAAACTCCATTTGATCAGGAAGTTGATGAGTTTATGCGAATCATCAAAAAGAGTGATTATAAAGTTGTGGATCAGCTTCACCAGACGCCATCCAAAATCTCCATCCTCTCACTGCTTATGTGCTCCGAAGCCCATCGGAATGCACTACTTAAAGTCTTGCACGCAGCTTACGTGCCTGAGGAGATTACTGTCAACCAATTGGAAACCGTGGTTGGTAATGTTACTGCTAGCAATGGGCTAGGGTTTACCAATTCTGACTTGACAGCGGATGACCGCAATCACAACAAAGCCTTGCACATAACCATGGAATGCAAAGGAGCTGTCCTTTCTCATGTGCTGGTGGACACAGGTTCTTCCCTGAATGTCTTACCAAAGAAGGCTCTGGTGAAGCTTGAATATGATGGATTGGCATTGAGGCCCAGTAACCTGGTAGTAAGAGCTTTTGATGGTTCTAAGAGATCGGTTCTGGGAGAGATTGATCTGCCTGTGACAATTGGCCCACAGACCTTTAAAACTATCTTTTATGTGATGGACATTCAGCCCGCCTACAGCTGTTTGTTGGGTAGACCCTGGATTCACGCCGCCGGCGCAATAACGTCTACCCTTCACCAAAAGTTAAAATTTGAGTGGGAAGGCCAAGTTGTCACGATCTGTGGAGAGGAGGACATTTTTGTCAGCCACCTGGCAACCTATAAGTACATTGAAATGGATGGGGAGATCCATGAAACAATGAGCCAGGGGTTTGAAGCTTTGAATGTCAATGAAGCATCTGCTGTATCTGGTACTCCAATGTCATCTTACCAACAAGCCCGGAAGGTTGTTGAAGAAGGAACTGCCCTAGGCTGGGGCAAGGTTTTAGCTGTGGAGGAGAAGAAGGACAAATTTGGGTTGGGTTACAAACCAACTCAACATCAAGCAAAGGCTGCTGGAGAGCCTGGTTTTGTCAGTGGGGGAATGCTTACCCCTGATGCTATCAACTGTCTGGAAGACGAGCTGGAAGAGGAGCGCAATCTGGAGAATTGGATTCGTCCGAAGATCCCGGGGAGCAGTGTCTCGAACTGGTCTTCCCAGGAAATTATAAGAGTTACTCATGCAGAGTAATTATTATTTCCTGTATTTTTTATAAGCATGCATCAAAGTCTTGCATCTTGCCCAAGATGACAAGACTCATTTTGTAATCAGGGCCATCTGTACTTTTGTGCAAACAAGATTAAATTAATGAAATATCAGACGTCTTTTTGCAAACGAGTCTTTTTCTTTTATGCTCACTGTTTTTCCATTTTTCTTTTTGTACAAAAATAAATGGCGGTGTTTTCAAAATGATAACTTCATTTCACTTTTTCTAAAGCAAGATTAAAATCAATCACTAAAATGAACAAACTTAACCCTTGCAGAGAGTGCCTTCCTGACAGCACCGACAACAGCACGGCTATGACATCGTATGACTTTGACAATCCAATCAATCAAGCTGATGAAGGGGTTGATGAAGAATATGAGCTTCCTGAAGAGCTAGCTAGGTTGTTGAGACAGGAAGAAAAGGTTATTACTCCTCATCAGGAGGAGATTGAAGTGATTAATCTTGGTACAGACGAAGACGTGAAAGAGGTTAAAATCGGGGCCTGCCTGCAAGACTCAGTGAAGAGACAACTGATAGATCTGCTTCAAGAGTATGTTGATGTGTTTGCTTGGTCGTATCAAGATATGCCAGGGTTGGATACCGACATTGTTGTGCACAAGCTGCCTTTGAGAGAAGAATGCCCACCGGTGAAACAGAAGCTGCGCCGAACCCGCCCAGACATGGCTATGAAAATCAAGGAAGAGGTGCAAAAGCAATGGGACGCCGGGTTCCTTGCTGTGACTAGCTACCCGCCGTGGGTTGCTAACATAGTACCTGTGCCTAAGAAGGATGGCAAAGTAAGAATGTGTGTTGACTACCGGGATCTGAACAGAGCCAGCCCGAAAGATGACTTCCCATTACCTCACATTGATGTATTGGTGGATAACACGGCTCAGTTCTCGGTATTCTCCTTCATGGATGGATTTTCAGGATATAATCAGATCAAGATGTCACCTGAAGACATGGAGAAGACAACATTCATCACACCTTGGGGCACGTTCTGTTACAAAGTGATGCCATTTGGGCTCAAGAATGCTGGTGCAACATATCAACGGGCTATGGTGACATTATTCCACGATATGATCCACAAGGAAATAGAATGTTATGTGGATGATATGATCGCCAAGTCCCTTACAGAGGAAGATCATCTGGTGAATCTGCTCAAATTATTCAAGCGTTTGAGGAAATACCAATTGAAGCTGAACCCCAACAAATGCACATTCGGGGTGCGATCCGGTAAGCTGCTGGGCTTTATTGTAAGCGAGAAGGGGATTGAGGTTGACCCAGATAAAGTCAAGGCTATACAAGAAATGCCTGCACCTAAAACTGAGAAAGAAGTTCGAGGGTTCTTAGGTCGATTGAACTACATCTCACGGTTCATATCTCACCTTACAGCAACCTGTGAACCCTTGTTCAAGCTGCTAAGAAAGGAACAAACGGTCAGGTGGAACGAAGATTGCCAGAAGGCTTTTGACAAGATCAAGGAATATCTGCAAGAACCTCCAATCCTTATGCCTCCAGTTGAAGGAAGACCTCTGATTATGTACTTGACGGTATTAGAAGAGTCAATGGGGTGTGTACTAGGTCAGCATGACGAGTCTGGTCGAAAAGAGTATGCAATATACTACCTAAGCAAAAAGTTTACCGACTGTGAACAGCGTTATTCACTGCTCGAGAAAACTTGCTGTGCTTTAGCGTGGGCTGCTCGCCGACTGAGACAGTATATGTTGACCCACACTACCTTATTAATCTCAAAAATGGATCCAGTTAAGTACATTTTCGAGAAGCCAGCTCTTACCGGACGGGTTGCAAGATGGCAGATGATTCTCACAGAATACGACATACAGTACACATCTCAGAAAGCCATCAAGGGCAGTGTACTATCTGAATATCTTGCTGAGCAACCCATTGATGACTACCAGCCAATGAGGTTTGACTTCCCTGATGAAGACATCATGTTCATTAAAGCAAAAGATCACGAAGAGCCTATTCACACTGAAGGGCCCGACCCGGAGGAAGAATGGACTATGATGTTTGATGGGGCTGTTAACATGAATGGCCGTGGTGTTGGTGCAGTACTCATTACACCTAAAGGAGTTCACATGCCTTTCTCGGCAAAACTCACTTTCAACTGCACTAACAACGAAGCTGAATACGAAGCTTGCATTATGGGTCTTGAGGAAGCCATTGACCTCAGGATCAAGACATTGACCGTATTCGGGGATTCAGCTTTGGTAGTCAATCAAACCAACGGGAAATGGTACACCCACCAAGATCATCTGATACCTTACAGGGATTATACAAGAAGGTTATTGACTTTCTTCACAACAGTCAAGCTTGAGTATATCCCTCGGGACGAGAATCAGTTTGCAGATGCTCTTGCTACCATTTCATCCATGATCAAAGTTCAAGCCGCCAACTTTGTACCTCAGATTTCAGTGTCTAGACTTGATAGACCAGCATATGTATTTGCAGCGGATGTTGCAAAAGATGATAAGCCTTGGTTCCACGACATTAAGTGCTTCTTGGAGGATCAAACATACCCGCCTGGGGCATCTTCCAATGATAAGAAGACTTTGAGAAGGCTTGCTGGAAGTTTCTTTCTGAACACTGATGGGTCTTTATACAAGAGGAACTTTGATATGGTACTCCTCAGATGTGTTGACAAGACGGAAGCAGATTTGTTGATGCATGAAGTGCACGAAGGATCTTTTGGTACCCATGCTGGAGGGCATGCCATGGCTAAGAAGTTGTTAAGATCAGGCTATTACTGGATCACAATGGATGCAGACTGTTGTGCCTACGCCAGGAAATGCCATAAATGCCAGATCTACGCAGATAAGGTGCATGTGCCTCCCAATCCTTTGAACATCATGTCTTCACCCTGGCCCTTTGCTATGTGGGGCATTGATATGATTGGCAAGATCGAGCCAACTGCTTCAAATGGCCACAGATTCATCCTGGTCGCCATTGACTATTTCACCAAGTGGGTTGAAGCAGCCTCATATGCAAACGTTACTAGGCAAGTGGTAGCCAGATTTCTGAAGAGAGATATCATCTGTCGGTACGGAGTGCCCGAGCGAATCATTACCGATAATGGTTCCAACTTAAACAACAAAATGATGGCAGAGCTGTGCCGGGACTTCAAGATCCAACATCACAATTCTTCTCCTTACAGGCCAAAGATGAATGGCGCTGTTGAGGCAGCAAATAAGAATATCAAGAAGATTGTGCAGAAGATGGTAGTCACATACAAAGACTGGCATGAAATGCTACCGTTTGCCTTGCATGGGTACCGCACATCAATCAGAACATCCACTGGGGCAACACCGTATCAGCTTGTATATGGTATGGAAGCGGTCCTACCTGTTGAAGTTGAATTACCCTCGTTACGGGTATTAATGGATGTTAAACTAAGTGAAGCAGAATGGGTTCGGTCCCGATTCGAACAACTGAGTCTGATCGAAGAGAAAAGATTGGCTGCAATCTGCCATGGGCAGTTATATCAGAAGAGAATGAAGAGGGCCTTCGATCAGAAAGTCAGGCACCGAGAGTACCAAGTAGGAGATCTTGTGCTGAAAAGAATCCTCCCTCCTCATACAGACTACAGGGGCAAATGGACTCCGAATTATGAAGGACCATTCGTTGTAAAGAAAGTTTTCTCTGGTGGAGCACTGATGCTCAGCACCATGGATGGTAAAAATTTCCCGTCCCCTGTGAATTCAGATGCAGTTAAAAGATACTTCGCATAAAATGACCCGCTGGACATAAAAACAGAATGTAAGTCCAGGCAAAAATAGGGCATCCCGGCGAGTCAAAAACAGAATAAAAGACTCGGGCAAAAGTAAGGGAAAATGAACAAAAAATGTACACCCGCTGAGTTGAAAAGCCGCATTGGACAACTCAGGCAAAAATGGGTATCCCGATGGATTGAAAACCCGAAAGGGCGATCCATGCAAAATAAGGGAATAAGCGAACAACTGCATTCTGAATCCGTCTGTATCACCCACGACTTGGTAAGCTCCAAAGGATCAAGCTTCAATCAGAATCAACTCTCTCCAGAAAGCAGGACGAGAAGAACGTCATTGTCATACGAGTCATAGCAGAAGAGGAAGCTCCTTGAAAGCGTCGTCAACACCGCCAGCACTTTATTTCTCAATTTGTAACAATCTCCTCATTTCAGGAGATATGTTTCTTTGACTGTATCTTGCCAATTCAGGGCACATGAATTAATAAAATCAGATTTTTCAGTCATGTCATGTTTTCACATTTATGTTTTGCAAAGAGTTGTCTGATATCTCTAAAATACAACTGCATAAGTACAGACGCCTTTCTCTAAAAATAAAAAAACACATGCTTACAGGGAATATACTTACTCTCGAAAGTACTTATCTCCTATGACGGAATCCAGTAAGGGATACCTCGGGACCTTTTGTACGTTTCCTTACCTTTGCAGGATTGCAGGTATCCAGAACGCAACCTGGGGCATGCAGGTTACGTCTCAGCAGGTAGGCGAATCATTATCAACTCGGTCTATCTTCAACATACAGCATCGAAGGTGCCCATATCCCCAGCGGAGCTGCCAAATCAGCAAACACTCAATCTCAGCATCCGAAATGCTCTATTCCCCAGCTGAGTGGCCTCTTATTGATCTCCCCAGCTGATTTGCCTCTCACAATTCCCCAGCTGAGTTGCCAGTCTTCCTCAGCAGAATGCAGATATCAGGGAATCATCTCCCCACAGAATCCCCAGCCTCTATTCAGAAGAGCAACGCACGAAGAGATCACAACAGAGTGGAGAAAGCTTCTACAAACCCCAGCTGGGTCCCGTATTATAAGGATATGTCAATCAGCGACCTATATCCCCGAGCAGATACTTCATTAGATCTACCAATGATCTCACCCCCAGCTGGGACGTCCATTTCAAGCAGATCAACCAGAGATTTTCACAGCAACGGGATCCGAATCCCGGATCTGTGCCCCTTTGCATAATCATGGCATCCGCATCATATTCACCCCCCCCCCCAGAGCGTAGCATTCCGTCTAATACGGAGCATTACAGCAAAAATCAAATACATAGCATAATCATAAGTCATGTTGTGAATTGAACGCTTGTGATTAGTAACCATTTATCAGGATACAGATTACTTTCCCCCAGAATCCCCATCAGAGTCCCAGCAAAAGCAGTTGCTCCACAATCATAAACACCAGTATACACCTTTTGGCACCCGTCCGTGTCATCTTTCCCCACAGGTCGCCTGGATACACTCTACAAACAAAATCACCCGTACTACAGATACGTCCTGACACCCGTCCGTGTCATGTCCCAGCAGAAAGCCAAAGACATCCTCTTTGCACTCACATACCTTATATACACTTCCCTGACACCCGTCCGTGTCATATCCCCAGCGCAGTCGCCTAGACTTTGTATAGCAGACACTTGTTAATATTATGCTTTTCTCTCTTGACACTCGTCCGTGTCACTCTCCCCAGCGGTCAAATTACTCATTAATACAATACTCACTACTCATGGTATGCTTATACAGATACTCGTCCGTATCTTGTATACATCACCACTCATATCCCCGCAGATTCGGCAGTAGTCCTTGTTCTTTGTTAGCCAGTTGGTATTCGTCCGTACCACCATCTCAGAACACAGCGTCTAGTGTTTGTTTCTACATGATACTCGTCCGTATCATAGTCTTAAGGATGCTCGTCCGCATCTTTAATCCATACACCGTGTCAAACACTTATGTCTTCTTGAGTATAGATACTCGTCCGTGTCTACTTTTCCCCAGAAGAGTACTTTCAGATGCAACACTCGTCCGTGTTCTTTGTTGATACTCGTTCGTATCATCATCTCTGAACATGTGTCAGCTTGTTTCTACATGATACTCGTCCGTATCATAGTCTTAAGGATGCTCGTCCGCATCTTTAATCTATACACAATACCAAACACTTATACCTTTTGTTTCTTGGATGTAAACGCTCGTCCGTGTTTACTATCTCCCCAGTAGATCGCCAACAAAGCAAATTTTCTTTTTATCTAACACTCGTCCTGTGTTATGATACCTTTGAGAGCAGCCGTACCCTGCTGAGTGGTCGTCCTCCACTTCTTGATGGTCGTCCTCCATCATGCTCATCCGATGGCCGTCCCCATCGTTGATTTTTAGCAGCCGTCCCCTGCTAGGTGGTCGTCCTCCACCTTTTGATGATCGTCCTTCATCACTTTATCCAATGGCCGTCCCCATTGTTGATTTTGGTTATCTAACACTCGTCCTGTGTTATGATAAACCTCGAGAGCAGCCGTCCCCTGCTGAGTGGTCGTCCTCCACTTCTTGATGGTCGTCCTCCATCTTGCTCGTCCGATGGCCGTCCCCATCGTTGACCTTTTCTATCCGATGGCCGTCCCCATCGTTGATATTTTTGGCAGCCGTACCCTGCCAGGTGGTCGTCCTCCACCTTTGATGGCCGTCCCCATCACATTTCTTTTATTCCCAACAGAGCAGCCGTCCCCTGCTAGGTGATCGTCCTTCACCTTTGATGGCCGTACCCCATCATCTGTTTATTTCATTTATTCTTTAACCCGATGGCCGTCCCCGTCGTGATCCCTTTTCCTTTTTAGCCCGATGGCCGTCCCCATCGTTGGTTACTTGACCTTTATGAACTTGATGGCCGTCCCCGTCATGTTTCATTAATCCCCAGAGAACTTTGCAACTTTATCTTGATGGCCGTCCCCATCATAATATCCTATTTTTCCCAGCTAGTCGGCCGTCCCCGTCTTAGCTTTACTTGTTTTTCCCCAGCTAGTCGGCCGTCCCCGTCTTAGCTTTACTTTTTATCCCCAGCATGTCGGCCGTCCCCGTCATCGCTTTATTTCCTGCACTTTACCAGCATGTCGGCCGTCCCCGTCATCGCTTTGCTTCACATACCACCTTACCCAGCAGTCGTCCTCTGCTCGACGGTCGTCCTCCGTCGCCCATACTTTACAATATACTTTGTTTTGCTTTTACAATCTATATCCCTTTTCTTCTTCATTCTGTGAGTGCAAATTTTGGACTGTCTTTGGTATTCAACCACAAGTTATCTTGTTCGCCTGTAAGCCGTCGCTTACAACCTGCACAGCTAACTCATGTTTGAATAGGGGCAGCTGTAAACACCCCAAATTTGCCCTCACCCATTCACACCATGGCTTATGGTCATCTCATATGCATAAGTACAATCATATCATCTCACATCTCATTTTTGATTCACTGGATAGTTTCTAAGGCATCTGCACCTAGGGTTTGTGATCTGAGCAACCTCAGAGCTTCTTGAGGCATTCCAAAGGCCACCAATCAACTCAAAGGGGTCCATGTGTGTTCTTATATCATATTCCATCTCCTCAAAGTCAAAATTGCAGATGAATCACAAGAACTAGGGTTTGAGTGGATGCAGAGCCAGGTTGAACTGCACAGTTGACTGAAAATTAGGGTCTTGGTTTCAGAGGCCATAACCCCAAATTTTTTGGTCATTCTTGTTTCCATTGGTCTTTATATGGTATAGGGAGTATGCATATCAATTTTCATGAAGAAATTCCATGGGGAAGTCATCTGATCAAGAGTTGACTTTTCAGACAAGTCAGTGCAAAATCAGGGCATCTGAGGCCCCCAATGACCCAACCAATGGGTGATCTTCATCATTTTGAGTGTATATGATCTTTATTTGATCATGGAAGAAGGTTGAAGTTCATAGAAATCAAGAATTTAGGGTTTTTGCAAATGTTGACTTTTTTGGGCATAGTTGACTTTTCAAGAATGCCTCATTTTAGGTCAATTTTCAAGCCTTGATTCATGATCCAAAAAGGCTTCAAATGGAAAAACTTTGGTCATGAAAGTTGTAGATCTCATCTTTCCCTTTTCAAAAAGTACAAGAACATGATCAAACTCTTCTTGGATCAAAAGTTATGGCAATGCAAAGTTGGCAAAAATCATTGTTTTTCAAGTTATGCACCAAATGAAAATCTTGCAAAGTCTTGAACCAAAGCCAAATGCAGCCTCTAATCCACTTCAAACCAGCATGTGAACATTCTCTAAGTTACAAAAATCAGAATTTGATCTAGTTTGCCCATGGTTTGGTTTGTGTAACAAGGCATTTTCATGAAAATCCATAAAGCTAACCAAGTTGCAAAACACTCATGATCTTCTCACCAACTTGCTGCATTGATCCTTGAGTCAAGCCAGCCTCCCTCCCTCACCTTTGCTGCGCCAGCCATGCCTTGTACTTGCCTAGACCTTGCCCATGCCCTATCTTACACAAAGTTGACCTTTTATGCAAAAGCAAACTTACCTATCATAGCAGGCCATGTCACATCACAAAACCAATCAGATTTGTTTATGTGTACAACTTGCAAGCTAAACATATCACAGGCCAAGGCTGAAACTCTCTCATTCACAACTTACACAAAAACCTCCCATTTTGCAACTTGCTTCGAATCCCTTCACACAGCAAGCAAACACTTCAACCACCTTCATCATTCAACTCAGCACACTTCATAGATCAAAAACCACCCAAAGCCCAAGCCTGAAACAGCCAGAAACTCTCACTGCCATCTCTCACCTCAGTTTGCAGTTTCACTTGAAACTATCACCATAGCTCACAAACACACAAACAAACACCATAGACCTTCTCCATTCATCCTCAGGATCACAAACAATCACTCACCATGACCTGAATGTGCCTGAAACACCATAGCCATTGTTGACTGAGCTTGAAGCAGTTCCATTCGAATCTCCTTCTCCAGCCAACACAAACTCATTTTGAGCATTCAAGCATCTTTGGGGGATCAAGTGGAGTGGTTTGCACAAAGAAAGGTGGCCAGAAAGTTCCTAAACTGAAAGCTTCAAATCTCAGGTAGCCTGAAATTAATTTTTCCAGAAATGACTTTTATTGTTACAAACTTGTTCTTCATGCTTGCCTGATCATTCTGGTACCACTGGTTTTGGAAATGGTTGTGATTTGAGCATTTAATTTGTGTTTGAAGCTTACGAACCCTAGTTTTTCTTTCTTTCGATTCAGCTTATTTAGGTAGAATAAATTTGTTTTGAGAGAGGGGTTTGGTTCGTGAGAGGATAAGGGTCATTTCCCTGGTCTTAGATTTCATTTTTGTAACGTTTTGAGGAAGTTGGGTGATTCTCAGGTGAGAGCTGGCCGGAGAAGACGACCGGAGGTCTTCTCCGGCCACCTGAAAGTCATTAGGGCTAATTGTCATTAATTAAGCCAGTTTGAATAATGAGCGTAGGATCAGTAGACCTTGTTGACTTCGCGCGTAGATAGAGGGCCAGGATCCCTTTGATTAGCCCTAATTCATCATTTAGTTTTAATTAATTGTAATTAGCTCAGATGCAATCCTGACCATAAGATCACGCGCCAGTCAACACATTTAAACCCTGGACGCATCCTGACCATCCCTTCTGTTTACTTTTTATTTTATTTAATTTTAATTCATTTTCTCTTCATTTAATTTGCATAATTAATTTAAAATAGCAAAAATGTCTTAAAAATTATGAAACTTTTTCTTTAAAGTTTTAATAATTTTTAAGACCCAAAAATATTTTCATTTTATTTTTTATCATTAAAAAAGTATTTTTAAATATTTAAAAGATTATTTTTAATTGATTAATGAGAATTAATTAATTAAAAATACTTTTAGGTATTTAAAAATTACAAAAAAATTCATGAAATGTTCTAAGACATTTAGAGACATTGTCCAACCTTCAAACCAAATTTCTTTTTTGATCTTGATGCATTTTAAGAATTTTTCATTGAATTAAATCATATTTTGTGCATTATTTTGATCATAAGTTCAAAAATTCATTTCTGTCAATTGGTGAAGGTTGAGACATTGATTCTTCTTGCATTGTTTTGTGTTTAGCATGTATTTTCAAGGATAAAAAGGCCATGATTTGTTCTTGCATTTTCAAATTGATTGGCATTTGTTCTGTTAAGAACCCTAAAAAACCCTAATAACTTAGAAAAATCATATCTTGAGTTTGGTTGAGAGTTGAGAGCTCCCCTTTGGGCAGTGATTCATCATAGGCCTAGGGTTTCCTTGGGTGTCATTTTCCATTTTTACTTTAGGGCTTTGCTTCTGTTTTTGGTTTGTGTTTGATGTTTGATCCATAAACCCTAATCTGGGCTTTCATTTGCATCCCTCTTGCATTTCCTTGCATAACATGACTTGTCTTTGCATTTTGTGCATTCTTGTGATTCATTTGACATCTTAAGACATGTATAAAGCATCATTGATCATTGCATTACATGTTTGCCATGTCATTTGTCCTGTATGTTTCATAACATTTCATGCTTGTTCATGCTCTTTAGCTTGCATCATTTGCATTCATGATCTTGTATGAACATCCCCATTGTCTTGCCTCATGTTTGCAGCACCTCATAACATCATAATCATCATCAACATGCTTCTGGTTTTGCTTAGCATCATATCATTTCATCTCATCTTGCATTACATTGCATTTCTTTCTAACATTTCAGGTGGTAAGTAAACTTGAGAAGTGGATTTGCCTTCACTTCTCATAACTTTTCTTTTCATCTCTCTTGCATCCATTGCTGCATTTATGTTTGTGTTTGAGTTTGAGCTTGCTCATTCTTCTTCCTCCCACCTTCTTTCTTCAAGTGACTTGACTTCTTGAATGAAGCAAGTCACTTTGCTTCTCTTGATCCTGTTCATCTGCTTCCTGGTGGCTCCTCTGAAGATTGTTCTTGCAAACCTCACAAACCTTAGGACCAACCAAGCATGACAATGAATTAGGGTTTTGATTAGTTCCCCCATAGTTTTACCTTTGTGTCTCTCTTTGAGTCTTCTCTTCTCATCTCATAATCAGGGACCAAACCCTAAAGGCTTTAAGACTTTGTGATTAAGCTTATGCCTGCATCCTTCTCTTAGGATGGAGTGTATAACTTTAATCCTAAGTATTAAACCCTTAAGGTGTTTAAATCTCTTAATCAATTCACTTAATAATCATCAAGACATCACACTTGTAACTTGGGCCTTGCATTAGGGTTCTAATTCTTCCTTAAGTGGTTAAGAAGGACTAACCCTAGTGTTAATGGACAAGTCCCCCTCAAGTTGTCTTACAAACCATAAAATTCACTTCATCATCATACCATTAACTAAAATCCACTTAATAAAGGCTTGTTTTGTCATGGGTTTAATCCCTAATCATGGATTAAGTTGAGGAGTCTTCCTCAGCTTAAACATTCTCATCTATTATCCTTCTTTAGGATGGTGTAATGAGTCTGTTTAATCCTTGATTATGGCTTAACCTCATTACTTAACACTAAACAAAAACACCAAAAACATCTAAATAATCACAAGTAGGTTAATGATCTTAATCCTGCATCAAAGGTGATTAAGTGTGAGAATCTGACTTCACACTTAAGGTATCCTCATTACCCCTAATTAGAGGGAAGATGTGATGAGTTTACTAAATCCATTGGTTTAGACTTAAGCTCATTATCTTATGACAAATCTCCAAAAAGAAATAAAAGACTGAAAACTCAAAAAACAAACAATAATCGTCTCCTCCGGGATTCTTTTCTCACTTCATTCACTCACAACCGAGAACTTGCTTCTTCCGTCTAATGCAAGACAGTAAGCACCTGAGCCAGACAGGTCATACACTTGAGCATAGGCAAGCAAGCAGTTCACAAGTCAATTCACCTTTCAGTCTCTTTGGGTCGAACTACGGTGTTCTGACTTCCTCATTGCACGGGAGGATACGTAGGCATAACTTAACAGTTATCGAACAAAAGTCTCTGTACATTCCCCCTCCTTCCAGCTTTACTCTTTAAGCCTCATGATCTTGAGCATACTCTTTTCCTTGCACTGACACATCATTTATACACATCACATTTCTTTACACTGACACCTGTGCATATTGCCTTCCAGCTCTTTTACACACAGATTGCACTGACACTACCCCTCTAAAACACAAATCTTTTAAGCGTGGATCCCGTCGAGTACGACGGACAATCTGGGTGCTAATACCTTCCCAGGTTGTAACCAACCCCCTTTCTCAGTCTCTCTGGTTTGCAAACCGTCTTATCCGTATCTTTCTAGGTCTATGCAGCATTACCTTTCCTCCGGGATAAAAATGCCTAGCTGGCGACTCTTTTCATCTCCAGTGAGTTCACGGCTGTGTGTTCTCACTGTTCCCTCTCGCCGACCGTTCGCGCTTGTACCTGGATGCAAATCTTCGGGAGCGACAGTATGCACATACATCATAGCTGCCATACACTATGATGATGGTTCAATTGAATGAGAAGCCTCCTTCATAGACCAACTGCATTGTTCTCTGCTTCATCACACCTCATTGAAACCTCACTATAAGGCATGAACCTCACCACATTCAATAAATTTCGAGCCAAGCAAAATCAGCATTGCACCCTTGCACTTCACACCCTAAGTTGCTCAATTCACCATCAGTTAGAACTAACCATAGTTCTAACTGTTAACTGTGGTTAATAACTGTCAACCATGGATATAAAAGTTGAGCCTCTAACTTAATTGAAACACTTCAACTTTGCTCTGAAAATTTTACATTGCAATCATAAAATTCTCTCTGAATTTCTTCTGCATTTTGCTTCGAAGAAGCTTTAATCTCCATCAACTTCCTTCATTCTCCCTCAGATCATCATCATCATCATCTTAGACACAAGCTCCATGGATTGAATAGCTTGATTCTCCAAGGATCAACCATTGCACCTTCTTGTATTACACTGCATTTTGGATCAAACCATCATCAACTACATCAATTCAAGACTGAACTTTATCCAATCATCTTCATCATCAAGTTTTGCACGATTTCCATGGAACTCACAGCTTGAAGCATCAAAGATCCACTATTGCATAACCTTACGTTGCACTGCACCAGATCCAATTCCTCAAGATTTCCAAGTTGTAGAGTGTTTATTTCACTCCCAGTGTTCAAGATCAAAGTCCAAGTAAAGCATAGAATTCTCATCTTTGGTTTTCCTCATCTTTTGATATCTCTACAATTCAGGTTCCATCATGAACTCTACTTGCTTGTTTCCTTCATTTCTTTCTAGGTTTGTGTTGTATTGAGCTCAATAGGAGCAATGTGATACTTGGCTAGTTGATAGACACCATAGGTGTGTAGATGCAGTTTCTAGGTTGTATGATGTTTGCTTCGATTTGCTTTGTTTAGGGATGATAACTGAAAACTAAGGCTAGATATGGATTCAGGGTGAAGAGACGAGCAAGACAATGGTCTTAGATTTTGTTTTAGGGAATATTGGTGGAATGCCCTAACCAGAGTGACCGGAGAAAGTGACCAGAGAATAGCTTCGGTCACCTGAACAGTGTCCTACTTGTTTGTGTTAGATTAAAACGTAGCCATTGGATCAGTTCAATCCTTGGGTCATAAAAGCTCCAACACATTAAAGAATCACATGGCCCACGTTCATTTTTAAGAAGAAAATCCTTCTCCTCCTTTTCACACCCCCACGCATTGTGTTTGAAGCCCAATTCAGTTGTTTTTGTTACTGATTACACCCCCAAGGCCCATACAACAATTCAACCTATTTTCAATTTTATTTCTTTTTTCTCATTTTATTCAATTTTCGTTTCTGACTTTTAAAAATACTTAAACCTCATAAAATATTCCAATTTATTTCATGTGAGGTCTTTGCATTTTCCCCTAATTTTCCATAATTTGTTTTCATATTTTTCTTTTATATTTTAATCAGAATTAATTTCTCATGGAATTAATTTCTATTTTCTCATTTTTTGACCAATCTTCTTGTTCATTTTCTTTCTCCCAAACCACAAAATATAAATAGCTCATTCTTTTTGCATTAGTCAGAAGACTCATCAAATTTCCTCATAATAATTTTGTTTTGATTTTTAGGTCACCTTAAGCCATGGTTTGGTTTCATTCTTTCACACACATGCTCATAAACCCTAATCCATTTCTCACACCATTTGAACAATAAAAAATGAGAATTTTTGTGAGATTGTTTGTATGCAGTTCACCTTCTGGATTTTGTATTCAATTGTCAATTTTCATAATTTTTCATGACCATTTAGGATTTTTTCAAGTCACTTGGTTCACAAGTCACATTTTTGGTCCTTCTATTCCTCTCCTTTGGTCCCATTAGCCTAAGGCCTACATGCCATTACTTTGAAGTCCTAATTTTGAGTCTCTTAGATCCTATAGGATGTATTTAAGTGTTAAGTACAATCCTTAGGTCTTCACCTTTAATTTTTAGGTTTTCCTTGAGTTTTAGGTCACATAGGTCCCATCTTAACCTAATCTCACTTCACCTTCCATCTTAAACACTTCAAATTCAATTGTTACTTGAGTTAACTTCATTTTATCTTTGTTTTGTGTCTTATAAGTGTTTTGTGTTCATCCATTCTTGTTCATATCAATTATAGAACCTTGTGCTTCTTTTTGAACTCCATTTGTCACCTAAAAGACCTTAAAAACCCTAATTTGAATACCTAGTCTTAGGAAACTTCTTAACCCATCATTTGTGAACATTTTCCAAGTATAATTTCCATTTTATTTTTTTTCAAGCCCCTTGTTTTTGTATGGGGAGGTCAAGTCCCTTTGGGAACTTTTGAATTTTCTTCTAAGTCATTTGGTTTCATCTTTAGAGCCATGCTTCCATGTGCATTCTCCCACCTTTCAATTTCACATTTGAGTACCTTTAACTTGAATCTTTTCTTTCCCATTTGATCTATTCATTTATTTCACTTACATATAGTGTTAAGTTCTGGATTTTTCATTTACCTTTGAGTTTAGGAGATTTTGAGTTAATAAATACTTAGGTTATCTTTTTAACTTCATCCTTAGGGTTTAGTAATACTTTAGGGCATAATTTGACTTCAATCCTATTAATCCCTTTATTTACTTTTGAATTAATTTAGCTACTGACTCTTTAAGTGTTTTACCTCATAGGATGCCTTAAACCTAGGTATTAACCTTAGGTGTTCACTAGCATCCTTCCTTAGCTAGTGTGAGTTTTTTTATTGAAGTTTGACATGTCAAAATTGTTCATATTACTTCATCATGCTAACATTTGTTTTGTAGGGGTGAAAATGAGGTAATCATACTTCATTCTTATCTTATTCATTTAATTATATTTTCCTTAGCACTTGGTGCTTTGTTTATAGGCTTCCCATTTGTTCTTTATGAAATTCTGTAATGAGATGTCCTAAGAGATGTTCCAACACTTAATAGGACATTTGACAAATTTAACCAAAACTTTAAACAGCAGGAAAAATAAACAACACTGAAGTTTGTTAACCCAGTTCAGTGTATAACCACACCTACATCTGGAGGCTACCAAGCCAGGAGGAAATCCACTATTAGTAATATTAATTCTAGACTTAAACCACCCTGTTTAATCTATCACTTAATACTTACCCAATGCAATTTCTACCTAATACTCACTTAGATAAGAGTACCCTACTCACTCCCCCTTAATCACCCAGTGATCAAGTTTACAAGTTTACAAAAGTTGAAGACATCCTTCAAACAATAACAGCTTGATTTTACTTCACAGTTTCAATCAAGTCACAAATGCACTTTTGCTTAAAAGCTCATAAAGTGGTACATAAAAACAGCCTGCTATTAAAACACTAGACACCCTATTTTTTCTTCTGAAATTCGTGCTCAATTCTATGAGATTCTGTTGTTTAAATAGGTTCTGAATTTTGGGCTTTCTGTAGAATGATCCAGCCCTAATGTGCAGCAGCTGTCACCTTGAATTTAGGGTTTGTTACCTCCTATATTCTAGGTGCATTAGGTCTTCTGTTTTAATCTGAATCTTCAATTTAAAACTCCCTACAGATGCGCCTTGTTCTGTTTTATATCCATCATTAATTAATTCCAGATAATTCTCCTTAAATATCTCTGATCTGTTAATCAATAATTAATTCTGGTAGCAGGTCTGAGATGTCTCAACATCTGTTGGGACATCCTGACAAAACTGAACTTAGTCATTTATACAATGTCCCAACATCTTGTAGAACATCCTGAACCAAGTTCACATACTCTGTTTGCTAATGTCCCAACATCTGATAGGACATTCTGAACTGAATTTAACATTTCTTGTTTAGTCAAAAATTCTGCCAATTCTTAAACATCTACAAACTCCCCCTTTGGCTAATTTTTGGCTAACATCTTTTCTGGTTTTCAGAGTGCAGCAGAAGTTCTTTTTATCAGAGTAAATCATTACTATTCTGTTGATTCAAATTTGAGTTTTACTCCCCCTCAACCATATATGAGTCCAGTCTTGTTTCAACAGAAATATTCACACTTATTCAGTTCAGTCAGAGACAAACAGATTTCATTCATCATTTAAACAGCAATTACATTTGATGTTGTTCTCCCCCTTGGTAGGCACAAAATTAGAGGCCAAAGAACTATTATCCAGAATTACGCATCATTGCTGTCATTACAAATGCCTCACATACAAAGGATCACTCAGAATCATCACTCTCAGTTCCCTCCTCAACTTCTGTCTCTTCATCAGCTTCTGTTCCTTCATCAGCAGCACTGTCTTCATCAGAGGCATTGTGTGCATTAGAGGCAGCTTTCTGGTCTTCTTCATTCTCCAATCTTTGAATGATTTCTTCCAGTTTCAGCTTCCTTGCTTCAAGCTCCTTGCATGTGCACTTTAGCTCAGCAATTAACTCTTTCTTGGAGATTGAAATCTTAGCAGTTGAGGGACCAGCAGATGTCCCAGCAGGTGCTTTAACATCTGCAGCATGGTGACTTAGGAATAATTTGTAATGAAAGGCCAGGGGGCTCTCTCTCTTGCAGACAATGTCCTTCTCAGTTAAAATTCCAGGATATTGACTTAGAACAATACCACACAGCAATGATGGAAAAGCTATTGGCAGCTTTGTTGCAGTAGAGATGGCATGCTTCATAGTCTGATCAAAAATATATGCTCCATAGTCCATCTTGGTTTGAGTCCCCACAGCAAAGATGAATCTGGCTAGACCAGTTGAGATTGATGAAGTGTGATTGGTAGGCACCCAGTTTGCAGTTCCAATCCTGTTAAGCATGGCATATTTTCTAGTAAGCATGTTCACAGAGAGCTTTCCCTTCACAGGCCAAGCTTTGACCTGGTTTGCAGTGATCACCTTACAGATTTGATTATCTGTTTTCCCTAGCTCATTGGGTCCATCTGTTTCTCTTCCTAGATACTCATTGATGATTTGAGGAGAAAACTGTACACATTTACCTCTAACAAAAACTTTTCTAAACTCAGAGGACTTACCATTTGAGCAATCCTCCTGAAGATTCACAATGAACTCTTTGACAAGCAGTTCATAGCAGGGAGAGAACTCTGAGACTGTCTTGAACAGTCCTGCAGCAGAGATTAGGTCAATGAGTTCTGTGCACTCAAGTGCATTGCTGCTCAGTTCTCTTTCCAAAGCAACCCTTCTTTGGTACACATATTTCCATCTGTTGACACTGGAGACATGATGGAAGGATATATTGTCCAAGGGAGCTTCTGGAACAACAGTTGAAGCTCTAGCTGGAGCTGGTTTCTTCTTGGGAGGAGATGTTGGGACATCTGATCCAACATCTGAATCTGATGGTGTTGCAGCTTTTCTCTTCTGAGTTTGAACCTTGCTCCATGGTTTTGCTGGACCAAAAGTGGCTTTAGCCTTGCCTTTCTTTGGACTAGCCTTCTTTTTCTCAGGAATGACAGGTTCATCTTGTATCTTTCCTTTCCTGGACCTTAGTCTTTTAGCAATACTGGGTTTCACAGATGATATAATCTCTGCATCAGAATCCTGTTCCAGATTGACTGTTGGAGGGGATTGAGCAGTCTCCTCATCAGCTTGTTGATCAGTAGAAGATTGATCTTCATTTGAGTCTTTAGCCTGTTCCATAGAAACTTCTTTGTCACTTTCACTTGAGACCTCTTTCTTGTCCTCAGTCTGTTCAGTATCAGCATCAGATGAGTTTGCTTTCTCATCTGCATATGTTCCAACATCCGTTGGGACATCCTGTTCTGCAGCATTGTTCTTTGTATCTTGAGCAGGTTCTTCTTGAGGTGCAGGAATGGTGTTCAAGGGAACAGAGATTCCTTTCACTACTCTTTGTTCAGAGAAAACTTGATTTACAATCTCATTGATGGAGTCATCAACATATTTGGAGTATTTAACATGTGAAGGAATTTCTTTAGCTTTGCTTCTGATTTTACCTCCTTTTGGTGTTCTTGCCTTCTTAGTGTGAGAGGCATTTCCCTTGAGCTCGTCTAATGGTGTTGATTGCATTGGCACCATAGAAATAGGAATGGCATGTACCACGTCTTCCTGGTTGAGAACTTCTTCAGCTGTTTTAGGGTTTTGAGACATTGTTGAGGAAGATGAATGTGCAGCTTTAGGATTTAAGATTTCTGAAGGATTACTAGTCAATGTAATTCGCTTGTGATGATATGATGAGACTCTTGATAGCTGCTTATAAGGAAATACTAAATAAGTAGCCGTTACAGTCCAAATGATTAGGAATGAAATTCCCAAGGATCTAGTCCAGACTAGCTTTGCCATCTGGAATTTATGCCATGCAATGTCATATGACATGTTGGCACATCTCATTAACTGCTAGATATCACATAAACAGATTCCAAGTTTGCCCCTTAAGTTCTCAAATTGTGCAGCATCCAATGCCTTGGTAAAGATATCAGCTAACTGCAGATCTGTAGCTATATGCTCCAATGAAATCACCTTTTCTTCTACAAGATCTCTGATGAAATGATGTCTGATATCAATATGCTTTGTCCTGCTGTGTTGGATAGGATTTTTAGATATGTTGATTGCACTCAAGTTGTCACAGTACAATGTCATGACATCCTGTGGGACATTGTACTCAGTGAGCATATGCTTCATCCAAACCAACTGAGAACAACTGCTACCTGCTGCTATATACTCAGCTTCAGCTGTAGATAATGACACACAATTCTGTTTCTTACTGAACCAAGAAATCAGATTGTTGCCTAGAAAGAAGCATCCTCCTGAAGTGCTTTTTCTGTCATCAGCACTTCCTGCCCAATCAGCATCACAGAAGCCAGTGAGAATTGGTTTGCATCCATGAAAGTACATTATGCCATAGTCACATGTACCATTAACATATTTAAGGATTCTCTTGACTTGATTGAGATGACTGACTTTTGGATCAGCTTGATATCTTGCACAAACTCCTACTGCAAATGCAATGTCTGGTCTGCTAGCAGTCAAGTATAACCAGCTTCCAATCATGCTTCTATATAAACTTTGATCTACCTTCTCACCCTTTTCATCTTTAGTCAGCTTTAAATGTGTAGGAGCAGGAGTTCTTTTATGAGAAGCATTTTCCATTCCAAATTTCTTCACTATGTTCTTGGAGTACTTGCTTTGTGAGATGAACATTGAGTCTTCCATTTGCTTAACTTGCAGACCAAGAAAATAGGTTAATTCACCTACTAGACTCATTTCAAATTCAGCTTCCATCTGCTTGACAAAATGTTTGACCATCTTATCAGACATCCCACCAAACACAATGTCATCAACATATATTTGTGCAATCATGACATTTCCTTCTTCATCTTTAACAAACAGGGTTTTATCAATCCCACCTTTTCTGTATCCTTGCTTGATAAGAAATGTGGTAAGTCTTTCATACCATGCCCTTGGAGCTTGCTTCAGACCATAAAGTGCTTTCTTGAGTTTGTATACATGATTTGGACAGCTTGGATCAACAAATCCTTTAGGCTGTTCTACATATACCTCTTCATTAAGATAACCATTAAGAAAGGCACTTTTCACATCCATTTGAAATAGCTTGAACTTTAAGATACAAGCAATTCCCAACAGTAGTCTTATTGATTCAAGCCTTGCTACTGGTGCAAAGGTTTCATCAAAGTCTACCCCTTCAATTTGAGTGTATCCTTGAGCCACAAGTCTAGCTTTGTTCTTTGTAACAATTCCTTGTTCATTTGACTTGTTCTTGTACACCCATTTAGTACCAATCACATTTATGTCATTAGGTCTAGGAACAAGATTCCACACTTCATTCCTTGTGAATTGACCTAATTCCTCTTGCATAGCACAAATCCAGTATTCATCAGTGAGAGCTTCCTTGACATTTTTAGGTTCTATTTTGGAAACAAAGCAAGAACCTGAAATCACTTCTCTTGATCTAGTGCTCACACCTCTGTTGGGATCACCAATTATTAAATCTTTGGGATGATCCTTCTGTATTCTGATGGAGGGAGGTTTGCTTGAATCTTCTGACCTTGTATCATTTTGAGTGAAGTTATATTGATCATTCTTTTCTTCAGCTTCAATCTTGATATCAGCAGATGTTCCAACATCTTCTGGGACATCTGTAGGAGCATCATCAATTATCACATTTATGGATTCCATGATAACATTTGTTCTGTAGTTAAATACTCTATATGCTCTGCTGTTTATAGAGTATCCAAGGAAAATTCCTTCATCACTTTTAGGATCCATTTTTCTCCTTTGCTCCCTATCTGCCAGAATATAGCATTTACTTCCAAACACATGAAAGTACTTCACAGTGGGTTTTCTGCCCTTCCAGATTTCATATATTGTGGACAGGGTTCCTTTTCTCAAGGTAACTCTGTTATGGATGTAGCAGGCAGTGTTCATAGCTTCAGCCCAGAAATACATAGGTAACTTCTTAGCATGGATCATAGCTCTTGCTGATTCTTGAATGGTTCTATTCTTCCTTTCAACAATCCCATTCTGTTGAGGAGTGATAGGTGAAGAATACTCATGGTTGATTCCTTCTGAAGAACAGAAATCTAAGAACTTTTGATTCTCAAATTCTTTTCCATGATCACTTCTTATTCTGATCACACAGCTGGATTTTTCCCTTTGCAATCTTTGACATAATTCTTTGAATACATCAAATACATCTGACTTTTCTTTGATGAAGTTTATCCATGTATATCTTGAAAAATCATCAACCACAACATAGGCATACCTCTTACCACCAAGACTTTCAACTTGCATAGGTCCCATAAGATCCATATGAAGAAGTTCCAAAACTTTGGAAGTTGTCAGATGTTGGAGCTTTGGATGGGACATCTTGGTTTGTTTGCCTATTTGACATTCACCACATATTTTGCCATCATCAATCTTCAGTTTGGGAATACCTCTTACAGCATCCATAGATATGATCTTCTTTATGCCTCTGAAATGAAGATGACCTAGTCTTTGATGCCACAGTTTCACTTCTTCTTCTTTAGCTAGAGAACAGGTTGAAGTGAGACTGAGATTTTGGGATTCCCACATGTAACAGTTGTCTTTAGATCTGGCTCCTTTCATGACAACCTCTTGCTTTTGGTTAGTCACTATGCATTCAGTTTTTGTAAAGTTTACACTGTATCCTTGATCACATAGTTGACTTATACTGATCAGGTTAGCAGTTAAACCTTTAACAAGTAGCACATCATCTAATCTTGGAACATATTGACAATCCAAGGTTCCAACTCCCTTGATCTCTCCTTTAGCTCCATATCCAAAGGTAACATACCTGGATGAATGTGGCTTTAAGTTTACTAGCAAATTCTTCAATCCAGTCATGTGTCTTGAGCATCCACTGTCAAAGTACCAGTCTTCCTTAGCTGATACTTTCAATGATGTATGTGCTATGTATGCAGTACTCTTCTTTGACCAGATGAGTTGAGATTTCTTTTGATGCCTCTGCTCTGAGTGTTGTTCAGCTGATCTCCAAGCTTGATTGTTGATCTTGTTCTTGGGTGTGTGGCTTTGATCAGTCTGAATGTCAGCTTTTGGTCTCCAAACTTTCTTGATTACTTCTGTCTTTTGCTTAGGAGGTTGCTGACACATCTGATTTGGATATCCATGTAACTTATAACAGTGAGGTTTGATATGCCCAAATCTTCCACAGTGATGGCATCTCCATCTTTGATACTTCTTCTTCATTTTGTTCTTTCCAGAATGTTGAGACATCTGTTGGAACATTATGTTAGTCTTTGTGTTCTGATGTTGAAGCATTTGTTGGGACATCTTGTTTGACTGTGTAATTTTTGAAGTGGCTTTGCTAGAGCTGGCTTCTTCTCTGTTGTATCCCAGTCCACTTTTGTCCCCTGAATGTTTATTATTGCAAAGAATAACATCCAGTGTATTTGAGCTGCTGTTCATCATTCTAACAGATTTGGACATATGTTCCATCTTAGAATTGAGAAGAGTTACTTCACTTTTCAAGATATCAATAATTACTTGATCACTTGCTTTTTCTTCTTCTAGTACTTCATTCTGCTTCTTTAGCTTTATGACCTCACTGCATACTTCAGTACTACTCTTGTACAGATCCTTGAAGGCTTGCTCAAGATCTGCATAAGTAAGCTCTCCACAGCTGGAATCACTATCATATTCACACAGTCCAGCTAGAGCAGTAATATGCTTAGCTGATTCTTCTTCTGACTCTCCTGAGTCTTCATCAGACCAGGTCACAGAGAGACCTTTCTTTTGCCTCTTTAAGTAGGTAGGACATTCAAACTTGATGTGTCCATATCCTTCACATTCATGACATTTGACTCCTTTATCTTGACTGGTCTTTTCAGCAAACTTTGACTTTCTGTTAGCATCATATGTTCTCCTGTTCTCAGAGTCTGTGTTTCTTCCACTGGATTTGGATTGGCCTTCCATTCCTCTGAGAATCTGTTTGAATTGTCTTCCAAGCAAGACAAGGTTTTCTGATAAGCTTTTGTCATTTGCTGATTTCTCATCTTCTTCTTCATCTGCATTTGAAACCAAGGCAATGCTTTTGTTCTTTTTAGCATGTGTGTCATTCATTCCCATTTCAAAAGTTTGAAGGGAACCAATGAGTTCTTCAGCTTTCATGGAGCATATGTCTTGAGCTTCTTCTATTGCTGTGACTTTCATGTCAAATCTTTTTGGCAAAGATCTGAGAATCTTCCTTACAAGCTTTTCATCAGTCATCTTTTCTCCCAAGGCTCCAGAAGTATTGGCTATATCCAAGATGTTCATGTAGAACTCATGAATTGATTCATCTTCCTTCATTCTCAAGTTTTCAAACTTGGTGGTGAGAAGTTGAAGTCTTGACATTTTTACTTTTGATGTTCCTTCATGAGTTGTCTTGAGGGTATCCCACACATCTTTGGCCAGCTCACAATGATGCACCAGTCTGAAAATATTTCTATCAATGCCATTGAATAAAGCATTTAGGGCTTTTGAGTTGCCTAGTTCTGAATCTTCTTCCTCTTTACTCCATTCTTCTTCAGGTTTCAGAACTATTGATCCATCTTTGGTGTCTTTAACAGGATGTTTCCATCCAACAATTACTGCTCTCCATGCCCTGTTGTCAAGTGACTTTAAGAATGCAATCATTCTTGGCTTCCAGTAGTCATAATTAGAACCATCCAGTATAGGTGGTCTATTTACTGACCCTATATCTCTGTCCATGTTACAGAATTTGTTTTCCCTAGATCTCACCCAGTATAAACAGGCAGGGTGCCTGCTCTGATGCCAATTGAAATTCTGTAATGAGATGTCCTAAGAGATGTTCCAACACTTAATAGGACATTTGACAAATTTAACCAAAACTTTAAACAGCAGGAAAAATAAACAACACTGAAGTTTGTTAACCCAGTTCAGTGTATAACCACACCTACATCTGGAGGCTACCAAGCCAGGAGGAAATCCACTATTAGTAATATTAATTCTAGACTTAAACCACCCTGTTTAATCTATCACTTAATACTTACCCATTGCAATTTCTACCTAAGACTCACTTAGATAAGAGTACCCTACTCACTCCCCCTTAATCACCCAGTGATCAAGTTTACAAGTTTACAAAAGTTGAAGACATCCTTCAAACAATAACAGCTTGATTTTACTTCACAGTTTCAATCAAGTCACAAATGCACTTTTGCTTAAAAGCTCATAAAGTGGTACATAAAAACAGCCTGCTATTAAAACACTAGACACCCTATTTTTTCTTCTGAAATTCGTGCTCAATTCTATGAGATTCTGTTGTTTAAATAGGTTCTGAATTTTGGGCTTTCTGTAGAATGATCCAGCCCTAATGTGCAGCAGCTGTCACCTTGAATTTAGGGTTTGTTACCTCCTATATTCTAGGTGCATTAGGTCTTCTGTTTTAATCTGAATCTTCAATTTAAAACTCCCTACAGATGCGCCTTGTTCTGTTTTATATCCATCATTAATTAATTCCAGATAATTCTCCTTAAATATCTCTGATCTGTTAATCAATAATTAATTCTGGTAGCAGGTCTGAGATGTCTCAACATCTGTTGGGACATCCTGACAAAACTGAACTTAGTCATTTATACAATGTCCCAACATCTTGTAGAACATCCTGAACCAAGTTCACATACTCTGTTTGCTAATGTCCCAACATCTGATAGGACATTCTGAACTGAATTTAACATTTCTTGTTTAGTCAAAAATTCTGCCAATTCTTAAACATCTACACTTTAGATTCAAATAAACTTCCTTAGGAAGTAATTTGAATTCTAACTTGCTTTTATTCTCCTTAGTTTAGAATACCCCATGAACCATAGGATCACCTTTTGTACATAATAAGATAACTTAGGGTTGTGTCTTAGTCCCCCATTAGCTTTGACATTTTCCCTTTTGAGTCTTCTTTTCTCATCTTCAAACAAAATCAAAAAGACTTAATAAAGACATGAAATAATATCTTGTGTATAACCTTATTCCATGGGGCACTTACATTAATTCCATCTTGGAATAGTGTAAGCTTGTCTAGAATGATGTACAAGTATTATCAAGAGGTTATTTCACAAAGAAAATCTAAAAGACATTTCTTCACAAAAGCTACAAAAATATCTAATAAGTTCAACAAGCTAATGAACTTAAACCCTAATCCTTGGGAACAAGTCTTGGATAAATTCTCCTTACTTGGTGTGCTTGTTCTACTATTCCATCTTGGAATGTAGTAGCAAGTATACATTCCATGGAAAAGTGTTTTAATTCACTTCTATGTGCCAAATTCATACAAAACTCTTAAAAGAAAACAACAAACAATAAGCGACTTTCCTGCGGGAACTTCTTTTCTCACCTCATTCATTCTCAACGCGAACTTGCGACGACTTGTCTCACATGCAAGATGGTAAACACATTCGTACCAGACGAGCCTGCAACACCTGAGCATAGACATACGCAGTTCCAACATAAAAAAACACAAACAAATAGTTCCCGCCTTAGTTAGGCGAACTACGTCGACTATGATCCTCATTTTCCCGATGAGGTACGTAGGCAGTGGGGTAGGGCCCATTCGATCACATTCTTTATTTTCCCTACATTTCCCATTTTCTTTACATTTTCCCCCTTCTTTTATTTCTCATTTCAGTCCCATTTTCTCATTTCCATTCCAGTTAGTAGTTCATTTGTTCAGCAACAGTTATATTCTTTCTCACCCTTTGAAACAAACAAACAAGCGTGGATCCCGTCGGGTACGACGAACGATCTGGGGTACTAATACCTTCCCAGGTCATAACCGACTCCCGAACCCAGATCTTTGGTTCGCATGAATTTGTCCTTTCCTTCTTCCTTAGGTTTTTGAAACATCACCTTTCCCATTCATTCGGGATAAAAATGTTTGGCTGGCGACTCTACCTTTTCCGCGCCACTTTTGCATTTGTACTAGGATGAAAATCCCGGGAGCGACATGCACCTCAAAATTTTAAAAACATTCTAAAAAATCACTTTTGTATACATTCATACGAGAATCATTACAAAGGTGGGCCTTTTCTAAACACACTACCACTATTTTTTTCCAAACAAAAACAAAGTGAGCTATGTAGTTAAGAGCCTATGGATAACCATGGATACAAAGGGTGTTAACACCTTCCCTTTGTATAACCTACTCCCGAACTCAAAAATATAAACGAAGGTCTTTCGTGTTCTTTTCCATATTTCCTAATTGGATAAAAGAAAGTCGGTGACGATTCTTACTATCCGCAACATTGTTTTTGTGAAAACAAAAATGACAAAGTCAGTTCTCCCACCGTATTACACTCACTTTCTTCAATCGTTATCGCAATTTAAATCAAAGGAGGCCTTAGCAAAAACTCAAAAACGAAATGATAACAAAAATCAGTTCATGGAAAAATTCAGTTAAAAAAGTCCAACAGAAAAGCAGAAAACGTTGGGTGGAAAATTGGTTACAACTTTGATCTCTAACTGACTCAATAATAAAAATCTCAGTGGAAAAATATTCAACAAAAGCTCTTCGATCTACCTTCAACATCGATCACTCTCTTCTCCATCATCATCTTAAGATCAATCTTCCACATCTTCAATCACCATGCTCCTGTAACTCAAGATTTGGTAGCATTCACAATCATATCGAATCACAACCTGCAAGTTCAATAACACAAATCGCATTAGTCTTAACAACAAGAATCGTTTCTCATTATTTCCAATTCGAAATTAATTGTAGAACCGCAACAACAGTTTCAGATCGCGGAAAGGAGAAGCGGAAGTGCAAATGGATTTCATACATGTTCTGATCTTCTTCCATCACAATATCTAAGAGCGTATTCTAAGGATTGGATTTAGGTTATGATGATGCGATATCAGTGATACATGATGAAAGATTGAACATGATGTAAGGGATTTGGTAGCACCGACAAGGGTTTCTTGAAAGAGTGATGTGATGAGTGATGGTATGAGAAGTATGGAGGTTAAGGAGAACGACACGGTTGACGCTCGAAGGCACCGACATGGTTCAATGAAAGAGATAACGACGACATATAAATCTTTTAAGAAAAGGATATTTGACTTTTTGAATTTGGAAATTTAGGTTTTATTTTGTTGATTAGGGTTTTTATGAGTTTGGATCGGGATTTTGAGACTCCATGGATTTTGGTTCGCACCTCCAATTTACTGAGATCCCTATCCCTCTGCTGATTGTGTATGGGTTCGGGCCATTGGGCCTTGGATTTTCTTTTTACACCCACGAATTCCTAACACACCCCTCCTGCATACTTCATGTCATGGGCCCATAGATCCTCTATCTGCACCATCAATTCCACTGAATTACCACTGTTTTTTCTTTATTTTTATACAAATTTGTTGATTATTTCTTGTGAAAAAAATCATGACTAATAATCTTGTTGGATAATTTTTTTGGATTAACGTCTTAATCTATTTATTGTCAATTTTAATTAGAATTTTGGTGTTAAGTTTAATTATGGTTGTAATCTGATATTGATTAAAGCATTCATGATGTTTTTTGATCGATATGGATCGATTTCGGTTATGGTGGAGCTTCATGAAGTAATTATGGAAGATAAGAATTTATTTTTCTTATGGGATATTACAAGATCTTGCATGAAGTTTTTGGGTTTCTTTTATGTGAAGAATCATCATTTCGATCAAGTAAGAAATCTCGACTTTAACGACTTTAACGACTTTAACACATCATTGTAGTTGTATGTAGCTTAGGATCATATAACGTAAAAGTTGCATATTGAACCCTCCCATCTGAGGCACTGGATATATTGTGATTTATGATGATGTGTGATTATATCTAAGCTTAGGAATTAGGTTATGAATGACAGAATTTGCTTGCCTCACACTTTCCCTTAATCACACTTTTTTATCCGTTTCGTTGCAATTTTTAAAAATAGTATCGAGTATGATAAATTTCTGGAAAAATTCATGATTGATCCTTATCCTCTTAATTAATTTAGTATAATTTTTTATTCCAGTTAGGATGGTTTTAGTAATTAATTTTGATTTTTGATTCTGAGCTGTCCCAAAAGGCATTGTTTTGGTTTAAGGGACCGAAAATATTTTTTCCAATAGGTGTGAAACCAATTTTTGTGTGTGATTAACCACTGAAATATATGACATTTTGATACTACTTGGGAATTTTTTTATAATTTTTTCTACCATTTTGAATCCACTTTGTGGAGTTGTTTTTCGGCGATCATGCCCTGTTATCTTGCCCATTAAGTGAGTTGTTGTGACACTTTGGTGCATAATTTTGTGAATTAATTCTAACCAAAGTAATATAATGACTTCAACATACTAGGTATATAATTTCATAATTTTTCAAGCCTTTTTGTTATTTTTCATGTCACCTAGATTATAGGTCCATTTATGTGCTTACTTCTTTCAAACCCTAGATGTTAGGAAGGCATTCATATCATTGGTTTGAGATAATTTTGGGTAACCTTTAGGAGTTAATTATAGGTCTATTTTAGGTCCTTAATCCCAATTATATGTCAATTTTTGGAACCATCTTCATTTGTTTTTTTTTGCGTTTCAAAGTGCTTTCATTACTTGAACTAGTTTGCCTTGAAACTTGTTCTCTTCTCTCCTAATTGATAACATGATTTATGTGGGAATCATAAATTCCTATTCATAAATTCTAATTGCATCTTATACTTGGAATTCTACTGAACCATAACCGTCTCATGCATATTCACATGTCATCCATCCTTAACTTGCATCGTTTATGATCTTATGTGATACTTCTTCTCACATCTTCTTCTTCTAGCTTCATATGCTTAAACCATTGCATCCATGATGGTATGTTCATTAATCCATATTCATATACATTCACTACTGACTTTGAATGATACTTCATGCATTAATTCATCTTTGTATGCCATATGCACTCACACTTCATCCATGAACCCTAACTTGCATTTATGTGAACGTATGTGAACATTTTGTACATAGTTTGACATAGTTTGATCTTGTGAGGTACCATAGCATCCTTAGGGACCTATAACATGTAGCTACTGACTTTATAAGTCTTATAACCTTTAGGTACCTTCACATTTAGACTTAGGTTTTATCTTGAATCCTGATTGTAAACACCCCAAATTTATCCTCACTCATGTCACACCATGGCTTGTGATCTTTCATGTTTGCATAAGCATAGGCATATCATCTCATAATACATAATACATATTTGTTTCACTGCATTAGTTCAAGTTCATCTGCATCTAGGGTTTGTGATCTGAGCAATCCAATGATCCATCTGAGCCCCTCCAAATGCCTCCAAGCATTCCAAGAGGGTCCATGTGTGTTCTATCATCATATTATGCTCCCCAAGATTCATCAAAGTCAAGAAAAGTCAAAGCATTGCACAAAAGTTCAAGCAGAGCTAGGGTTTCACTGCATAGATGACCTGAAATTAGGATTTTGGTTTCAGAGGCCTCAACTCCAAATTTTTGGGCCATTCTTGTTTCTATTGTTCTTAAGATGCTATAAGGATCATATGTACCAAGTTTGATGAAGAAATTCATTATGGAAGTCATCGGTTCATTGGGTAACTTCTTGATCAAGTCAGAGCAAAATCAGGGCATCTGAGGCCCCCAACAATGGAACCAAAAGGGTATTTTCATCATATTGAAGTTATATGATATTTATTTGATCATTGAAGTGCTTGGAAGTTCACAAAATTGAATAAATTTGAGCTAAACCAAAAGTTGCCAAAAATGGAAATGACTTGTAATGGAAACTTTCCATTTTGGCAAAGTTCTTCAACCTCCTCTTTCTTGATCAAAAATTCTTCAAATGAAAAATTGTTGGTCATGAAAGTTGTAGATTGGATCATTCCCTTTTTAAAAAGTACAAGAACATGTTATAACTCATTATGGAACTCAAGTTATGGCCTTGCAAAGTTGGCAAGAATCACATAATTTTCATTTTCATACCAAAGAGGGAGTTTTGCAATTTCACATGACATGCCATTTTGTGACCTCTAATGCATCTCTAAGCATCATAAAAACATAGTACAATGCATTATGATCAGAATTTCCCAAAGAATCACAACATTTCATGCCTTGCATCACAAGATAATTCAAAGGGGGCAAAAATGTAAAGTCTTGCAAAACCTATGAAACCTTTCCCTCCGAGCCATCCAGCTGCATAATTTCAATTCCATGGACCTCCTTGATTCATGCTGAGGCCATACATGCCATGAAACAACCCCTGCATGAACCCATACCTCAAGTACACATAATTTTGACTTTTTGCAAATCACCCCATACCAATCACCTGCAGCCACAACAACTCTCTGGCCAATAGAGACATGTTATGTGGACCAAAAGCAAGCCATTTCACATAACCTTGAAACCTGAATCATCCCATACACCAAGTTTCACAAAAATCCTCTCCACCTTCAAACTTTCGATTCTCTCTGTTCAGCCACTCAAACCTTAAACAAACTTCATAAACCAACTCACCATCATCCATAGATCATTTCCCAACCATTACACAAGCCTCAAAGCCCCTCTACACAAAACACGATTCTGGTGCAGCAAGAGTTCATCCTCTCAAGCCAGCCATTCTAAACTCATTCAAAGCCTTGCAACATCTTCAGGGGATCAAGTGAGGTGGTTTAGCATCAAGGAGTGGTCCAGAAAGTGCCAAACTGAAAAGCTTCATCTCAGGTATACCTCAAGAACAATTTTTCCAGAACTTGTTTTTTAAGTTATAGAAATGATCTGCATGCTTCAGTGATCACACTGCACTTGTTGGTTTTGAAAATGATTGAGTATTGAGCCTGTATCGTGCTTCTGAAAGTTTTGCCATTTTTGTGTTTTGATTCGTATCTTGATCATGTTGCATTAGAAATTTGTTTTGAGGGTAGATTCATGCTCAGGGAGATTTGGGGATTTGATCTGGAGCTTTAGAGCTCTTAAAATGGCCTAGAGAAGAAGTTGGTTTTGGGGTCTCGCCGGAGAAGATGACCGGAGCACGGTTCCGGTCATCTGAAGGTGATTAGGGCTTAATTAGGGTTTAGTTTGCCAGGTGCGTTCTGGGCCTTTGGATCAGGATTAGTTCACTTAGATTTTAATTCTGATTAATTAATTTAATTAAATAATTAGGTCAGTTTGAATGTGAGCCATAGGATCTGGCGCGCAGTCTTTCCCTCCATTCCCAGTTTAAATACCAGCCTTTGGATGCGCTGACTTTCTCTTTTATTCATATTTATTTTCTTTTCTTTTCATTTATTTTGTGCATTTTATTAAAAATATCAAAACTCATCCAAAAAATTTCAAACTTTGCATTTCTGATTCAAATATTTTTCTTCATCCAAAAACAATTTTTATTTTATTTTTTTTGCATTTAAAAAACATTTTTAAAATATTTAAATGTTTATTTTAATTAATTAATGGAAATTAATTAATTAAAATACCATTTAGGTCTCTAAAAATCACATTGCATCTTAAGACATTTAGAAACATTGTCAAACCATTCATACAAATTGCTTTTTGGTTTTGAACACACTTTGACATTTTCTTTGAATTTAGGGTTCATAAAATCCCCTTTTTGGAACCCTAACTTTGAAAAATCTTTTCTGCCTAACCATGAAGGGTTTGATGATGATTCTTTTTGCATTGTTTTCCATATAACATGTAGTTTCTAGGATATATTTGGCATGAATTTGTCTTACATTTTCAAATTGATTTGCATTTTTCCTTGTGAGGTACCCAAAAACCCTAGTTAGCTTAGAAAAATCATAACTTTCTTTAGGTTAAGAGTTAGACCTTCTCCTTTGGGGTGTGATATCATATGGCGTTAGGGTTTGTTTGAGCTCATTTGCATATTTTTATCATGACATATGCTTCTGTTTTGATCATTTGCATCTCATCCTTTCATGTAACCCTAATTTTGCATCTTTGGTTGCATCTTACATTGCATTGCATTAACATATGAACTTGTCATGTCATTCCAAGCATTTGTATGCCATCTTAGACATCCTAAGACATTAACTTGTAACTTAGGCCTTACATTAGGGTTCTAATTCTTCCTTTATGGTTAAGAAGGACTAACCATAGTGTTTAATGGACAAGTCCCCCTCAAGTTGTCTTACAAATCATGAAACCCACTTCTTAATCTCACCCTTAATTAAAATCCACTTTAATAAAGGCTTGTCATCTAATGACTTTAATCCTTAATCATGGATTAAGTTGAGGTATCTTCTTCAGCTTAAGTGTGCTCATCTATTATCCTTCTATTAGGATGGTGTAATGAGTTCACTAATCCTTGATTATGGCTTAAACTCATTACTTAACACTAAACAAAAACCCAAAAACATCTAAATAATCACAATTAGGTTAATGATCTTAATCCTACAGCATCATGGTAATTAATTTAAGATCTTTATCTCATACTTAAAGTATTCTCATTATCCCTAATCAGGGAGGATGTAATGAGTTTACAACCTTTGATATAGGCTTAAGCTCATTAACTTATGACAAACTCCCAAAAACAATAACAAAACTGAAAAACACAAAAACTAACAATAACCGTCTCCTTCGGGATTCTTTTCTCATCACACTCATTCATAAGCGAGAACTTGCTTCTTCCATCTAATGCAAGACAGTTAGCACTCGAGCCAGACGAGTCATACACTTGAGCATAGACAAGCAAGTTGTTCATAGTCAATTTATCATTCAGTATCTTTGAGTCGAACTATGGTGTTCTGACTTCCTCATTGCACGAGAGGATACGTAGGCATAACTTAACAGTTATCGAACAAAAGTCTCTTTGTCATCCCCCTATTTCAGCATTTCTTTCTTTTTAAAGCCTTAGTTCCTGAGCATTCACCCTTTTCTTGCACTGACACTTGTATATTTCTTTTCCAGATTTTGCACACAGATAGCACATACACTACCCCTTTAAACACAATCTTTTAAGCGTGGATCCCGTCGAGTACGACGGACAATCTGGGTGCTAATACCTTCCCAGGTTGTAACCAACCCCCTTTCTCAGTTTCTCTGGTTCGCGACCGTCTTATCCATCTTTTCTTAGGTTTATGCAACATTACCTTTCCTTCGGGATAAAAATGCCTAGCTGGAGACTCTATTCATCTTCACCTTCTCCTCTCGCCGACCGTTCGCATATGTACCCCATTTGACCAGGTGTCTTTTCGGGGGAGCGACACTAATTTCATTTTAGGATGTGTGTAAGGTTTAATTCTCTTTATTGCTTTGATTTTATCTCCAATATGCAAATTATTGTGACACTAACCCTTTTTGTAGGGGCTATGGTAAGTAAGTGAATATGTGGGTGTTTATCCATACTCATACCTCTTCTTCCTTCTCTTTTAAAAGCTTTCTCTTATGTGGTTTTGAAAAGCATCATTACGCTTCTTTGACATTTCATTTCCTTCCATCCCTTTGAGTTCAAATCTCATCTTCAATCCTTGAAGTGAGTTAGAACTTGTTCTTCTATTCTCTTTTTCTAGGTTTATAGTTCTTCAATCCTTACTAAACTTAGGATCTCCTTTGCATAATAACATAGGGTGAATCTTAGTTTCTCTTAGTGTATCCCTTTCTCAACTCGAGTCTTCTCTTTTCTCATCTCAAAACAACTCAAAAAGACTTAATAAAGGTTGAAATGTCTACTTGTGTTATGGACTTATTCCATGGGGCATTTGCATCTATCCCATCTTGGGGTAAAGTGAACTTGTCTAGCATAATGTACAAGTCTAAACTTGAAGTCATTCTCACAAAGAAAAAGTTAAAAAGCCCTTCTTCTCTCAAAAATATAAAAACAAATGATAAGTACAATGGGCTTGTGTACTTAAGCCCTAATATGTGGAATCAAGTCTTGGGGGTCTTCTCCTTACTTGGGTGTGCTTCTTCCTCATTCCATCTTGGAGTGATGTAAGAATTACATACTCCATGGAAAGGGACTTGAATACACTTTCTCATGCAAATTCAAATAAAAGCTTCTAAAAGCTACAAACTAATAACAGGCATATTTCATGCGGGAATTCTCTTCTCATCTCTTCACTCTTAACAAAAGAAATCGCTTCGACTTGTTTGTTTGCAAGACGATAAATGCACTCGTACCAGATGAGCCTGTCACACCTGAGCATAGGCATAAGCAGTTCAATCATAAAAACACAAACAAATAAACTTCCTCCCTAGTTAGGAGAGTTGCGTTGAATCTGATTCTCATTCCCATGAGATATGTATGAAGTGGAGTATGGCCCATTCGAGCACATTCTTTATTTTCCCTACATTTTTTCTCAATCCTTCTTCTTTCCACTTCAGCAGTAGTTTATTTCTTACCCTTTAAAACAATTCAAGCAAGCGTGGATCTCGTCGAGTACGATGAACGATCTGGGGTGCTAATACCTTCCCAGTTCGTAATTGATTCCCGAACCCAGTCTCTTTGGTTTGCAAGACCTCGTTCTTTCCTTTCACTAGGTTTGATCAGCTTTACCTTTCCCTTTCCTTGGGAAATAAATTCCTGGATGGTGACTCTTTCTTTTTTCGCGCCACTTTCGCGTTTGTACTAGGATGAAAATCCTAGGAGCGACAACTGGCGACTCTGCTGGGGATCGAACCAAAAATCTATGGTTCCTTATGAGAGTCAATCCTAGCGCTTGTTTATTTTTTCTTTATTTCTATGGGTGTTTATCTCTTTGTTGCTGTGTGTTTAGTTTACTGTTTTTATTTACAGTCTTACTTTACCATTTTATTTACTGCTTTTAGTATTTATCATGCATCATTATTATACTGTCTGGACTGCCTGGTTTTCTTTGGTGGGATGAGGTTACTGTGAGATGAGCCCAATACCAAGGCTCGAGTACACCCTGGACTTTTAGCGTGGAAACTCACTTTGCTTTCATGATGTCTTGTCATGTGAATAGTAGCGAGTTTCACACCCAGATTGCGTCCGTCTTGGAAATGTTATGATATAGGGGTCTTCCCTACTTTAGGATACTACCTCAATATTTATGTGCATCTGGGGACCGATCATTGAGGACCTTTGTGGAAACATCCCTCTCTAGTGGTGACAGTGGCATACCACATTTGTTGGCAAACCCACTCGCACCCGAGGGCCCACTGAGAACTCACATATGATGGCCTAGGTCTTTACTAAGAATTCAATTAATGCACTTTTCGTATGGCAATAATATTGTACCCTTCTGGATGAATATACTATTTCTTCTCGATCCCGGTGCTTGAAGCTGGGAACTTATGAGCGATGTTTGTTTTTTCAGGACTCAAGTGAGACCTCCTATTTTAGTGTATAATGCCAAACTATTTCTAAGAAATGGTGAATGTATTATCGCTACTCGACCTGAGAGTCTGTGATGTTGACTTGTAGTAGCACACCTGTGAGATGGGGGATTGTTTACAGTTTTACTGGAACCTTAACCTTCAACATACCCACTTCATTAGTGTTATTCAAATGATGTGATCCAGTTTTGTGTGGTTCTTTGGTTCTTAATTTTTGGGTTCTACAAAGAGTTAATGCAATTATTATGGCTCTCCTCAGACAATTGGCTCGCTGCTCAACACCAGCATCGACACATACCATTGATCACATGCTTTCTGCATACATGACATCATATCATTTCAACACACATGTTCATTTATTTCTGAGGATCGCATATCTAAATCAGGCCGTTGGACCTTTTTTGTATTAAAACTTGAATCTCAACAGATAAATTCCTTAGAAATAACGGAACACGACATTTGCATACATCCTTACATTCATGACAGGTGTTTAGAGACAAATTTTTATCCTGACTTGGTTTCACTTCAAAATGGCCAACTTCAATCATAACTATCAGGGTATGGATTTGGCACAACTATGGGCGGAGATAACCAAAATGATGACCCAGCTGGGGCAATTCAGAGCAGAGGTGCAAGCTTTATTTTAGAGTCAGAAACTGCTGAAAGAGGAAGTCAACCAGATGAAGACTCAAATGAGCATGGCTATGGAAATATTGAATGCAGTGTTAAGGAAATAAAGTTATTTTCATAGTGATGGGAATTACGTCGCTCTGATTCTTCATTAGTCAATGGAGATACGTAGGCAGGAGATCGCGCGAGATCTTTGTGAGCAACCATATATATCAACCTTATTCATCAACCTCTTTCATCTGGGTATCTCTTGTTAGCATCCAATTCCATCTTCCCAAGAGGGTCCTAGGGGAAGAGAATATGGTAAAGGACAGAACAACTTGAGAAGAAGTTTGATCATATTTTGATACTATACATGCAACGGGCTTCCTCATTTGCTCAAATTCAAACTGGTTGAGCTAGTCGCGTCGGGACCATCTCCGACAGAGCTTCCTTTGGGGTTTCAATGCCAAGTATGGCTACCATTCTGGGGAACCTGGCCATTTAATTGAAGATTGAAATTCTTCAGAGGAAAAGGTAAGGACAAGGTCCCGTATTTGATGGACTCAAATACTATTGTGTTCACGCCAGGAAAAGGTGGGAATATGGCACCAAATCAGTAATAAAATGAACATCTAGATTGTTGACTGCTGAAAGTCTCCAAGAGCAATAAGTCCAAACGGAGTTAGGCCTCCCGATAATGGAAACCACGACGTGAATGCTAGATGCAAGTACCGTTCAGGGACATTTAGGCACACAATTGACAATTGCAATATGTTCAAGCACAAGGTGCAAAATTGATCGACTTAAAAGTCATCATACCAGACGATCTGCCCATACATTGGAATATCCTTATCAAATTGACCTCCCAGTTTGAATGGGCATATTTAGAGATGTAATACCATAAAATTTGCCCTGTTAATTTATTTCCAACCTCAAGTGGTTTATGCTTCTTCATTTTTGCATGATCGTCCAAGCATCACATCGCATCCAAAAATGATAAATAGTAAGAAACAAAGTATGATCATTAGCATGTGCATGAGGCATGTGATTGGGCAAGGCTTATCAATCATTGGAGCTCAAGAGAGGGAAAATAGTATTACAAAAATATTTAAGGCATTTCCAAGTTAACCTACCCACCAAAAGAAAAATTCAAATTTTTCTGCCGTTAACTGGTTAACGCATATGGTTAATCGGTTAACGGGGGCGAAGTTTGAATAAAAACTTCAAAAATTGGTTGGTTTTCGTTTCCCTCCACATTTTCTTCTTCATTTTCTTTTTCCTTTTTCCCACTTCATTTTACATTTCATTCACTAGAAAGTTCTACCATATTCTAGACCCTTCCACACTCTTCCAAGAAATATTCCAAGGAATATTCAGAATATTCCCTAAGCCCTAACCAACTTTAACTAACTCCATACCTAATTCTAATCCTAACCTAATGCCTAAGCAAGCTCCATACCCAAACCTAAGTCCATGTCTACACTTTATATAAGTCTTAATCACTCCAAAGTAAGGGGTTCCAATTTCATTCTTCATTTTTCAACTTCATTTTCGTCTTTTTCACTTTCCAAATCTCTCATTTTTCTATCAATTCTCCCATTTTTCACCTTCTCACAAAGAGCTTCTTCAAGTTTCACATTGAAACTTGAGAAGTTTGAAGCAAAACCTTCATCAAACATCAAGATACATAACTTATTGAAGAAGTGTTTCTGTTCTTGGATTGATTTTTGGCTTATTGGAAGTGATTGTGCAAGTGTTCATCAAGAAGCATCATCAACCTCATTTATTTTGCGCGTTCGCGAATCTTCAGTTTTCTTCTTCACTTGCGTTTCGATCTACACCGCAACACTCACCAAAGCAATCCTCCGCTTTGTAGGTTGGTAATTCGAAACCGCTCCGTATTTAACTTATTCTCTTCATTTCTCCACATTGGCATTCTTCAATTGCTTATCGTTATGCTTGCATTTTTTATCGTTTTACATTCGGTTACGATTTGATTGCGTTTTTCTTGTTTTGATTGTTGGTAGCTAGAATACTAGCCTATTATAGGTCCTAATAGGTGTTAGAATACCTTAGTTAAGCTACAAGTTCGTGCTAGCATGTTCATGTATGTGTTAGGGGTCTTTAAAAGTAGGTTGACCAAAAATGCTTATTTCTCAACTTTCTTCAGCATTCTGTTCAGTGTTAACCGGTTAACGTATATGGTTAACCGGTTAACACGTGTTTTTCAAACCGTGATGTGCTATTTTTTGGCCGTTAACCGGTTAACCCTACGTTAACCGGTTAACGCTGTTTGATATTGATAATTTTGTTTTTTTCTTGGCATGCATTCATTCCCTTATCCCTTTAATCTTCACACATTGTTAGATCATGAATTTAGGGAAATTTCAAGACTACTTTAGGTGCATGATTCCATCATTTCGAGTTGTTTCGACGCACGTTTCATCACTTTTTGCATATTTTATGCTTGTGTGTTCATTAATGCATAAAGTGCTTTCTACATATTGTTTCTAGGTTCAAATGCATCAATTAACATGTAAATGAGTGTTCACATTCTGTTTTGCATCATCTTTTAAATGCATGTTTGCTTCTTATTTGTTTAAGTGTTATAATACCATGTCATGATTCACTTGAAAAAAATATGATCATATATGCATATTCATTCTTGCATGTTTGTTTGCATTTTAATCACAAATATTTGATATCAATTCTGATTTTTGTATCAATGCATGTTTAATTGTTAATTCTTAAGTGATGGATGTTCACACTTTCATCTCTTTTGCTTATGTGCTCAAAACTTAAATGCATACTTGTTGCATATTTGTCACTTTTGTGCATTCTTTAACAAACAATTCATTTGTAAATAATCATGTTCATTTAATCTTTCATGTTGATTCCATTTGATCATGCTTTGTGTTAATTGTGCATTATTTGCCATTCATTTTATGCATAATAAAAAATGATCCAATCTTCCTTGCATTTCATAGTTGTATTCCAATGCAATAGCTATAAAATGTATGCTGATTGTTGCATTTCCACACTTTTCACACATGTTTTGCATGTTGATTGTTAGTTGTAGAAAGTTGTTTGCATTGTGCATTGCATTTCATTGCTATTTGTGCATTTAGGAGCTGTAATAGGCTGCGGGATTTTTGCTTTGCATATCTTTTAGGTCTCTAAACTTAGGATTGAGTCTAGTTTAGGTCCTAGATCCCTTAGGATTTGTTTGGTATTTGCATACCTCATTTATTATTCATGTTTATCATGCTAACCCTTATTTTGTAGGGAGGTAAAGGTAAGTTCACGCAACTTAATCTTTTATTTCCTTTATGCTTTTAAAGTCTATTTGTTTTAGCATTTTTTTTGCCTTGTTCTACACAACTTCATGCTAATTCCCCTTTAGAATCAACTTAGCTTTACTAGGAATTAAGTTGTATTCTACTTCCCTTTTCCTTTCCTTTTTGCATTAGGAATAGAAACCTCAATAACCTAGGTTCATCCATACTTGACAACACTAGGAGTATTAGTCTTCCCTTTAGATTTTTTGCCTTTGGTTCGCTTTGCTTTCTTTCTCATCTCAAAGAAAATAATAAAAAGCACCTAATAAAGGTTGGTTTTCACGTACGACACGAGACTTTTCCATGGGTTACTTATACACATCCTATTTCGGGGTGAGGTGTAAGTCATCTACCACGATGAACAAGTCTTAATATGAGAAGGTTCAAAAACAATAAACTCAAAACACTTCTCTAAAAGACAAAACAACAAAGAAGAATCCTCTTTTCCTTCGAGAATTCTTTTCTTACCTCACTCACTCACTCTCAACGGGAACTTGCGACGACTTGTCTCATTTGCAAGACGGTAAACACACTCGTACCAGACGAGCCTGCAACACCTGAGCATAGACATATGCAGTTCAGCTCTAAAAAAACACATAAATAGTTTCCACTTTAGTTAGGCAAACTACGTCGACTCTGAACCTCATATTCTCGATGAGGTACGTAGGCAGTGGGATAAGGCCCATTTGAGAATATTCTTTATTTTCCCTAGTTTTCCCTCTTTCTTTTCCAATTTCCTTTCTCATTCCAGTTCCAGTCAGCGTTTTTTCCCAGCAACATCTTATTTCTCACCCTTTGAAACAGACAACCAAGCGTGGATCCCGTTGGGTACGGCAAACGGTCTGGGGTAAAATACCTTCCCAAATCGTAACCGACTCCTGAACCCATATCTCATTTTCTACTCAGTTTGTGCAACATTACATTTCCCATTCATTTGGGATAAACCTTCATCCTTTCATTATTTTGTTCATCAATTTCAGTAGATCTAAGCTTGTGTTGGTCCAATTTGAAGAAGAGCTTTTGGTAATTCATCTTCCTCCATAAACCAATATTCATCATCAACATTCAAGATGTAGATCTTTGGTACTTTTGTTTCTAGATCCTTTGGATCTTTATTTGTTGTTTGATTGCAGGGATTCCAATGTATTTTGGTTTTAAAATTCGTGCAAATTCAGATCATGATCATCCAATGTTTGAGAAAAGGTTTCAAAATGGATCATGTTGAATATTCTGCATTTTTCAGCTTCTGGTATAGTGTTAACCGATTAACCAATAGGTTAACCGGTTAACCAGTTCAAAACAGCGTAAATATTCAAAATTTGCTTGCGTTAACCGGTTAACCAATTGGTTAACCTGTTAACACAAGTCAGAATGGTGTTTTTGGCTTGTTTCAAGCCCCTTTGTGGTTCCTCTTTCTTCTTCTTCTTCTTCCTCCTTTTTATTTTTACCTTGGGAAGCACTTTTGGGAGTGATTTCTCCTTAATTTCAATGAACATTGGGTGTAGATTAGAGTAGTTAATGTTCATTAATTCAAAACTACATTTAAGTGGATTATTCAATTCATTTAAGGTACTTTGCATTAGTGATACATTTTCATGCTTGAATCCACCAAGAAGAGTGATTGAACTTAAGGATGGAAGAATACCATAAATGCGGCTCAATTTGGTATTCACCTTTAGTTTTGTGCGGTATCGCGTCTGGATAACGATTTACATATCGATTATCTCGCATGAATTAACACTAACATTATGCAACTTAATTGGTGGTGGCCGGCCTCATTTGTAGGGTAATTACTTTGTAAATTACTCGGCGATTTCTTAACATACACCTAAATATGTCCCGACTTCGAAATAAAAATCTAATTGGGTACTTGCACTTTCGTGGACCGGATCTCTTGTTGACCGCGTAATCCCAAAGTGATTAGTCATAATGCATTAAAAATTGAGGCTTATGAATGTTTGATGCGTAGGTGCTTTTGGTCTCCCAATCGCCTTTCAAATTTCATTGAATTCGGTTCGATTTGCCTTGATTAATCGCTATAGTGTAAGATGCTAAGCGGATCCGGTTGCCTTTCAATTTTGGTTACTCTTTTGGTTGTGGTTGATTAAGTTCACCATACCATTATTATGTAAACTAGTCGAATACCCGTGCTCCCGCACGGGTAAAATTATCATGTAATAATAGAGAGCAAATATTTCGATATATATGTATAATGCACAAATGAAGAGAAAAACAATAACACATAAATTAAATTAGTCTCTTATAACAATTAAATTGTATTGGATTTCACAAACTAAAATCGACAACTTGATAACTTTTTGTAATGGTTGTTTAGACAATAAAAACAACAAACAATTATGTAAATTATCAAATTCACAAAAATAGTTTGGCAACCTACATTGTAAATTATCAAATTATCAATGTTAATTCATAAGCAAAATAATAAATGTAAACTATCTTAATTAAAACTCCAAATTAAGTGAACTAAAAATTTAGTAAGTCATTTAATGTTATAACTGATTCATTCAACTGCATGAAAAACAAACATGTTTTAACATAAGACAGACTACTATCGATCTCCCAATTTGTCTGCCGCCTCGTAAGAAAGATCAAAATGAATTCAATCCAGTTAGACCAACCAAAGCACACTAAATTACCTCGACTATATCAATGACATCAATATTAATATTATTAGCTCCAAATTTTGTAGACTCTTAGAAATGGCTACGACTATATCAATGACATCAATATTAATATTAGTTGCTCCAAATTTTATAAACTCTTAGAAATGGCTAGTGTACAATTAACAGACAGTTTTAAAAACCTTTTAAAAAAAATTAACAAAGTCAGGTGTTTAGTGGATGAAATACTTCAATTGGGTCTGATTTAACATTTTAAGAAATAAATATATTCCTTCTGCAATATCTCTCCCCCATTTACTTGATCAAAGTTGCACCCGTAAAAAATGGAGGAAAAATATTCTTACATAAAAATGTGACACTACACTACACCGTATGTTCATACGGTTTTGTTTCTTTAGTATATTTTATTAATTAATTTTCCAATTTTTCAAATACGAATGAATGCATGTCTTTAAAGTATTTTGCTCGGTGTAAATACGGTGTAAGAATATTAGTGTAAGAATAGCAATCCTCGTAAAAAAAATGATACAAAAACAATGAAAAGATGTATGTAAGGATCATGAGAATGATGGGAATTACAACTTTAGCTACCTTTATGGGCATCAATATGCACCAAGAAAGAAATATAAATTAAACTACAATTACAACTTTAGCTACCTTTATAAGAATACATCACCTCTATAGGTGGGGCAAGCTCATTTGATCCATTGAAGGCATATATGTGAATTTGTGTGAAATTCTATAGAATTTACACAACAACATTATTATATACGGTGGAGTTTACAAGTATTATAATTATGGCTTGGTTTGATTGAAATTATTTATAAGACAGCATATATAACTTTATCTTAATTTTAAAATGAAATGTTGTTCGAATATATGTAAACTACATTACCTAATTGAAGTTAACCATATATTACAATATAGAATGATATGATGTTCAAACCTGAACCACAACATGAATCTTCAATCTCATCGTTTTTTTCAAAAATGTCACTTTTTGCACTTAACTGTTAGTGTTATTTTCGGTTTTTTTTTTCAAAAATGTCACATTTTGTACTTAACTTCCAATGGTGGAAGTTATGTGTTATTTTTGACTTTTTTTTAAAAATGTCACTTTTTGCACTTAACTTCCAATGGTGGAAGTTAGTGTTATTTTAGGCTTTTTTTAAAAATGTCACATTTTGTACTTAACTTCCAATGGTGAAAGTTATGTCATATTTTTGACTTTTTTTCAAGAATGTCATTTTTTGCACTTGAACCACAACATGCTGCTGTTAGTTGGAAGTCAACTTTTACATTTGCACCTTTGGCCACCAATTTTAATGCGGCACCCTTGCCTTCTCAGCAACACAACTTTATAGATATTGGAAGTTCTTCGCAAAATGACATGTAAGTTAGTTTTCTTGATTCCTAAGTTTTTTTCTACAGTAGTCATCACATTGTTGTATTTAACCCAATGTCGTATCACACATTTTTTAGTTGAAAGCTTTGATGAAAAAGAGAGAGAAAAAAAAAGTTTTTTGATGGGGCCATTAGTTGTGTTCCATGTCAAACTTCACTAAATAAGGCCTAACTAAAAAACAGCAAATAACCTGTCCAAAAGGACCACTTTTTTAACCTATCATGCAATCATAATCACTTCCAGACTCCAACCAAGAGAAGACATAATTTATGATCATAAAGCAAAACATGAAAGCGATGAAACAGAATATAAATCCATCTTTCATTTGACAACATGAAGTGATATTTACAGTATACACAACAAAGTGATGGATGATACAGTTTATAGTCAGCTCAATAGTAGTAACCTTATACAGGATTCTAATGGACAAAATCACACTCTAGAAAACACCTATTTTACAGCTAGTAAAAAAAAGTAAAATAATTCGCTGAACCTTTTCTTTGATATCTACTTACAAATTTCTTATCTTTTTCATGTGACCATTATAAAGTCAGTCCTTAATTAAGAAGTTCTTCATCATTAACCTTGCACCGCTAGTATCTGCAATTGATATAAAAATACTTCCAAGCTCAAGTCATCGGTAAATATGATATCTGAACCATCTGTCTATGTTGAATTTTGAGTAACAGATGGATTCAACTTGGCAAGAAGAAACCTAGCTCGACTACTATGTTGGTCACATCTTATCATCTTTGGCACTGGAACCTGTTCAGTCACCAATTGCTCTCTTTTTCATCAAAGCTTTCAACTAAAACATGTGTGATACGACATTGGGTTAAATACAACAATGTGATGACTACTGTAGAAAAAAACTTAGGAATCAAGAAAACTAACTTACATGTCATTTTGCGAAGAACTTCCAATATCTATAAAGTTGTGTTGCTGAGAAGGCAAGGGTGCCGCATTAAAATTGGTGGCCAAAGGTGCAAATGTAACAGTTGACTTCCAACCAACAGCAGCATGTTGTAGTTCAAGTGCAAAAAATGACATTTTTGAAAAAAAGTCAAAAATAACACATAACTTCCACCATTGGAAGTTAAGTACAAAGTGTGACATTTTTTAAAAAAGCCTAAAATAACACTAACTTCCACCATTGGAAGTTAAGTGCAAAAAGTGACATTTTTTAAAAAAAGTCAAAAATAACACATAACTTCCACCATTGCTTTTGCATATATCTCAGGTCATATATTTTAAGTTTTTTCATTGGAACTTTAATTTTTTATAGTTAAATATTAATAGTATCAACATAGGCTATCCAATATTTCTATACCAGAAAGAAACTCTACAATAATAAAGCTAATATAGAAACTCTATAATAATGAACACTATACTGCGGTTTTGCTAGAGTGGAAAAAAAGAATCATTAGTTGCAACATAATTTTGAGAGAGAATGGATTAGGACTTCTGAAAGGAGAGAAATGAAAGAATTTCAGTAGAACTAAATATTGATGAATGATAAACATTACCAATCAACAATCATGTTGGCTTTGCATTCCATCAACAGCAAGACCGGTTCGTGAGTTGGTAAAGCCTTTCTTATGAATTTCCATTTTGTGAAACTCAACTTCAACGGATCCATTGTTCTGATTTTCCAATTTGTGAAACTCAACTTCAATGGTTTTGGCTATTTTGGCATCATCCAGGTCGGAATCTAGTATCTCTACATAGAAAGATCCTTGTCGTATCAACGATGTTGATTCCACAGAGTTAGCTTGCTGATTTATGTGGTTATAGAGTTGTTGATGGAAAACTTCAAGATCATAGTTATAAAGTTATTAAACACCAATCTCTTGTATCCTTAAAGTTACAGTAATATAGTGTTTGATTAGGGGCTAATGGTGAAGGGATGGAAGGGGAATGAATGGAATGGAGCAAAACCCTCTTCAACTTTGGTTGTGAACATCCATCCACTGTAAAATTCACAATTAGGTGCAATTTTGGTCAGTTGTTTCAAAAGCTCACAAAAGATTAGAGGTCAGCCATGTTCTTAACTTCTTTTACATAAACCTGACAGAAAAACATTTCAACAATCGAATTGAAATTCAGAAACTTTAACGCTAACCTGATTCAATTGTATGCTCATTTCAGTTCAGCACCTGTGATATTCGATATTATCATTTTGTATATAGTCGCAATACTATGTTTAGGTAGTACATGTGCCTATTACAATGCAGTGATAAGCTACTAAAGAAGTTGCAGAAGCAACTGCAGCAGAAGCCATAGAATTAGGCTTTTTAGACAATGTTATTAAAACCGTAACTACTATAACAGTGGCAGCAACACCAACGACCTATAACAACAACACCATAATTTCTTCTTATGATAACATCTAGATAACACTGAAATACAAATAAAACCCAAATATTGAAGAAGAAAAAAAACTAAAAAAACCCAATAAAAATGAAAATACATAAATCTAAAAGAAACAAAATTTTGGGAGAAAAACATAAGATAGAGAATGAAACCTGTAAAGCAAGTTGTCTAAAAGCCTTCTAACATCAGATTCAGAAGCATATGGTTGATGTCTGTGAGTCAAAGTTAAGAAAGAAATTGTTTAAACATGGTTATATTTTTTTCTAGACCCATACACCTTGCAACAACACAAATTGAAAAGCAAGAACTTCAATTTCTTCGGTTGATCTGCCTGAAAAAAGCAAGCAATAACCCAAAAAACTCAAAAACGTTGATATTTTAGTGAAAAGACCAAATTCCTATCGGTTCACGGAGAAACGATCGTATTGCTTAATGAACCCGTCGGAGATGGAGAAAGGGTGGTCAAAGTGAGTTTGTTCAAAACAAAATTCCAATCGGTTCATTTGGAAGTCCATGAGACGAGGAGTGCGAATATACCTTTGGTTTTTTCATTGGAGGTGATGGTGGTTGATAGTAGGGGAAACAACGGCGACATCGGTGCTTTTAGGGTTTCTGGAAAAAAATAGAAGACAAAAAGAATGAGATAGAGAGAGGGAGAATATGAGAAAGATGAGGTTTTTTTTTAGTTTTTTTTTAGTGTAAGGTTGTGTTGGAGGGAAAAAATGTAATTTAAATTGGACCAATGAAAAATGAACACTTGGGGCATCCACTCAAAAAAGTTGAAAAAGTGAAGGGTTAATTTGTTAGTTACCTAAATAACCTTTTGATAGTGTAATTTTATTTAGGTGAAAGGGTATATGTGGTAGTTTGGGCAACTTATTTGTAATTGCTTGATAGTAGATATTATTATACTATTACTACTATTAATATTTTAGATTCTTGCACTTTAATTCTTTTGCTACTAACATTTAAATTATTTCACTTTTATTTGCTTTTATTTTATTTTGCTTTACTATGCTTTATTCCTCCATTATCATGTTTATTATTTACTTTTTTTTTGTTATGTTGATTTTCCTTTTGTCCATTTGGACACAAAAACATTAATAAAGGATTAAACTTCTAAAAGACTTGTGACTTTAATTTTGGACTATGGCCATCATCCTTAGCATTGGACTTGGAGTTTTGGATTTAGATTTTAGGATCTTACCCTTTGTTTGAGTTATTATGGATTGAAGACCTTAGCGGATTTGGTTCACTTGTTTTTGAAGATGGAAGTCCTATTGTTTCAAAGAATGTTTACCATACGATTTGATTGTTCTTCCCTTTACTTTTACACATTTGATTTTTACCGCTACAACGATGGTTTCGTGTCTTGTGAGTTTTCATCTAAGTACGATGATCTCATTCTTGTTGATTTTGTCTAAGTACGATGGTCTCATTTCTTTCAATTCCGTCTAAGTACGATGGTCTCGTGTCTTTTGAGTTCTTGTCTAAATACAATTATCTCATTCTTGTTGCTCCTGTCTAAGTACGATGGTTTCATTTCTTTCAATTCCGTCTAAGTGCGATGGTCTCGTGTCTTTGGAGTTCTCATCTAAATATGATGATCTCATTCTTGTTGATTCCGTCTAAGTATGATGGTCTCATTTCTTTCGAATCCCTCTAAGTACGATGGTCTCGTGTCTTTTGACTTTTCATCTAAGTAGGATGATCTCATTCTTGTTGATTCCATCTAAGTACGATGGTCTCATTTCTTTCGATTCCGTCTAAGTACGATGTTCTCGTTTCTGTTGAGTTATCATCTAAGTACGATGATCTCATTCCTGTTGATTCCGTCTAAGTATGATGGTCTCATTTCTTTCGATTCCGTCTAAGTACGATGGTCTCGTTTCTTTTGAGTTATCATCTAAGTATGATGAGCCCATTCCTTTCAATTCTTCCTGAGGTTAGTTTCGTATTTTTGAGTTGTCATTTGAGGATGACACTTTCTTCTTCAAGTCCTTATGAGGTTGGTCTTGTTTGTTGTGGCTATCATTTGAGGATGATAGACTATTTTGAGCTTTTTGGTCGAGGTCAATATTTCTCCCTGCAGAGTCATTCCTTTTGTTTGTCTCTTGGTATTTCTGAGTCATAAATCGAATGATGTTACGTTCTCACTTCCCTAGTTATGGATCGTTTGATACCATTTCCTTGTTAGAATGGATGATCTTATTCAAGTTGTAAATCGGTTGATATTACTCCTCTTTGTCTGAGTCGTAAATTGAATGATGTTACGTTCTCACTTCCCTGGTTATGGATCAGTTGATACCATTTCCTTGTTAGATCAGTTGATCTTATTTGACTTATAAATCAGTTGATATTACTCCTCTTTGCTTGACCCATAAATCGAATGATGTTACATTCTCAAATCCCTGGTTATGGATCGGTTGATACCATTTCCTTGTTAGATCGGTTGATCTTATTTGAGTTATAAATCGATTGATATTACCCCTCTTTCTTTGAGCCGTAAATCGAATGATATTACGTTCTCACTTCCTTGATTATGGATCGGTGGATACCATTCCCTTGTCAGATCAGCTGATCTTATTTGAGTTGTAAATCGAACAATGTTACTTCTCATCCTCATTTGAGTCGCAAGTCATGTGATATCATGGTTTCATTTTGCAATACTTGTTATCCCCAATTGAGTTATCATCTAAGTACAATAATATCGTTTCTTTCAATTCTGTCTAAGTACGATGGTCTCTTTCTAAGCTCACTCACGGTTTGTCTTATTTGCTTTATCTCCTAAGTGGTATAAATGCTTTTCGTTTTCGTCCAAGTTCGGTTTTGTATCTTTGAGTTATCATCTAAGTACGATGATATCTTTTCAAGCTCACTCACAATGTGTCATGTTCGCTTTATCACCCAAGTGTGATAAATGCCTTTTGATTTCGTCCAAGTCCGGTGTCGTTTCTTTGAGTTATCATCCAAGAATGACATTCTTCTCAACATGTTTCTATTTCCCACAGAGTACAAATTTTCTGGTTTATTCGGGTATTCAATCCCTTCATACCTTGAATCTCAAAAAGCCATTTCTATCATCCATTTAGCTCAACAGTTGATTGAATAGGGGTAGTTGTAACACCTCAAAATTTCCCTCTTATTTATTACCATCCAAACAGGCTTACATTTCACATTCATATGAATCTCCATTAGGTCATAACATCTCAATCATGCATTTCATTGGTCTCCTAAGTCATAGGATCAAGGTCATATGAAGTTAGTGTTGCATACCCTATATGTAATTATCAGATGAACTCAAGGTTTTGATCATGTGGCCATCAATAGCATCTTCTTGTACTCCTGCTTCCTGATTATGGTTTATTTCCCCAATTAAGAGAATTTTGAGGATTTTTTACTCACAAAGATTATACACTAGTGCATCTATCCCATTATATGGCTTTTAATTTAGATTTGTTGCCATTTGGTTTCCATACGATATGTGGATTCAACTCAAGATTAATTCATGATTAACCTTATTTCTCATGTATTGATCCCATTTGGTTTCAAATGTGATTTTTTTGTGGGTTCGATCTCATCATCCTCGTTCAAGAATCAAAGGATTTCATTATGGTCGATTTCAAAGATTATTTGGATTAAGATATTATTCGGATACAGGCTAGTCTCATAGGGCCCATTTATCTTTTATTTGTTTTTACTATCCATTCCCAATTCAATTATCAAGAAAACACTTCAATTTTGGAAAATAAACTTCATTTTTATATCATAAAAATAAAACCATAACAGAAGAAAGAAAAAAATTGATGGTAAAATGGATACAAAAACTGATGGAAGTATGAGGCGGAAGGGATAAATTCTAGCAGACAAATCACCACCAATTAAGGGGAGTCTACAACAAAAGAGAAAGACACAGGTGATATTGAGTTAGCACATGAAGGTATATTGAAGTTGATAAAATATTACATGAGGGTCTTCTAACAAAAAAGGTAGCAGAACTTGAAATAAAAAACTAACATAATACTCATAACAAAAAAAATAGTTACAAAAACTTCTCAACAGAAAGTAACAAAAAACAAAAATTCTGCAGATGAAAAATTAACAGAAAAAACTCTCCAATATTTCCCTCACTTTCTTTAATTGTCATTGCAACTTCAATCAAAGGAAGCCTCATCAAAAACTCAAAAATGAAATGATAACAAAAATCAGTTCATGGAAAAATTCAGTTACAAAAGTCCAACAGAATAACAGAAAACGTGGGGTGGAAAATCGGTTACAACTTCAATCTCTAACTGACTCAATAACAGAAAAACTCAGTGGATAAATATTCATCAAAAGCTCTTCGATCTACCTTTAACATCGATTACTATCTTCTCTATCATCATCTTTAGATCAATCTTCCACATATTCAATCACCACGCTTCTGCAACTCAAGATTCGGTAGCATTCATGATCATATCAAATTACAACCTGCAAGTTCAAGAACACAAATTGCATTAGTCTGAACAACAAGAATCATTTCTCATTAGTTCCGATTCGACATCAATTGCAGAACCGCAACAACAGTTTCAGATCACGGAAAGGAGAAAAGGAAGTGCAAAGGGATTGTCTGAGAGCGTATTCCAAGGATTATATTTAGGTTATGATGATGCGATATCGACAAAGCACGATGAAATATTGAACACGGCGTGAGGGATTTCTTAGTGCCGACGAGGATTTCTTGAAAGAGTGATGTGATGATCGATGGCCTGAGAAGTATCAAGGTTAAGGAGCACGACACGGTTGAAGCTCGACGGCACCGACATGGTTTCGTTTTCTTCAATGAAATAGGTGATGACTTCGTATCAAGCTTTTGAGAAAAGGATACCTGAATTTTTGAATTTTTGATTTTAGGTTTTATTTTGTTGATTAGGGTTTTTATGAGTTTGGATCGGGCTTTTGAGACTCCACAGATTTTGGTTCGCATCTCCAATTTACTGATATCCCTCTCCCTGTGCTGATTGTGTATGGGCTCGGGCCATTGGGCCCTGGATTTTCTTTTTATACCCACGAATTCCTAAGACACCCCTCCTATGGACTTCATGTCATGGTTCCATAGATCCTCTATCGGCACCATCAATTTCCACTGAATGACCCCATGTTTTTTATTTATTTTTATACAAATTTTTTGATTATTTCTTGTAAAAAAAAATCATGACTAATATTCTTGTTAGATAAATTTTGTGGATTAACATCTTAATCCATTTCTTGTCAATTTTAATTATAATTTTGGTGTTAAGTTTAATTATGGTTGTAAGCTGATATTGATTAAAGCATGCATGATGTTTTTTGATCAATATGGATCGATTTCGGTAATGGTGGAGATTCATGAAGTAATTATGGAAGATAAGCATTTATTTTGCTTATGGGTGTAATACAGTGGGAAAACTGACTTTCTATTTATGTTGCAGATAGCAAGAGTCACCACTGACTTTTATTTTATCCATATGGAAAGGGTATAAAAGAACAGGAAAGACCTATTTTAAAAGACTTGAGTTTGTGGGGTAGGTTATATAAAGGGAAGGGGTTAGCACCCTTTATATCCATGGTTATCCATGGGCTCTTAGATACTTAGCTTATTTATTTGTTTGAAAAAGGAAAGTGTAGTGTGTGTTTAAAAATTTTCATAAGTCTTTATAATGATCCTCGTATGGATGTATACAAAGCTTTTTAAGTTTGAAAATTATTTGAAAAGTGGGGTGTAAAGAGTATTTTTGAAAATTGAGCAAGTAACTAAGAACTACCTACCCTAGACTGGTCTTTCGTATTCTTTTATTTTCTTTCAAGGGTAAGACTGTCCCTACTATTAAGGAGTAGGTAGTCATTACCTTAGATTTTGTTAAGGGACGGGCGTAGGATCATCGTATGGTCAATGAAGGCAACTTATAGGGGTGTCTTTATCAATTTAAAAGGACTATCATCATTTTTACCGAAGGGACAAGATCATTATATCATAGGCAACCTCGTAGGGACTTGATCTTTTAATCTGGAAGGGACTATGATGATTTACTTATAGGGACTTTGCTTCTAAAGAAACCCCCACTTTCTGGGGACCTGACCATTTATTTTGAGGCAACTGAGGGAGGTAACCCTAGGAAGTGCAGGTGGCGATCATAGAATGATCGACTTACGTGTGTGAGTGTTATTTTTAGATATTTATCTTATTATTTTTTATTATCTAAGTCCATTTTAATCAAATATTTCTTTTCACACCCTAGTTACTAACCATGCAGTTATATTTGCAGAAATTAAAAGCGGAAATTAAATATTCTATGTTATTACATTGGGGGAGGGGTACATTAGTCCTTTAAAAAGGGATTGCAGAAAAATTAAATACAAAAATTTAAATCTAATTAACTATTACATAAGAGGAATAATTACATAATCAAAAAACATAAATGCAAAAATATAAATTATTAATATAAAATCAAACATAAAAAAGAATTAATCATTTTTTAGAAAATCAGGGTTGGTTGGAGAATTAGGATTTATTAAGAAAATTAGAGTTTTTTAGGGTTAATAAAATTAGGGTTTTAATTAAATTAGGATTAAGAAAGAAAAAAAGTTTATTAAATTAATTCAATTTACTTTATAAAAAAACATTTATTGATTGTAAAAAAAGTTATGTCAAAAAATATAATTATCATTTTTTTAAGAAAAATATTAAGTTAATGGTTAGTGGTTAATTACTAATTAATTAGTTAAAATAATTAAAAAATAATAATGAGTTAAAATAGTAATAATTAGAAGAAAAAAACAAAATAGAAAGAAAAAAGAAAAAAAGCAGCGCATCAAAAAGAAGAGGGATGTCTGGATTCGAACCCAGGACCACACATTCAAATCTCCTACGGCTTTGCCACCAGACCACACATTCGCCTGTAAGAAAAACATAAACAATAAAATATAAAATAAAACAAATATTTAAATTTAGAAAACCCGCGCGATGTCATCTTCTACCTCCAGACTTCTGAACTTTTAGCTACGACTTTGATAGGATTTATCTATGAAATTTCCGTAGCTAAATCACCTGCGTTTTCCAAATCGTTAGAATCATGCACAATTAGTCCAATATAAATACATAAATCGATTGCCTATAAAATCTACAATCCAATTAAATCATCTAATGGTCTTTTAATCGCCCCAATTGAAAGTTCCTAAATTTGAACTTCAAACCCTAACTATGGTAATATGCGATTGCGGCCATGAAACTCCAAGCAACTATGCAGAAACAATCTAAACATCATCACAAACAACAATATGAAGTTAAAATTCGTTAACAATGTTTAAATAAAAAAAGAATCGAAAAATTGAAAAAGGAAGAACAATATGATTCGGTTTATGCATTCGTGAAGGATTTTGATGCTATTGATGATATGGATACATTATAGACGCCTCAAAGGTTCAATTGCAACCTTTAAATTGGTTGAAAGAGGCCTAAGACTTTGAAACCGAATTTGACTTTTTGAAGATTTTTTTCAACTTTGAAGATGAACTTTTTGCCTCTGAATTTCGTGTCCAAGCTTTATCTTTTACTCATGACTATATAGTGAGTGTTTTTTGGTTACTTGATGATGAAGAAATCGATCACTCATAAATGCTCAAAAATCAAAATTCTCTAGCTTAATTTGTCTTGCACGAATATTTAAGGTATCCAATCAACTTAAATGCCATATATTTGATCCCAAAACAAAGATTGGATTCAAATATTTGATTTTTATATTTTATTTTCATTAAAATTGAATTTTAACAAATAAAATCCAAAATAATATAAAATAAATTATAAAAATAAGAATGAATTTCCATTGGGTCGTGCATGACTTCATCTTCAAGTTTGGGTTGCAATTTTATGGGCCCATTTGGAAAAATTTGAAGTTATGGCTTTTTTTGCTTCATACACCCCTTAAAAATCAACCAACTTTGACAAAGTATAACTTCCTCAATTTTAATGATATGAAGGTGTTATAGGACTTTTTAGAAAGCTTGGAGTGTTCTCTAACCAACCCTTTTGGTACCATGTCCATATCATTTACCATTTTTAAATTATGAGCTTTGGAAAAAGTTGACTTTTTGTTGACTTTCAAAAGGACCAATAATGTTTTAGCTCATACCCTCCAAATGAAGCATTTTTAGGCTTGGCTTGTGAGACATGAAGTTGTAGAGAATTAAATTTCCTTCAAAATGAGATTTGGATGGGAAATTATTGATGAAGTATGTGAAAGTTATGGCTGGTCAAAATTTAGTTGACTTTTCCTGTGAAACCCCTAATTTAGAAACTTATTGATTATTGATGATCTGAGAGTTCCTTGATGAATCATGATCAACCCTTGATTAAATGATAAATTTATTCTCATAATCTTGATGTTGACCAAAAATCTTGAAGTTTGACTTTGAGTTGACCACAGTTAACCTCAGGTGACTTTTTATACCAAGTTAACTGATTTTTGGTTATCTGAACATCTGACTGACCAAACTTGCTGGGAAAGCTTTGAAACTTGACATAAGGAATATTTAAGATGTATGTGATGTCATGAAGTCCATTTGAGGCCTTGGAAGTCCACTTATCTTGGGGAAACTCAAAACCCTAGTTCTAAGATCCATTGTTTAGGAGGAGGCTTTGTCTGGTGAAACCCTCAATCCTTTTGACCAATTGTGAATATTGTGACTATTAAGAGACCTCTTGAATTATATGATCTTAAATTTGGGAGGGAAAATTTGGGGTACAATAATGGGAGATTACAAGACCTTGCACGAAGTTTTTGGGTTTCTTTTTAGTGAAGAATCGTCACTTCGATCAAGTAAGAAATCTTGACCTTAACGACTTTAACGCATCATTCTAGTTGAATGTGGCTTAGGATTGAAATTCTGGTATGACAGACTCAGATGTCGAATATGATGTTGAGATATCTGATCTGTTACTAATAAACATGGCAAGGTACAAACAACAACATTTAAAATTCTGATATACCAGATAGTAACAATCCTACAGATGTTTAAACATTTGGTTTAACATCCATTAAGAACACTACATAAATAATAAAACAAGAAAGCTGTAAAGAACACATCAGAATTGTTAACCCAGTTCGATGCAAACTCGTCTACTCTGGGGGCTACCAAGCCAGGAATGAAATCTAATATATAGTATCAATTCAAAGACTTCTTAGCAAAAACCTACAGTTTACAGTCTTTTCACTTAATCACTATCAATGCAACTTCTACTTAGGAACTCCTAAACATGATAAACTCATCTCACTCCCTCACAATCACCTCAGTGATAAACTTAACAATTCAACTCAGAAGAAACACTTCCATGACAACGCCTTAACCTTTCTTCACAGCTTCAGTCAAGAATAAAATATCTCTTGCTTAAAAGCTTTGAGAATTATAAAGAAAAACAACCCTAGTGAATAAACCTTTTGGCATACTGCTGCTACAAGAAATCAACCCTAATGATATGACTTTTACATCTTTGGTTAGTTACAAAACCTAGGTTACAAGTTTTCTTTTTATAACCTAATCCCAACTGGAATTTGGGCCTAAAAACCCAACATAGCAGTTGCCACAATAATACAGAAAAATCTGCTACAAATAAGATCTTCAAAAATAACAACTTCCTAAAATATCTCTAAATATAGAAACTCTATATTTATTCAATATTTGTCTTCGATATAAATTTGAATCTTCAAGATCTTTAAATCAGCGTCACATTGGATTGCTTTATATCCTATGAATATTCTTTTTCTGTTAAATCATAACAGAATCATTAATCCTCTTCTGTCAAATCATGATGTTGAATGAACTGTCTTGACATCTTCTTTGACTTGTTGCTCCATATGTTGAAACACTTCAACACAACATATTTAGGCGCACAATAGGACTTCCTTGCTTAATCTATTCTTATTTATGCAAGATCATGTACATTTTTATTGCTGCTATATTTGTTTTACAAAATTAATGGCAATCCTATAAATGCAAAACTTACAAGGATCATTTAACGTAAGTTGCATATTGAGCCTTTCCAACTGAGGCACTAAATATATTGTGATTTATTATAATGTGTGACGATATCTAAGCTTAGGGATTAGGTTACGAATGATAGAATTCACTTGCCTCACACTTTCCCTTAATCACACTTTTTCGCCCATTTCCTTGAAATTTTTAAAAATAGTTTCGTGTGTGATTAAACTATGGAAAAATTCATGAGTGATCCTTATCCACTTTTTTATTATTTTTTATTCCAGACTTGGATGGTTTTAGTAATTAATTTGGATTTTTGATTCCGAGCTATCCCAAAAATGCATTGTTTTGGTTTAAGGGACCGAAAAGTATTTTTTCCAATAGGTGTGAATCTGATTTTTTGTGTGTGATTAACCACTGAAATATATGGCATTTTGATACAACTTGGTAATTTTTTCATATTTTTTGGTGCCATTTTGAATCCGCTTTGTGGAGTTGTTTTTCGGCAATCATGCATTGTTATCTTTCCCATTAAGTGAGTTGTTGTGACACTTTGGTGCATAATTTTGTGAACTACTTTTAGCCAATGTAAGTTATTGACTTTAACATACTAGGGATTTAATTTCATAATTGTTCAATCCTTTTTTCTATTTTTTGTCACCTAGATTATAGGTCCATTTATGTGCTTACTTCTTTCAAACCCTAGATGTTAGGAAGGCATTCATGCCATTGGTTTGAGATACTTTTGGGGTAACCTTTAGGAGTAAATTATATGTATATTTCAGGTCCTCAATCCCAATTATAGGTCACTTTTTGGAACCATATTCATTTGGTTTTTTGTTTTTGTATTTCAAAGTTCATTCTATACTTGAAACTTGTTCTCTTCTCTCCTAATTGTTAACATGATTTATGTGGGAATCATAAATGCCTATTCATGCATTCTAATTTCATTTCATACTTGGTATTCTACTGACCCATAATAATATCATGCATATTCACATGTCATTCATCCTTAACTTTCATTATTTATGATCTTATGTGATACTTCTTCTCACATCTTCTACTTCTAGCTTCATAGGCTTAAACCATTGCATCCATGATGGTATGTTCATTAATCCACATTAATAGGCATTCACTACTGAATTTGAATGATCCTTCATGCATTAATTCATATTTGTATGCCATATTCACTCATACTTCATCCATGAACCCTAACTTGCATTTATGTGAACATATGTGAACTTTTTGTACATAGTTTGACATAGTTTGATCTTGTGAGGTACCCTAGCATCCTTAGGAACCTATAACATGTAGCTACTGACTTTATAAGTCATATAACCTTTAGGTACCTTCACCTTTAGACTTAGGTTTTATCTTGAACCCTGATTTCATTTTAGGATGTGTGTATGGTTTAATTGTCTTTATTGCTTTGATTTTATCTCCAATATGCAAATTATTGTGACACTAACCTTTTGTGTAGGGGCTATGGTAAGTAAGTGAGTATGTGGATGTTTATCCATACTCATACCTCTTTTCCCTTCTCTTTTAAAACCTTTCTCTTATATGATTGTGAAAAGCATCATTATGCTTCTTTGACATTTCATTTCCTTCCATCCCTTTGATTTCAAATCTTATCTTCAATCATTGAAGTGAGTTAGAACTTGTTCTTCTATTCTCATTTTCTAGGTTTATAGTTCTTCAAACCTCACTAACCTTAGGATCTCATTTGCACAATAACATAAGGTGAGTCTTAGTTTCCCTTAGTGTTTTCCCTTTCTCAACCTGAGTCTTCTCTTTTCTCATCTCAAAACAACTAAAAAAGACATAATAAAGGTTGAAATGACTACTTATGTTATGGACTTATTCCATGGGGAATTTTCATCTATACCATCTTAGGGTAATGTGAACTTGTCTAGCATGATGTACAAGTCTAAACTTGAAGTCATTCTCACAAAGAAAAAGCTAAAAAGCACTTCTTCACTCAAAAATATAAAAACACATGATAAGTACAACGGGCTTGTGTACTTAAGCCCTAATATGTGGAATCAAGTCTTAGGGATATTCTCCTTAATTGGGTGTGCTTCATCCTCATTCCATCTTGGAGTGATGTAAGAAGTACATACTCCATGGAAAGGGACTTGAATACACTTTTTTATGCAAATTCAAATAAAAGCTTCTAAAAGCTACAAACCAATAACAAGCATCTTTCTTGAGGGAATTCTCTTCTCATCTCTTCACTCTTAACAAAATAACTCGCTTCAACTTGTCTGTTTGCAAGACAGTAAATGCACTCGTACGAGACTAGCCTACAACACATGAGCATAGGCATAAGCAGTTCAATCATAAAAAAACATAAACAAACAAACTTCCTCCCTAGTTAGGGGAACTACGTTGACTCTGATTCTCATTCCCATGAGATACGTAGGTAGTAAGGTAGGACCCATTTGAGCATATTCTTTATTTTCCCTACATTTTTTCTCATTCCTTCTTTTTTCCAATTTAGTTGCAGTTTATTTCTTACCCTTTAAAACAGTTCAAGAAAGTGTGGATCCCGTCGGGTACGACAGACGATATGGGGTGCTAATACCTTCCCAATTTGTAACCAACTCCCGAACCCAGTCTCTTTGTGTTTGCAAGACCTCGTTCTTTCCTTTACCATGATTTGTGTAACATTACCTTTCCCTTTCCTTGGGATAAAAATTCCTAGCTGGCAAGTCTTTCTTTTTCCGCGCCACTTTCGCGTTTGTACTAGGATGAAAATCCCGGGAGTGACATATATGACTCCAGAGAAAAAAAAATTTCTCAACAACATGAGTTTCCATATAGATATGCAGCGAATCAAAGCACAGACTCCTCAAGACCTTAAGGTGTCACATATAAGCCCTAGCTTCATACTCAAAGTGACACCACAAAACACCATTGTCGCTCCCACCAAATGAGGCCAGGTCAAATGGGGTACAGACGCAAACGGTCGGCGAAAAGAGAGAACACACAAGGGTGAACTCAGAAGGAAAAGAGTTGCCAGCTAGGCATTTTTATCCCGAAGGAAAGGTAATGCTGCATAGACCTAGAAGAGATATGGATAAGACGGTTGCGAACCAGAGAAACTGAGAAAGGGGGTTGGTTACAACCTGGGAAGGTATTAGCACCCAGATTGTCCGCCGTACTCGACGGGATCCACGCTTGAAAGATTTACGCTTAAAGGGGTAGTGTCAGTGCTATCTGTGTATCAAAAGCTGGAAAGGAATGCAAGTGTCAGTGTAAGATAAATGAAGTGTATAAGAGAAGTGTCAGTGTAAGAACAAGAATGAAATGCTCAAGATTATGAGGCTCAGAGGATAAAGCTGGAAGAGGGGGAATATACGGAGACTTTTGTTCGATAACTGTTAAGTTGTGCCTACGTATCCTCTCGTGCAATGAGGAAGTCAGAACACCGTAGTTCGACTCAAAGAGACTGAAAGATAAATTGACTTGTGAACTGCTTACTTGTCTATGCTCAAGTGTAAGACCTGTCTGGCTCAGGTGCAAACTGTCTTGCATTAGACGGAAGAAGCGAGTTCTCGTTTGTGAGTGAAGATGATGAGAAAAGAATCCCGAAGGAGACGATTATTGTTTGTTTTTGTGTTTTCAGTCTTATATTGCTTTTGGAGTTTGTCATAAGAAAATGAGCTTAAGCCTAAACCAAGGGTTAGTAAACTCATCACATCTTCCCTCTGATTAGGGGTAATGAGAATACCTTTAAGTATGAAGTAAACACCTCACACTTAATCACCATGATGTAGGATTAAGATCATTAACCTACTTGTAATTATTTAGATGTTTTTTGGAGTTTTAGTTTAGTGTTAAGTAATGAGTTTAAGCCATAATCAAAGATTTAATGGACTCATTACACCATCCTAATAGAAGGATAATATATGAGAACATTTAAGCTGAGGAAGGCTCCTCAACTTAATCCATGATTAGGGATTAACCTCATGACAAAACAAAGCCTTTACTAAAGTGGATTTTAGTTAATGGTAAGGTTAAGAAATGGATTTTAGGGTTTGTAAGACAACTTGAAGGGGACTTGTCCATTAAAACTAGGGTTAGTCCTTCTTAACCTGTTAAGGAAGAATTAGAACCCTAATGCAAGGCCCAAGTTACAAGCTTGATGTCTTGATGATTATTAGATGGATTGATTAAAGGATTTAAACACATTAAGGGTTTAACACTTAGGAAGGTTATACACTCCATCCTAATAGAAGGATATAGGTATAATCTTAATCACAAAGCCTTAAAACCTTTAAGGTTTAGTCCTTGATTGTGAGGTGAGAAGAGAAGACTCAAAGATGACACAAAGGTAAAACTAATAGGGGACTAATCAAACCCTAATTGTTATCATGCTTGGGTATTCCTAGGGTTTATGAGGCTTGCAAAAGATCTTCAAGGAAAGGTCACCAAGGAAGAAGCAGATGAAAGGAGGAAGAATTTTCGAAGAGATGAAGGTTTTGACAATTTTTGTGAATTCTGGCTTCTTGGAGATTACAGGCTTGTGTGTGGTGTTGTTTGGAAGGCTTGAGGTCCACATATGAGGCTCTGATTGGGCAGAGAGTTGGTAGTGGAACAGTTTGATTGGCATGGGCAAAAATGCAAAAAGTCAAGATCTTGTGTACTATGGGTATGGCTCGGGTCAGAAGAGATCTTAGGGCTTGTCCTGCCTCAGCTTGAGTTAAGGAAGGACTTTGGATCTGATTTTGTGAGCTGGATGGTCTTGATCAAGAGTTTCCAAAGTTCTTGCATATTTCCCTCTTTGAGTTTTCTTATAAACCAAGGCAAAGAAACTTGTGATTTCTTGGGCAAAATGCAGCAACATGATCCATATGAAGCTGCTAGAATGCTTTGAGATCAATTAACAATCAATCCAATCATAAAAGGTTCCTTTTGCAAAGATTCCATTTTGAAGCTTCATGAGAGAATGCCTTATGTAACTTGTAATTCAAGGCATAGAAATGAGAAATCCTTTGGGCCAATCTGAATTTCAGGTCATGTGTTGTGTTTATGTAATGCTTAGAAGTCATTTTGAAGTCATGGAAATGCTTGGCATGTGAATTTGCAAGTTTCTCTCTTTGGTGTAAAAGTGAAAATTTAGTGATTTTGTCCAACTTTGCAAGGCCATAACTTTTGATCAAAAATGAATTAGATCAAGTTCTTGTACTTTTTGAAAATGGGAGGATCCAATCTACAACTTTCATGACCAAAGATTTTTCATTTGAAGCATTTTTGAATCAAAAAGAGGAGGTTGAAAAACTTTCCCAAAATGGCAAGTTTGCATTACAAGTCACTTTCCCAAAAAGGCAACTTTGCAAATGGCTTGAAATTCTTCAATTTTGTGAACTTCTAACATCTTATAAGATCAAATAAATATCATACACATGCAAAATGATGGAGAAACCTCTTTGGTTGGGTGATTGGGGGCCTCAGATGCCCTGATTTTGCACTGACTTGCTCAAGAAGTCACCTTTTGATCAGATGCCTTCCCCTTTGAATTTCTTCATGAAAATTGATATGCATGATAATCATAACATATAGAGACCAATAGAAACAAGAATGACCAAAAAATTTGGAGTTATGGCCTCTGAAACCAAAACCCTAATTTCAGGTCATTTGTGTAGTTAAGCTTGGCTCTGCTTCCATGCCTTTCTCAGTTCTTGTGATTCTTTGACTTCCTAGGCCTTGGGAGGATATAACATGGTGCTTGAACATATATGGACCCCCTTGAGAAGATTGAAGGACTTTGGAGTGGCTCAGATAGCTTAGGGACTGCTCAGATCACAAACCCTAGATGCAGATGACTTTGAACCAATGCAATGAAGCATAAAAATGCAATATGAGATGACATGATTGAACTCATGCAAATGAAAAGATCATAAGCCATGGTGAAATGAGTGAGGGAAAATTTGGGGTGTTTACAGCTGCCCCTATTCAAACATGAGTTAGCTGTGCAGGATGTAAGCAACGGCTTAACAGGCAAACAAGATAACATGTGGTTGAATACCAAAGACAGTCCAAAATTTGCACTCACTGAATGAAGAAGAAAAGGGATATAGATTATAAAATAAAATAAAGTATGATTATAAGATGCAGGCGACGGATGACGTCCGTCGAGCAGAGGATGACTGTTGGGTAAAAGCAATGACGGGGATGACCGACATGTTGGGGAATGTAATAAGACTCTCTGGGGATTGGAGGTAAATGATGGGGACGACTATCGAGTTTGCAATGAATGATGAGGGACGGTCATCAAAGGTGAAGGACGATCACCTAGCAGGGGACGACTGCTCTGTTGGGGGATAAGGATGAGGGACGGTCATCCAAGGTGAAGGACGATCACCTGGCAGGGTACGGCTGCCGAAAGTCACGACACAGGACGAATGTCGGACGAAAAGGTCGACGATAGGGACGACCATCGGATAAGCATGATGAAGGACGATCATCAAGAGGTGAAGGACGATCACCTAGCAGGGTACGGCTGCTCTCGGGGTTTATCACAACATAGGACGAATGTCAGACAACAAGATCAACGATGGGGACGGCCATCGGATAAAAATGATGAAGGACGATCATCAAAAGGTGAAGGACGATCACCTGGCAGGGTACGGCTGCCGAAAACATCATGACATAGGACGAATGTCAGATAAAAAAGGAGATAATTTATCAAGATTTGCCGGGAATTCTTCTTGGGAATGGTAGACACAGACAAGTGTTTAATTTCAAGAAAGCAAAGGCATAAGTATCTGACATGGTGTATAGATTAAAGATGCGGACGAGCATTCTTAAGACTATGATACAGACGAGTATCAGTAGAAACAAACTCTTGACGCATGTTCAGAGATGATGATACGGACGAGTACCAACTGGTTAACAAAGAACATGGACGAGTGTCGACTCTGAGGGGATTTAAGTGGTGTACATAAGATACGGAAGAGTATCTGTATGAGAAAAAGGTGATGAGTGAGACATAGACGAGTGTCCAACTTGCTGTGGAGAGTACGACACGGACGAGTGTCGGGAGAAATGTATTATAAACAAGTATTTGGTCTACAAAGTGTTTAGGCAACTGTGCTGGGGATGGTGACACGGACGGGTGCCAGGGAAGTGTATACATATATGTATCCGTCTGTAAAGAACAACCGAGGATGATGACAGGAGCATGTATTTGTATTTGTGAGTGCAACGAGGATGTTTTGGCTTTCTGCTAGGGAGCTTGGGAAGTATTTGTATATGGAGTGTTGGTGTACACAGCTGTTTGATTCAGAACACGGCTTATGATTATGCAATATGTTTGATTTTTGCCGTAATGCTCCGTATTAGACGGAATGCTACGCTCTGGGGGGAAATATGATGCGAATGCTATGATTATGCAAAGGTAACGATCCGGGATTCGGATCCCACTGCTGCGAAGATCTCCGGTTGATCTGCTCGAAGTAGATATCCCAGCTGGGGATGAGATCATTGGTAGATCTGATATATGACTCTGCTTGGGGAATAGATTCCTGATAAACCTATCTTGGTAAAGAGGAGCCCAACTGGGGCCTGCGGGAGCTTCCGTCACTTTGTTTTGAGATCCTCAGGTATTGCTTTTCTAGATTGGGACTTTGTGGGGAGATGATTCCCTTCCTGACACTTGGCTGAGGAGGAATGATGACTGGCAACTCAGCTGGGGATGAAGCATCTCTGGTGCTACTTAGGAGATAGTGATTTGGTAGCTTGCTGGGGAGAAGCTTTCATGCCCCCATGTTGCCCTTTGACTACCTGCAATCCCGTTATGACAAAGAAATGTACAAGTATCCCGAGGTATCCCTTACTGGATTCCATCATAGGAATTTAGACATTCCTGGAGCGAATATATTTCCTGTAAGCATGTAATTTAGAAAAGACGCATCTGTACTTATGCAATCAATACTATAAGGACATTAGACATTTTTGCAAATGAAAATAAAATGTACGAGACGAAATATGACTGAAAATCTGATTTAATTAATTTGTGTGCCCTGAATTGGCAAGTACAGTCAAGGAAACAGATCCCCTAAAATGAGGAGATTGTTACAAATTGAGAAACAAAAAGATGCTGGCAATGTTGATGACGCTTCAAGGAGCTTCCCTTTTGCTATGACTCGTATGACATTGACGTTCTTCTCATCTCGCTTCCTGAAGAAGGTCGATTCTGACCGAAGCTTGAACCTTTCGGAGCTTGCCATGTTATATGTGATACAGACGAATTCAGAATGCAGTTGTTCGCTTATTCCCTTATTTTGCGTGGATCGCCCTTTCAGGTTTTCAATCCACCAAGATACCCAATTTTGCCTGAGTTGTCCAATGTGGCTTTTCAACTCAGCGGGTGCACATTTTTTTATTTTTTTATTTTCCCTTATTTTTGCCCGAGTCTTTTATTCTGTTTTTGACTCGCCGGGATGCCCTATTTTTGCCTGGACTTACATTCTGTTTTTATGTCCAGCGGGTCATTTTATGCGAAGTATTTTTTAACTGCATCTGAATTCAAGGGGGACGGGAAGTCTTCACCATCCATAGTACTGAGCATCAATGCTCCACCAGAGAAAAATTTCTTTACTACGAATGGACCATCATAATTCGGAGTCCACTTGCCCCTGTGGTCTGTATGAGGAGGGAGGAGTCTTTTCAGCACAAGATCTCCTACTTGGTATTCTCGGAGCCTGACTTTCTGATCGAAGGCTTTCTTCATTCTTTTCTGATACAGCTGCTCGTGACAAATTGCAGCTAATCTCTTCTCTTCAAACATATACTGCCTTAGTCGGCGAGCAGCCTACGCTAAAGCACAACAAGTTTTCTCGAGCAGTGAATAACGTTGTTCACAATCGGTAAACTTTTTGCTCAGGTAGTAAATTGCATACTCTTTTCGACCAGACTCGTCATGCTGGCCCAACACACACCCCATCGACTCTTCTAATACTTTCAAGTACATGATTAGAGGTCTTCCTTCCACTGGAGGCATAAGGATTGGAGGCTCTTGTAAATATTCCTTGATTTTGTCAAAAGCCCTTTGGCAGTCTTCGTTCCACCTGACCGTTTGTTCTTTTCTTAACAACTTGAACAAGGGTTCACAGGTTGCGGTAAGGTGAGATATGAACCGTGAAATGTAATTCAATCTTCCTAAGAACCCCCGAACTTCTTTTTCAGTCTTCGGTGCAGGCATTTCTTGAATGGCTTTGACTTTGTCAGGGTCAACTTCAATTCCTTTTTCACTTACACTAAAACCCAACAGCTTACCGGATTGCACCCCGAATGTGCATTTGTTGGGGTTCAACTTCAATTGATACTTCCTCAGACGCTTGAATAACTTCAACAGATTCACCAGGTGGTCTTCTTCTGTGAGGAACTTGGCAATCATGTCATCCACATAACTTTCAATTTCATTGTGGATCATGTCGAGGAATAATGTTACCATAGCCCGTTGATAAGTGGCACCCGCGTTCTTCAGTCTGAATGGCATCACTTTATAACAGAATGTGCCCCAGGGTGTGATGAAAGTTGTCTTCTCCATGTCTTCAGGTGACATTTTGATTTGATTGTATCCTGAAAATCCATCCATGAAGGAGAACACCGAGAACTGAGCCGTATTGTCGACCAATACATCAATGTGAGGTAATGGGAAGTCATCTTTCGGGCTAGCTCTGTTCAGATCCCGGTAATCCACACACATCCTCACCTTGTCGTCTTTCTTGGGCACAGGTACAATATTAGCAACCCACGGTGGATATCTAGTCACAGCAAGGAAACCGGCGTCCCACTGCTTTTGTACCTCTTCTTTTATCTTCATTGCCATATCCGGGCGAGTACGGCGCAACTTCTGTTTTACTGGCGGACAGTCTTCCTTCAGAGGCAGCTTGTGCATGACAATATCGGTGTCCAACCCTGGCATATCCTGATAAGACCATGCGAAAACGTCCACATATTCCCGAAGCATATCAATCAGTTGCTCTTTCATTGAATTTTGTAAGCAGGCCCCGATCTTAACTTCTTTCAAGTCTTCTTCTATACAAGGATTAACCGTCTCAACTTCCTCCTGATGAGGAGTAATAGCCTTCTCCTCTTGTCTCAACAACCTGGCTAGCTCTTCCGGTAGCTCATAATCCTCTTCAACCCCTTCATCAGCTTGATTGATTGGATTGTCAAAGTCATACGAAGTCATAGCAGTGTTGTTGTCGGTGCAGTCTGGAGGGCACTCTCTGCAAGGGTTTAGATTGGTTTATTTTAGTGATTATATTTATCTTATTTAGAAAAATTGAAAATAAAGTTGTTTATTCTGAAAAACATTGCCATTTTATTTTTGTACAAAAGGTGAAAAAATGAAAAACAGTGAGCGAAAAAGAAAAGACTCATTTGCAAAAGACGTCCTGATATTCATTAATTGATCTTTGCACAAAATACAAGATGGCCCGATTACAAAATGAGTCTTGACATCTTGGGCAAGATGCAAGACTTGATGCATGCTTTAAAATACAGGAAATAATAATTACTCTGCAGGAGTAACCCTTATAATTTCCTGGGAAGACCAGTTTGAGACATGGCTCCCCGGGGTCCTTGGACGTATCCAGCTTTCCAGGTTGCGCTCATATTCCAACTCATCTTCCAAATTGTTCACAGCATCCGGGGTGAGCATTCCCCCGCTGACAAACTTGGGCTTCTTGGCAGCCTCTGATTGATCTTGTTGAGTTGGTCTGTAACCCAACCCAAATCGGTCTTCTTTCTTTTCCACGGGCAGCAGCTTGCCCCAGCCTTGGGCGGTACCTTCCTCAACAACCTTCCGGGCTTGCTGGTACGATGTTATGGAAGTTCCCAGTACAGCAGATGCTTCATTAATGTTCAAGGCCTCAAACCCTTGGCTCATGGTTTCATGGATCTCCCCATCCATTTCTATGTACTTATACGTAGCCAGCTGGCTAACAAAGATGTCCTCCTCCCCACAGATGGTGATAATTTTGCCTTCCCACTCGAATTTCAACTTCTGGTGAAGGGTAGACGTAACAGCGCCAACGGCGTAGATCCAGGATCTACCCAACAGACAGCTGTAGGCCGGCTGTATGTCCATCACAAAGAAGGTAGTTTTGAAGGTCTGCGGGCCAATCAACACAGGCAGATCAATCTCCCCAAGCACTGATCTTTTAGAGCCATCAAATGCTCTCACCACCAAATTACTCGGACGCAATGCCAAGCCATCATTCTCCAGGTTCACTAAGGCTTTCTTTGGTAGAACATTGAGTGATGACCCAGTGTCCACCAGTACATGAGATAGAACAACACCCTTGCATTCCAAGGTGATATGCAAAGCCTTCTTATGGTTGCGTCCCTCTGTTGTTAAGTCAGCATTGGTAAAGCCCAGTCCATGACTGGTGTTGACATTTGCAACCACGGTTTCTAGCTGATTAACAGTAATCTCCTCCGACACGTATGCTGCGTGCAGGACTTTCAACAGTGCGTTCCTGTGAGCTTCAGAACACATCAACAGTGATAATATGGAGATTTTTGAGGGAGTCTGGTGAAGCTGATCCACCACCTTGTAATCACTTCTTTTTATGATTCTCATGAACTCTTCTACATCTTGTTCAAAAGATGTCTTCTGAGTTTCTTTGACAGTCGGCTCTTCAGATACCACGCTCTTTCCCTTTGCTTTGGCAGCAGCTTCTGCCTCAACATTAGGTCTTTGTGTTTGTGAGGCAAAAAGGTGTCCGCCTCCCCCAACATTATCAACTTGTGGAGAAGAGGTTGATAAATCCAGAGTGATTTTCTCCCTATTGCAATAGAGATCAGAGCCATAATGCCAAGGTATGGCATTGCTGCTTTCATAGGGAACTGGTCCAGGCACCGTAATAGTGACCAGACTGATTGCTGCAGAGGAGGGTACTGTAATGGTGTGCGGATCATAGTAAATGGTGACTGGTGATCTGGCAGGAGGTGCCATGGCCGGTTGTTGGAAATTGCTGCTGGGAGGAACATTTGATGGGTCATAGTATATTGTAACTGTCGAGACATCTTCATTAATCCTTGCTGGCGTTGTAGAAGATTCTGCTAATAAAATGGATGCTGATGTTGTAGAAGAAATGGCTGTTGAATTTTGACTTGTTGAAGTGATGGATGGAGTAATTGCTGATGATATCGATGAATCGGTAGGAATGATTGTTGTTGCTGTTGTAGAAGAATCGAGAATTGTTGTTAGAGGAATTGCTGGATTTGTAGGCGCTGTTGTTGAAATCTGAAGGATACCATCCTTAATAAGACCATTTATGCCGCTTCTCAGCCTTTCACACCCATTGACTGAAATGTTGCAATACCCACAGCCGAGCTCACACCCGGGGAACACTTGTCATTCTAAAAGCTGAGCTTTAATTTCGACCAAAGGTGTTCGAATTTGTGCAACACTGGTGATCAAGATAGATGGTTTGTCTTCCTCAATGGCATTAATCATCGGCCCGCCATGATTAGGCATAGGATTTCTGTTGAGATTCGGAGGTGGTGCAAAGTTGAGGGCTTTAGAATCCACCAGATCTTGGACTTTCATTTGCAAGGCCCTGTATTTTTCAGTATTGTGACCAGGTGCATTGGAGTGGAAAGCATACCTGGCGTTGACATCATAATTCTTTGGGAGATTGAGGGGATCTGGTGATGCCAACGTCCTTAACTCAACCAAGTTAAGCTTCAGGAGTTGTGGCAATAAGGCAACATAAGGCATAGGGATGGGGCCAATCACCCTTTTTGCCTGTGATGGTCTTTGTTGGAAAGGACGCTGTTGTTGGTTGCTATTGTTGTTGTTGTAGGTTCTCTGTTGCAGATACTGAACTTGTTGTTGATAATGTGGTTGTTGCTGAGGATATGCTGATTGTTGAGGAATCGGAGCTGGAATGGTAACTGCTGCTACAGATCGGTGTACATACTGAGGTCTGCCCCTGTTTGCATGAATGGAATTGGTCTCACCGGCTCTTTGGGGTCCCACAAAAGGCTTTCTGGGATTACTGGATGAACTTGCACCGCTATCAGAAATCTTGCCCATTTTTAATAGACTTTCAATCCTTTCACCAGCTATGACGACATCAGCAAAGCTGGTAGAGGAAAAGGAAGCCAGTCTATCAATATATGTTCCTTGCAGAGTATTCATGAACATGTCAGCCATCTCCCTCTCTGACATGGGTGGTTGGACAGCAGCAGCAAGCTATCTCCACCTTTGGGCATATTCCCTAAAGCTTTCTCTGGAAGATTGAGACATTCCCATTAGAAGGGTCCTGTTAGGATCCATGTCCAGATTGTATTGATATTGCCTGATGAAGGCTTCAGCTAAGTCCTTCCAGCATCTAATGGTAGCTCTGCTCAAGTGTGAATACCACTCTCTTGAAGCCCCGGTCAGACTGTCTTCAAAGTAGAACATCCACAGCTTCTCATCCATAGTATAAGCTTTAAGTCTTCCCAGGAAAGACTGCAGGTGAGTTCATGGACAAGAGGTTCCATTGTATTTCTCAAAGCACGGGGGTTTGAATTTGTGAGGAATTCTTACCCCATCCACTAGCCCCATGTCCATTACATCGAAGCCCAAGGAATTCTGAGACTCCAAAGATCTCAACTTCTCAGCAATTTCATCTAACCTTCTGTCATAGACTTCATCTCCTGCTCCCAAAACAGTAAACTGCTCTTCTTGGGGATCCTCTTTCAAGATTCTCCCTCCAGCAGTATTACCCTGCACATTCCTTGGGATGTTAGCTTCTGGATCCAGATGAGGTCCAAATACTGGTGGATCAATACGAGGCTGACCCCTTTCATTGTTGCTAGTTCCTCCTGTCCCAAGATGAGGCTCCTCAGGAGTTTTCCTTTCCACCAGTTCTCTTAATCTTTCTTGACTCTGGGCCAAGCCAGTCATCACAGCCATGAATTGAGACATCTGATTCCTCATTTCTACCCTCTCATTAGCCATTTGATTTCTGACCTCAGTCAGATCTTGCTGTACTTGATCCATTTGAATACCAGGAAGGTTGTTGCGAGTAGGGTACCGGTGCGTGCGGTTGACAGGGAACACTCGGCGATGAGCAATGTTTCCTGAGATCACAACAGAGTTAGAAACAAATAATAACAAGACCTACAAAACAAAACAAGGTTAGTATGCAATGCAGTATGCTTATTTGTTTTCCAAGGTATCCGGCTTGGTTCTTGGTTTTGACCTTTCCAGACCTCGAGGAAGATGCTTGATGTTGCTAAGAAAAGAAACCCAATGAAAGCAAACTAATATATTACAAATGATGAACAAATGCATAGTTTGTTTTACAACACATGCCCCTGGAGGGTCAAAATACAAAAAAGAGAAAAGTACATCAAATGAAAACAACAACAAACAAAGAGTCAGACATCCAGTCCAAACTCATCCTCTCTGACTTCCTTCAGGAGTGCCTCAGTCACTGGACCAGCTGGTGTGCTCTGTAATGGTCCTAATGAGGAGGTTCCTGGTGGCAATGGCAGTGGTCAGCTTCTTGTGCCTGTCCTGGTCTTTTGATCTCTTCAACCCTGCCCTAAGCTTCAACTCTGAAATCTCCTTCTGGGCTGCACACAAAGCTTCCTGCTGCTTCTTTTCATTGGCCTCTAACTGTTCAACCTTGGCTTGAGTTTTCTGATCTTCTTGTGTACGGGCTTCAGTGATCCTGACCCACCTAGCCTGACTCTCTTGCAGATAGAGCTCAGTCCTAGCCTTCTGAATCTTGGCCTCTTTACAGGCATTCTTCAGTATTTGTTCCCCAACTCTTGATTTCCTGATGTAGTCCTCCTTTTTCTCAATTTTGGCAAGATGCTCCACCTTAAGCTTTTCCAACCTCTCAATGTCCAGACGACCATCACTCCTTTCCCAAAGGGTCTTCTTCAAAGCTTGAGACAGATTCGCATTCCTTTCCTTCAGCTTTTTAAATTCTTCCAGGCTGATAGTTGCTGGTGGCTGTACTGTAGATGGTCCAGGTATATCCCCAATGGTGAAAGGCATTCCAGTAATCTGAGCTCTAGTACGGGACCAATCACAGTACTGAGCTGAAGCAACATTATTACACCTCCCTAGAATAGACATCCCTTTTGTCTGGATGTTGTCCCAAGCCCAGGATGCTTGTCTGACAGTAGCTAAATTAGGCTTCACTTCACAATACAGGGTCTCAGCTAAATCTTGCACTCTGGGAGGGTGAACCAAAGCATAGCCCAGTTGTCTCTTAAACAGCAAAGGATTGTAGTTGATGCAACCCTTTACTCCTATCAGAGGCACATTTGGGTATTGTCCACAGCTGGTGATAATGTCTTTGCCTTTGGTGCTCTGTGTGCACCATCTAATATCATCTGAAGTCAAAGCAATGAGCCTCTTGGCCCAATTCTTCTGTTGGTGAGGGTTCAGGAAGGCATCTGACTTAGGTAGGTGTCTGAGCAGCCAGGTGTGAAACAAAGGAGCACAACATCTCACCAACTTCCCCCTTTGTTTCTCATTCCTCTGATGGATGGAATAATAAAAATCTCCCAGCAATGTGGATACTGGGTTCTTCAGGAGAAACAAATGGATGGCATTCTTGCTGACAAATTTGGGCTCATCTGCAAATATTATAACCCCATATATGTTGAGGGCTAACAGTGCACAGACTGCCCTCCACTCTCCCAAGGAGGCCTTCAGGATGGCCTGAGAAATCAAGAAGTCTAAGTGAAAACCAGGGATCCCAGCTTTTGTTGACATGCTTTGCTCAATCAAGGCAGGCTCCAGGTACAGTGCTTTTGCTACATCTCCATTGCTGGGAAAAGTCATTTCTGGGTTGAAAGGGAGTCCTCTCTTGATAGGTACTCCAATCAATGAGGAAAACTCTTCCAGTAGAGGCCCTAACTGAAAGTCTGGGAAGGTGAAGCATCTCAAAGGAGGGTCATAAAACTGCAAGCAGATGTGGATCATGCTCCTCTGAGAAGGGTCAAGGTCCATAACCATATCTAGGATACCTCCATAGTGCTCTCTAAACAATGGGATGTGGTCAGGGGTGATGAGTGACTGGACTTGCCTGATGCCAGTCAACACAGGCTCAAAGAAATGGTAGGATATGTTGCTCTTCCTGGGAGTAGCCATAAATGCTTAAGAGGAGGAAGATAGGTGTTGATGAAGATCAAGGATGATACTAGAGATGAGCCACTGACAGGCTGATGCTGGTGATGATGAAAATAGCTGAAGCAGATAACTGATGAAGCAGAGGTCTATGCAGAAGAAGGGGTCAAAACCAAACCAGATATAATGTGGATACCCTAAAAAACAGATAAACAAATTTTAAATGATGAAAATGATGATGTATGCAAATGATATGCAAGGGTTTGTGATCAAGCTGGAACTGATTATCCGTCTTGATATAAGCCCATGTATGTTCAAAGAAGGTCCAGATGAAGGTTCAGAAATCCAGTAACCAAGGTGGGGGACTCAAATAAAGAGTCACACGTCCAGGTTTAATCACAAGAACTGTCCAAAATGAGGTACTCTTATACCAAACAAAAACAGGGTATGATGTGGCCAAGGGTACCTGCAAACCTATAAACAGCCCAACCCCCTCACAGGTAATGTTCTAAAACAAGGATCCTCAGACTTGGATCAGTTATGAGAAGTGTAAACACTTCTAACCCAGAGGTACAGTGTTTACAATAACCATAAAAGATCCTCCTCTAATTCACCTCAGCTTCTGAAGGTCATAATAAAAGTCATCCAAACTTAGCAGGCTTCCCAGATAGCCCTAGCACTACAGGAAATTCGTAGCACAGAGTTCTCAAGAAGAAACCCACATCTGAACGGTGTTTCATATTCCCGCACCAGACCGAAATGGAATGGGAAAGAACATGAACCACTCTAGCCTAGGTGTCACTCAGGTCCCAGGTATAGGACCTTGAACTCTCAATGGAACCCCACCCATCAAAACAGAAACCAAATCCAGCAATGATAATGACAGTATGGAATATGTAAAACTGTAAAGAAAAAAGCAATAAATAAAGTTGTACATAAAGCAGTAAATTAAGCAAATAAATAAACACAATTAGCACATAACACCCCAGTAAACACAAATCAAACAAGCGCTAGGAGGAACCCACAAAAAGAACCAGAAGCCCTGGTTACAGTATAAGGTTACCCAGCAGAGTCGCCAAGCTGTCGCTCCCACCAAATGAGGCCAGGTCAAATGGGGTACAGACGCGAACGGTCGGCGAAAAAAGAGAACACACAAGGGTGAACTCAGAAGGAAAAGAGTCGTCAGCTAGGCATTTTTATCCCGAAGGAAAGGTAATGCTGCATAGACCTAGAAGAGATATGGATAAGACGGTTGCGAACCAGAGAAACTGAGAAAGGGGGTTGGTTACAACCTGGGAAGGTATTAGCACCCAGATTGTCCGCCGTACTCGACGGGATCCACGCTTGAAATATTTATGCTTAAAGGGGTAGTGTTAGTGCTATCTGTGTATCAAAAGCTGGAAAAGAATGCAAGTGTCAGTGTAAGATAAATGAAGTGTATAAGAGAAGTGTCAGTGTAAGAACAAGAATGAAATGCTCAAGATTATGAGGCTCAGAGGAAAAAGCTGGAAGAAGGGGAATATACGGAGACTTTTGTTCGATAACTGTTAAGTTGTGCCTACGTATCCTCACGTGCAATGAGGAAGTCAGAACACCGTAGTTCGACTCAAAGGTACTGAAAGATAAATTGACTTGTGAACTGCTTACTTGTCTATGCTCAAGTGTATGACCTGTCTGGCTCAGGTGCAAACTGTCTTGCATTAGACGGAAGAAGCGAGTTCTCGTTTGTGAGTGAAGATGATAAGAAAAGAATCCCGAAGGAGACGATTATTGTTTGTTTTTGTGTTTTCAGTCTTATATTGCTTTTGGAGTTTGTCATAAGAAAATGAGCTTAAGCCTAAACCAAGGGTTAGTAAACTCATCACATCTTCCCTCTGATTAGGGGTAATGAGAATACCTTTAAGTATGAAGTAAACACCTCACACTTAATCACCATGATGTAGGATTAAGATCATTAACCTACTTGTAATTATTTAGATGTTTTTTGGAGTTTTGGTTTAGTGTTAAGTAATGAGTTTAAGCCATAATCAAAGATTTAATGGACTCATTACACCATCCTAATAGAAGGATAATAGATGAGAACATTTAAGCTGAGGAAGGCTCCTCAACTTAATCCATGATTAGGGATTAACCTCATGACAAAACAAAGCCTTTACTAAAGTGGATTTTAGTTAATGGTAAGGTTAAGAAATGGATTTTAGGGTTTGTAAGACAACTTGAAGGGGACTTGTCCATTAAAACTAGGGTTAGTCCTTCTTAACCTGTTAAGGAAGAATTAGAACCCTAATGCAAGGCCCAAGTTACAAGCTTGATGTCTTGATGATTATTAGATGGATTGATTAAAGGATTTAAACACATTAAGGGTTTAACACTTAGGAAGGTTATACACTCCATCCTAATAGAAGGATACAGGTATAATCTTAATCACAAAGCCTTAAAACCTTTAAGGTTTAGTCCTTGATTGTGAGGTGAGAAGAGAAGACTCAAAGATGACACAAAGGTAAAACTAATGGGGGACTAATCAAACCCTAATTGTGATCATGCTTGGGTATTCCTAGGGTTTATGAGGCTTGCAAAAGATCTTCAAGGAAAGGTCACCAAGGAAGAAGCAGATGAAAGGAGGAAGAAGTTTCGAAGAGATGAAGGTTTTGACAATTTTTGTGAATTCTGGCTTCTTGGAGATTACAGGCTTGTGTGTGGTGTTGTTTGGAAGGCTTGAGGTCCACATATGAGGCTCTGATTGGGCAGAGAGTTGGTAGTGGAACAGTTTGATTGGCATGGGCAAAAATGCAAACAGTCAAGATCTTGTGTACTATGGGTATGGCTCGGGTCAGAAGAGATCTTAGGGCTTGTCCTGCCTCAGCTTGAGTTAAGGAAGGCCTTTGGATCTGATTTTGTGAGCTGGATGGTCTTGATCAAGAGTTTCCAAAGTTCTTGCATATTTCCCTCTTTGAGTTTTCTTATGAACCAAGGCAAAGAAACTTGTGATTTCTTGGGCAAAATGCAGCAACATGAGCCATATGAAGCTGCTAGAATGCTTTGAGATCAATTGACAATCAATCCAATCATAAAAGGTTCCTTTTGCAAAGATTCCATTTTGAAGCTTTATGAGAGAATGCCTTATGTAACTTGTAATTCAAGGCATAGAAATGAGAAATCCTTTGGGCCAATCTGAATTTCAGGTCATGTGTTGTGTTTATGTAATGCTTAGAAGTCATTTTGAAGTCATGGAAATGCTTGGCATGTGAATTTGCAAGTTTCTCTCTTTGGTGTAAAAGTGAAAATTTAGTGATTTTGTCCAACTTTGCAAGGCCATAACTTTTGATCAAAAATGAATTAGATCAAGTTCTTATACTTTTTGAAAATGGGAGGATCCAATCTACAACTTTCATGACCAAAGATTTTTCATTTGAAGCATTTTTGAATCAAAAAGAGGAGGTTGGAAAACTTTCCCAAAATGACAAGTTTGCATTAAAAGTCACTTTCCCAAAAAGGCAACTTTGCAAATGGGTAGAAATTCTTCAATTTTGTGAACTTCTAACATCTTCTAAAATCAAATAAAGATCATACACATTCAAAATGATGGAGAAACCTCTTTGGTTGGGTGATTGGGGGCCTCAGATGCCCTGATTTTGCACTGACTTGCTCAAGAAGTCACCTTTTGATCAGATGCCTTCCCCTTTGAATTTCTTCATGAAAATTGATATGCATGATCCTCATAACATATAGAGACCAATAGAAACAAGAATGACCAAAATATTTGGAGTTATGGCCTCTGAAACCAAAACCCTAATTTCAGGTCATCTGTGCAGTTAAGCTTGGCTCTGCTTCCATGCCTTTCTCAGTTCTTGTGATTCTTTGACTTCCTAGGCCTTGGGAGGATATAACATGTGCTTGAACATATATGGACCCCCTTGAGAAGATTGAAGGCCTTTGGAGTGGCTCAGATAGCTTAGGGACTGCTCATATCACAAACCCTAGATGCAGATGACTTTGAACCAATGCAATGAAGCAAAAAAATGCAATATGAGATGACATGATTGAACTCATGCAAATGAAAAGATCATAAGCCATGGTAAAATGAGTGAGGGCAAATTTGGGGTGTTTACAACCATAGGTTTGAAAATAAATATAACCTATTACAACTACATCGCATCACCAGGCTACAACATCAGAATAGTCCATTATCCACTTATAGGAACCACTCACAGAACAATGTGAACCTATCAAGTTCAAACAACTTTTCAATAGAGATCTTCTACCTTGACCATGACCCAGAAAATATCCTCCTCAGATCTCATCCAGAAATAGACAGGATGCCTACTTTGATACCAATTGATATTCTGGTATAGCTGAACCAGATGTCAAGACATCTGCTCTGATATAGATAGTATGGCAGGGTACAAACAATAACAATAATGCATTCTGATATGACACATTCCAGATATCCTACAGGATGTTTAGACATCTGGACTAACATATCCAGCAAAACAATGCATAATACACTACAATACAATACAGAAACGCATAAACAATACACCAAAATTGTTAACCCAGTTCGATGGAAACACATCTACTCTGGGGGCTACCAAGATTGGAAGGAAATCCACTATGTAGTATCAATTCAAAGACCCTCAGCAAACCACTTAGTTTACGACCTTCACTTAATCACTATAAGTGTAACTTCTATCTAAGCAACACTTAGATATGAGAAACCCAACTTACTTACAATCACTGCAATGATGTCTCACAGTCCTCAACTCTCAGTTGATGATATTGATGACTTTTCACCTAAACAACAAGGTAAAACAGAAGATACACTTCCATGACAACACCTTAGAGTTTGCTTAAAATCTTCCACCAAGAACAATATATCTTTTACTTAGCAGTTTCGAGGTTTAAAAAGAAACAGCACTTAAGATTACATCTTTTAGCATACGGCTGCTACAAGAACTCAACCCTAATGATACAACTTTTACATCTTTGGTTGGTTACCAAACCTAGGTTACAAGACTCCTCCTTATAACCTATTCCCAATTGGATTTGGGAATTCTAAAACGCAGCATAACAACTGTTACAATTATGCAGAAAGTTCTGCTATAAAAAAGATCTTAAATATATAACTTCCTAAAATCTCTCTATATTTAGAAAGTATATATTCTTCAATATTCTTCTCTATTTCAGATTTAAATCTTCAAAACCTTTAAATCAGCGCCACATTGCATTGCTTTATATTTTCTGAATATTCTGATTCTGTTAAATTATAACAGATTCTTCAATCCACCTGTACCAGTCAAAGATGTTGAATGGACTGCATAGGACATCTTCTTCGACATGTTGCTCTAGATGTTGAAATAATTCAACTCAACATGTTTAGGCGCACAATAGGACTTCTTGCTCAACCTATTTTTCTTTAGTAAGATAATATATCCTATATAAAATATGGCTGCTACATTTGTTTTATAAAATTTATGCTAATCCTAGAAATACAGAGTCAACAACTTTGGTTCCTCGGAACTGCAATGAAGGGAGACTTTGGCTTAACGTCTATGGCATTGAGCCCTTTGGATGCAGCCTCGAAGCACCGGTGATAAGCTTCGATATCATCGTGAAGAGTGGCTACCTGTCCTGATGAGGTATAATACTTCATCTTTAGATGCACCATGGAGGGTACAGTAATGAGCTCGACGAGGGTTGGGCGACCTAAGATGCATTTATACAACGAAGAGCAATCAATCACGAGGAACTGCACCTTGATGGCTCTAGCGGTTTCCCCTACTCTGAAGATTAAAATCAGGTCGACATAATCACAGGGCCTGGATACAGTCTCGTTGATCCCCTGGAGATCTGACCATACGTAGGGTTTCAGATGTGTCTCGTTGAGCTAAAAGGTCGCGAAGAGCTGGGAATACATGATATCTATGGAGCTTTCCTAGTCAACCAAGATCCTCTGAACGTCAAAGTTGGCCATTTGTGCACGGACGAGCAGAGAAATATTGGTGTTAGGCGCGCTGCCGAGGAGGTCTTCCTTGTAGGAGGAAATGGGTGTCGATCCCCTGCGGGATCAAGAGTGAAATTATGATTGGAGTCAGTGCTGATTAGTTGATCAAAAAGTCTCTTTACCGACCCCACTGTGACTTTGTTGTGCCCGCCTCTGAAATTACCATTGCAGAGGGGAATAACTCCCACAGGCTGTATACGGCGAAATAAGCAGGACCAGTGTACGGTTCAGGGACGTAGAAATCCTCTGGCCGCGTGATGCTGAGGGCTACCTGGAGATTGGCTTTCGTGGCTGGAGGGGCGGTTTCTTCGACTTTTTGAACCTCATGCACCTCCTGTCTAGGAGTCCCCTACCCCTTAGTGAACTACTTCAGATGGCCGTCTCGAATGAGTATGTCGATGGCATCCTTCAGGTGGATGTATCGTCAATATTATGCCTGTGGGACTTATGAAACCAGTAGTACTTCGCCTTGTTCGTATTTGGCTTGTTCGACAACTACTTTGGAAATTTGACGTCGGCCTGGAGGAACTCAGAGTTAGCACCTCCTGGATGGGCCTTTTTGCTCTCGTGGTTTACGGGAGCGGTCTTCCTTTCGTTTTTCACCTCCCTGACGGGATGTCGAAGGGTCTTAAGATTTAGACGGCTTGGCATCTTCATGACTCCTTGTATCTCGGGCAGTGTTGGCTGCCTCTTTCTCCTTGTAATGGATATATGATTATGCTTTAAGGAGAAAAGCATCAAGCACGGTGGGCATCTCAATGCCCACGGCTCTCCTGAAATAACTATAGGGACGGATCCCCCATTCAATAAAATATGTTTTTAAGTCGGCAGGGGTTGAGACCTGTACGGCTTCTTTATTGAATCTCTCGATGTATGCCCATAGGGGTTCATCCATGCCCTGAATGATCGCCTTCAAAGAGGCCTCGGTATTAGGATGACGTCGTGAAGCGATGAAGTGTCGGGAAAAGGTTATCCAAGTTCTCCTTAGACACCTCTATAATTGAGGAGAGCGTCAATGTTCTCGATATGCTTATCCAATCTGTCGTTCTGTCATAGGTCCCCAAGGGAGGAGGCTTCTCGAGCCCTTTCGGTAGGCTTGTAGACATGATATCATTGGAGAGAGGCCCTTGAGGTTCATCCTCGTTGCTAGAATCATGGGAGGTTGAGTGGGAGCGGATGTCCCGATAACGACGACGGTAAGGAGAACTTGATTGATTTCTTACACCCTCTACCGATAGTCGTGTTCCTGCTTGGAGAGTCCTTCTGGTATTTCTTGTCTCTAGGGACTTGTATCATCCAGGAGACGAATGAGTTTGTTTCTTGATAGACCCAAATTCCTATGGGTGGTGGTGATTCTTTCTTTTTTCAGGTGACCTGTTGCGGGACCTCCGGGGTCTCCTTGCAGGAGAGGGGTATCTGGTACGTTGCGCGTCTTCTAAATCTTATAGCCTTTCGCCTTGGCGCAAGAGTAGGAGGTTGATGTTGTTGGTCGTTTCGACTAGGGTTGCAAACGTCTGATTAGTCCCCTCGAGAATGGGAATTAGGGGGAGATCAGTAGGGTTGATCTCAGGTTACATGGATGGTTCTGGTGATGGGGAGGCGGTACGCCCATCTTGAAAATGGCCAGGCTCCCTGAGTGGAGGAATGGTTTTATCGCTCTCTTGTTGTTTAACGGGGATGTTGGTGATGATCCGAGAATCGACACAGTCATTGTGGTGAGCCATTGAGAAGTTTGAACGGTGATGTTTTGATTTTACAATCTAAGGATGAGAAAATGGGGTAACACGATCTTCCCATGGACGGCACCACTGATCATACCGGTGATTAGAATCTACAATGTCTATGGATGCTGACGTGGATGTTGAAGTCTTTGCTCGATAATCGAGGAGAGTTAGGGGTGTATCTTCAAGGTACTCTGATACCAAAGTAAGAACTTGCAGAAGAGTATGCAAGTACGAGTAAAAGTTTCAAGGGATTGAACATTCGATACTTGACCCTCTCAAGTGAAAGGGTTTATAAAGAACCCTCAGCGCTTGGCTATTGGTCTCTATTTTGGGCCTAGATCATGGATACCCCAAAAATAGGTAACTTCCAGAAACTAGCCATTGGGGAGAGCATATCTAGTCGAATGGGATGCGCGTCGGGCATAGGAATATTCGAGCAGGAGTTATCTTAGGTTGAATCTGGGTGACTCCTGCGGGTGTCGGGAATAAGTCTTGAATGAGCAGAGGAATCCGACCATGGGTAACCGTGGTCGACAAGTCCTCATCGGCTGAGGGGCATACAACCAATGGGTCCCTCTATCATTTGGCCTATTGGGTCGTCCTGTGTGCAGAAGTGGATTGGGCCATGCCTAGTCATTGGGCCAATTCGGAACAACTGTATTTTAGTACATTTTAATGTTTTTTATGACCTATTACCTCGATTGAACTAGAAATCGAGGGATAAAGTATTTATAGGACACACCTTTAAATCCCAACAACTATATTTTAGCACCTTTTAATTTTATATTTTTTTATGACCTATAATCTTGGTTGAGTTAGAAACCGAGTGATAAAGTATATAGAGGACATGACTTCAAATTATAGCAATTACATTTTATCACCTTTTAATTGTTTAAATTTTTTTTATGACCTAGCGTGAATCACTAGTGATCCGTGTGAAATTCTCACTAGCAAATCAAAATGTGAGTGCCACAAACTATCCATCTAGGATGCAATGTGCTGAAATTTAAACTTAACATATTGAAAACAATGATAACGAAAGCAAGAATAGAAATATATTTCAAGGTTGGATTCTTAATGTAATAATTTCTCTAGTAATTCCTTGTTATAAATGTACAACTATAGTTAGGAATGTATGAAAGTAATTTATTAATGTTAGTTGTAGTTGTATCAAGTAAATGCTTAATATTGTTGTTGTTGAAATTTAATATTTAAAGATTCTATTGATTTTGTTTATTTTTTGTTGTTGTTT